>JAWWLV010000001.1:28863866-28920239 GCA_035041135.1 Platyrinchus mystaceus | reverse complement strand
TGAACAAATCATCATAATCTGTATCTCTTATTTAATTAATGGGTTATGTGTTTTGGTGTCCATTTCATGAACTATCTAAATTTTATATTGTAATATTATATGAACTTTTGCTGTAACACAGAGCTGGAGGAAAAGGCTACTTAGTAGGCAAAACAAAACAAAATACAGTTTCCTTTTTTCTGCTTCTGTAGTGGAATAAGGCTGGG
Source organism: Platyrinchus mystaceus (assembly GCA_035041135.1). Taxonomy (NCBI): domain Eukaryota; kingdom Metazoa; phylum Chordata; class Aves; order Passeriformes; family Tyrannidae; genus Platyrinchus; species Platyrinchus mystaceus. Next base: position 28,920,033 of record JAWWLV010000001.1, on the reverse strand, counting down.
AATACATGGTACTGAAGAGCAGGCTGCCACCGTATGGAGAGAAAATGAACTACTGTTTACTGTCCTGTCAGTGGACTTGGAGATGTTTTTTCCATCTCAGTAAGCAAAGTATTACAGAGAAGCCTTTTTAAAATAAATTGCTCTCGAGTTTTGTCACTTTTATTATTCTGAAACTCTTGCAAGAAGAAGGTTGGGCACATCCACCAGCAGTAAACTATATGTTTTAATACAAACTGATCCAGTTGGATTGGTGAGTCCTAGAAACTCTGTGATGAAACACAATGTACAATAATAATAATAAATTTAGACTGATGTGCAGTGAAATATTTAAAAAAGCTTATGTAATAGAAATAATCCATTAAGTAACTCTTAAAGTTATTATATCCTATGTTGATCCCAAATTCAGTTTTGCATTCTAACAGTAGCTGTGCATTTTCTTATTTTCTTACTGCCTTTAGGGTGTGTCTGTTTTGTTGGGTTTTTTTCTTGCCTGTCTACTTGTCAGGTACAGAAGTCTTGACAACAATTCTCAAATCCTTATTCTAAGTATTGTGTTCTGATTCCTGTTTGTCCTCTCTCCTTTAGAGATTTATAAACTATCATGACATTTTTTACTTTTTCTCAGCCTTAATTTAAGAAATAAACAACACAAATCAATGTAAATTCTTCTGGGAGGTTTGACTGCCTTTCTAGAGAACATATCCACAATTAGCAGTTTCTAAGAAATTGACTTCTACTGCTTATTTTTCTTTATTTATTCTAGACCAATTAATTATCTGTTTGGAATTCTATGTAATTCTTGCTCTGCAGGACAATCCTTGCAAATAATTCTCCAATAGCAAACACTGCCTGTATTGCAGTCCAGTCTTCAAAGTGTAATTCTGAGTTTAAAGAAATTTGTTTTGCGGTTTTTGTTTGTTTGTTTTGGGGTTTTGTATGTTTGGTTTTGTTTGGGTTTTGAGGGTTGTTTGTTTTCTTTTTTTTTTTTTTTTTGGTGGTTGTTTTTCGGGTTTTTTTACAGAAGTGAAAAAAGCAGAAAGAATAAAGAAGCAAGGGCTGAGTTATGTTGGAATTCCTTAGGGAGAGGTTGCCTGAGAAACTAATCTCACTTGAGATAGAAAGCCTAATAGGAGAGGGAAGAACTAACAAGAGGCAAAAATAATGGGAGAGGAAAGGGCTCCAAAGATGTCTGTGTCTCAAGTGGATTGAATTGTTGGTACTGTTTATCTGCTGGCTCCATCAAGACTCCAAATAATTTGATGGAGAAATGGTTTCTGTCCTCAAAAACAACTTCCAGAGGTGTTCAGGTACTTAAGAAGCAGCCATGAATAAACTGCATCAACAGTAAGGAGCTTGTATATTGTTTGCATAATGGTGCAGAATATTAAAATATGATTTTTCGTTGTTCAGGCATCGCCTTAGGTTTTAGGGATTAGGCATGAATGACTGTCTTTAAAATGGTACAATGACCCTGTTTGCCTTGATTTAAGTCTAGAAGTTGTTTCTTGTTTAGTAGGAAATGCTAAATATCAAATGTATGTGTATCTTGGAATTTTTTTTAACATGTGGATTTACCACTCTTTGCTTTCAGTCCTGAATTACATGGAAAAGTTTAGCAAGGTAGATCAGTTTTCCTTTTAGTGGATCATTGCTATTTTAATTACTGTTGTTTATTTATTTGTTTGCCCCCTCTAAGTCTTATCTCTCAACATTGGTTTCTGGAAACTATTTACTTAAAGTTCTCCCTGTAAGATGATGATAACTTCTGAGACAAAAACCTTTTCCTTTGCAATTGCTGACTGTGTCATGTTGGATTATAAATGACTGCTGAATTTGTCTATTTGTATTAAGGATTGCTGCATTTTAGAGTGGATGAAAGGATTTCACATTATTTGCTGGTGGTCTCAGAATAGATCAGAAAATAAGTGGGTGTCCATGTCACCCATCAACCTCTCATGGAAAATCAAAGGCAACATCTCACTCCAAAGACACAATTTTATCGGTGTCTAGGACTTTTGTAAGAGTATTTCAGATTTATTTGAGATTCTGATCAGTCAGAATGTCTTGGCATGGTATTGCCAAGGGCTGAGGCATGTTTTCTGCCTCTCTAGATGTCTTTACTCCTCTCTATTTCATGCTTTTCTTTAATCCACAGAGAGCTCTTCTAGAGAAGAAGCAGAGGAAGAAACGTCTTGATCCGTTGATGGTACAGCCAAATCCTGAGGCAAAGCTACGCAGGTCAAAGCCCAGAGGGTGTGAGGAGCAGACTCCTTTAGTAGAAACTCCTACCCCTGTCCACAGTGATGTTGTTTTACATGGTGAGTGATCAACCTGATTGCACCAATGTTCCCCAGAGTGCCGGTACATGCATTGTATGTCACAGACCGGCACCTACGTTGCTGTGTCAGTGGTCAAGTGGTAAACAAGATTGATTACATAACTTTCTATGTACAGAAGTAGAATTCTAGTGCAGGGTGGTTGAGCAGGACTAAACTGCAAAAGCAAACAAAAACCTCACCTTGAATTTTTGTGGCAGCTGGAAATCTTCATGTGCCCTTGAGTAATCTCTCCCCTGTGTTAGGCTAGAAGAATGTAGAAATGGGATAGGAACTTCTACAAAGGTAGGGAGATACAAGTCCAAAGTATGAAAAATCTTCTGAAGCTGTAGGACAAAGAAAAGATAATAAATCAGTAGTGACTGCTTGTTCTTTTTCTTATGGTGTCATGGCATACTCCATCTCAAGATTGCAAATGACTGAATGATAGAGAAAAGCAAAAAAAAAAAAGGTGTTATAAATACTGAATTAGGTCCTTGGTGGTTTTTACCTCATCTGTTGTTTTCTGTGGGCTTCAGTGAGGCAACTGAAACATGACAAACAAGCTACAGTGGTCCACAAAGTCACAAGTACAAAGTGGTATCTGGGCCAAAGGCAATAACTCGGTGGTCTCAAAACAGTAAAAAATTACAGTAAAATAATGACCATTCTTTAAGAAATGGAAAGAAATACAGTATTAAGAGCCTTAAGACTCCCTTGTTACAGGGAGATGAAAAGAGCAGCGATGAAATCCTTACACTTCAGTGGAAGTGTTAGGAAATTGTATGAGAGCCAGGATCCCATCAGCCTATCAAAAAAGTAACAGGAAACATTCTAAGTCTTTGAGATGGATGCTACTGCAGGATTTTATAATGCAAGCATTATAGTAATAACAAATTAATATGCAGAGTAGAATTTTAAAGACCCAAACAAACCGCTATTACTGGGTTTGAAGATCACATTTGGAACTATGCTATCCTCTCTCTCTTGAATATTTTTCTCACTCTCCAGATGTCTTTCAGAATCATAGGATGGGGAGGAAAGTGGTGATGTGGATAGTAGCATTTATGTGTTTAAAATAAGTATAAGAAAGCCTCTATTAAAAGACACTTTCAGGTCAAAAAGAGAGTGAGAGAAAAGATTGATATAACTTCTAAGATAGGAATCTTCAGTAATACTGAAATGAAAACTAACTACTCACTTACTAGCTTCTGTAGTTCTGAGGCTTCCTCAGTGCAAACAAATCCTGTTAAGAAGAGATAACAGCAGTAAACACGTCAGAAATATGATGACTAGACAAAGCAGTACAGTTTTAAGAAGGAAAACAGTAGGAAAGTAAGAAATCCAAAGCTGGAACTTAGATATGGTGTGCTACACAAATGCATATTAAGTATTATGCTAGACCCTGCCATCAAGGTGTCTCCACCTGTTACAAAGTGCGGTGCACAGCTCTGTTGCTTGTTCAAACATGGAAACTCCATTTCTAACAAAAAGATAGGGGGCATCCATTTACAGCTTTTTCTGCCTGTGGCTGTAAATATTTTTATCAAATTGATTTGTGATGTTCACTTTAGACCCCTCACTTACTGGCGCAGGAGCAAACAAAGAATGTGAAGGAAAAGCAAATAGAGTAGTTGCCTGTAAATACATTGAAGGATATCAATGTGCTTGGGAAATACAACTTGTTTTTATTGTTTAAGCCCTGGGGAAAAGGTAGATACAATCACTCTATTTATATAGGGAGAAACTGATGCATGATGTGTTTAAAGTAATAGGCAGTCTGTACCAGTCAGGCCTGACTCCTTCCAAGTCTTCTGACAAAAATTGAACAAATATACTTCAGTGCTTTAAAGGGATGCTTGAAGGGAAGGTGAAAAGAGCCATGATCCTGGGATGCATCCTTAGCTGTAAAAAATAAATTTTATATTTTTGTTACATTTTGGCCTGCAGGCATTGATGGACCAGCTGCTTTCCTGAAATCAGAAGTGCAAGATCTGGGGACCAAGCTTCAAGCTCTCTCTGCTGGATCTACTGGAACAGAAGAAAACACGAATAAGGAAAATGATGGAGAGGCTCTAACAGATACAGCAGGCAAGCCAGATCTGCAAGAAATCTTACAGAAACGAGGTAAGAGTTAAAAATGGGCAAATGGGGCTCATTTATAATGTTTTTCAGTGCCATTAAGAAACCTAAAAAAATATGAGGAATCATAAAATAAGTGTCTGTAGGATATCACTTTTAAATGCACAGCTACTAGATTCTACATGTGGAAATGCAGTAATGTAGTTCCTTCTTGTGACATGAATTGGAACATACCATTTATGTTTAAGGGTTTATCAGTGTGCTCTATAATTTCTGGCCTTTCCTAGGAAGTTGCTGACAAAATGCTATACTTCAGTTTTTGCTAAAGTTTGGGATATTTTTATTCCAGATATGTTATATCTGGATAAGATGCTTGAATACTTTCACAACAGCAGAACTGTCTAGAGCCAGTAAATCCTGTAATTTAATTCTTTAGGACACTAACAGAAAAGGTGTTTTTTCTGAGTCAGAGGTTGTCACAATCAATGGTGTTAGAGTTTTATATTCAATAGTTATATCCCATTGAGTAGTTTCCTAGTGGAGTGTCAGGCTCTGTCTGCCAAGTATCTTAAGTTGCTGCCAGTACTACAGGAAGCCTTTTTTTGTTGTATGCAGCCTAACCACTTTGCAGCAAAATATTGGCTAGCATTTAATAGAGCACACAGGTTGGTTTTGTTTTTCAGAGCTTGTCTCCCAGAATGTTTCCAATATACTTTACGTATTGCGATACTACTGTATATAGTACTCCCATCCAGTTGCCAGATGCCACAACTGCTTACCTATGGATAGCAACATTACACAAGAGTTAGGAAAGGAAGCAGAAGAGAATATCCAGTAACTTCAGGGGAAATTAGTGGAGGTAGAATATAAACAGTGAATTTTGAAATTGGCTGGAGTACTAGGGTTAACCGTTAACGCCTTTCCTCTTCCCAAACGTCCTTTGGGAAGTTTACTGACAGGTTGTTAAGACTAGATTTTTCTGTTTTATCTGAGACTTCCAGCAGTGCCCCTTCTGTGCAGTGCCACATTGGAGCACTGTTATAACATTGTCTCTCAGAAAATAATTCAGCTTAGCAGACTGAGTGCGTTCATTTTCTATAATGGTTTATGTGCTTTTCCATTCTACAGCCAAATTAAATAATGGAATAAAAGAACAAAATGATGCAGATCCAAGTGGAAGGAAACACCAGTGATATATACAGAAGCTCTTAATAAATGCTGTAATAAATCCAGAGTTATTTTAGTTATATACCTACAGTCAACTCTATGTAACTGTGCTTAGGTTAAGATTTAATTAAGTCCTGGAACTACTCAGTTTGTGCTTCTATTTTAAAAATCAATTTGTTAATAATATTCATGAGACCTGAGTTATATTGGTACTGATGTAAGAACAGGAGGGGCTCTTACTGAAAAATTAATATACTCCATTTCAGTGTGTATAAGACTAAGGGGAAATAATAAAGGATGTAAACTGCACAGAGTCTAATTTATAGGGTAGGTGTCAGCATATTAATCTGGATTTACTTTTTTTTTATTGTTCTTAAGACATGGAGGAATTCTTTGCATGAAAATAGGCAAAATCAATTCAATGACAACATATACTAAAGCAATATGTTACATTATGTAATATCATGTGAAATACCTATTATTAAAGGCCTGACAGCTGCTCAATCATCTGCACAGTGACAGCTGCAAAATGTCGCTATGGATTTGAATTACAAGGCTCAGGAAGCAATATAGTTCATGAAGAAGATCAACAGTTGAAACAACAGAAATTAATTAAAAGAGTGAATAGCTATTCAAGAGTCATATATGAATTAGTGGTGCCATGAACTTGTGACACCTTCTTTCAGAGATTACATGCTTGATCCTGTATTTTGACAGGAATTTCAGACAGTTTGAATTTTGATGAGGAGGACACAGAAGAGGAAGAAGCTAGTAAGAGACCAGCATCTCATTCACCACACCCTGAGTCTGAGAGGCCTAGTTCTGCATCCAGCGAGAAATCTTTTGTAGTAAGTGTCTTGAAATCCATTTCTGATAAGCGCTGGGCAATGCTTGGTTTTAGTACTAACCCCTTGAGCAGTGGGTTAAAATACAGTAGTTGCAGCTACGGTAACCAGCATATTAATCCCTGAAGGCAGAGGAAAGTAGTGATTGTCAGGCTATCTGACTGAAGGGCTATTGAGTTAAACACAAAGACCTACCAGTGATCAAAGGAACAATAGTGGGTGGAGAATCCCAAATCCTGCTCTAATCAGTGAAGATGGGAACACAGTGAATCAGCACTATGACCCTCAAAGGAGACAGATTGGGCCATTGTCTGTGGTGCCAAATCCACCAAAATGACTCAGAGAAGCTCTGAAATGCCATGCAAACTTAAAAGGGATCATTTCCTGAAGGATGGTAGCATTTATTGTTGGTTGCAAGGGGAAAGAGAATTTTGGGATTCAACAGAGAATGCTAGGATTGGGCAAACTTTTTATGGGGTGTTTAGGGAAAGGAACTTAAGAGGGAAAAGAGAGGTGTCAAGGTGGATCAGGGAGTAATAAGCATGGGAAAACAGGGATTAAAGGGTGTAAAAGGCATCTGATGCATGTAAACAGCTGCAAGATAATGTGCTTGTCTGCCCAAGTCTTGTGCCTGATTATGACAGTGTGTCCTGCTGTACTATCCAGTGAGTTGGAAGAAACCAGCATGAGGAAGACCCAGGATCTGAGCTAACTCAGACCAGATAAAGGCCATAGGGTTTGGGCATGAATGCTGGACACACGTGAAAGTCCATGGTACTATTCAAAAGACCTCTTTGAGTACATTTATGAGGTGACTGTGTGTATGCTGTGTTACACTAGTGGGGGAGTAGTACAAGTGTTCTGGGTGTCAGATAACTGGGAGACTGGGCTGTGGGTGCAAACTGCTGGAAATACGGGGTGGGGGTGCTGGAGGTAGGAAAGGGTGAGAGCCACTAGTGAATCTTAAGTCTGTGCTATTGACTCAGGCTTCCTACTGGAAGCTGGGAACAGGGATAAAGCTGCAGCTTCATCTCTCCAAGGCCCAATAACGGAGGAATCTCTTGGGTGCTACAATTTACAAGATCCAGCTACCTCTAAAATAAAAATTACATTAATGACCTATATCAGATTTTCATTAGGATTTCAAGTCCTTTGGTGACCATAACTTGCTTCCTGACATTGTTCCAAGGCTCTTGCAACATCTGGTTGATATGGTTCCACCAGCAACTTATTCCGTTTCTGCTACTGTTCTGAACCAACATAATCTCAGTGCTCATTTCAGTCAAAGAAATTCCAGCCTGTCTTACTGCAGAATCCATCAGTCCAAGCTTTATCATACTGCCTTATTTCCCAGAGAGTCTGAAGTTCTAAAAGCAGAGAGGCTCTTTGCTTAGAATATTTACAGCATCTCACCCTGTCTTCCCCTTCCTAGAAATTGCTCATGTCTGGTTAACAGGTACTTTTTCTCCATTCCCCTTGGAGTGTTAGTCTTTTCTCAGAGTAAAAGTCTTCAGCCATTTTCTTCAGAGAAACACAGGTGGTAGCTTGTTTAACTTTCCCCAGTATGTTCTGGGTATGATAACTTGTGTTTCAACAAACTTTTATTTTCTTGGGGAATACCAGAGTCTCTAGTTGGATATTAATTTGCTGGTATGATGCTTCTTCCCACAGGAAACAGGTGCTTCCTGTAGTCCATCCCCTCAGGCAGATGCACAGCTGGGAGAAGTAGAGAACTTGGAGGATTTTGCATTACGCCCTGCACCCCGTGGTATTAGTGTCAAGTGTCGAATCACTAGAGATAAGAAGGGAATGGACCGGGGCCTCTTCCCTACTTACTACATGCATCTGGAAAGGGATGACAACAGAAAGGTAGTGGAAACAGCACACATTCTTGGCTATTATACTCCTACCATGTAATATTTTTGGTGCAAGGGAGAGCTTCTGGTAAGAAAGCAGTAGCTGAGGAAAGCCATCATGCAGCTGAGGACAGCTTGTATTTGGCCAAGGTAGTAAGAGGGAATTAGCAGGTTTAAAGGCCATAAAACAATGAAAAGTGAAATTTAAAAAGTATAAAAATGTTAAATGTTAAAAAAGGAGAAAGAAGACTTGAGCTGCTCCAGAAGAAAAGGAGGGAAGACTAGTAAGGACAGTTGTGTTAAATCTAGACTGCTGAGTGAGCTGATTGGGGGAATAGGGACAGTAATATCAGCACGGAATAAAAAGGGGAATGGGTATGACAAATGGAGAGATAACAGTTTGGATAGCAATGCCTAGCAATGCCTGTGCATTCTTACAAAGCACCAGTCTTGATCAAAATTTTGTATTTCCAGACATTCCTTCTTGCAGGGAGAAAAAGAAAGAAGAGCAAAACATCGAATTATCTCATTTCAGTTGACCCAACTGATTTATCCCGGAAAGGGGAAAGTTTCGTTGGAAAACTCAGGTGAGGATCACTGATGAAAACTATAGACAGGCAAGATAGGGTTTTCACTTTATTTGTGTTGTGGTTTTGACTGACAGTCTGGTATCAATTCAGAGAGAATGAGCTCACATGGTTCTGCTGAATGTAATCTGTATTCACGTGGGTTGGCAGCCTTCTTCAGCATTGCCGTTCACTGTGGCAATTCAGAGAAGAAATTCTGTCTAGATGGTTTTCCAGGATAAGTTACAGGCTTAGTTCACTGTGGGCACTGCCTGAAAGCTCCTTATTGAGCTGGCAATAGGAAGATTCAGGTGGCAGGAGTTACACGTTTTTGCTGTGCTGTACCAATACCTTCAGAAGAGGACAAAACTTTCCACTGATGCCTCTTTCTCTGTTTTTTCATAACCTGACATTAGGTCAAACCTCATGGGAACTAAATTTACAGTCTATGACCATGGAGTTAACCCAATCAAGGCACAAAGTCTAGTGGAAAAAGCTCATACAAGACAGGAACTTGCAGCTATTTGTTATGTAAGTACTGCCTTTCTCTTTTTGCCCCTTTCTTCTTTGTGTCTGGTTACCGAGGAAATGGGGCTTACAAAATCGTGCTTCTTTCAGCCTCCCCCACTTAACTTTGGAACCAAGAGACCAATTTCAACCAGATACAACAAAGGACAGAGGCCTCAAAGATAAGTTCCTGAGAGTTTAATGAAAAGAAAAATAAAAAAATCAGTGCCAGAAATCTCTCCTAGAGATATTTTCTTCTCAATTTGTGAATCACCTTAGGCAAGGCTTCATAGTGAGGAGACATTTGAGGACACTCTAGAATTATGTGAGGGTTCTCATGTTGCATTGTTTCATGATCCAGTCCTACAGTTTGAGTAAAATTTGAGGTTCCCTACAAAATGATGGCTGCCAAGTGGAAGGATTTTTACTTTTCTCACTGGTATGGCAACAGAAATTTAGATATACATTAGCCTACTGGAGCATCATCTTGATTTTTTGTTGTGGCTGTTGATCTTAATGGCACTTGGGGGAAAAAAAATCGATGTGATAATTGCAGTATTGTCCTGTTTACAGAAATATTACTGGATATTTTCTTTATATACAGTATTCTTCAGTTCCCTACCTAGTGGGACGCAGCCAGGTGTTAAAATGAGTACAGTAGTTAATATTAAGTCAGCTTTTCAAAATTTTGAAGAAGTAAAGTTTATATATGAATCAAATCAGTACCCTCGTTCTTTTACGTGCTCTTAGATTTTCTGAAGTGAAATAGAGGGTGCAACACCAGAGACCTTTGTCTATGTCTGCAAAATGCACTAACATGTTAGAAGAAGCTGTATCACTTCTATCAATCAGTTTGGTGCTTCTGAAAGACTCTGACTTTTTAATTGGTCTTTGGGAATTTTAAAGGTTAGCACTGACATTGTTACTGAACACTTTAAACGGACCATTGGATTTTGGCTGACATTATTAAGTGTATGATTTCAGAATATCAGGACTTTTTTCCTTTACTTTTTGTACTTGTAGCAGTCTCCTGCAGTACTCTGGAAAAATCTGCTAGACTCAAGGTAGATGCTGAATACTTACCTTTCTGGGTCTGTTAATCACTTACAAAACAGCATGTTTTGAGAGATAATTATAGGCATTCTCTTAAACACAAATAACAGCACAGAAGAATAATTTTTTTTGTTTATTTTATTTGTTTTTATTGTTTTTTGTTCAGGAACATTTTAGACTAATTGGTAATATAGAGATAACATAAACTCAGGTCAAAGATATTTGCCCTTTACCATACTTACAGCATGTTCACTAGCAAGATTTCAGCACATTATTGCCTCAGATGCAAAAACTTATGCCTGGAAATTGCGCTTGTCTGATTTTGTTATAAATGTTTCAGTGAGGTAACAGATCACTCTAAATTAGTTAATACGATATATATCTTATAGTAGTGTTCTGTAAATGGGAGAGAAAGCAGTTCTCAGTGATTAAACACAGAGTTAAATAAACTGCTACTACAGTTGTAGCCAGCAGAACTCTAAAAAACTAGTACAAATGTGGACACAAGTTCAGTTTTGCTGTCTTTCCTTCTTTGAGATAGAGTATATAATTTACTGAAAATAATGTCTTTCCTTGTCTTTCAGGAAACCAACATCTTAGGATTCAAGGGTCCCAGAAAAATGTCTGTGATCATTCCAGGAATGAATATGAATCATAAGCGCATTCCAATCCGTCCACGAAATGTAAGTTACGGAGTTTGGTCACGTTTCAGGTTGGAGGAAGAGGTTAAAACTTCCCTGTAGAGGTGTGTTACTAATAATCAGGGTTTAGAGCAAGGTTATTCTGAAGCCTAGCCATGATGATGGAGAGCAAGGTTATTAGTACCCTGGGGTTTAGTAAGTCTCATGGAGAGTAAATACAACGTAGCCTAAATGTGTTGATTAATTCATTCTTGCCTTCTACCTAATCTGTATCCTTCTGAATAGTGTTTGTGCCTGTATGTGTCCTTTGGTCAGCCTAAATATTGTTTACTTATCTGTATGTTGTTGCTCTGGCACTTACAAGCCATCCTCGTGGTGGGACCCTGTTATGCTGAGAGCTGGACGAACGCAGGGCACACTTGCTTCTCCCAGGAGCTCGCATTCTCAGCCAGGATATGAATTGCACCAGACAGGTAATAGATAAGGTGGTAGGCTGGTGTAGTAGCAAGTGAGTAAATATGTTTTTGATCAGAATGCTGTCAGCTTCTTCGTAGGAGTCACAGAAAAGGAAGATTCTTTAAGAAGAAAGAAGGATGAGAAGGATAGAGTTTTGTCATGACTATTTAGTGGGTATTTTTCATACATGTGCAGGACACTTACAGAACTGTATCTGAAGATATGATGAAAAACATTTGGTTCCCTCAATGTGGGTTTCATGCTTGATGTGATAGAAGAACAAAAGGCAGAAAGAACAGGTGCTAAGTAAGACATGGCCAATATTTTAGGCTAGAAAGTGTTTTTTGCAGCCATGCTGTGAGTAGAAATGAGTAGGAGAAGAATGAATTTCTTGATATCAGAGAAAAAAAATCTTCAAGACTAGAAATTCAGACTCATGAGAGCCTAGAAAAGAGATTTAATTTTGCAAATGGGCAGGAAAATTGTGTCTGTGGATATTTATTCACTGTCTTTCAATTGGTATTGTCATCTCCCTCATCAGTACAGTAATGATTCAATCGCCCTGCCTTTATTTTTCTCTCCTATTTTCCCAACTGTTTTGCTATCAGACAAGGATACTGACAGTGGACAAGACTGAAACACAAAGCTGTTCTGGAAAGTTGGCAAAGCTTTCAGTGTAGAGGCTTGACTCTGTCTTTATCCTTCCTTTTCTGTAATGTGATGCCACTTAGAAATACTGCCCCCACTTCCAAGGAGGAAAAATTATGCCTAAATGCACTGTGTTGATGCCAGTACTCAGTCATTTTTGCATCTTTAAACAGTAAATAAAGATAAATTCAAGGATAGAAAGTAACTAAACCGAACAGTAAGTTTCATTTAGATTATCCTTAAAAATCCATCATCTAATCTGTATACAATACTAGCCCTATCAGTCAGACCCAAACAGGTTGTTTTCTGAGCATTTTTTCTTGTTAGTAACTTCAGCTTGGATTTTTTTTTCTTGGTATATATTATTTCAGTTTGGATTTTATTTGTTGCAGAACTTTGAAAATTATATGTCATGTTTCACTACAACTTGAATATTCTTGTAATTCATTGTAAAATTTAATGCACTGGTTTACTTTTTTTGTATCTTTTATTTATCTCTGTTTTTCATATTGTGCATCACCTGTTAGATCCAATTGGATGAGATTTAACCTTAGAGCCTGCTGCAGCCTTTGGACTTCGTACTGAATCGCCTCAGGGCCTGGCACTATGCAGTTAGTCGTAGGTTATTTTATTTTAGAGTTCAGAATGTTAGAAATGTAAGCTGGATGCAACAGGATCAGAGAAAGCTTATGAGACTCAGAAGGGGTTCCTGTCAGCAGGATGGCAGTCATCTGTGGCCTGTGAATTGCTCCCTTTCCTGTACACACACTTCCTTCTCTCTCATTCTTTTTACTTTTTTTGAATGGAAATGCAGTGATAGCCTATTGAGTGGAAAAAAATGCTTGGACTGGCAATCTCTGAATCTTCCTGGTTCTTGCAGGAAATTTTCAGTAGGACCGAATTTAAGAGCTGACGTGTTTCATTAAACAGGGAATGGCCTTTAAGTGACAGAGCATACATGAGAGGCAATCCTCAAAAGTGGAGCAATTCCAAATCTGATAAATATATTTCTTTCTTCTGAACAGGAACATGAAGGTCTGCTGTCAAAATGGCAAAACAAAAATTTGGAGAACCTCATCGAGTTGCACAACAAGGCTCCAGTCTGGAATGATGATACTCAGTCCTATGTTTTAAACTTCCATGGGAGAGTCACTCAGGCCTCAGTGAAGAACTTTCAGATTGTCCATGACAATGACCGTAAGAGTCTGATGGAGAGTGTGTGGGACTTACTTGGACAGGGAAAACCCAATTCATTTCATGAGGGTTGGGAGGAATAGGACATGCTTTCTGGAGAAGGGAAACTGGGTGAAGGAATTTAGCTCGGGATTACTGGCAACTTCTGAGCTGTCGAGAAAATTACATAAGGCCTCCTTTTTTCTGAGGTGGGTGCAGACACTGCTCTCTGTTGCTGCAGGAGAAGAGGGGGCAAATGCAAACTTCCGGAAAGGAAGAAAAAGGATTAATACAGCACTTTCAGCCTAGCAAAAGAGTGGTTTGAGCTTTAAATCTGAGAAGAAAAGTAATCTCTAGAACAGCACGCTAACTCTAGAGAACAGATTTCAAGGCCACTCTGGTGGGGAAGGATGGAAACACCAACCACATGTATTTGGGACTGTCAGACGAGCGGATTTTTGTTTGTGGTTGGGTTTCTTCGGTTTGTGGGAGTTTTTTGGGTTGTGTTTGGTTGGTGTTTGTTTGTTTGGTTTGGTTTTGTTTGGGGGTTTTTGTTACTTTGTGGGTTTTTTGTTTTTTTTCTTTTTACTTTGCTGTCAAGTTGTTCATCTCTGAATCTTTCTTTTCTCCCCAGCTGACTACATTGTGATGCAGTTTGGTCGTGTAGCAGAAGATGTGTTCACTCTGGACTATAATTATCCCCTCTGTGCTCTTCAGGCCTTTGCTATTGGACTCTCCAGCTTTGACAGTAAATTGGTCTGTGAATGAGACAACAGACTTGAAACATGGAACTCACTACCATACCTGCATCTTGTAGGAGTTCCAGGTGTAGTAATGAAGAGCATATTGGAAGGGAAATGGAGAACAGATTTCTACTGGCTTATTAGAAAGCACATTCCAGCCCTCAGAGCATTGTTAGTGTTGGCAGTAGACCGTCTTGGGAGCAGCCTCTGTATGCATTGTGGAAGAACAAGAAATAGAGGGGATGATTTTGTCATTGGTTGATTCTGCTTTCAGAATCTCTGTTCACAGATACTGCATGACAGTGGACTAAGCCCACTAATTGGAACTCCTTGCATCTAGGATAGAAAAATAATGGCTAAGTGTTCCTATACCTTGAAACTTCCTTAAAGCCTGGAAGATGATGCTACCCATGAGTTTCTGATTAGATGAATTCAGAAAAAAAGAGAACAGCTGGAATAAGACATTGGCTGTCATACGAAACTTTTAGTTTGTGAGATGATTTTCTGTTAAGGCTGATAATCCATTTCCCTTTCAGTATTCTGTTTGTTCTCTATCCCTTGACAGTCTTTTTACCAAATAAAGAACAGTCAAATCTCAAACACTGCCCTTTCAGATAGTGATATTGTATTCATTGCTGCTTCTGTTAAAATGAGACTGAATAGATGATAGAATCTGACTGAATTTGACAGAAGGTAATATTGTAACAATATACAGTACTGTTCCTGAAAAGCAGTGTTGTCATTGAATTGTCCATTGTTCATACAATTTGCTACATTTCTAGGAATAGGTTTGTGACCAATTTAATTTTTTGAATGTGAGATTATCTCAAGTCATGACATATTAAAGTAGATTTTATATAAATAATTTTAACCTGACTATAAGAAGGAGTTACCTCAAAGAGATTACAGGTATTTTTAAAGGTATCAGTAAGTTTAAAGCAATGAGGCTTTGCAATGTGTCCTCTGAGTGTTCCATTTTTAATATTGGACGTACAGTATGGAGTCTGTAGGTCACAGCATGGAACACCTCTTGATTCATGTGGCCTTAACTCATCAGAGTGGATTGCTGCACATGGAGGCCTCATAGTGTACACACCTGCTGTCTACTGAAGCAGAGAACAATCTTGCAACAATCCCATCTTGGAACAATCCTACTTTGCCTATTTCATGGCCATTACACATTCATGATGGTCCTGGAAAAGACTGTCCTTCTGTTGAGACAAGAATTAGTTGTGCTTCAGCTTTGGATATTGTCCTTGTCAGCAGACTAGCTCTGTTTTAAGCAAAGACCAGATAGATTGCTTGTGGTCTCTGGAGTCTTTGCAGTGGTGAATATCACTCACTCTTTCAAATTAACAAAATTTTGTGCAGACGTTTTCTGATATTGCCAGAAAAAATAATTATGGTAATCATGTGTAAACTCTGTATTTAGCTGTAAATTATGAATTAATGCTGAGAAGTCCATCTCAGGTATCTCTCAGATGACCATTCTGCATTAGCTGGTGAGCCATTGTCTTGAGATGATCTCATCAGAAAAGCAGTCAGTGAAGAGAACTTGAATCCTGATGGATCTCTTTTGTGCCTTTGTGTACTTCCTGCTCATCAGGCTGGGTACCAGACCTGGCAGTGCTTTCCAGCTGTGCTCTTCTGAAATCTTGGCTGATGGTTCTGCATTCCTGCTACCCATCCAGAAATATGACGTCCATTTGTGTACCTGTCTGATTATTTTTCTGACTAGGAATGTGTGAAAGAAACTGCCTTATGTTATTTTGGGATGACCTGAAGGTAGAATGCTAATTTCCAATTCAGGATGATTTACTGTGTGCTCAGAAGGCCACAGTAACATCCCTTTACTCAATTAGGCCTGTCAGAAGTGGCTCTTCAAGCTATTTGTTGACATCAATGATCCTGTCAGGGCCTCTCAGTCAAATTATACAGACAGATGAACTGAATCAGTGCTCTTTATCAGATACTGTTTTACATTAATTGTATTTATAACTTTTATATCTAAAGGAAAATAAACTAATTTATATATTGAAAAATCAATTCTAAATGAGTTGTTTGGGGTTTTGGGTGTTTTTAAAATTTATTTTATTTAGGATTTTGCTATCACTTGTGGGTGTTCTTTGTTCCTTCTGTATGAGATACTACCTCAATTTCTTCCCATCTTCTTGAATCTCATCTCTCCTCTCTTCTTACTCTCTTTTCCTTTGTCCTTTCTCAGTTCTCTTTCTTTGTGTTGTTTGTTTTTTCTTTCATACACTTAGAAGTCTGGGAATAAATGTAAGATAAGTCTCTCTAATACTTCCTTCCCCTCGCCCCATGGCCATTACCAGGTCTTCCCCTAAAGTTCTTGGTTTCCATTTGACACTCTCTCTCTAAGCTAGTTCCACTTCTCTGCCCCATGTTTTTCATGTTTTTCCCAGTGTCCAGTTAAAGCATTGGAGATGGTTCTTAATGCATTTTCCTACCTTCCATCTGAACCCATTCAAGCGTTGAAGTACAATAAGATTTTTTTTTCTGAAACAAGAACTGAAGTAATACAAGGGAAGGAGGAACATCAAGTCAAAGGGGTTATTTTTTCCTATTTCCACTGAGATATGTATAAACCTCAGTAAGTGGAGATATGGTGGATCTGATAATCAGAAACTGGCACAGCTCTCAATGTGTAAGTCCTATTCTTTGTGCACCTCTATTTTTCCCACCATTTTGATCTGAGCCAAATTAGTCTTAGTTGGGAGAGAAACTAAGCAGAAAATACTACTGGGCGTTTGTTCTTAAAGCAGTAATATTAGTTACATACATGCAAATGCAACATTCTTGAAATCCCAGAGAGATCTTAAAGATGGAAGCATAATCAACGGTTAAATATGAATCCTAAAGGCAGGCCTAGTGGATGGAAGCAGCTCCTGGGTCCTTTGGTTCAGAAACATAAAAGATAATGATTTCTTGTGCTTTTAGGGGTGAGTCTCACTCTCCTTGAAGTTCTGCTGCTGAATTTGGTAGCAGTGGGGTGGGGGGTTGTTACTGTTGGCATAATTATTATATGTTACTTAGTGTGCTCCTCGCTGGTATTAACAGCTCTCTAAATCTCTCAGTTGACATTGAATTAGGTTTCCTGTTCCTGGTACAGAAGACAAGCAAAGCCTTCCCTGTGATTTGTAAGTTGAGCTAAGAGTTTGTGTGTAGTCTTGTGAAATGGACCTATGGACAGATTCTTTTGGCAGAGTCGGGAATCTCATCTTCTCTGCTACAGTGTCAAACTGTTGTACATAACTGCAGTTTGGAACTAGTTCAGAACTAAGAAAGATCCTTAAGTTATCCTGGGGCTGAAAGCCGTGCCAGGAAAGAAGGCAGTATCTCTTGAACTGTACAGTCTATAGAGTTTCTGTCTTCTCATTCCATTCCTTAATGTGTTCTATATGGACTTACTATTTTCTCACTGGAAGCTGGAATTCACTTCTTTTGTCCCAAAATGGGAGGAAAAAAACCCAGAAGCAAACTAACTTCACCAAATGCATTAAAGTAAAGGCTATGGTAACCGTAACCTGCTCTGGTAATTTAAAGTTTAATTTAGAGACTACATAAATGGGTGGATGTATTCCAGAGGCTGGAATTTGTGACCATTTACATTGATTCAATTAACATTTCCAAATAAGGTGAACCATTGCACTGTCTGTAACAAAACGGCTGAAAATTATGAAGAAAGCAAAGGATTTTTTTTTTTAATGTTTAATTGAATTGAGCCTTTTACTAAAGGGAAAGCAATACTAATTAACTTGGAAAAAAAGGCTTTATTTTATAAACTGCATAACAAAATTATTCAGATAGAATACAGATAGGTTTGGGCAATTAAGTCTGTTAAATTTACCCAACTCTCTCTGCTTTCTGTTCTAAGTGGAATAGTTTGCTTCCACATTACCTCTAGTAAAGGAAAAAAAAAAAACAAACACAAAACAACCCATCACTTAAAAACTCGCATTTTCCTGAGTGAGTTTCCATCTGCAATTGACTGGAGTCCTGCAAACAATCTGTGTGATGATTCACAGGAAGGAATAGGTTTCAATTCCTTCGCTTTGAGCTGTGTTGATTTGGCAAGGAAATGGGAGCAAAACAATACGTTAGTCACATAATTATGAGACCTAGCCTAGAGTTCACAGTGAACATATGTGATGAGAAGTGAACTACCTTTCAAAGATATGTTTTTTATTAAACTGCATGTTTTTAAATAGGCCTTAGTAGAAGTAGTGGCTAAATTAAACCATTACAAAAACCCCTCAAAATAATTCCACTGAGTTTTGTAACATCATCTTATTTATTTTGTATGTACTCTCAATTCCTACAGTTGTATCAGAAAACCTTATTTTTATGAAATTGATGGGGTTTGTCACTTTGTTTCTGAGGCCTTAGGCCACATTTAGGACCTGTTTTCAGTCTTTTCTCTGCAACGTAAAGTTATGAACTTTTTTTAGCTTTGTGTTCTTCCCAAAAGTTGAGATTTTTTCTTAATCCATTTCTGCAATATACTGAAGTTTTAAAGCCAACTCTTCGCAGGTAGTTATATGGATACCAGGCATCTGTGGAAAAAGTTACCTGCTAGAGCATGGAAAAGTTTATTTTGCTGATTTAGCTGCGTTCCCAGAGCTGCTACTAGGACGTAATTATATGTACTGAACTTGCTTTTGTTCTGGGGAACGTGGCTCTCAGCCTGGTATCAGCATTTTCTAGCGCAGCACACCGGCAATCCTGTATGAACGGACAGGAAAAGAGCAGCTTCGACGTGAGACTGAGAAAACCCACACGGGACACCGCATTGCTGTTAGGTGAGTAGTTTGCCGCCTGGGATGCTCCCGGGACAACCACTCTGCCCTGTTGGGCTTGAGTTGTTTGTTTCGCAGGGGCTCAGCTATGCTGGGTGGAAATCACGACACGTCTCTAAGGGGCTTGGAGGCAGCGCTGCCGGCGGGCCGGGAACGGCTGGCAGGGATTACCCAGGGAAGCCGTGTCCTGACCGGGCACGCGGGGATGTCCCCAGCACCGGAGCCCCTCACCGGGCGCTCGGCCCATCGCCGGAGTCCCGGCCATGGGAAAGCATCAGGCAAGTGACGGCGTTCCCAGGGATCTTTCCCCGGCTGAGGTCGGCCCTTCGCGGCCGCAGACTCCAACTTCTCCCGCGGCCGGGCACCGCGCCAGCTCTCGATCCCTGGAGGCGGCGGCCGCATCCCGCCCGCTCCCAGCGCTCCCGAGCCGCCCCCTTTCCCCGCTCCCGGAGTTTCCTTCCCCCGCCCCGCGGGCCCCTCTTCCGGCCATTGCCCGCGTTCCCTCCGCCCCGGTCACACACGGCCCCCGGCCGGGGACCGCCCGGCCCCGCTGGGTTTTGTTCCCAACTCCGCCTCGGCCCTTCTCCCGCTGCCTCCCGCCCCTCGACAGTCCCCTCCCAGCCCCGTCCCAGCTCCTGCGCTAGCCGGCAGTCCCCTCCCTCCCTCGGCCGCGTTCATTTCATACCAACTCTCATTCCTAGCATTCCTCACTTCCTCCTTTCAAACTCCAGGGGAAATAAAATCCCTCCCTTTTCCTCCCAAACTCCTGCCCGGCCGCCCCCCCCCCGCCCCGCTCGCCGCTCCGCCGGCCGCTCCGCGCTCCTCAGGTGAGTGTGCGCTTTGTGCCTGCGCTCCCGCCGGCCCGGCCGCCCCCCCCGCTCCGCTCCCATCCCATCCACTCCCGGCCGCCCGCCCGGCCCGGCATTGTTCGCGTCTCCCCGCCGCCGGGGGACCGAGGAAAGGGGAGCCCCGAGGGCCCACCCCGGAGCCGCTCCTCGCCAACTTTTTTTTTCTTTCTCTCGGACTTAGCGGCGGCGATGCTGAACGGGAGGCTGACCCGCCCGCTCCCCCCGTCCCAGCCCCCGCTCCCACCCCTGCGGGCTCGGGGGTGGGGATCGGGCGGGAGCGAGGGGCAGGCGCGGAGTAACAGCGCTCAGTGCTCTTTTGGCAGAAAGTCCTGGAGCTGAAGGAGGATTTGAAGCCGGTCCCCGCTGCACCTACGGAACCGCAGCCGCTCTTGCCTCGCTCAGGTCAGGACACGCTGTTTCACGGTCGCTTTCGCGCGGGGCGAAGGGGCGCGGGTGCCTGCGGCAGACGGGCTGGTAGGGAGGGTTCGGACTCGGTCATGTGCGACAGAGGAGGCACAGGCGTACAAAGGAAGCGATGGGAACATCCTCAATGGAGGCTCCGGCGGCTTCTCCCGTCGGGAAGGGGCTGCCGGCGCTGGCACTTCGGGAACTCAGTCTCTTGTCGCGTCGGCTGAAAACTACAGGGCTAATGTGAAAAAAAAAAAAAAAAAGAAGGTTTCTGTACCGTTCGTAGAGATGTGCTTGGGGAGGGTGGAGAGGAGAAGCGGTACTTTCTGTAATAAATTTTAATGTAAATTATGGAAGATGGTTTTTAGGAAAACAAAACAAAATTTCCTAAGGAAGCCTGTCTGTGAGAAGGCGTGTGGGTTGTTGCAAAGTATTTACCAAAAGACGAGGGAATAATGTTTTTCCCAGTTTAGTTTTTCTGAAGTTAAGGGTTCAGTTTTAGTGGCATGCCGTCGGAAAGGATTAAAAACAGCAAACAGACATAAAACAAACAAAAAGCTTTCCCAAGGAATCTCTTATGTAGATAATTCTGTTTAAACAATCTCTTGCATGGGATGCTAAAGATGGGGCTTTTTTGCAGAAGAATGTAACTCAACGCGCTTAAGGACTTATGTAAAGTATTTTATAGCAAATGGTCATATGTAAGTTAAAAAAAAACCACAAAAAATCCAAAAAACAAACAAAACCCCAGAACCAACGACAACTAATTACCAATTTTGTCTTTGTTTAACCTGAAGTTACACTCATGTTGCTTTCTAGCCTTAAAAGTTGAGTTCTCCGGCTCCTCTACAAATAAACAACAAAAATACTTTTTCAAACGCGGGGGGCTGGGTGGGAGAGAAGGAGATTTAGAGATTGTTGTTTTGTTTTGGTTTTTTTTTTTTTTTTTTTTTTTTTCCCCCCTTTTCCTATTATTGCGAACAGATCGGCTTCCCCAAGACCTTATTGCGGTGTCTGTGTGCAAAGTGAGAGGAGCATTCGTTCACCTGTCTGTCCATCTGTCTGTGTAGATGTAAGAGGTTTTATTGTTCTCCTGCAGAAGGAAGTGGGCAGTAGGACAGGGCAGAGAGTAACGGGGAGGAGGAGCGAGAGGAACAGAACAAGCGGGAAAGCAGAGTGGATATATAGCAAGTGCTAGGGCTGGGTTGCTGTGTTATCACCTGTGCAGTTAAAGCCTTTTGGTTTTGATAGATTTCTTTCTCACGACTGAAGAGCGTGGATCCTTCCTGTAGTGAATACAGAGGGGCTTCTTTATTAGGGCTGCTGAATGCTGAGGGACTCCAGTTTTCTCTGGAACTTGGACTGGCAGAGTGAATGTCAGTCAGCCAGTAGGTGCAGTCACCTTCTGGGTTTTTACTGAATCCCTCTGTGGATGGCTCCCTAAAACTCAAGCATGCAACAAAGTCTATCAGTCTCTAAAGTGAACTGCCAGCTCATTGTTTGTATCCTCTTGGAGGTGATCTTGGAAGCAAATAAGTGTGCATGAGAATGGGTGCTAGGAATTTCTCCACTGTCTTGGTTCCTGCTACATCTTTTGGATTTTTTAAATTAGTTCTACCAACGGCTTTGAAATATTTTAGGTTATTATTGTGGAAAGTGTTTTAATGTTGGTGTTTTACAGAACACTTGTGGAAATACGGTATGAAAATCGTATTGCCGAATTTTAAAGGGAAAAAAAGGGCTCTATGGCACCCAGTCTTGCTTGTGGCTTACATAAAATCACAGTTGCTGTTGGCTTTCTTACTCAGGTGGTTGTTTCACAGAATTCGAATCCAGTCAGTAGAGTTTTGAGAGGGCTGCTGAAAAGTACAGTCTCCAAGAGATGGTGCTTTCATCTCTGTTTGGAGTGACATTATGCTCATTCACAGCTTTCCTTCCTTAGTGTTATGTGCCCTTTTTGTGATTGTGTCTTTCAGCTCTTGGTTTTGTCCCAGCATAACCCATGGGGTGGGTCCCCAAAGAATTGAGGCTGGCACTGCTGTGGAGAGAGCCTGTCCACACAGCCTCAAAGCGTCCATTTCCTTACTTGTCACACCTCTGTGCTTTGTCGCTGGCAGGGACATTGGCACTGCTGTTCACTGGCTCGGGTCGGGGGGCTGATCCAGATGAAAAGTAACACTCTCTTTTAGCAAGGTAGTTTTGAGCCACATCTGTTTGCCAGTCAAGTTAATCATACGGTCACGTGCTGGAGTGTCTGGAGGAGGGGGTTTAGTGACTAGAGGGTGAGCAGTCGGGGAAGAGTGGGGGTATTTTCTTAGCAACATTGCCATTTTTCCACACTTTATTCCTTGGACCATGTCTACAGTAGTTCCTGTGATAGTGAAATGAGTTTCTGGCTACAACTGTATCTTAAGAAAGTGAAAATCCAGTGTTACCTTTCTTTAAAGATCTGTTTTACCTTCCCTTTAGCCCGGGTTTGTCTTTTGTTCATTTGTTGGGTTTGGTTTGGTTCCATCTGCTCAAATACTACGTAAAAATTTTCTTGGACAACTTTTTCATCGCCCAATGTACTTTAACATCAGGAAAGTTTTTGTTACTCTATTGGAACAGTTTTTGCCTTGCTGTTTCTCTGAAATGATTGTTTATTCTCTATCTCTGCATTTGCATCTTCTAAGTTCCTAAAGCTACTAATGAGGCTAAAATTTTAATATTTTTCAATGTCTATTATTCTAGTCCTAATGTGGAATTTTTATGCTCTTTTCACTTTCTTCAGTTCATCTGTGTTCCTTCTGCAGAATGAGAGAGAATATTCCATGAATTGAGGTGATTCATCTCTCTTTGTTGCCTGAAGTGATATCTGAGCCCAGGCAGATTAAAGTCACATTGGTCATTTTGCAGAAGCATTTGCTTTGCAGACAACTCTGTCATTTGTTCAGCGTTCTCACTCTTGCATGTCTTTAGGTCCTGCTTCTGGCAGGGCTTTCCTCCTTGATTTTGTCTCTGGGGTTTTTTTTCATTGTTATTTCTTCATTTTCTTTGCATTACTTTTTCCACATAGTCTTGTCTCCCTTGCTTCTTTCAGTTTTATGTTGTCTAACTCCCTTTTAGTTGTTACTATCCACCAGTGTTTGTAAATGTCATTCTGTATAACGCAAGTTTCATCAACATTACCTTTATTCAGTCTTAGATTTTTAATTAAGATGCCAAAGGCAACTGGACTAGCAAAGTTCCCTGCAGCAACCCAGTAGATGCACACCCCCGTACCTGTTGGTTCTGTTTCTGTATCATTATACATCATATCTATATTATATAACATATATATCATTATGCTTATTTTTGAAGCTGTTAATTTTCTAATAATATGAACAACCAAATCCAATTTTTTTGCTATGATTTCCTTAAAGAATAACAAATAGTGTAAGTCTAAATTTATTACGTTGTGCACTGTATTCTTTCCATTCTCTACCTTCACGGCAGTTCTATCCTCCTTTGAAGAGCAGTAAAGTTTATTATTAAGATTTACAGTAACGGATACTCCTCTCTCCAACTTCTGTCAACCACCATGTTAAATAAATGCCCAAAGTGTTCCTTTGTAGAGCCTTGTAAAAAAAGTCCGGAGTTTGCATGCGTGGAGCTCTTTACAAGATCTGAGACTACATGATCAGAAAGAGTTCTTTAGGGTTTGGAGGTGGTATTTTGTGTTCTTGGGTTTTGGGGTCTTTTTGGTGGGGGAGGGTTTGGTGGGTTTTTGTTTTTATTGTTCCTGCCCCTCGGGTCCTCCTTTTTCTGGAGATGATGCAGTCACTCCCCTTTGTTTTTAACACCATATGAATTAGACGTTTTCCTGCTAGGGAGGGGCAGGTTTTCCAGTTCCTGGTGCCACTGGCTGAGTCACTGGCTCTGTTTTTCTGTTCTGTTGTAGATTTATAATTACCTTGTTCTTACCTTTGTTAGAATGTGATTGCCAACGGGTAGGTGTTTTGCTTTGCTGTATTTCTAAGACATGAGTGCCAGTGGCTTTCAGAGCCTTGGTACAAGCTTTTGAAGCATCTGCTTTGCTGTTGCCAAAGAGAAAATAAATCAGTGTAGTCCTCAAAGCGCCTCCTTTCCAACAGTATGGTAACCATTAATGACAGATGTCCAGGTAAAGTCTAATCTCTTATAACCAGGACTGCTTTAACTGAAGCAGGAAATGTCAAGAGAGCACAGAGCATGTGTGTGCTGAAATGGAAAGGGAGGATTTGCTGATGTGTCTTAAGTTCATTTTACCTGATCATACATCTCCATAGCAGGTCCTCAAAATAAAGCTTATTGGTACCAGATTAGCCAGACTTAGACCGGTCTTTTGGTCTGAAAATCTTGTCATCTTAGGGAAAAAAAAAAGGGAGGTGTAAAAGAGAGGATGTATAAGAAGATTATCTCCAAGCACACTCACTTGTCTTTGAATCATTTTTTAAAAAATAAATTAATAAAATCCTATTTTTTTCTCTGTCCTATTTGTTTGTGAAGGGTCTATGTGGTCAAAAAAAAAACTGTGCAGGGGAAACAATGTAAATCTGTTTCTATCTAGTTTGTAAGCTATCTGAAAAATAGAGAAGTGTCTTTTTCCATTGCTTTTGATCACAGGTTTTATTTGTAAGAACATGCTTTAAAAACTGGAGTAGAGCCTGTTGTTGGCTGTGTCCCTTTAAGAATCTAGTTTTCCTTGGCTAGCTGCCCTTGTTCTCCTGTAGATTAATCCAGCAGAAGGTATATAACCTGTTGACCTTCCTGGCGAGAAGGGTCTGGAAGGTCAAAGAGATAATTTAGAAGGTTCATGCTTTCCTGTAATATCGGGGACAAGTTTAACTGGTTTTCAGTTTTGGCATTTCTTTTTATATATATATATATTTTTTTTTTGTCTTACTGATACCTGTTTGAGGGTTGGGGTTGTAATTACAGATTTTCATTATTTTCATTGCTTTCTGTGAAATCGCTCTATGTTCAGCAGGTTGGAAATAACAGCCTGTTTATGCCACATTTAGAGAAAGGAAAGAGTTCTGAACTCAAAATTACACTAGTCTGAGTTGAGGACAGCTTTACTGTCCCCTGTATCAAACTAATAGGAGAACTGCAATCTGATTTAAATGGCTGGTGTATGTTTGTCTGCTAGGAAATTTCAGACTCTTACAGGAAACCAAATCTGTTTGACTTTCCCCAGTGCCAGCCTTAAGAAATGACCAATTTTTCTGTAAACTGTGAATGTTCTCCTGCTGCCTGTTCCAAATGGAGTGTGTGCTCCAAAAGTGAACTGAATACCCTGAGAGAGAGCAGCTTGGTTGTTAGCCATGAGTAGGGTTCATTTCATAGGGTGATCTTTCATCATGGGTGTTCTTTATTTAGTCATTGTGTTATCACAAGTTTCAAACTCCTTTAAGCTCATGTCTGACTACAACTAAAATCAAAACAACATGTGTAATTGGGTGACTGAAGGAGGAAAAGTCAAGGGAGCACTAAGCATTGCTCCCATTTCATATACCTGTACTGCCTGATCGTGGCTTGAATTTGTCTTTAGGCTTTAGGAAAGGGGTTAGCCCTGGCCAGACAGGTCATGCCCACAAAACAGACCACCTGCAAGCACCACAGAAGTGGAAGTCACAGGTTGTGTGGTCAGTGTCTCTGTCTATTCTCATGTAGGTCTCTTAGCCCGGGTTCACCTATTTAATTTCTTGGAGACTGACTATAGTCTTGGAGCTAAACATTTTCACTGCTTTGGATGAGATTTGCAAACATCTGTCTTCTGTCTGAGTTCATGTGCAATTCTTCAATTAGTGCCATGGGAAGCTAAGTATGTCACAGCTGTGAGTTTTTTCTGGAACATCTACCTTTGAGTCCTAGACAAGAGATTGAAAGATGTCATGAACAGGAGGCAGGATTAGGAAATAAGGATTTGATTTGGATATCATAAAATGGGCATTATGAGTCTCAATTTAGTATTACTTGCCAGTAAATACTCAAAAGATGCTCTATTTCCAGACAGTGTTGAACATGAGTCCCTCTGAAGTTAAGCAACGTGCAATTGCAAATCACTTTTAAAGTTAACCTCTTCTTGTCTTGAAGTTCTTGTCTACATTTTAACCCCACTCTGATTTTGCTGTTGGGTGGTTCACTTACGTCTTTGTGCTGTGTTTTTTTCCATAGGTAAAATGGGGGCTTTTGAGCCTGATGGTGAGATTTTCAGGACAGTTGAGTTTTGGTGGGTTTAAGGAGCAAGGGTTTTTTTAGGTTGTTATTAAAGGTTCCCTATCCTTTAATAACTAAGTGAATAATATCTTTGGGAAAAGAGTATGTGATTATCTGACTTCCTCCTGGGTCTTTGCTTTCTAACCAGCTCTGTGCTTGATGGGAGAATGACTCCCGGTCATCACTGCTGCCAGTACAAGGGTGACTAACCATTTTCACCCTGCCACAACCTTCATCTCTTTGGGAAGCTGTGAAACACATGCCACATGTCTTGGAAAGCCAGGGAGAATGGGAGCTCTGGGAACAGTTCAGCATGGGAGATAACAGTGACTCCCCAGGAATTCCACTGTTCCTTTGAGAGCTGGGGCCAGCCCACTGTGTGGCTCAATCCCAGGACAACCTGGCAGTGTCAATCTCTGCTGCCCTTGCTGGCTCGTTTTTCCCTCCCAGCTGAGACATTAATCACGCAGTAGTCATTTTGTCAGTCCAAGGCTGGTGGCCTTATGATGTGGCCTGTGTCTGGGAGCTGTGCATCAGTTACCCGTCACTCAGGATTGATCCCTAAGCTGGCCACCCCTAGATTAGTGGGATCAGAACCAGCCGTTGGGTTTTGTTGTTGGTTCGTGGGGTTTTTTTCTTCCCTCCTCAGTGTCAGCAAGGCTCTGTGCTCTGTTTCCTTTATCGCAAATGTAACTGATTGGATGGTGTGCAAGGCCACACACAGCCTTATCTCATCACATCCTGTTTGACTGCATTATCCAGGGCTGCACTGATAGAAGTTCTGCTCTCTCCTTGCTTTGATTTATATCACTCTGCTGGACACTACATCCTCTCTCTGTTTCAGCCAGAGCTAGCTACTGTAATAATTTAAGAGTTGTTTTGCTTTGCTCGGGAAGTCAGGTGCCTTTTGAACAGCAGCTGCTGCAGGCAGTTTCGGTTTAGCAAACAAACCAAGCTTGATTTTGTGTTCCGCAGTGTGACAAGCATTCAGCTGGAGCCCAACCTTACTCTGGATATGATCTGAGGCTAGCAGTGCTTGGTCCTTTGTAAACCAGTCTTATTCAGAGGTGAGACAGAGGCAAAAATCTCACCGTGCAGCTTTTAGATGTAATGAGTAAATTACCTTGCCCAATACATAGAGGAAAATATGAGTTCTTTCCTCTGTGTCCGGCACTGCTGCCAGCTAAGAGCTTTTGCTTCACCTACAGCAAGTAACACTTACCTTAACTGGTTTTATTCATTGGATTATGCAGCACTACTCTGGTGTGCTGGGTGGATAGGGCTATTCACAGGGAATAGCCAGCATTGCTCAGGGTTGCAGGATGCTCTGGGCAAAAAAGTGAGATTACAGCCAGGCTTGCCATTTGGCTAAGCTGTTATGGAGTGCTTGAGTGAAGCCCCCTCAAAAGGCTCAAGTGAACTGCACCCAGCCATCTCCGTTGTCCCTGGATCTTCTGCTGAAACTGAGTGGCTGTGTCTCCAGGCTGGTTTAATGACGGGAGTGCAGCTCCTAAAGGGCCTTAGAAACTTGTTGCTGTCTGGTGCTGCAAAAATGCTATTACTTTCCTAGATATAGTTCAGTGCTAATTGGTCTTACTACAGTTGCATCTTTATTTTTCTCTGTAAACACGTCCATGATTTTTGTCCTCTTATGCCTGCAAGCTTTAACAGACCTTGAGTTATCGCTGAATAGCTGTTTTCCCATCTTTTCCCTTTCTAGTATGTCTTTGAGTTGAACTATCTTGGAGCTGCTCATCTACTGATTACATTCATTCTTCTCTTTCAGAGGAACTAAGACACTATTGTAGTGTCCCATAGAATTTCCCAGCCTTCTTCCTCTGGTAAGTTGGAATGCTCTCTTCCATCTTGTACCTGCGCAGTAGGTTTCTTAGTATCCCAAATTGTTGTTTCCCTAAACCCAAATCTCCTTGTATGACTGCATTGTGTAAGTTCATTTGTTAGCTGTTCTGGATAGTTGACTGGCTGTTCCTGTTTCCAGGTTTCCTTACTGTTACAAACTACTCTATCGTTTGAGCATCTGTTCTGGCTGAACTAATTTTTTTTAATTCGCAGTTTGACTGCTGATCAGATACAAAAATGTTGTAGTTCAGATGCTCTATAGTAGCAGTATTTGGCTCATGTTACCAAGGCAGTGAATACCGGAATTGTTTGGTTTTGTTTGCATTACAATGACACCAAGGAATACCTGTAAGGGGAAGCAGCCCCTGCCCCCACAGCTTGCGGTTCCATTGAATGACACCAAGGATTGATCACAGTGACTTTCTCAGAGCGCAGCCAGCTCAGGAGCAGGAGTGGAACTGCACTGTCAGACTCCACACGGCTGTGCTGGCAAGCGTTCCTGCCTTGGAGGGGTGAGTGAATAGGGACCTCTCTGGTTACTGTGTTGTGATCAATTCCAACAGGGAAAGGGAATGGCCATGAAGTAGGGGGAGTTTTTTTGGACAGAGCAGCTCTAAGAAAACCGAACAACTGGAGACAGCTGGCTGCAATTTTTCAGATCCTCAGGAAAGTATGATTTTGTGTTGAGCAGCTGCCACAAACACTTAAGAGGGAGCTGTTACCAACAGTAATGACTGAGGGATTAATATTAGAAAGCAGATGTGTCAGACTGTGGAGTCTGTTAAAGATGTGCTCCCTGTCAATGAGACCTTGCTGAAGGGCTCTTGGCAGCTGTCTAGCCCTGCAGGATCTCTGAATCTCAATGAGATACCGTGTGTGAAAGGAAAGAGAGTTAGTGTTGAAATTACCAAAATTGGAACACTTAAACCAAAGCTGCTGGAGCTGAAAGATTTTTGTGCTTTCTCCATGGTTTTGCTTTCCTCAGACCCAAACCCTGCCTTTGTGAGTGACTCGTTAAGAGACAGGCCATGGCAGAAAGAAGAACAGGGAAGAAGAGTGAATAAGAAACAGTAATTTGACAGAGGGAAACATTAAGAAGGAAATAGAGATACCGTGGTGAGGAGGTGGATGGGCTGTGAGGGGATTTGTGTCTTTGATCCTGGGAGAGAACCCATGACTCAACCCCACAAAAAAAATTATTCATTATCTCTCAGTAAAATAAGAGTGGGATCAGAAAAATAAAAACTGTAAGGTACAATTGCAGATATACAACAGCCAAGGAATGGGGCATAAGTTTAAACTGAGGGAATCTGAAGAGAACAAACACCAAGTCCTATGACCTGTGGCAAAACTTGCTATTATGAGAATGGGACAACATCCTCTGACTCCTCTGATCTTAAGAACTGTGCCTGTTGAGGGAATTCAGATGGGGAAGGAATTGTCTGAGCATGTCAGGGATGTCTGTTTAGTGCTTTCAGAATTAAATTCCCTCCATGTCAGAAGAAAGCTTTGTGATTACAAACTCTTCCACAGGCAAAACTTAAGAAAAAAATACAAATACTAAAACATTTAGCAATATTAGAACACTCAGTAATAGAAATCACCATTAGAGTAACCAAGCTGTATGCATATAGCAACTATTGATGGGATGCTAACTGAAACGTTTCTATTTTGTAAAAGTAGTTACTAGTGAATATTATTCAGACCTTTGTTAGGAAGAAGATAACATTCTCATGTTTCTGAAAAATGCTCTGTTTTTCACCACATTGCTCATTCCATGGGAAGTGATTCCACTGCCAGTTTTTCAATTTGCCATACTAATAAAGCCATTTACCACAGGGTTTAGCCCCCAGATTCTTTAGTTTGCTTTGCTTATTTTAATGAGTGGCATCAACAATGCAGGAAACAGAGGCCTGAAGTGTTCAAAGCAGTCACAGACCCCAGATAGCACCCAACCAGGACTCCCTGAATTACTGTTTATTGCCTCTGATCATAGAGTATTGCTTAGAATTGCACATGGAGCTTGCTTGTTAAGCAACATTTTTTAAGAAAACTTTGCAGGTCCTTTCAGCCCTTGGCATCTTACTGATCTAGAGGCATAGAATTATAAGGACTTTCATGACCATTTCAGTCTATGGAATTTCTTCAGAAATTATCAAAAAGAAGTTCAATTTGTGTTAGTGTCTGGGTGGTTACAGAGTCTTCAGCTGGAGATGGCGAAACATGCCTGATTTTATAGTCTGTACAGTTCCACTTTTCTCATCATCCATCATGAATAGCTTTTGTACCAAGAAAGGAAAGCAGAATCAGACCCCAAGGTGTAGAACAGTTGGGATTGCCCATAATAGCACATTTCAGTTCCTACTGACCTGGTTGTAGCTTGGGACAGGACTAGCATTGCTGGTCGAGGCACAAAAAGTAAGAAGCATAAAAAAAAAAATCTATCTAGTCACTTCAAGATTTATGTAATTTCTTTTGTCACTGCTATTATGTTCCATATCTCTCTTGATTTACACCAATATGAGAGAAAGCTCACATATTCAGTCTCTTGCTTAGTGGACTTCGCCGCATGTAAAAATGACATCTGATCAAGTTGGTGCAACTTTTCTTTCATGTTTGGAGAAGACAGTCTGGAGAGCTGACACTAAGCTGAACAGAGTGTTTCCTCCTCCAGTTATTCTGGAGGAATGGAAAGGACCCAGAGATTCCTTTGTCACCAAAAGCACTTAGTGCTAGTGCGGAAGCAGAGCCTTGTAAAACATGAAATCATCAGGCAACGACTCCTAGGGTGTGAATGTGGGAGGAGGAGAGTTGTGTTTCAGATATATTTACTTAGTTTCAACCTAGGAGTGTGCCATGATGAAATCATTTGCTAGGTATTCATCTGTGTCAGCATGGACATTAAGGAGATGAAAATAACTGGATTCCAAGTAAGTGCTTTTTATGGTCGTGATAGTCCTTCATCCCCTAGATGACTTTGTCTGCTTGTATGCATCGCTAGGGGATTTGGCTTGACAGCAGAGGAGTAGCTTCCAGTGACCATGGCTATGGGAGTCACACAGATGAGCAGGCAGAGCATGTTTTCACTTCGTGTGGAGCCTGCTGGCTGTTACCAGACTTGCAGCTCCCAATGCAGGTGGTAGGACGAATACACTTGCTGTCATACCGTAGGATTCTTTCTGAGCCCTTCCATTTCAGTCTGTCAGCCTGAGTGAAAACTAGTCCGTGCCTTGTGTTCGTGGAGATTTTAATAAACATTAGCTACGGGGGGGTCTTGAGAGCCTCCAGGGACTAGAGATGCTTGGGGAAATTTCAAAAGAAGAACATTTGGAACACGTACCTTCTGTTCTTCTGTCAGAGTCTCCCTGTGGAAAGCTTTCTCCTCAACACTGATTCTCCAGCAGGACAATCTCTTGGATACCCATGTAATGTTTTATTATCTGTCAGTGAAAGGTGATGTGTTAGTGGTAGATTCTTGGTATGGGAAACAATTATTACCCTTAATTTCAGGGTCTCTTAAAGTCACATTGTCTGCTTTGATGCCATTGACAGTGTGCTTGGGATGCCTATCCCATTGGTAAAGGCTAAGTGTGAATTGCCCTTTCTGCCCTGCCTCCCTCACCTCCCATTTCATTTTTTCTTCTCACGTTCATTAAAGTTCTGAAAATGTATACTATGGGTCAAGAGGATTGAAATAATCTGATATAGGGGCTGAAATGGATGGATAGAGAGTGGTTCACATGTTTTACCAGGAAATAAGTTGTATACTGGGTTTTCTAAATGTCTTTCTGAAGCACTTGTTAAAATGCTCCACAGTACAATGTGTCTAGAAATTACTTAAAGGCCCGATGTTGTCTTACTTGTTTCCTTAACTTTTGGTGGGTTATGGAGACAGAAAATATGTATCTGCTGCTGCCTAAAGTCATAAAGGAGCAGAAAAACCTTCTGAAAGGCTGTGTTGTCAAATCTTTTTACAACTTCAGCTCTTGAAATGTTAAACTAAAATTCTTTAGGAATTTTTTCTTAAAAAAATAAAATCTTGTCATTATGGTCTCAGAGAAGGTTTTTGTAAACACAAAATCCAAGGACGTAAAAGAAGAGTGTCAGAAAAGTTTCTGGAGCCAGGAGTCCTGAATTTTTAAACTTCTGAACTGTAACGAATGGACTTTCTTTTCCTTTTTATCAACTAGAGCATAGCATAACTGCACAGTTTTATTTTCTATCTAGTTTTTGACATAGACCATGCTCCAGTTTCTCCCAGGTCCCCCTTTATATTTTTAATGTGATATTTCTGAGCTAGAGACTTGGCATGTCAGAGCCCTCTCCTTACTCTTTTTCAGCACAGGTTTGATTCTGTTGCTCTTGGAAAAAAATCCTTATTCTGATTTTCTTTTTACACAGCTCAATGTGGTGATACAGGGAAGTTTTGAACTCTCTGGCTGGATTCTCAGATGCTGGCTTGTGAACATTCTTTGTAGCCCAGATAACCAAAACTATTAAAATGGTAAACAAACAGCTTTGGGATTAAGGAAGGGGAATGATCTGTGTCTTTAGAAGGCATTTGTCTCCCTGATGGTTGACTGGAAGTGTCTGTGTGGTCTGAAGTCTTTCTCAGTGAGTGTTTCATCAGCTCCACTCAGTGGCTTCAGGCTCTACCGTAAGCATTTATAAGCAGACTGTAATTTATAGTAGTTTCCAAGATCTCACAGCTGCCTGCTTAGGTCCAATGACAAACCGATTTCTGCTCCTGCCCAGTGGCACATCTAATAGCCTGGGATCAGTAAAGGATAAAGGGGCAGAGAGGCAGAGGAAACTGAAGGAATTTGCCAAAGGTCGATTTTAAGATGAGCAGTAGGAACAGGCTAAGCACCCAGGTTCTTGACCTGCAACCTAGCGCTGTTCTGCCTTTACTCATGGTGCTTTCTGCTGCTGCCAGAATATGGTGCTGAGATTTGGGAGACATTGCATTAAACTGTCTGGCACCAGGAATGGCTTTTGAAAGTGCAGATGATCCTTGAGAAGAAATGTCAGTGTTAGAAATGACACCGACTTCTAACTCTGTTCCAGTGAAACAGTATCTAAGAAAATTTCAACCCCAGTGCTCTGGTGCTCAGTGACGACTAGATAATTCATCACTGCTGTATTTTGTATAGTCTTTCACACAGACTGAATCCCTGTATGTGTGCTTCAGAAAGTTAAGTAACAGTTACACGGATAATAACAGCAGAGGGAGAAAGAAATAAGGAGATAAAGACACAGACAAGAAGACACATCTGAGGAGAACTGGGAAGTGACAGAGAGTTAATGAGCCAAAGAGAGATTGGAGCAGGCTGTTTTGTCAGAACAGATTTTCATCTCAACATAAATAGAAATCAAGCACATGGTTGAGTTACCGTTTAAGGTAAACTTGAAGTAAAACCCCTCCTCACTGAGGTTTTTTAACTTTTTTTTTTCCTTTTGTATCTCCACATTTTCCTAGAGAGGAACATTTCCAACTGACATGCGGTGTGCTTGCCTTTACAGGTTCTGAGTCTGCTTCTCCACGTGGCACCTTGGAGTTTCTAGCTGGCACCATTACCTCCAACGAGTGGAGTTCTCCCACCTCCCCTGAGGGGAGCAACGACTCGGGGGGCAGCGAGGCCTTGGACAAACCCATTGACAATGACGCTGAGGGGGTGTGGAGTCCGGACATCGAGCAGAGCTTCCAGGAAGCGCTAGCCATCTACCCACCATGTGGTCGGCGGAAGATTATCTTGTCAGACGAAGGCAAGATGTATGGTAAGGAGAAAGAAAGGGCGCATCGTGACACTCCAGGCAGCCTGCCCCGTGCAGGCCATTTGTCTTGTACCGAGAGACATTCTGAATGAATTCTCTTCTCTCAGGCATTCCCAAGCTGATGCAGTTGGTTGCTTCAAGTTGTATTTTGGAAAATTGGTGAAGATTTTAACATTCATGTATCAGAAAGAGTTACAGATGTCTTTTTCAAGGGACTATCTATAAGGTAGATCCCAGAGTTGGGCATACTACTGAACTAATCTTTAGATACATGTAATCTAGTGGCTTCATGATATGCTAACTCTATTTTTTATGGTATCTCTCTCTGCTGTCTCCACCATTCTTGTTGGAGGTAGGAACAGGTAAAGGTCTGCATCTCTGGTGCTACAGGGCAGAAGTTCAGCTCCTGAACCCCTGAATAGCTCTGCTGATCTGTGAACATCTACGGTTTGTTAAGTAGCTACACTTTTCAGACCTTGAGAAGGGCAGAAAGCAGACCTTTTTGTCTACTCCCTTTTGTTGCAGTTTGCCTTCTCATAGTCCTGACACAAATATCTTTCACATGGGTTCTTCTCATCTAGCTAGCTAGATACCCAGCCCTGAATGCAGAGGAGCACTGGATTGAAAAGCTGTAGCAGAATTCAACTTTATAGGTGGTACACATGCTTTTGAATTTAATTTTTGACTTTTTCCACAGTTGAAATTTCTCTCTTGATTTTGTCTACAAAAAGCTGTTCTGGCCTGGATTCTCTAGCTTAGCATTGGAAGAAGCCACCTGGTACTTCTGTGACTAAAAAGCAAAGCAAAGGCAGAGTGCCCAGTATTTGGTTACAAGTCCCAAGGTGGACTGTTTCTCAAAGTGCAGTAGCAAGGATCTTTTGGAAGGCAGCCCTCTTAACTACCCAGTCAGTGCTTGTGGTTTGTTCTTTTTTTTTCCCCCTCTACCTTGGAATCCGCTGTCTCTGCAGGCTCCATCACGGGCTGCTCCATGCATGCCCCGAAGCTTTATATGGAGCACTTCACAAGTCATTTTGCAGGTTTCTGTCCACCCATCAGGCCATTGTTTCCTGAGCAAGGAAATACATTGCTCTGACTGTGGGAGCATGGCTGGGGCCTTGTTTACACAGCCTTATCTAGGATGGATGGTTTTACTGGGTACACACATCATTTTATCTGGAAAGAGCAATATGTGTTGGGTAACGCTGATCACCCTGAGGCTAAGCAAGTGTTAGCATTCTCAGCCTGACATCAGTTCCGGCTCTCTGCTGGCACAAACATTTTTGTGGTTGTGCTATGAAATCAACCAGGAGAGTGATCCAACTTAAAACTGTCACAGCCGGAAAGGGAAAAAAAGTGAACTTCAATTCGGATGCTGCTCTGCTGCTTGGGTTTACAAGGATGATGAGAGTAGGAATGAGCAGCCATGGTTGAGGTGAGGGTAAGACTGCTTCTTTCGCTATCAACACTTGCTTGAAATGTTACTCAAACTAAAATAAAACTTGAGAGTCCACCCCGTGGTTTTAAAGCATAAATTAGTAACATAGTCCTTGTTGCTCTGTGTCTGCATTCCTTTTCATGATGGGTGACTTTTAAAATTACTGGTGAAAAATTACAGTTGTGTTTTAAGACTGTACTAATTTACTAAACATTCTGCATGGTCCCTGGAATATTTCAGCTTTGCAGTGATTGTGTCAGAGCAGAGAGTGAAATGAACCACAGAGGAAGTGAGTGAGAGCAGAAGCAAGGTACAGTGGACTACAGAAACTAATGAAACTTAGCTGGAGCCTAACCTAGCATGGACTAGTGTTTAGTGGAACACATCTAGTTGACTGGACTGGTGAGCTGCAGAAGGTAAATAACCCACTTGCAGGGTGAAAAGTTAAAGAGTAGGCTCCAGGAGAACAACAGCTTCTCTGCAAGCCCTCCCCCACTACTCCAAATGGGACAGTGTCCCTGCTTGCCTTCAGAGCACCTGTTCCAAGTATGGATGGTTGGTGCAGTGTGCTTCTGACGGAACCCAAGGCAGTGATTTATGCCCTCCTTTGCTTACTAGTCTCCAGGATCCTGTTCAAGGAAGCAGAGCCCAGCCTGGAATCTATAGAAAGATATGACCGGGCAGGGAGAATAAATATAGTCCCTGATTTCATCTTCACTGCATACAAGCCAGCTGGTGGAACAGAACAAGCTCGATGTGGATCTGGCCCTGCCTCTGAAGGGATGGTTGTTTAGCTGCCCTGTGACTGACTTGCACGGAGCTTGCTGAACTTAAGTGTGAGGTGTTACAGAGAATTGTATATGCCCCTTTTCCTTGGCAAAACTGGGACCATTTCACTTTTTCCCACTAAGGAGTGGCTCATGTGGTATAGTATTTTGGCAAGATATTCCAGGTCCCAGTATCTCTTCTATGTGCAATTTATATACTTCTTACCTGTTGTGAGACAACCTATTTTCCGTTTAAAGTTAGTAACTTTTACCAGAAAATATTTTGAACTGTCTAAAACGCACTGAGCTGATATGAAGAACTTTCACTGTTTTGCTTAAATACCTTTAAAAATGCACTGAAAGGTGTGTTTCAGCCTAGGCACAGGCACCATGCTACTATTCCGTGACTCTTCAAAGTTGGCTTGTTAACAGCTCTTCACACAACACTGCTGATTGCTGAGTGGTCGTGGTTCCTTCTTCACCTGAAAGTCAGCCAAGCTCTTCCCTGTACGTTTATGATCTGTGTCTCCATGCCTTTGCTGCCTTTTCTTTCATTATCTTTTTCCATCCTAGACGTGTTCCATTTCTGCATGGAAGCAACATGCTGACTGAATAAGCTCATACCACAGCACAGCTCCAGGTGCAAGCTCTCACTGTCCTCTCCAGCAGTCTTTGCTTACCGCCTGCTTAAGGCACAAGCAGCTGTGTTGTCTGATACGGAATGCTGTCCTTTCTCCTAATCATTGTGTTGTCATTAGAAGCAATGAGTCTGGGGCACTTACTGGTCTCATGCCACTGAGTTCTGGTACCACTAAGGTCTTGCAGAATAATTTTTTTTGTATGTGTTGCCTGCTAGAATAAAATAGGGATATTGCAGGTCTGCTGTTCACATTTTCCAAGTATGTTTTTTCCATGGGAGAAATAATAACTGTAGTATTTGTATGAAATCCCAAACACCAAATTCTGTCATAGATTATCTCCTGGCATCTTCAGTACTGATCTAGAGAAAGCAGAAGGAGGAAGCTTAGTACCTTTTTGAGATTTGCATGGAGGTGCTAAATAGACCAGGTTTCCCAACGCTACTGAGGATGGAGAAATTAAAAATAGTAACTTTCACGTGACACTTATTTTGACAAAAGGCTACTAGGGCCTTGATTTACAAGAGAGAAAGCAAAAGCTTAGAAGAAATGAGCTACTGGCTTAACTTTCTAGTGTTGCCTTCCGCTGCACAAGCACCTGTCTTGGAGCACCTTTTTGCAAGAGGGCTAGAATAGGTGGCTGTTTGTTAGATTGCTGTTCTAAAGGAGTAAGTAGTTTAGCAGCTGCTTTACAAACAGCTCAGCCATTTCTGTGCTGAGCAGGGAGGGGCAGACAGCTGGGAGCAGTCATCCATCTCCCAGGCTGGTGCCATCTGTTTGTGAATTGCTGATAGGAAATACTTAGAGATGTCCAAAGCTCAGAGGCTGAGTGATAGAAGGATAGTCGACCATGTTACTAGTTAAAACCTGGAGCAGGCAGTGAACCATGAAGACTTGAGCTTGCAACATGAATTCACATGGGATAACAGGTCAGTTTGATGCCAAAAGCTGCCATGTCACAGGTTGTCCCTCCCACTGCTCTTCTGAAATGACTAGCTAAATTTGTGGGATAATGCCTTTATCTCAAAGGGATAGGCTATCATTTCATGTTTTCCCTGACATCAAAGAGTCACTAAAAGCAGAACTGAAAAGCAAACACATAAACCTGAAGAAGCATAAAACGTACACTGCCTGTCCCAGTTCCTAAACACTTCTCTTTGATGCAAGGGACGAGCATAGTGGCTATTCAAAATATGAAAATCTTCAAGATGTCAGTCTTCAAATGCTTTCTTCTATGTTGTATATTAGCATCTCACCTGATGATGTTTCAGTCAAAGCAATTGAAACATGCTGAGAATGTGCTCAGTTGACACTGAACTGAGTGGTCCAGGTAATTGCAAAATTAGTATTTCAGCTGTGATATCCCTCAGAGAGATATTTCTGAAGTTCCTATCCCTTTCATTATTGTGACCTAGTGAACTATAGAACAGCCCTTTATTCTACAGTTTTGGTAAAAAAAATTCCTCTTTTAAACACTACAAGATAGACAAAACTTGTGTTCATGGATAATTGGTCAGGATGCAGACTTTGCCATCCCCTCTGGTGGTAGGTGATGTTTTCAGGGTTGCTTAATAACAAAGTTGTGTTTCACTCCATCATCTTTCGGTTTTGCTTTTAAGTGGTTCTAGTTCTTTGCTGTTGACTAGATGAAGCCAGGTTTCTAAAGACATTTGCAGCAGGTTAAACTTGCGCTGGAGTTTGTCATGTTTTTCATTCTATCTCCTTGTAAGCAGAGTTTAGGGTTCTTTTTGTATGTCTGTATGTCAGTTTAACTGATGTTTTCTCCATTCAAACATAAAAAGAAATATTTTTCTACAAATAACCAAGCATTTCCTGAATATTGGGAAATTTGCCACTTGTAATGCCAAACAACAAGGAATCTGCTTGCTGTTACAGTTGTTAGAGTTAATGGTTCTGGCTGTAGCGTCTTTCCTTTAACATGCTTAGTACTGAACACAAATAGAGTAGGAATTTTATTGTGTGCAACATGTTATCAAAATTATTGTGACTGTTTTGAGGGGCTTCATTCTGTTGTTTCAATAAAGGGCATGCACTTTTTCCTGTCCCTTTTGATTTTTAGCAGGTTTGTGGTCCCACATTTATCTGTCAGGCTTAAAACCAAGTGTGCTGTTTAGTAGTACATTTTTCTCACAGTATATGTCTGCAGCCACAGAGGTTTCATCACATTAAAGTAACTTCATTAGAAACATTGCATTACCCTTTTGGCTCTTCCTCTGAGTTTTTAATTTTTAAATTTCAAATGCTTAATAATTCTCCAAGGTAGAGTTGATTGGTAGTGGTATATTGTCAGAAAGGCACTTGTTCTGAATTTTTTGCTTTATAGATAACACATCCAGATTAATTGATTTCTAATTTAGTAAACCAGCTTTATGTTTTGTAGATGTATCCACTCATCTGCCTTGTTACTGAGAGACTGTTTCTATTTCATTTGGCAGCCTTTTCCCTTGTTGCAACTCATTGTTTTGCTTCTCCTATTTTTATGGATAACTTTATGCATTTCCAGTTGTTTTCTGAAAAGTTTAGTTAAAAAGCCTTAGTGTTCTTTTACATTTTAAAACCCACTGCATTCTTTCGCAACTGGGTTCAAATATTACCAGTTGCTAATCTGCTCTTATGCCAGATGTTTATCGATATTTAAAAATATGGATTGAATGAAAAATCTGGGAACAAAGACATGGAAAATGAAAATTAATAATGTCCAGTGACTTGGGTTTCTTCTTTCTTTAAAATAGGTGCATGTAAAGCTATTGTCTGGGCAGGTTTTTGCAAACACATTACCAGAAAGATCTCAAAAACATGGAGTGAGTTCTGAGAAGAGCAGCAAGCTCACCAGACTTAACATTGAGCTCTGGGAGTTGAAGGGACTGATTTAGGAGGAAAGATTAAAGTAGCTAAATATACATAGCTTGGCTAAGCGATGACTGAAAGGTGGAGGGTGGGGGGACACATAATAACAGTCTAAAAATATTTGAAGGGTGTTAACATTTAAGAGGGAGAGGGATTTTATGTGGAACATGTGAGCATGACTAGGATTAATGGAGGAGAAAGAAAGAATATGGGATGGATATCAGCAAAGACTTCATGACAGCATGGTGCTCAGTGCTGAGGGATCTCTAAGGAGAAGATACAATGGAAATGCTGTTGTTGGGGACTTAAAAAATTATATCAGACAAAACTATTAGGATTGTATTTGTACAGCCAGTCCCAAGGAATGGGGGGTGTGTGCCATGTGTATCTCTGTTCTATATGAATGAGAGGTGGATTCCAGATTGGAAGTGCTATGGTTTTACACAGGAAACAAGAGAACAGTGGGCATTAGGTGGCTTTACACTGTAAATATCAGTAGTTTTTTTCTAAATTGTTAGTACTGTAATTCATACTATGTGTGTTTTTGTAACATGAATATGTTTGTGAGACTGAATGTGTTTATTGACACAGAAGCCTTTGCTTAGTTCCAAAACAGAAGCAGCAGACTTCTGGATAAACACCAGGAGTGCTTTCTCAGAATTTGCCTTCTGTTGATTAGCCAAGCATCGGGTAGAGAAGGGTGATAGCATTTCTCAAGGAAGGGTGTGCTTAAACATAGAGGGAGCTGGTAAGTGTCAATATGCAGATTGTGTGGAGACCTGGCATAGGAAAAAGAAGGAGCTTTCTTATTTACACAGTGCATGTAAGCAAAACCTGTTATATGAGCTCTCTTTTAAAGTGTCTTTCAAAGTCATTCCTTAAGCAAAACCAGTATAAGACAACAGAAGCATTCCAGGTTCTAGTGCCTTACGGGGTGCCCCAAAGTGGAGGAAAGCTGCTTGTTGAGAAAAAGACAATAATATTACAGCTAGAAGAAGCAGCAGTATTCTCATTCACGTAGGATCCAGATAATGAGCACAGGAGAACTAGGACTGTCTATTGGTTTAAACAGTTGCTCATTAACTAGTCCATAACAAACCCTGTATTGTCTGTGTGTGGTGAAGATCTGGGCAGCAAAACTGGGAAGGCTGTGTGCAGTTTGTGCCCAGACAGATGGTCTTGTAAATCTGTTGGTCACTGGCAGAGCTGACTTAAACCTCTGGGGCCTGGGTACACCTGCTGCCAAAGGGTGCATAGCCAGCAGCTGTTCCTCATTGCTGTCACCTTGAACTTGTGACCCATCCGGGTACTCCGCATTCTCAGTCTCACTCCATGCACACAGGCAGAGCCTCACTCTGTGTCTGGCTTCTTGAAGAGGAAATGACACTGTTTTCATGTAAAATGGCTTTAGAATCACTTTTCTTTCCTCTTGAATGTGATTTGTACAATAATTACAAATATTGTAATATTACAATATTTGTAGTATTACAAATGTACAAATGCCTTTTCAGGAGCTTAGATTGGAGTCTGTGGGCTGGAGTGCCAAGAGTGTAACCAATGCTTGATGAGGTAACCCAATAGCAATGCTCCAAGCTGTTGACTGCAAGTGCTGTAGGTACAGGCCTGTTTCTGAATGTGACATGTATTACAAGGAAACACACGTGCATGTGTGGCATTTAGCACAATGTTGCCTTCAACCTTGACGAGGGATTATGAGCATTCCTGCATATAAAGGCAGCATCGTCATCTTTAGTTGTAGAATTGTAGAAAATGGTGCCGGGAAGGACCTTCAAAGATGATCTCATCTGCTTCTAGGCCCAGAGGCAAAGCCAGCTCACTTAAGCTGTTCATGTCTAGTCTGATCCTTTATGGCTAAGGTTGGGGGAAAGTGGTTTGGCAATTTTAGATACAGCAGCTATTATTTAGAAGGTAGTTAAAGCATCTAGATATTTGCAAATTTCTTCCTGGATCCACCTGAGTTTTTAGGTATCTCTGCAGCTTAAATAGTTTTGTCATCCTCTTGTTCCTGCTCTCCTGTCACTGCCTGAATCATAGTTGCCCAGCTATCTATCAGACTCATGCTATAAACTCAGGTGTTTAAAGAATGTGGAACAGAATTGTGCCAGTGTTAGGAGCAGGAGGAAAGTGGGGCAGGAAGGGAGAATATCCCAAGCCACTGTAAGGAAATTTCATGAGCTTGGCAGAATTCAGCTATTATCCAGACCAGTTTCTGGGTAGCCATTCAATTATGAACACTGTGTTTCTGCTAGACTTTGCTGTCCACATTCTCTTTTCACCTGTTACAGAGCATGACATCTTTAAGAACTATTCTTGCTAATGTTTGGATAGTGTAAAGCTGTTCTGTGTTGAGACCAAGAGTATATTTCTTTCAGAAATGATGAGATGACCTAACAGTTCGCTGCAGAAAAAAAGAGGGATTTGCCACTCCTGTTTCCTTGTTCCTCTGCTCTGCTTCCAGTTTTGTGCTCCTGCTCTTTAGGTTGGCTTCAGTTTCTAGCAGACTCCTTGTGGATGCATTTTAGCTTCCTAAACTGATAGCAAACTATGTTGGCAAAATGAGCTGGGCAGATTTCTGCCAGATTAGGGAGCTGAACTGACCCATGAAACAGTCTGGTGAGAGGTAGGTAGGTAGGTATGCTGGGGAAAAGGCAATCACTTCTTTCAGGAGTGTCCAGCCATTTGTTTAAGCTGAAGCTATAACTTGATGGTTTAAAGTAATCATGGAGAAGGACTGCACTCTAAATTATGATAGCAGAGCCTGAAGCTGTGTGGTAGCAGCCATTCCACTTAAAAAAATCAACATTCATTTATTTGTACAATGCAGGAACCCAGAAATCTCTGGGTTCTTTTGCTTTTCTTGAAGCTGCTGTGTAATTTTCAGTCATTTGACTGGGACTGGGTTGTGGTGTAGTTTTATGTGTTAAAGGAAGCAGTCATGACTCCTCACTCCTCACAGGATTAAGCCAGACCAGACCACGTGCCTTGAGAACTGCAGGGTCTGTGCTAATCATGCAGCAAGTAGCCG
This sequence comes from Platyrinchus mystaceus, assembly GCA_035041135.1. Lineage (NCBI taxonomy): Eukaryota > Metazoa > Chordata > Aves > Passeriformes > Tyrannidae > Platyrinchus > Platyrinchus mystaceus. The sequence continues at coordinate 28,877,294 of JAWWLV010000001.1, read as the reverse complement.
CATAGATCTTGCAGACCCCTCTAAGCTCCAATTTCTGTCATGGCTGAAGCTTTGAGTCCTTGGTCAGCCTGTCATCTGGGCACATGCATAAAATTAGCACTTGGGGCAGAAATCTGCAAGAAACTATGTCCTGTTGGTACTGGCAGAGTCAGCTGACCACAAAATCAGGAGGAGGAGAGGTGCTGAAGTTTTTGCTGTCCTTGGAGACATCACCAAAGTGGTGTTGAGAGTTGCTTTCAGATGCCCTACAGCTATTGGAAGTTACTGAAGCAGACATCTATTGATCTAAGGAAGAATTTAGCAGATGTCCAGGTCTGTAATGTAGAACTTGGACTAATGGGAACTGGGGAATGCTGTTACAGTTAAACATTGGTTTCAGTGCTACCTTCAACAGTCATTTTCTCTGAACCTGGTCGTTAGGGAGTAAAGTATCTTTGTGCCTATATAAGGTGGCCATTCTCAGGTGTCCCAAGAGACTGAAAGCTGTTAGTCTGTCATGCCTTTCCATGTAGGATTGTTTTGGGTTCTTTCAGGTGTTATCTGATACACTCATATTAGTATATGCCGCTGCTTTGGTGTGATTGTGGGATTTCCCAGCCAAATTGAATCTAAGCATTTTTAGTAAGATTGTCATCAATCTTAACTCTGGAAAGCACCAGAACAAGTCCCAGCTCTGTTGCTTTTGCGGCACTTACTGTGTGCATGGAGGAGTACTTATTGGATGGATTAACTTACATTTCTATGGCCTGAGGTGATATTGTGGGAAAACTGAGCTGATGAGGACATTCAATTTATGCACTTGAAAGTGCTATTAAAAGATTGAGGTGTGGTGAAGAGCTGCATAGCCTGGAGCTTCCTATTAGGCTGATGGGGAGGGGTTGCTGCCTGCATACATTGTTGTACCTTAGTTAAAGCTCATCTTTACAAGGAACTCCTTATGCCTTTGGGGCAGTAAAAATAGAAAGCACTTTAAAGCTGTTTAGCCTTTAGACAAATAAAGCAAGCACGGGAAGTGCCTTGCCCATTTTTTTACCAGCCTGTATGAGTGTGAGGGTTAGGTGGAGTAAAGTTCCTGGTGTTTCTCTGGTGGTAAAACTGGTTTAAGAAGTTCTGCACTGATTCTCTCTCTATTCTCTCTGTTGAGCCAATGCCATGGTAAATGTGACCACAAAAAGAACTAGTTCACCAATTCAATTAAAAATGGGCTGATAGGGAAAAAAACCAAAACAAAACCAACAAAACCCAGATGGGGGTGGGTAGGCTTATTTTTTGATATTGTTAATTAGAGTGGTGCGTGCCAGTCTTTCCCCTCTGCCCCCCTCTCTCCTTCTTCCATTTAGTTGGTACAGCTGCCCACAGGAGGTGACAGAGAAAGAATGACCAGCTAAGAAGAGGGAAACCTCTTCAGTTTGTATTGCTCATGAAAAATTTGTTGCTGTAAGTACACCCATAGTGACTGACTTTTCATTTATCTCCACTTCTTGTTCGGAACCAATAAGATGCTTCCCCAAACCTGTGGGGTCTGTAATTGTTCTCTCTTAGCCATACACCCTTGTGTGAAGTGTCTTTCTTCGATTGTTCATCTCAAAATCCCCTTATTGTAGGGACTGCATAAACTCAGAGAATTTTCTTGTGAAAGGTTAATCCTGAGCAAATTCAAGCACAGAATAAATGATCAGTGGGGAAATTTGCTTCTCCCAGCTGAAAGAAAAAATAATTCACTGCTACGTGTAACTTTGATGTGGGAACTCGGTCCTGACTGTTGAGCACTGAAGTTCAGTAGATTGAGATGTCTTCATAGGATAGGCCAGTGCAGTAAAATGGTTTTCTATGGTCTCTTTCATGGAAAATGATCACAGTATGGTGGTCATAGTGGTGTCTGAGTACAGGAACCTAGCAAAATCTTTTCATCAAGGCTTTAGTAAGAAAAGTTGGTTTGTGATGAAGGGGAACTCTAATGAAGGTAGGATTAAAATTTGATTATGTCAGTAAGAGTTGTCTGTGCATCTCGAGGAAAAGATGGGATTAGCCATCAGAAAGACAAAAATGTGTTTTCTGACACATCTAGCCCTATTTCTGGAACAGTTGATGCCCAGGACAGCATTTAGCATAGCTGAGAGGAGGAAGCAGTGGAATGAGAGATAGAAAGTAAGGCTGTGCATGGAGTTATGGATGGGGCAGACCAGATAGCCCCATACGCTCATGCAACCAGTCACACACTGCTCTTGTCATATGTGTCGTTCTGGTAAGAGTTGGTTGGCAGTTAGTTTTGCTTTGTATGCAGAAACATTGATATTTGGTGGACAGATGAGGTGTCCTTACCTTCCCTCTTTTGTCTAGATTTTTTTGCCTGATGCACAGTTCATTATGCTTATGCTGATTGTAGCCAACAGTTAACTACCCATGAGGTATCAAGTGACATGGAGAAGTAGAAATGATATTTGAGATGGCTTTCTTGACCTCACTTTGATAAACCTTTCACTGGATACAGCTGGATAGTTGCTTCTGTAGTTCTCTTAAATAACTGCTTATAAATAGTTGCATATGTGTGCTTTGGGTATAGAAAAGATACAGTATCTACTAAGACACGGATACTTTCATGCAGTTCCTGCCGAATGGATTTTGCAGAAATCACTGCAAAAATCCTGGTGGATTTTGCAGAAATCACTTTGCTCTCAACCATCACAGAAGAGAGGCTTTTGATTCTTCTACTTTCTTTGGCAACAGGTATGAGGAAGTAAAAGTCTTAAAGAGATGCTGTTTACAAGAGGCAGAAAAATTGATATACCTTTACTAACAGAAAGCCATCATGAAGCTTTGAGGTAGAACTGGGAAATGCTTTCTATGGTGATGGGAATTTCTTTGACTATTCCCCTTCCTTACAGAAAGACACTTGTCTGCTGTTATACTGAAAGGTGCACTGGTGTAGAATGGAGAATCAAAAGCCTCCTTATTCACTTCTCCTAGCAACTCCTTCCTAGATAACTACTGAATGCAAAGTTTTGCAATTTAGTGTAAGACAGAGTGAGGGCCGAATTTATGCCCTTGGAAATTTATCTGTTAGGAGTGAGAGGTAAAGAGCATAAGAGAGTATCTCTTTACTACTTTTTTCATGCCATGCTTCCAAGGGGAAGGCTACAGGGAGGATAAAGGTGCTGTGCTGCAGTTGGTATGTTGGCTGGAGCTCCGTGAAACCCAATGCGAGGTTTCGACAGTGGAGTCACAACTGTTGGCGGGTTCTGGTGACCGTGGCAGACCTCAGCGGGAGTTATTCTAAGAACACAACATATGATCAGATTACTGAGGGGCACTTTACATGGCTCTAAAAAATGAACCATTGGACGGTTTATGACAGCTCTGCCTGTTCCAGCCAAGTGATGAGCGGTAGTCGTTGCTGACCCTGCAGCCAGGGTTGTGAAACAAAGGAAGTGCTTTCCAGAGGCTGTGAGCCTACAGACTTCCAGCCACATAATACCTGCTTGCATCTGACTTGTGATAAGAGAAACAAAAGACATTTAGGACTTGCTTCTCTTGCAGTTTTGATTCATGGTAATTTAATGCGTTCTTTCTGCATTTTATTGGGCTTGGCAATTTGCATAGTTCTATATTTAGTAATCCCTGTGATGAATGTGTTTGTAGAGTGATCTGTTTGTTTATTGGTTTGGGGTGGGAGGGGGAGGTTTGTGTATGCTACCAGTACCTTTATTAGCTTAATGTAACCTACCACTTTTTTGTTTTTCTCTGACTGAGGACAAACTTGTAGAAGAGAAAGACTGAATGAGAATTGGTAGTAAGTGGGAAGTGAATTCTAAAACTGGAAGATTTCAGGATCTACAGTTAAATGCTCTTTGTGGAGAGTTTCTTTCTAGAGAATTTCCCTACTGGCATCTAATACCTGCAATTTTTACAACAGTTTCTCCTCCCACTAGTCTTTTCCATTGAAATACATGGCCTGAGAGAACTTTGCAATTTTTGCTGATGTTGCCAAAGACAAACATTTAAATACACACTTACGGAAACACCTCCCACTTTCCCAGGCTTGAATACAGTTTATTGTTTCTCCTCCCTGCTTCCTACCCTATTTCCCATGTTTTGTCCTCTCTACCACTTAGTCCCTCTTTAATTCTTTGAGGTGCTGGGTGACGCAGAAGGTTGGCATCACTGTGTAAAGGTCTCTTTCTGCTAGTTCCTGCCTTTTTTTTTTGTTTTGTTTCTTTTTCCCTTTTGGTGCTCCTTGTTTCTTGCTTCTCCTCTTCTCTACATGTGTTTTCAATGGGCTGCAGTCCTTTGAGAGTTGTCTCTGCTCTGGCACGGTGCTGCAGTTGCCTCCAAGTGTACTTCTGTCACGGAACACCTCTTTCCAAGAGTATTTTTCCAGCCACATCCTCTGCAACCACCTCTCCTTTTCTCCAAATTTGTCTTTTTACATATCTTTTATTTTTCCTTCTATGCATCCTCACGTCTCCTTTTGTGGTTCCTTTTGTGTCTCCTCATGTGTCTCATGTCCCTACTGGCTCTTGCCCTTTCCAAAATATATTTGAGCAAAGGTAGCTTGTGCTTCTCTGACTGGTTGATGTTCTAATGGATTGATTGTCATTTTCATCCAGTTTGGGGATGGCTGGAATTGACTGTGATTGCAACAGAGCTCTTCATGGCATCCTCTCACACAGATTACTCCTTCTGCCCTCTGTTGCTGAAGCAGAATAAGTGCTCTGTCAGACTGCTCAGTCTGTATGATTTTTTTTTACTTTCATGGAAACACAACGAAGCTAAATTTACTCCTTAACACTTATTATATCTCGTTGAGAATCCACTGACATTAGTTTTTCAAGGCTGACCCATAATTGAGCAAATGTCTGGAGAGTTCCCTATATTCAAATTTTCAGCATAGCCCGATATGTGCCATTTAAAAGTTTGCCTGCAATACTCAGATATCACTTCTTCTCAAGGCTAGTTTTTCATCTCTCTTACACTAACTCATTGCCCTTGCCCCTCAAAGTGTCCTCTTGGTGTGCAAAAATTCTTGTTCTCGTTTCTTTGTAGGTAATAGGGTTTGAACACCTTGTTTTGTTCCGCCCATTTCCCACTTCCGATGTGTGTCAAACGGTCCTTCTGAAATTTCATATATGCCAGCATCTGTGTGAGAAGAATCACTTTAGTTGTTTCATACCTTTCAACTTGGATCCATGTCTAACAGATGGAGGCTTTGAAAAGCCATAAATATTATTGTTGGCACTCTAGTAAGGTGGTGAGGATATGTGTTGCTGGTAATTGGTCTCGTCTGTGTAAAAATGGTTACATGTGTTGGAAGAGCAGCCAGGTGGAAGGTAGCATAATAACATCTGCTCCCATCAAACTCTCCTGGGCACGTCACCATGCTAATGCTGAAACTGTGGGAACTGAAGAGGTCAGTGGTTACGTGCTGGGCATTGTGTTTCTGGCACAGAAACAGTTCCTAATTGGTGGAGCTGGAGCTGAGTTCTCCACTACAGACCTGTTTCTTCTCCCAGGGGAATAAGGAGAGCTGCTGTAGTGACAGATTTAGGAAAATACTAAGATCTGTAAATGTAAAGTGCTTTCCTGTCCTTATGTGTGCTTTGGTTATGTTTCATGAACATGGCTTAAATGCAGTCATGGACATTTACATTCTTCTGTTTCAGAAACAGATGGAATTAGGAACTTTGCCAGCCCTTCCCCAAAAGGTTGAGTGGTCAGTTTCAGCATAGAGTCTTTCCTTGCATAATTTTTTCAGGTTTGAGTGAAATAAGAGCATAAAATAAAAACAAGTCACAATTTTTCCATGGAATATTAAACCACTGGAACAAATATTGTGTTTGATTTCACTGCTTGCTTTTTGATGTCTCTCATGTCCTAATGTATAAGTTCTCCATTCAACCCATAAACTTTCCATAGACAACACTGGAGTTTTATAATTTTTTTTATGAACTGCACAATAGCTGTGGCTTGTCTGCTTGTTGTCAGCCAGGACCCCATCTGTTCAGCCAAATGTCAGTCCACCTCCTTGTCCAGTTATCTAGCCCACACTTTGTCAGTTTGCCTATAAGGATGTTACAGGAGACTGCTTATAGTACTCAAACTTCTGCCATGTGAACTAATAAGTTCCTTTCTAAGAAAGAAAATAGTGTGACAGGGAATCATCCCACTGCTGATCTCTGTAGATACACAATGGAATTATCTATCTTTTTCACTGGGATCATAGCTTTCTAAACTTGTATTTGCATTTTTTCCCTGTTTCAGGCCGAAATGAGTTGATTGCCCGCTATATTAAGCTGAGAACAGGGAAAACACGCACAAGGAAACAGGTAAGTGCACAGTTTTCCCTGTAAGCATTAGCTTCTTTGGACCACTAGAGATTATGAGGGCTAATGAGAGCAAACCCCTTACTGTTCACTTGTTAACTAGTTTCTGGCTTTGCTGGAAAGAGGGTTTTGTCCTGAACTGGTTAACAAGAGTGGTGGGAAGGGTCAGCTCAGGCATTTTACAATTGGATTATAATGCTCATGTCTCCCAACCACATAGTGATCCACAATTTTTTTTCTACTGTTAAACAGTGCGTAATTTTATTTCCTTGGTCTATTAGTGAATGTTTCAGTGAACATCAGTGGTTCTCTACATGAAGACTCTTCGTTCAGCCCAGGCAGACCCTCAGCAATGCTGATTTTGAAAATACCTGTTGCACAAGATGAAAAAGAGGAATCTTTGTGATTTGGGAATGACAGTCTAGGCTATGCTGGACAAAGCACTGAGCAACATAGACCTACTTTGGGTAGGGCCTGGTTGCTGACATTCAGAAGTTCCTTCCAACCTATATTATTCTATGATGTGTTTCAGCCCATATTAGATACGTAGAAGTTATGAGAGTCATTGTACGGCATCAGAGGTTTCTCTTCTCCCAAGAGGGGGACAAGATTGGGAAACAAAGAGATCAGAACTCCCAGTTCCCGTTTTTAAGGATGGGTTCTTTTTTTTTTTTTGGAGGAGGTCTCTGGCTTGATAAAGCCATTTGAACTGAAAAAGGCCTTAAATGGCCCATCTTTACTGTCCCTCCACCCCATTTCATGGCACTTCTGACCATAACTTCAGTTATGTTCAGAAAAGCTGTTCATTGCTACCCTCAAACACCTCTCCTTCCAACCTTAAATAACTCCCCATTGCACAGGGTGCCTTAAATATGTTCACTTCTACAAGAAGCTACTGAGTGTTCCTCTGGAATGAAAATGTATTTTGTCTTTCAATGCAGGTATCTAGTCACATCCAGGTCCTGGCAAGGCGGAAAGCTAGAGAGATCCAAGCCAAGCTCAAGGTAAGATGGGTATCTTTAACATATCACACAAGCCCCCCAAGTCAGCCATTCCCTTAAAATGCATGAGATTAGTCTCTGAACGGTAGTAAGCTGGAGAGGAAAAGGTACTTCCCAGGAAGTGTTGTGCAAACATTCATTATTGTTGAAGCTCTGTGACGTCTGGAGCAATTCTATTTAAAGAATAAAGAAACAATAACTTTTTAAATTTCATGTGTCTTATTTCTACCTCCAGTTTATGCTGTTGTCATCCAAGTCTGAAAGACCCTTAGACTTAAGAGTATGCAAAGAGTGCTTACCTGAGAGGGAGGGATTTTTGTTTACAAATGCTGACTGGTAATGAGTCCTTGATATTGTGGTGGCCTTGGGATAAGGTAGCCTTATAGTTCCTACAGCACCAGTTCTGCCTCTACTAGAGGTAATGGTGTGGAGCTGTCCCATTGAGAGGAAGCAATAAGCCAGCTGGCATCTTTTCAGGTAAAGTGATGCCAGCTGAATAGACTTTACCCCTTGATTAATTCAGACCTGATTTGAAGAGGCCTGGGCTAATGAGAAAGAAAACGGTTGGCTACTTGCTCCAGAAAATCTGTGTTTTCATTTCTATAGGAAAAGCTCTGAGATCACACTAATGAACTGATACCTCTTGACATTTATTTCCACTCACATTTGATGCAGGGAGATGGTTTATGTGCTCTGACTGAATTGCCAGAAATACTGAGAAGGTCAAGTGTGTGTGTGACAATTGCATAAGAGGGTGTCCCCCATTAGAATGTGAGCTATCCAGAAAGGTCTTGTTGAGCAGGATGTGATGTCTGGGCCTTGTTATGTTTCACTAAGACAGCCAGAGAAGGAAGGTGAATGCTGACCTTTCTGTTTGGTATGGCAATTAGTAATCTGGAAGGGTGTTGCCTTCCCTGATTTTCAATGCTTCAGGTGGCAATGATCTTGACAGCCCATTCCAACCCTGACTGTTGAGTGGATGGGTGTTAGTATGTGCTTCCTCTTGGCTGTCTGGGCAATCGCTTGCTGGGCACCAGTGGAAACAGACTGTCCTGTGAGTGAACTGTTGGCACTCAGTCTTGACTGGTGCTGAAGTGCATGCAACTCTTTTGCAAGAAGTGATTACCTCTAAGCCGTGACTGCACCCCCCCATCCCATCCCCAGCCACATTTTAGAAAACTGTGCTGTGTCTGTTATTAGCCTGCTGTGTTTCCAGCTGCTCTGATAAAGAGAAGGAGCCACAAATTACAACTGTCTAATTCAGTGCACCTAGGAAGGGCTGCCTAAGCTTGAGACCTGTGGTGCTGTTAAGTGGTCGATTCAGGTGGAGGCCTGCTTGAGAGGCAAGTTAGAGCGAGTAGGAAACAACAACTGCCCAGGGTGTTAAAAGCTTTACTGCTGCTTATATCTATAACCTTGTTTCTGTTCCTTGCATGTCACAGCTCTGGGATTTGGCGTGATTGAAAAGCCAGTCAGCCGAGCCTGTTTCCACTTAGCACACAGGAGCTGGCTGGTTTTGTTCTCAGGGAACGAAGGTGTCTCAGGGAGCTCCATGGAGCCATTGGCTGCTGTCCTTTTACACCACCCAGGCCGTGCTGTGAGCTCTGCCCAGCTGCCTGCAGTGAACCCTTCCCCAGTACCAGGCTGTTCCTTTCCACCTGCAGAGGCAAGTCGGTAGCACCGATTTGACTCATTTAGTTCTTTGCTTTTGCTGGTCATTTCCATAGAGCAAGGAAATGAAATCATGAAAGATGCTGCCCTTCTTCCAGGTTCCTGCTGATAGCTCTGTGTTCTTCTGTCACTGTTCACTTTCCACACAAATTTAAGTTTTCATATTTATATCCTAGAAATCAGAACAGCTATGTGATGACTTTTCCGAGTGATTACTATAATACTTCCGTCTCCACACAAATTGGGTTGTCTTTTTAAAATGTGCACTGTCTATAATAGATAGACATTGCAAATACAGTAAAGCTTGATGAAAAATCTGTTCCCTGAAGTCAGTAGTTTTTCCATGCCCTGGGTGGCTAATACATATCACCTGTACTAAGGAAAAAGTGGGAAACTGGTGGTGTGGTGATATTATTATTATTATCATCATCATCTCAAGAAGAAAATACAAACATTGCAAATGTTCGGTGAAAGTTTTTCTTGATTTGTTTATGTTTTTGTTTGGTTTTGTTGTTCATTTTTTTCCTGGAAACATGTGAATGAATACAGAACTGTTAGCTGAAACAGAAAGAAGGTGTCTTTTACAAAAACATGCTCTTTCCAGCAGTTTGTCAGGCATTTAAACAAAACAGAAAAACACAACAGGCATTAATAAGTAAAATATTTTCCCTGCTTAGGTTTTTTTTCCCTTTTAACTTTAATATCTCCACAAGTAAATGCATCTTCCCCATAAACTCATGTATAAACTCAGGTAGACACTTTTTCTGGTGAGCAAGTAAGGGAAGGAAAAAAATGGCAACTGGGACATGGTCCTGATTTATGTTATGAAAAAAAACTCCCAGAAAATAATTTCTCTTAAAAAATATAGGTAATCCTTGCATTATTCCCTAAAGCATCATTTAAACTGGATTCTGAAAAACTTTCCTATAGCTTTGGAGAACATTAGTAACTTTCTTAGCAATTAAAATGTTTCCCTTTCATTCACTTGAATAGTACTAACAGGAGTAACAGATGCTCTAAGAAAAGAAGATAGATAAGTTTTGCCCATTCCCACTGATCATTCCACTTGAACGTTAGCATTTATTCTTGAGGGTTTTTTATGCCTCCTCCACATGATTTTTTTGTGTTTGATGCATTAGAATCCCTGGACTATAAACTTCAGAAAATTTTAGACAGATTGAAGGGGTTAGAGCAAATGGAGATCCAAGGGTGAGAACTTACTGCAGTTCAATGAATGCAAGTGGGAAGTGAGAATTGCTGGAAGAGACAGCACGAGTGTACCTCTTTCAGCAGTTTCTACAAGCTATGAATTCTTCTGTGCTATTGTAATTACAACATCACAGATAAATATGGAGTGTTTGAAGGATGAAGATTAATTGTAGGGAATGTTGAATGAAAAGCGGAATTTGGGGATGTGCTTCTGTTTGTCTGTTTATTGCTTGGAAGAAGAAATGAAGAATGCTATTGGTTTTATACGCACATCACTCACTAGTGGTTGCGCTGTCACTGCATATAAAAAATGTGTGTAAATCCACAGACCTGTTAAAATAAAAAAGGGAATGTCCTTGCCTTGCATATGTGCTCTGGAGATTATTAAGGTTTCAAGTTTCTCTGGAGATGGGAATAAAATTATCGACTCTACCTGATACTAATGCAGTCACACATAAAGGTAGTCTTTTTTTGCCGTGATAATGACAATCTCTTTTTGTGAGCTTGTTTTTAGAGGGATTTTTTTTTTAGTTGATAATAAAGAGTCTTTCCCATTGAATATTTTTACCAATTATTAAAACACAAGAGTCAACTAGGGTTGTACTTTCCACAACAAAACTTTTCAGCTATGTGGCTGAAAGCTAGGGAATGGATAAATGCTCAGCAGTCTTTAAACCAGCATTTCAGAAAGGATGATAATTCACATATGAAGCTATAGTAATGAGTGAAAGACTTACATGGTTTGAAGTGTTCTTAGGGCAGTTATTGGTGAATTTGCTGCCCAGGTTTTCAGAGACGCTTGTTCCCTACAAAGAAGCTGATGGGAATCCTGGTTATACAGCATTAGAACAGGCAACTTGTTAATCATTATAACAACTGTTTTTTTGGTTTCTGCTCTTGCCCATAGGATCAGGCAGCTAAAGATAAAGCCATGCAGAGTATGGCTACAATGTCATCTGCCCAGATTATCTCTGCAACTGCCTTCCATAGTAAAATGGCCTTGCCTGGTCTCCCACGACCAGCATACCCTGCTGTTTCTGGGGTGAGTGAATCAATGTCTTGGTGGAGTTTGTCTGAAGACATTAGAATATTTGAAAGGGTGTTAGAACTTGCTCATGAAAATTCTGAGAACATCAGACAGAACGGGCCAAAAGGCTTTGTCTATGTAAAATAAATCTGTTGTATAGTTTCAACAGTTTGGGTCTGATTCGTTGCTCACACTGATGTAAAACAATAAGGTTTCTCTGTATACGGTTTTTAATGATACAAGTGAAAGAACAATCAGTTCTTTTGGATTTTCATCTGCCTGAAATATTTTTAGGTGTCTGTATCACTTTTCTTAGTACAGAATCTTGTTGAATTAAAACAGTTTCGGCCGTCCTGACCCTTTCTTAAGATTATAATTCGCAAGCTCATCCTGAGTGCTTAGATCACAAACAGATGGCCATTATATAAAATCCTTAATGGAGAAGGCCTGTCAATGTCCCCTGAACTATGAGTAGGGCCTAGTGTGCTTTTGCTGAGCATTGATTTCTGCTGAAATACTTTCCAGCTCTCCTGGGGAAAATGGTCCTTTCAAGAGAGTGAGTATCACTTAAGCTTTAGAGATGGAGGCACAAGGTCCATATATAATATTTAAATTAACATTGAAGTCCACTATCAGTTTCTTGCATGTCAGCAGTAGTAGTGTGCAGAAAGAAAACAAAAGTGAGTTAATACCTCCATAAGAATGAAACCAGGAATGTAGAAAGAAGAGATGTAGCTCAGTCACATATTTAAAAGTCTGGGAGCTTGCAGTTTATTTCCTCAGAAAGGAGCAAGCCTTGCTTTTCATGTCTTTCCTAAGAGTGGTGACTTTTGTCTATATGTTGTTCTCTTGCAGTTTTGGCAAGGAGCCTTGACAGGCCAAGCTGGATCTTCCCAAGAGTAAGTATTCCTTCATGTGAGCATCCAAAGCAGATGCTTCTGCTGCTTTCTCTGCTGCCTGAGGAACACCATTAGCTATTACAAGATCTATAAAACGCTAAGATAATGTAGTAAGGCAGATGCCTTGACTGTGCATCCGAGACTTAAGGCTCAGGGTTGAAGACAAACTGAGAGTCATGAGAAAATCTTAAATAGATAAAACCCTACATCTTCATATCATACCTTCAACGTGGATTACACACCTTAATATGTCCCATGACTCAAGCAGCCTAAAAGCACATACAGTCTCATCCTGTACCCTCTGACTGATGAGAATGAAGGTGTGTTACTGGAAAATAAATGTGTACTATGGACCCATGCAATAGCTGCCCTGGGTTCCCTTGTCTCCCCTGTGTGCTGGCAGCCAGGCAGGTGAGCCCCTGAGGCCACAGCACCACTCCAGTTGCTGGTACAGGCTTCCCACTGACACACACAAACATATGTGCATAAACACACACAAACATATGCTGTGAATCTCTCCAGTAACTGGGCTTAGATATACAGTCCACCTATTAGCTGGATCTTCACTTTCCCCAGTTTGCCTCCCACAAACATGGACACACAGACTCCTCTTTCAGCCGACCTCCAGACTCCACACTGTCATTTGGCCTGAACCTCTTGGTGCCTCTGAAAGCATTCTTACCTCTGGAGGCACACAGAGCTGACTCCCAAATCATCTACTTGCTGTCTAGTCTGGCTTTGTAACTGCTAGTGATCACACCCTCACTTGCTGCTGCCATTCCAGGAACAGTCACTTATAACTGAAAGCTCCTCATGAAGAAAAACAGTTAGGAATAGATTTGAGTGACAGGATAGGAAAGACTGGTCTGACAAGGTGTGGGGCATGCACAGACAACTGGCACCTTTTATTGGCATATTCTCCCTAAACATCCCCATAACAAATCTTGTGCAATCCCAGAATGCTTTTCCTTTGCATTCCTAATGTGTCCCATACCATCTAGGCAGTAACCCCTCTCAGTTTATAAGGTGACTGGTTTGTGAGACTCCCCAGCTGGCTCACTGGGTGGGTTTCACAGCTGAAGACGAGCCTTGGATGGGCTGATGATTCACTAGTAAGGGCCCTGAGTGAGTGGTGTCAGAGTGTTATTCAGGTTGCTCCGCCTGCCGTTGTTTCCCTGTTCTCCTTTGTCTGTGTGGATGCACACCTTTTATCACATAACCTACTGGGAGCAATGTAAGCGAAATTTAAGGACAAGCAGCTGAAAGAGTGTATGTTCTTTGCCTGTCCTGGTACTATTGCT
>JAWWLV010000001.1:28833685-28863766 GCA_035041135.1 Platyrinchus mystaceus | reverse complement strand
CTGTCAGATAATGTCTCCAGATCTTCATTTTTCTTGCAGTAATGTAAAAAAATGGAGCTGAGCTGCCTTGAAAGCTGGTTTCAGCTGTGGTTGTTGATGTTGAATATCTCTAAATTTGGTTCGAAAAGTCTGAGAGGTATCCAGCCCAGAACAATATCCACCTGCATAACTTTAAAACTGTTTGTGGTTGAAAGGAACGGATAAATAAATGGGCACCAGCATATTAAGAGGCTGATAAAAGGATCTCAGAAAAACAAATCTGGTGGGTGACACTGTTGAACACCTGCAGGGAAATCTTAATTAGTCTAGTCCTGGCCACTGACTGTTTTTTGAGTCTTTTCCCATGACCCTCTTTTGCCAACACAGAAAGAAAATTTCCAAAAGACACTTATGCCACTTTCTCCCTCAGAAGAAATACTTGATCTAATCTGTGGAAACAGCTGGTCAAGAATATTTTTTTTGTTGTTTGTTTGTTTGTTTTTATTAACCACCTCTCTTTGTGTGCTTCTGTAGTGTGAAACCTTTTTCTCAACAACCTTATGCTGTACAGCCTCCACTTCCATTACCAGGTAGGTAAGGAAATGTAGTACTTTTGAAATCATATTCCAACTCCAAAAACAGACAACACTTAAAAAAGTCTGAAAATTAATTAAAAAAATTACCTATCAAAACATTTCAATAAGCTGAAGCTTTTTAATATTGTTTTATTTTACAAAACTTTTTTTCCTGCTTTATGTTGGTTGGGTTGGGTTTTTTTTCTTCCTGGCTCAGCAGAAAATAAAATTTTACTGCTCTTCCACCATGCTTCATGTTCTAGAACACTTTTCTCCATCACAACGTGATTGCCTTCCTAATTTTTTATTAAGTGAAATAACAAATGTCTTTTCCTTCTCAGCTTCCCCATTTTGAGAGGTTAATGGTGACACTTCATTTTGATACTAAGCAGTTTATTTCACTGCTCCTCTAGGGCTCAACCTAGGTCCTTTTAAAATTTCTGAACATCTTTTCTCTCTGATGTCAAAACCCAGGTAGATTGTCTTTTACATCATTACCTACTCTGATAGTGGTGTCTTAGCAGAGGGCAAGTGACAAGCCATTTAGAGCACAGGTAGACTGAAGACCTTGCGAATGATATTTTTGCATGATGAATGAAGTCATAAGAAAATGTAGTGAGTCACCTTTGATATCAGGTGTTCTGCTGGAAAGCTATTACTGACTTTTCTCTTTCTAAATTTTGTTATATAAATCCTGTGTGCTTAGGGTTTGAGTCTCCTACCGGCCTCTCGCCTTCCCCATCAGCACCAGCTTGGCAAGGACGAAGGGTTGCAAGCTCCAAACTTTGGATGTTAGAATTCTCTGCATTCTTGGAACAACAACAAGACCAAGACACAGTAAGAAATACACCTGACTTCCACCCCTCATTAATATTTGGTGTTCAGATAACTCTTGTTCATCTCATCATGGATATGTTACGCTACTCTGTGTCTATGGAAATACTTGCTTCATTGCTCTTCAGAGAATAGAAAGCTATTTCTTTGGGAAACACCACAAATCCTTCTTTTAGAGGACAGATAGTCATAGATGCAGCTCTGTGCAATGTGCTTCTGGCCTCTCTCTCCTGGGTCAGGGATGTTCACGTACCAGAGCTCAAGGCACTGAAGACATAAGCCCCTGCTGGGCTGTCCTATATGTCCTGTTCAGCCTTGTAAGAAATATTCCAATATAGAACCCAAAATCAGATGATGGTAAGATCACATAAAGCCATGTATTTCTCTGCTGTGCTGGGAACTTAAATCTAGGGGCATCTGGAATGAATTTGCATCAATGGGTTTCTACGGTGCCACCTATAAAATGGAAGTAGTAAGATTTTCCTGTCTCACGAAACCTTGTGGTACTGCATCTTGAGATGCACTTTGGTGATGGGCTGAGATAGGAGAGTTCAGAAAAGGTAATATTGCTTGGCTGGTACCTTGCTGGGGAATTTCAGGCTCTTCATAGGACAGGAGCATTGATGTTTGACTGAGTGACCTGTCACAGGACACACTCTGTATCTCAGGTTATTTCAGTATATATGTATAGCAGTAGCATGAGGCAATGGTTTAGGAGTGAGTATAGGAAGAAAAAACCCAACAATAATGTTTCAGAGAAGCATGAAGTTATTGATAGGAAGAAAAGAACGGCATGAGCTGATATTGGCAGAGATATTCCTGTTAATTTCTTCTGCACTTTTAGAAAATGCTGTCAAGTCTTTACTGACTTCCAGTAATCTTTACTGACTTCCAGTAGTCTTCTGTGAAGAACAGTCAGTGTTCAGTATGTACTGAATGGTACTGAACATCTCCTTAAATCCATGTTTTTCCTCTTTTTGCAGTATAACAAACACCTGTTTGTGCACATTGGGCAGTCAAGCCCCAGCTACAATGACCCCTACCTCGAGGCAGTGGATATCCGGCAGATCTATGACAAGTTCCCTGAGAAAAAAGGGGGCCTGAAGGAGCTCTTTGAAAGGGGGCCAGCTAATGCCTTCTTCCTTGTCAAATTCTGGGTAAGAGAAAGACCCTTTGTAACGTACCCATTTGCTATGAATTTCACACTTTAAAGGCAGTGACCTCAGTTAGCTGTTAAAAGACTGCTGCGTCCCAACACATTTTTCCCTGTGCAGGCAACTTAATACAGCCATGACTGTCACTGGAGATCTTTCCTTGGCTGCACAAGGCACACTTTCTGTCCTGCAGCAAGATCTATCTTTCACATTATCATCTTTAGAGTTGTTCTTGACCACTATCTGGAGATTTTATTTGCTAGTGGTGACTTGGGCCCATTAGAATTTTTATTTATGTATAAGTAAAGAATTCAGAGGAAATTATTCTTTGCATACTCATATGTGTTCACTTCTCAGTGTTGTGTAACTTCTGAGCCAGAAGCAATATTTTTCCATCTCTTCTCCTGTCTCATTACCTGCATTTTGTGTTATCCAAGAACTAATAATTTACAGATGCATGTGTACTGCTGGCACTAGGACAGAGAAAAAATAGGAGACATATAATGAAATCGGATTATGCTGATAATATATTACTGAAATGACTTCTGGAAAGTTGTAAGAAATCAGCCTGGAAGAAGCTTACTCAATTTGGATATTTGTGATTTAGCTGAAATTTGCAAAGCTGTGCGATTGTGCTTCAGGGTACTAATAAAATAGCTTTGGTGAACAATATTATCATAAGTATTACAAAATTAAAAATAATAGCATCTTGGGGCAGTTGCATGCTAGATGGCTGAGGGAATGTGGGATTTGGAGGCTTTCACTTTGAGTTTACCACTTATAATTCAGGATATATTATAAGTTTACCACTTATAATCCTCAGATGAGGAGTGAGATGATGAGAAATAAGTTTTCATGTCACATACTCTATGTACAAACTGGTGCTAGAAAGCCTCCTAACTGGTGCTTTCAGGAGAAAGAATTAACTTAAGTGCTTTGAGATGCAATTTCCCAGCTGTCCCAAGCCTAGCCTTTCCAGAAATGAGTTGGAGAATGTTGGCTGGGAGTCTGCTGCTCAAGTGTCTGTGCCTGGAGCGTTGGTTCCTGGTGATTCTTGGAGAGATGTAATTTTACTATCTGCAGACTGTGTGCTACTGAGCTGGGCCTCTCATGGGATTAGCCTCTGTCAAAGTACAACAAGGCCTGCTTGGGAAGGTCAAAACAAAAGGTGAAAGATCAGCTCTGTTCTGGCTGGGAGAGACAGCAGCATCTTACTGAGAAGCATATCCTCTGACAGGGTACCCTCTGAAAGGATGTGATTGCCTTCTGTGCTTTGGAAGTTTCAGGAACCAAAAGGAAGAGCTCAGAGGAAGGTGTTAACCTAGTGAGAGAATAAAACAATTTGAATTCCTTGACTTGAAGAGAAAGAAATCATAATGAAATTGTAGTCTTGTGCAACTGTGATTTAATTTATCAAAACTGACAGTGTACTTTTCTGCTTTTGTGATTCGGTTTGGGGATTGTGATAATTTGTTTTTTAATATCAGAAGGATAAATATGGCCTATGCTTCATGTCAGACCAACTTATATGAGGCTTTTGAAAGATTTGCATGCTGGGATGTCATTAAGTTGGACTCTTTCTGGACCCATGTGAGGTGTCTGGTGTTCAGAGGGTATCATCTCACTGGAATCTGACTTGCATAAAGAGATGTGACATCGGGTTTGAAAGACATTTACTCCAATGTATATATGATAATGTCAGGCTCTGCAGTTCTACACTTTTAAGGACAGTAATATTTCTGGCCTTAGTTTAATATTTTGACTTTCTGATTATTGTTTTGGTACCCTTGCATTGTTGAATCCCATCTGGAGTTAACGCTGGGTTTTATTGGTGGCAACATTATGAGTTGTTGCTTAGAAATAAACAAAGTTTACAGTTCAAGTCATTGTTTGAATGGAAGTTTCTAAGCCTTTTAAGAAGTAAATAAATAAATGAACACAGATAAGGCAATGTGATTTTAAAAAAATAACAAGAAAACTAGATTTCAGCAGAAAATTTTATATCCCTCTGCTTTTTTATAATTGTAGTAGTATGTGCTAGGGTGGTTTTTAATTTTGCTGCCTGATAGCTCTGGACAACTATACAAATATGCTATTGATATTCAAAGATGCATTGAATAAAACAACTACTACACTGTTGAATTCATAGAATCACTTTAGGATAAAAGTAGTATCCAAAGGCAAATTACTGATGTCCTTAAACTTGGTGAGTAGAATTAAATACTGGAAGGGGTGTTTTGAGACATGAAGTTATAAATGATTTTTCAAAGGTTCTGAATTAAAGTTGTGGTTGCAGGTGACAAAAACTTTACAACTACAAGGAATGAATAAGTTGCATTTGTATATATGCAGTTTTAGGCTTGAAGAACGTGAGGCAGGAACCTGCCATTGCTACACTAAGCATTGAATATACCAGATGATCTGTTGTGCACCAGAAACCTAACTGTGAACACCAGGGTTGGGGTTTCTTGACGTCAGGTAGCACTTAGGATCCAATATGACTGAGAAAGGGATGTTCATGTTTGTTCCTGTTGTTGCTTTAAGTTATCTATACAATAGCTAAGAGTTAAAAGTTGATTAGTTTGAAACAAAAGCAGTGTTTGCAATTCTTCCTTGATTTTGGCATTGGGAATTTGGTACAATGAACTAACTCTTGGACTTGGATTGGCAGGTTGTGTGTGACATCTGTGTGACATTTCTCTGTGCTCCAAGTGCATTCTAGCACATGACAATTAATGTGAGACATTAGCCTTCCACCACATGGGCAGTGGCAGCTCTGCTCTTTTCCAGTGTAATATTATCTCTGCCACCTGTTACTTGCCTCTCCCCGTGAACTCCTCCTATATGCATCGTTATTAATAGTTTGGGCAAGAGGCGTTTTCAGGGCTTTGCACATTAGTAGAATGGTGCACTTGCATCTTAAAGCTTTCAGTAGTTGTGAGACTCTGGATGGAGGACAGAAGGAAAACGACAAACCAGGAATTCAGGACAGGCAGTATTTTGTACAGAGCAGCCATCTGCAGAAGGGTGGGTCGGGAGAATTTCTTGGGAGAGCTGTCCTGCCAATATATGTAGTAATTTCTTCTCGGTGATAGGCAAACTGAAACAGTCAAAACACTGAGTGTTTTCTTTCAGCTAAATATGTTATACTTTTGTGGAAGGTCCTGAAGAGGTGTCCTGGAGACTGATGTCCTCCACTTGGCTTCTCTCCTGTTGCAAGCAAATCTTGTCAAAGAAGCAGTAGTGCAAATTCCCCTTGACACCCTGCCTTGCCCACTGTATGTCTTCAATCCTGACCTGGCAAGGATCTTGCTTAGAGAGCAAGGAGATGGTAGTGCAGTCCCCATGTCCATTCTGTCCTTGGTACTCCTTCAGAGGCAGCAAACAAGGCAGCAGCTAGCAACAGAGATTTTTATGATCTTTGCACACACTAATTTTTCCTGCCATCACCTCCAGTTGCTGCCCTATGTAAGGGGACTCTGCCAATAGCCCTTCTTTCATCAGAGTTATTCCCCACAGTGTTCAACAGTATAGAGGCTGTTGGCAGCAAAAAGCAGATTGAAAGATTGAATTGCTGAGGGAATCTATTTGCTGGGTGTCAAAATAGCACAATTCTGCTGGGCCAGCTAAGTCACAGCTCCCCATACTGCTAGCAAGGCTATCTTTGGCTAGCTTGGGAACTCTTCCCACTTTTTTGGAGGCTGAACGTGCAGTGGCTCAAGTTTTGCACTGTTCTTTAAGAATTGTTCAGCATATGCCTTTCCATTGACCACATGGAACATGTGCACAAGATATCAGCCATCTATTGTTTCTCATGGCATTTAATGCCAGCTGGACTCTTGTCTAATCATTGCTTTTCAAAACCTCAGATAAACTGAAGGCTGATTCTCAAAGGCCACATTTCCCTTTGTGAGGAGTTTCAAAGAACTTTTGGGAATGAGGCCTTTCTCTGTAATTGGTTGTGAAACTCACTCCCACCAAAGAACAGACAAAAATCTTGGTTTAATATGTGGTTAGGACAGTGCACAGTGCCAGCTTTTCTGTAGTTCTTTCTTGGGATTGCAGAAGTTTCATGATATACTCAAGCTCATCAGAGCTGTTTTCAATTGCTAAGACTCAGACCACCAAAGATTTAAAAAAATAGAAAGCAATACTAACTTGTTGAGGGATACTATGCTTTTCTCTGAACAAATCCCTTCTCTTCCATCTAGAAATCTTATCTTATAGGTATTTAAAAGTTTTGCTTACTTTCTGTAAAGGAGAAAATCTCAGGTGTTTCCCCCCAAGCAGGTAGGTCCACTTTTGCATGTAATATGTAGATCTCTGATCTGTAGATCTCAGCATATTTGGAAGTCATCAGGCAAGCTATGGATAAGTGTGTCATCTGCATTGAGCTTGCACAGCAAACTGAATACATCACAGTACCTTCCTTGAGAGAGGGGGAACCATAAGTAAATAAGCTGTAACTGTAGGGTCAGCAGCGTGTGTCTGAGGTGCTGCAGCTCCATTGTCCTGTAAAACATGAGCTGGAGCCCTCAGCAAGCTGCTACTGTCATTCCCTGGAGTTGCTGATATTCCATGTATGTATGTTTATGATATGAGATTTTCAGAGGTGACAGGAGGTGGGTACACAGCTCTGGATGACTCACCACCCTGTCTGACGGTCCTAGCTCGTAATATGGAACAAGCTTTAGAAGAAAAGGTGCTGTGTAAATGTCAGGGAGTTCCAACGTGATCCCATTGCTTCACTGCAACAGAACTTCCAAGAATCTGATTATACATAATGTCGGTGAATGGTGATGACCCATTACTTCAAATAGTATTACCATAATTTTTCCTATTGCCAAATAGCTTAATGTTGATTAATTAGATCTTAATTGGCTGTGAAATTCTAGTCTGGCCTTTTGATAGAAGACTTGTCAAATTGTGGAGGCACCTAGGGCTTCTTAGGGCTAGTGAAGCTTTTCTCATGAAGTGAAACTAACACCTTTCTGCTTTGCCTCATAATGACTGCATTTATTTTTTAATTTCCCAGTAAGTCTTAAGAAGAATATAACCTTAACTTTACTAGTGAGACCCTGAAAATGTTTCTCTGGTTCTGCAGTGAGAGCCTCTGCTGTGTTTATGTAGCAGTGGTCTGACCAAGCCTCTGTAGCCTTGACCCTTTGTTCTTTTTGACTCCGTGGGACAATTTCTTTGGAAAAGCGGAATTGGGTCCACACATAGTGTTTATCACTCCCAAGGGAAATAGCTGAAAAATATTGCGAAGGACTCTTAGTCTAGTTCCTCTTTGGAGAAGGGAAGGAATTAATCTTTATTCAGACAGTTGGAGTGTGGGTGAAATATACAATACAGTTAGTTGCATTGACATGGAAATGAGTATTACAGTATTAAAGTACAGTATTACAGCAACTCAGTAAAACCTGGACCAGAATTGAGTAGCACTGCTATCCTCTAATACAGGTACATTTGTGGTACAAAGAAAGTAGTTGCATAACTATAGTTATTTGATATCAAGGTCTTCAGCATGACTGTAATAATTCACTTGGCATCCTGAATTATGATGAAGTCTGTTATGCCTATGCCCTGAGCTACCAGGTAAAACTAGCCTGGATTTGCCCATATACGCTCTTCCAGTGTAGACAAACCATTGAAGCAGAACACTTCATTACAGTCATTCAGGTGGTCATGACAATGTACAAACTTCTAATCTTCCTCTAGCTGTTGTTTCCAAGTTTTATGCTGTTATGCTCTCCATTAAGAGCCCTGTGAGCAGAGTGAAAGCTATGTCCATCCCTAATGCTGCTATCTTTGTGCCCTCAACTTCTGTGGTGTCACAAAGGCTCACATGTCTACAAAACAGGAGAAATCTTAACTGGCACTTTCTAGATTGACTTAAACCTTTTGTGAACTGTATTATCTCATGGCAGAGAAGAGACAGGTATTTTGCGTGGCAGAGAAAGGGGGGCATTCATTATTGTGCTGAATCTGTTCCAATGTTAGCATAGCTTGTCTTAAGTGCTGCTCTAGGTCTCAAATAAAAAAAAACCCTTCACTGACACTGGCTAAGAAAGCATGCTAGAATGGCACGTAGTGCTGGCCTATTCACACTCTATCTGCTGTAGCAGGAACATACTCTCTTCAATTTATTTCCCTTAGTTCATCTGGAAGAATAAAATAGTCTGAAGTAGCCTATGGGAACTGATTCTTGCTTTTATGCTGATGTAAACTAGTACCTGGGCTTGTGGAGCACAGAGAAACTCTACCCTTTCAGTTTTGAAAGTAAGAAAGCTGAGCTGGGCATTCCCACACCCCTCCTTGTATTTCCAGAGCTTAAGGGAACCACCTCTTCTTTTCATAACTGTGGCTTGAATGACCCCTGGTGGAAGCTTCAGACAGCCAGGATTTTTAGGGGTTGGGTCCCAATAGGAGGCTTTGGTTGGCCAACCTTAGGCACCCACATTTAAAAACTGTGGCTGCTAATGGAGATAGGTTTGCATTCAGGTGGAACTGAGCTAGATCCATCAGCAACCTACATTCCTTATTTCTTCTGTCTATTTGCATTCTTTATATCACAGTACCTGAGCTTAATGTGTGTGTGTGTGCATGTACTCAACACATTCCTTATCTCTGCTCTTTTCATTTACCTACCCACATACCTAATGGGGAAACACTTTATTACTGTTGCTTTTCCCTTATTTTCCTTTCCTTAGTGAGACATCCCAGTCTAGCCTGTCTGTTGCACTGTTCTGTCTCTGCAGTGCCCTCCTTTCTGCTCTCCACATGCTTTGTGAGTACCTTCATCTGTGTCATATGTTTTTAATGTTAAGAGGATATTTCAATTTGTATGCAAATCCCCACCACCATTTTCTGATACACACTGATCTGCTTAAGGAGCTTGGGACACTCCAATACTTAACTA
Source organism: Platyrinchus mystaceus (assembly GCA_035041135.1). Taxonomy (NCBI): domain Eukaryota; kingdom Metazoa; phylum Chordata; class Aves; order Passeriformes; family Tyrannidae; genus Platyrinchus; species Platyrinchus mystaceus. The sequence goes on along the minus strand of JAWWLV010000001.1, from coordinate 28,854,302 downwards.
TCTTGGCTGTGTAAAGTAAGTGAAAAAATGCCACAACCATCTATAGATAACCACCTATTTCCCCCTCCCTTTTTTTTGGCAGGCTGATTTGAATACCAATATTGAAGATGAATCTAGGTCTTTCTATGGTGTTTCCAGTCAATATGAGAGCCCAGAAAACATGGTCATTACCTGTTCCACCAAAGTGTGTTCCTTTGGAAAGCAGGTGGTAGAGAAAGTAGAGGTAAGAAGCAGACACCTGGCTGCAAGGTTCTCTCTGGTTACTGTTTTTTCACTTCAAGTATTTACATCTTGCATATATCTCAAGGTAAAATATATCCCATGCTTATTCTCAGAGAGATGGATGCCATAGATTATAATTTCTGAGACATGCAGGTATAAGATCGCTCCAGTTCGCAACGTGGCCTTGTCTCAGGAGTTCATTGAAGGTCTGGGAGTGTTTGTTATTTTTTTCTTAAATCTCAGTTTCTGAAGATATGCAAATATGTAAGACTCTTAGCTCTGGTGATTCTCTGTTTTTTTAGGGCAAGCAAAGGAAAATTAGGAAACAGACCTTTGTTTTGAACTCCAGAAAGGTGAAAACAAATAGGCAACACCTCACTCTCATTAGTGTTTTTAAATAGATCATTTACAGACTACAGCTATTAATTAATAAACTGTGGTAGTTTACAGTCTGAACGGTTTTATGAGGCTTAGAGCTGGTACGCTTAAAGCTTACGCTGCAAAGTCTTGCATATATCTGGCATTGAAGAAATTCTTTCTGATACCACATTCATCTGCTAAGAGAGCTGCTTTGACATGCATCCTGCTGCTTTCTTTCCCAAGGAACCTTTAGATGTAGGAGAAGCAGCTATGTGTAGAACACCAGGTGCTCTCATGTCAGCAGTCAGTTCAAGCTGTATCCTTCCCAAGACCCATTTCCAGTAACATCACAGACATGCCTGAGGTCTGGTTAAGTATTTGCAGATGGAATAGGGAAGGTGTCATGGTGCACAGGAACAGAGATCAAGCTCCTGGGGTGAAAGGAGTAACAGGCATTTAAGGGTCTGCTGTGAAATGATAGAATCTGGCTTCAGCTTCTATTCAAAGGAGCATGAAATATACAGGAGCTAAGATGTGAATGTGAATGAAAAAATCCCTCTCTGTAAGATTGGTCAGACCCTCTCCCAAGGGGAGGAGCAGAGATACTGTGTTTTGTCTCTCAGGTACCAAAGAGCTTTAGTCTTCTTCAGCTGTAAGTGATCCTGAGCATATGATTACCAGCATTGTAATCCTGCTTCCTGGCCTTGCTAAAGGAGCAGTTCTTAATTTTTTCAATGTATTCATACCTAATGTTTTTCTAGTAGAGATGCTTACATGAGTATAGATGATAATTGGTCTGTTCTTCTTAGTTACCTTTCACAGCTCCTTGGCATTTGCTGCTTGTAAGGTGGAACCCAGTGTTCTAAAAAAAAAAAAAAGAAATCACGCTGAAGAAATTGGAGCTCTCAAGGGGACCAACCTTGGTACAAAGTACTGTAGTTACTGTTAGTAAAATTAGTTGAAAGTGCCACCGTAATTTTTCTGTTCTGAATCCCTTTCTGTTAGTAATGTGACAACATAACCCCATGTGCCCCTTTTGTGTTTTGCGTTGCAGACAGAGTATGCACGCTATGAAAATGGACACTATTCCTATCGCATTCACCGTTCCCCTCTCTGCGAATACATGATAAACTTCATTCATAAACTCAAGCACCTGCCTGAGAAGTACATGATGAACAGTGTGCTGGAGAACTTTACCATCTTACAGGTAGGACTTTCAACTGTTTTTGTTGCAGCTTGGCAACATGTAAGCCCAGTGCAGGAGTTCACTGTTGTGAGTCAAAGTAGTTTTCCTTTTACAGCTCAGCATTTAATTGAACTTAGTTTCTCTCATGTGCATTGCTCTTCAAGACCATTTATGGAGCTCTAGAGATAGTAATTCAAGCAGAGAAGCAGCAAAAGAATTTGAGAGACCTGAGTAAGAGAGAGGAAAAAGAAAAATAAAGGGAGATTTCATGAGGCAGAGAGATAAATAAAAGAGAATGATGAAAAAGACAGTGAAGGAAATGCTTATACCAACACTGGAAAAATGTTGAGATCCTTTCTGTGCCCTGGCCCTTTTTGCAAGGTAAAAATACTGCAAGAGCACTGTTGAGTGGCTATAAAACATTTTTATGGGAAGAGTTCTTCACTGACCAGATTGGGGCAGGGTGGGGGGTGGGGAAGTAGTTTGCTCAGGACCATCCTGGACCTAGAAAAAATCTAGACATGTGTAAAAGAAGGGGTATGTTGTGGGGAAGCTCTGTGACACCCACATGAAGCACTGCAGCCTCTAGGTAAGGCTGCAGCAACTAGATTTGCATTAGGGTTTTGTTAACGAGGAGCTTTTCCAAACTCAGATGCAGCCTAAATTTGGGAAGAGGGCAGACAGCTTAAAACATGGATTTTTCTAGTGGACCAAATTCTGTGTTTGCCTCTATAAGGGGCATCACAGATCTTTGCCCAGAGAACCTGAGGATGGGTAAGTAGAAGAGATGCTAGTGGCTGAATGGAAATCAAGTGGTCTTCATTCCATTCTCTGGAGATCTTGAAGAGCTTCAGGTGACTCATTTTACTGCTCTGTGGCTCAGGTACATCAGCTACATAACACAAAGTTAACAATATACCTCACAGAGCTTTAGGAAGTTTATTCTTTAATGTTTGTGCAAACGTCTAGGAGAAAGGAGGAGTATGAATGCTGAGAGTTCTTTTAGATGAGCAAAAGCATGAAGTGGGCAGGGACAGAGAAACGGAAGATCTGTGTGCTGTAATCTGTACTGAGGAACAGTGTGACTGCTCTCTGCGAGTTTTATTCCTCAGTCAGGCCAGCACTTCCTATAAATTCTATACACAGTTACACTTCCTCTGGGGCTTTATGTTTTGAGGAATCTCATGCCCTTCTCTTACCTTTTGTCACAGAGAAGCATGTCTCATGGGTGCTGGCACAGCCTTTTATACATTGCCTTGCAATCCTGCTCCCTGAGCAACAGGCTGAGCATTTTCCATTCCCCATGGGGAAGCTGAAAAATGCATAATGTAAGGCATGTTGCTAGTCCTCAGTCCCCACTACCAGCTTCTGAGGCAAGTCTAATTATATTTTTTCTAGATCCTTTTATGAGCGAAGATACCCCTAATCCTACAAGCATGATTTATCTTGCTTTGCACGTTGCTCTGGATCTAGCACTCTAAATTTCAGTGCCCATGTTTCAGAAAAGGGTCTGGTGCCTCACTATATCTTGATGTGTATAATTCATCACAGCCTGCAGAATAAAGGAGTTTAACTGCAAACCCAATCATGAAGTAAGAAAAGAAAACAGAATAGACCAAAATCAGACAGCTAAAATTAATAAGCAAATTTGACAACAGTTATTTTCTTTCTGTTTTCACAAGAACAATTGGGCTTTTGGTACAGTTCAAGCTTCTAGCTGGATTGTTTTTCTTCTGCACTTGAGTTGGTGCTACTGCTGATAAAAATCTATATCTCCTCCAGCAGGAGAGAACTTTAGGACAAACTTAGGTGACAAGAATGTGCAAAGTTGTGCAGTGACAGAAAGAGAGGGAAGCTGAGCTAAGGGCTCTGGGTGCAATATACATGTCCCTGCCACGTAGTGCATGCTTCTGAAACTTGGACAACACTGCTCCTTCACCATGTTCCTGACACTGATTCATGTTGTAGAGTAGCTAAGGTTCCTGAGGGACCATAGAAAAAGAAGTGGGGGAAAAGGAGCTTCTGTAAGAATGCATGAATGTATCAGCCATCCTTCTCCAGACATCTACAGTGTATGAAGAAGGATAGCTGCTACATTCATGCATTCTTGCAGAATGTGTAATGGAGTCAAACCTATAAGTCTCCTGTAAAATGAGTTAGACTCTGTAATCCTCATGGTCTGTGTCTACGGGAGCAGATGGAGGGAAAGAATTGTTTATGGTTGTGGTATATCAACATACATGTAAGCAGGACTGGATGTGCCACAGGAGGGGGCCTCTCTATATCCAACAAAGAGCAACAAGAGCTTTTTTGTGAAACAATTTCCCTCTGCTGAAATCTGCAACATCAGAGGTTGGGGAGTAGTGGACCTGCTTCCACTTATATGGTCACTGCTGGGTCACAGTGGACTTTTCTCCACTGTGGACTCTGCTCACCTCCCTGTCTCTTCACTGCCTTGTATTCAAATACTGTGCAAGTGCTTTGCTTTGGTGTGTGGGCACACAGACTGGCCACTGTGGTGGCCAAGCTGCATATCAATCCTATGCTTCTCTGTTCTTTGTCTATTACTGACTTTTCGCTTTAGGTTAAATGTATTGGAATATGTAAGCAGAGAAACAGCAGTTGCCATCTCAGCTTCTTCTCCTTTTCTGTCTAGGTTGTGACAAACAGGGACACACAGGAGACCTTGCTGTGCATAGCATATGTTTTTGAAGTATCAACTAGTGACCATGGTGCCCAACATCATATCTACCGACTGGTGAAGGACTAGAGACTGTCTGCCCTGAGTTGTCCATGGAGTGCATGTATAAGAAAAAAGCCTGTGCTTGAACAACCCCACCCCCTCATACCAAACTGAAAAATAAACTGCAGATATTGTGTATTTTCAGAAAAGTACCTCTGAGCTGGTTTGTGATTGATAGAGTCAAGTTTCTGTCTGCAGGTTTGTGCAAACGGGAAAAAGACTTGGAGTCAAAGAAACAGACAAATGACTGCTTAAGGGTCTCACCACAAACAGCATCCTGTGAAAAGTACTTTCCATAGAGTACACACAGGGTGTGATCATACACATAAAAGGAGTGGCATGCATCTGGGTATACAGGTATGGCAATGGCAGCAGCTTCCTCAAGTTTCACCAAATATGAACAGGTTGAAAATGTTGGGGCTACATCTAGTCTGAGTGTGTGCACTCATATACATTTATTTTTAGGTCAACTTGTGCACAGACATGATTACTGTATATATTATATATCCATTTATATAGATGTCAGACACACGTGGGCACATGCATGTGTATAGAGATGGCACATAAATCCTACACAGCTGCCTGGCTGTCCACATTAGCAGCTGTGCAGTCACAGGCTCATTCAGCCCTCCTCTGTTAGAGTCTGGTTACTTTTTCCCTCTATTCCATGCACGATAGCGAGAGACCAACCTTTCTTTTGCCTTTTAAATGAAGTTATGCTTAGAAGATTGGGTATGTTAAATCATGTTGTCTTGCTCAGCAGATTTCCTCTATGTATCAAGTCTGCTGACTTGACTAAAATAATTCTTGCTGCTTTTGCTTTTGTTCTCCCTGCACAGCTAACAGTGCTCAGGGAGCTCTGAGTACTCTTTTCTTGTGCAGCAGTAAAATAATTGTTTACCAAGATCAAATTGTTCTACCTGTAGCTGCAGACAGTGAAGTGCAGAAGTATTGTAAAGAATCCCACTTGGACAGCAAACTGCAGGAAGAGGGAGAATAGTGAAAGAGGCTAGCTTTCCATGTTTCCAAGGCAATCAAACACAGCCTCTCTGCTTTACTTGTAAACTGAGGTTGTTTACTCAAGAGTCACTGAGAGGCAATAATCTGGGTTCCCACAATGCTGATGATGGTGAGAGGAACATTCAGCCATTCATGTTACACTGAGGGAAGGGGTGGGCTGCATGATGCTCTCTGGCAGGCACTGAACAGGAAATTTACTGGGTAGCCAGGCACAGTCCTATGGCTGGGACAAACAATTTGATGTGGAATGGGGACTAAATGACTCATTTCCTCGTTAAGCCAGTTGATTTGTTGTAACTTTCTAAGTGCAGTTTTCTATTTGCATGTAGGAGGTCCCTCACAGGGATGAGTCTTCACCAGATATTACTGTGGAACATACTGCCTCTACCGTGCACGCTGCACCCTGCTGCTCCTGGCCTGTGTTTAGGTCATAACCTGTGCTCGGAAGCATGGAAAGGAAAGGACATGGGTGAGGAGGATAGCAAATACAATGCCATGAAGTCAGAGCTGGAGAAAGATGTTTTGGTTCTTGTTATAGGAAAAGGTCTCCACTAATTCTTCATATCTAATGAAGTATTTCCCCCTCCCAATCCTGCAGACCCTGCACTTTCAGAGGCTGCTTTAAGGACTGTGCAGGGCTAGTACTGTTAACCTTCTCTGTGCAGGAGCTAGAAGGGGATGGTAAAGGACAGAAATTTTGCTTGCACTTATTGAGCAAAATCTACACCTTCCTCCTGTACACAAAGTTTCTGCTCTGCCTGCTCTCTCCAAGACAAAGAAATGCCTTCAAGTACTGACTGCCAAACAGCGATACAGAACACAGATGCCAACAGCTTCCCATAAGATCTGCATGGCTGGTAACCAGAATCAGTCAAGTTTGGAGGAAGACGAGCCAAGTACTTTAAACACCTAGAAAACAAAGCATCTTGAAATGCCTGCTGTTTTGTGCTACACATGTAAAATCCATGCAAGCACAGCCTGCTCTTGCCCATCCAGTGCCCATCTGGTGTTACCGCTAGTCACAGCTAGGTTGCCAAACCACCCAGGAATGAATTAGCTACATCTCTGCAAACCAGCCAGCCCCTCCAGTTGGCCACACAGGTCTGAACAGCACCAACTGGCTACAGTCCATTACTGATGCATGCTCCTGCCTACTTCAGCCCTATGCAATCTCCTTCCTGACCTCTGAACCATGCGTGGAGCAGACAACAAATCAAACAAAACCTCGCTAACAAAAAAACAGACTGACTCTTGGGAAAAGTATTTTTGGCCAACACAGACAAGTGCGTTTTGAAATTAAGCCAGGACAGAGAAAGACTCCAGTGATGGAAAATTGCTTGTGATGTGTATTGGTACTCTCCTGCAAACATGAGCTTGGTGCCTTGCATGCATCCACTGCAGGTTTAGATAACAACAGCAGACCCCACGGTGTAGTCCCTGAAGGAGATGAGCCCTAGAAGTCTGCTTAGTTCATCAGCTGATCATGAATAAAACTGCATTAGCAGAGTTTTAAGATGTTATCAAAACAATTAACACAAGCCAACAGGCTGAGAAAACAGATGGAATCTTTGGGCAGTTGTTTTAGGGACACTCCTGCAGTTTGGTTTGTTGTTTTTTTTTTTTTTTTTTTTTCACTTAATAACAATGAAAGACTAGTTCTTAGTCTTGTGCTGGGACTTTACAGTTCCTGGGTGTCAATAACCACGGTCAGCAAGAGACATCTACCTACCTTTCAAACTCAGAAGAGAAACCAAAAGAAAATTCATGTGTCTGGGAGAGCTTGCTTTATGTAAGCTACCAGATGAAGAAGATTTAATAAAGCTGTGAGGCAAAAGGAGTACTGGAAATTTTGGCCTGGACTAAAAGGCTTCTGTCCCCTTGCAGAATGGGTGAGATCCATGTAAAAATGCTTCAAAGACTGAAAGGACTGTAGATCTCTGTCCCTAAGGCTTCCTTTCTTGGAATTTCACCAGAAGAAACCAGACAGTGCATCAGAACTAAGAGCCAGATATAATTTTGCTGAAAATAAAGCAAAGCAAACACCAAAAAGCAGCGTAGGTAAAAAAAGAAATAGCCTAGTTTGAAGAGGAAAGGCTAAATTGAACTCTAAATAACCTACAACAAATGAGGATGTCAGTGTTTTTTCAAGTTTAGTTTCTGTTGGGGCAGAAATACCAGAAATATTAACCTTAGCCTATGAGAACTTGCTGTAAAATCAAGGGGCAAAGCAGCAAAAGCTGATTCCCCATGTCACTTCACAGCTGCAGCGCTGAGATATTAGAAGATAAAGTGACGAAACAGGGATGTAAATATCTTCTTTATAAGAAAGCACCTCAAAAGTTTCCATTCAACTGTGACTACCATTTTTCCCTAAGGTACATGCTTCCATTTATCAGCCCTAATTTGTGCAGCTACATCTGCTTGTGGAATCATGTCAAACTGAATTGCTAAAATGATTCCACTTAAAGATAGTTTTCTGTGATAAGACAACACACCATGGGTCTGAACAACACAGAACTAGGTAAGACAGGAGCCCTCCCTTCATCTTTACTTCAAAGCCAAAAGAAACACTTCAGGTAAGACAAGTTCATTTGAATTCCCTCATTCATCTGCGATGAGGGGGTGGGAACTTCTTAAAGCTGACATTGCCAACAAAGAAAACATGTAGGCAGGCCTAGAGGCAAAGTTAGGGATTGAATTTAAATTTCTTTCTACTGCATAATCTAGACCCAGGATCATTATTTCCTTGAGTATTACACTTATTTCAGCCTTTGGTGCAATGGTTTCTCAGTGACCTTTTCTTCCTCATTTACCTGCTCATTTTTATCTTGGCTCTTTGGCATCTTGGACCAGATGAAGGAGGTGAATAACTTGAGCGGTGACAGCAAAGAATAAGAACTAATTCAGACAGGTGAGAACACCCTCAAATTTGCTCTAGAGCTGTAGAAAAGGCAGGAAAAACACATGCTGAGCCTCCAAGAAGCTGCCTAGCAGTCATGCTCTTTCATCAGTCCTGCAAGCACAGTCTACATCAAAACCAAGCAGAGAGGCAACAGCTTGCATGCTTGTAATGGGACAGCAAGATCAGGGCTACTCTCTACAGGGAAAGGATAGTCAGAAGCTTATGTTGATGGCAGCTCTGCCAGTAACCTCAAAGACTGGAGTGCAGTTGCCATGCTATTGTTTCATCTAAAATTGGTGGCTGGGACCCAAAGCCATAGACTTGCTATTACAGTAGAGGGGGTATGTCCTGTGAGTCACACTGGAAAGTGCGCATCCATTTCTAGATGCCTCGAATTCAGCTACTTAAAGTTGTTCTCAAAAGCTGTACAAAGCCTTTAAGTTTGCTGGTCAGATGCCATGGGTTCAAGTATACTGCTGATGAGGTGCAACTCTTTCTGTTCCTCACTGTATGGACAACATCAGAGTGTTCCCATGTTAGATTTGGTCATGTGGAAGACAGCTAGCTGAAGCTGAAACACAAGTCTACGATGATTACTTTCCTAAACTTACTGGTATTATTGAGAAGAGACCTGCAGAGTAGCGCAGTCTTCTTGGTAGAAGATACAGCTGCAGTATCAGCCACTCCAGTCCCCAGTTTCACAGTGATCCTCAAGCTTTTCCCTAAATGATGAAGGTCATACAAAGCTACTGTATATCTTTTATCTTCTTTCTGTGCATTTTTTACCTTCTTTCCAAGGTAGATGCCAAACGATGACTTGATTTCACGTATTTATTTTTTGCTTTGACTTGAATTAGAGAAATCCCATATACCTGAGTAAAAAGCTGCTTGTGCTTATGTCAACAGGTGAAGAACATAACATCATGCTGTTTCTGTTAGATTAAACAAACAACCAAACAACAGTAACACTCCACCAAAACTGTCACATTCTCATTGTCTGCTGACTTCCTGTGCTCCTGAGGAAGTAGCTGTTTATCTCCAAAGTGAGTTACTTAAAGATTGACAACAATTCTGAAATGAAGATCCTTCAGTTCTCAGGTAGAATGGGAGTTCCTGTATTAGAGGAGCATCCAGAAGATTGACCTTTTTTTGGAGTGTAGAACCAAAGAATCAAGTAAAATTGTCTCCACAGATCTTTTTATCTCCTGCTGTGTTGCAAGACATATTTCTTTCATTGCTTGCTTTAAGGCAAACGCACAGCATCATTTGTGTACTTTTGTACATAAATAAATGAAGAACAGAGAGCTGCTGCACATACTTATGGGGAGAAAGAAACAAACATGCAGCAGATGACAGTTGTGTTGCTGGCAGCACTACCCCCAGGATGATTAGAGTCTGTTGAACCAGGCAGTTTATAAAAATCCATTTAGGACAGAATGGAAGGTATGAGAAAATGTATTTGATGCCCTTGAACTAAGAAGTGTGACAGCAGCAGCACCAGAGAAGGAAATGAGAATACACAGGGGACCTCCGAATGTGAAACAGATCTTCCTTCTGCAGAAACATTTATGGAAAAGCCTTGAGTTGCTCTTCATACACTGTAAAATACAGTTCCTCTCTGGAGGCCCATGTCCATAACTGCACTGGTCTACTTCTGTAGGCATCTCTGCCCCAATTCTAGGCCATTTCCCCATCACACAATATTTTGCTTAGTGGTCTGTGCCAGAACCTTCCCCCGCTGTGTTAAGAGAACTTGAGAGACTCTTCTGCTGGACATAGTGTTTGAAGTTGGCTTCATTAAGCTTTTGTTGCACTTCCACTGACACCCAGGGGAAGACAGGTGGGGACTTTCTTTATGATCTCCAAGGATCTCCCTCATGGCCCTGTCTCACATAGCATCACAGATAATAATCAGTAAGGTTGGAAAAGACCTCTTAAGATCAGCTACTCCAACCATTAAGCCAGCACTGCCAGGTCTACCACTAAAAGATGTCTCTAAGCACCACATCTACTAGTTTTTTGAATACTTTCAGGAATGGTAACTCCTGCTTCCCTGGGCGGCCTGTTCCAATGCTTGAACACCCCTTCAGTGAAAAAATATTTCCTAATATACATTCTAAACCTCTCCTGGCACAGTTCGATGCTGTTTCGTTTTGTCCTATCACCTGTTACCTGTGAGAACTACCTCCACCTGTCTACAACTCCTGCTGCGACCGCAGAAAGCTCAGGCGCGCACTCTGACATGCCCACCCTCTGTGCTAGAAAACGTAGGAATATATGGGCAGTCGTGGCGGGCTTGGCACCACAGAGCATCTTAGCCTGGGTTTGCCGTTTGCAGCAGTGGTCCAGGAGCCAGTGGGCTGCGCCCACTCCATCCTGCGGGCGCGGGCACTGCCACTGCCATTCTGAACCCAGAGGAGACGTTCAGCAGCGGGCCCCTCTGGGCAAAGGGGCAGCTGAGGGGGAGGCTGTAGGTGCCCCCAGCCCCGGGCGCATCCCTCCAGCTCCGGGAGTGTGCGCCGGGGATGCTCCTGGCGCCCACCTGAGGGGGACCCCGGAGGGTCCCGCGGGCGGCAGAGGGAGCGAAGCGAACCCCAGGAAAGCCGGCTCCAGGCAGAGCTCTGGGAAAGGGTCTCCGCAGGGTGGGTCGGATGGGGTTCGCCGGAGGACGCGGCCGCCAGCGCTCCCTCCCTCCCCTCCTCCGCGGGGCTGGAGCCTCCCCTGGGCAGCGCCCCCAGCTCCTCCCCGCTCGGTAGCGCCGGTCCGAGCCCCTCCTCCCGTTTCCGCTGGCAGGAGCTGGGGCCGTGTCCTGCCGTACCTCCGCCGCTCCCCCTCCACTCGGCCCCATCCGGCCCGGCCCAGGGACGCGCGGGTGAGCCCCGGCGCCGCGGGGGGCGAGGGGCGGCGGGGACCGGCGGGCGCTTCCCGGCCGCGGGAGATGGGAGATGGCGGGGGACAGCCGTGGCGGGCGTGCCGGGGGGTGCCGCTGGCAGGGGCCGGGGGTCGCCGGAGAGAGAGACGCCGGAGACGCCGGGGAGCGGCGGGGTCCCGGCGGGATGGGGGTGTGGGTGGCTCGTAGGGGTGAGGAGTGTTTGGTGGAAACAGTAACCCCCTCCTTCCCTGCCCCCCCTCCGGTGCCTGTGTGATTTTTGCGGAAACAGGAAAGTTAGTTCAGTGGGATGAGACGAGCCCAGCGGCGTCTGCGTGCGCAGTCCTGCTCTCCGCCGGGGAGCCCGGGGTGCCCATCCCTCACTGGAGCTGATGGCTTCGGCTGGGGACTGATTTCTCCCCGCCACCGGGGAAAACACGCCTGGAACAGCGCTGCTGGCGGGCGGGGGTCTGTCTTTCTTCTGGCTTCAGAGGGGTGTGAGGGGGTGGGAGCGCGGAGATGTCCCCGCGGGAGAGAGGCTGCGGGTCCGGGGTGCGATGGGGAGCGAGCCCACGGTGGGCTGACAGCTCTCCTCGTCAGCCGTCCGCGGAGGTGGTGCCAGCAGTTCCTGCCTTCCCCCTTCTTATGTAAAACTTGACTCCAGCTTTGCCTTTTCCCATTCAAGCTTTTGGAAACTTTTCTTGCTGAATCTTGGATATCTGCCTGTCACCGTGCTCCTGATGGGAGGTGGGAGCTCTGTGAGCTCTGCCTCTGGAAAAGGCCTTTACCTCCAGAGATTTCTCATGGGCAGAGAGGAGGAACTGGTATGGGGATGCTGTGTTGGGGGAAAAACTAGACTACAAGGGTGAATAACGCTGCATTTCACTACTTAATCCTTTTATCAACTCTTTTGTTCTGTGCTTTTACTCTGTATAGTTTTGTGGTTTGAACCACAGGGCTAGGAATGGGGGCACCTGATTTTTCTACCTGACTGCACTGAACTATTTTAAGACTCGGGGGTAAGTTACCTGGGACACATCTGGGGAAAAAAGTTGAATATTCTCCAGGACAGCCATGAGAGTCGAATCACACAGTTTGTTTGTGCTGTTACTCCTTGATGGGCCTAAACTTTGCCTGTGGAAACCAAAACTTAACATGTTACTGTAGCAAAGTGCTTAATAACAGGTGCCACAAACAGTTTTAATGGTTTATTTGTTAAGCTGATAGATGGAGTCCTTTGTAGTCAGGATGAATAATTGCAAAGGATAATAGCCACTGAAGAAATGCATTCATATGAGTTCTATTGGCATAGAATATGGACCCAAAGTTAGCACTCAATAACTTTAAAAATGTCAAAAGATAAATTAGCAATGTGATGTTGAAAACACCAAGGAAAAAAAATCAGTCATCATAGTTCTATGTCCTTTGTTTCCATTTTGCATTTTTCCTAAGCTTCAAGGAGCTAATATAGCGTCTGCCTCCAGATCTTTCCCTTTCATATTTTTAGACCTGTGATGATCAAATTGCAAATCCTACATACAACGCCTTTTCTATAATGGGGCTGTAAGACTTATGTCAAACTTGGTTTTGTGTGCCTGCCCTTTCTCTAAACCTAATTTTCATGAATAAAGTTGCATTAGACCTTGGGGTCAGAACGCAACTAATGCAGAATCTTCTGCGTTATTTAGACAAAGCTCTGAGGTCAGAATGATTCTGTTCGTGTCTGGAGCAGGGCAGAGGGTTAACTGTGAATGCTGGTGTTATCTTAGCTATTGTGGTTATTTTAACAGAAAATAGCTATCAGAGATGCATATCCCACAGTCTTTGCTTTCCGTGCTATTTTAAGTTATTTTATTCCAAAGCATGCCAAACCTCAGCCTGTCCATGAGGGTATTTCCAACACAACTGTATGTTTAGTGTGTAACCCCTTCCTCCTCAAATGCATAAACTAAAAATGGCAAAAGAAAAGTAAAACTTGAAAAAGCACAGACTAAAATAGCAAAACAACACTGAGGCAGCAGCTCTGTTTGGATAGTTACTTTTGCATTTGTGTCACATATGAAACTAGCAAGTTTGCACTAGAGAATCCCAAACTTTGTCTTGGTATAACTCTGTGGGAGCTGGTATGGAGCTAATTGTGCCCTGAGCAGAAGAGACTGCTTGTTTTAGAAGCAGTATGGTAACATACCTGAGGCACTGGGGTTTTACAAATAAAAACCCATCTCAGTTTTTCACTTTAGTCATGTTTCAGAATTGTGCTGTTTGCAAGTGACTGATGCCCCATTAGTTTTCTATGTTGCAGGAATGTCACTAGATTTATTGATGCATTAAAAAAAGAGAGGAGATGCTTTAAAGAAGCTGAACATGAGCTGGTGGTGTGCTGTGGAAACGAAGGCAGCTGACAATACTCAGGGCTATTTTAGTAAGACTGCAGCCAGTATACCAAAGGAAGTGATTATCTCCATGCACTTAACATTTGTTATACAGAGTTTAGCAGACTGCATCCAGTTTTCTGCCCTAAGAGCCTAGAAAGGTATGGATAAACTGAAGCTAGTCCAGTGGAGGGCCCGTAGGACCATCAGTGGCCAGAGCATGTCGTAACAGCTGGCACTTAGTAAGGGATGGGGAGCTGGGAACTGAGTGTGGTAACCCAGCTGGCAAGGCAGGTGCCCAACCAGCCAGGGCCTTGTCCCGTGGTACCAAGTTTGACAGTGCCAAGCATGAGTTTGGATCGCTAGGTGGGTTTGTGATGATAAGGCAGGTCCAAGATCAAGTTCAGATGTGAAGCAGCAGGTCAGGATCGGGCTGAGAGAGGGTAATTAGGGCCAGACATGGTCACCACTGAGCAGGTCAACAGTGATGCAGCAGGTCTGAGGTCAAGGGGGGAAGCAAGACCATGGGTCAGGGTCTGGATCAGTAGGATCCATGACCATACAGAGGCAGGGTTGGAGACAGTCACACCTACCACGTATGTTGGGCAGGCACTGAAGGCCACAGGCAGAGCTTAAACGGAGTTCCTGATGCCATGGGCAGAGAGCAGGGGTGGATGTGAGGCTGATGAGTGTATTTAAAGGCCTTTCAGTGCTCTCAGAGCCCTTGTATCGCATGGGGGTCATATGCCGAGGGAACTAGGCTTGTTCAGCCTGGAGAAGAGAAGACTTTGATGGGACCTATGGTGACCTTCCAACAATTAAGAGGAGGTTCTCAAGAGGACGGAGCTAGGCTCTTCACTTTGGTACATGGTGGCTGCGTGAGGGCCAACAAATACAGGTTGAAACAAGAGGTTCAAGTTAGATGTAATGAAAGTCTTTCCCGCAACGAGGACAGTCAGATGTTGTAACAGGCTGCCCAGTTGTCTGCCATCAAGGTTTTCAAGACTAAAATGGATAGAGTCCTGCTGGGACCTCATAGTTGGCCCTATGTAGAGTAGAGCAGAATGGAACCCCCTTAGGCCTGCCCCAGCATGAGTTCTTTGATCCTGAGATCAAGCAACCATTTGGTCTGAGAAGGAAGGAGATCTGTACAACTATGGCGATACTTGTAAGTGCTCCAGATGAAGAAATAAAGAAAGGTTTTAGGATGCTGATGTGCTGCTCAGATACTAAGAGGAATTTAAAAAAAATAAATTAAAAATGTTCCTCACTATGCTAAGAGTTTATACTGAACTGCTCTGTGTGTATGTGGTCAGGGGGATACTTTGTATTTGAAAACTTGCTTTCCTTTAGTGATTCTCAAAGTACAAAGTGCCTTTTTGGCATAATGTTGCTTAAAGATGCTTTCTGAAATAGGCAAAACGATGTTCTTTCAAAATTCATGTAGGAAGTGTGATGACAGTAAAACATGGTGCTAAAAGAAAGACAGTGTATGATCAGGGAAGAGTTCTTACCTAAGGGTTACCTTTGATTCTCTAGAAAATAGAACAAACATGTCAGGTTCAGCAGAGCGTTTCCCCATTTGTGCCATGGTTTTTAACAGATTTTAGGAATGAGTCAGTCGTGGTAGGGCCAGCTTATCAATACCCAGAGAATGTAAGTGGATCAGAAATAGGTCTTTGTCTTCTCTACATGGCAGTGAAACTGTAAATTGTAAAGTAGGGATGGATGTGCTGAGGAAGTGCCTTCTCTTCACTCGGTACAATGCATAATAGAATTTAATTTTGAGGAGAAGTACTTATGGGGAAGTTACAATCTTGCTTATATTTTACTTATGTGTAATAAGATGCTCTACTGGAGACTAAAGAGCTATCACTAGTGCACTCTGTGCTTTCTGTTTATCTCTCCTGGTATCCTAAAACTGACTTCTAGAGACCATTTCTGCTACTCCTTGTAGCCTCTCTCAGATGAAACATGCACTGCTCTGTCAGTGTTATGTTTCCTGGGAAAAAAACATTAAATCCATCTTCTGGGTCACTTTCTTTGGTTCATTGACATGTTTTCTGTGGTGTGTTTGTGATGAGGCAAGACGTTGCTCTCCAGTGAAAGGTGTTGGATGCTTTCCTCATTGCACAAGTGTTTCTAGGAAAGTTGTGGGTTGTCTGCTAGCACGGTTAGACAGCACTGTTGCTTAAATGTCTTTCAAACCCCACCTCACCTTTCCTTCTGTTTTTTTGTTTGTTTGGTTGGTTTTTTTGTTTGTTTTTGTTTTGTTTTTTTTCTGATATTCCAAGCACTTGCATTCATTGCTGTCAATGCCAGCCTCGAGGGCTAGAGTTTACAGAATAAGGCATGATCCTTGGGCAGAACCCAGCTGCTTTTGTCTTGTCTGCAAGCGCAGTAGAAAAGGAGGCATCTGACCATGCTTCACACGGAAGAAAGAACAGATAGGAAATGTGGGATCCCCAGTAAGTAATGAGCTGCGTTTTGATGCCAGTGAGTTGTATTAGGCTCTTAGACTGCCTGTTGAGGAGGGGTGAAAAAATTCTGTTGTTGGAAAAATTTTACAATCAAGAGTATAAAACAGACAGGCAGGTTCTAGGGATAGCTCCAGGCAGATGAGGCAGACTAAATCATAAAAAATATGCTCCAATAAGCCTTTAAGTGGACAAAGGTATTAATTAAGCTTAGCGTTTCCTTGCAGTGATGTGAATATGATGCTGTAATATTATGGTTACACTGAAGTAGTAACATAAATTTAAAAGATTTGAAGTTTGAATTAATCCTTGTTTCAAAAGGTTTAACAGAAAAACTTTTCTTATTAAGTTCTTTTGAAAGCACTTTTCCCTTTTGCTGTCAGAGTTCTCCTTTCTAATGCAAACGCTGTCATGCTGTTCTAATGCCTGATATTTCTGAAGGTGGAAGTGACTAATAGCTAGGGTGTTTATTTCCATGATCCCTGTTACAAATGCAGAAGAGGAAACAAACTGCCTTAACTAGTGAAAAGCCAGTTACATTTTTGAGGCCGAGTCACTGAATGTCTCTAGAATCAGCTGAACTGTGTTACCTGAGCTTTAGCTTCTACACTGATATTGCTCAATCAGAGCTGCCTTTTCTGTGGGCAGTCTTCACGGATTTACAATTGCTTGGGCTGGTCTGTGTAAACTCAAAATAAGGATATGATGGAGTATATCGACCTCATGCAGGCATAGGACCACAAGAGCTGCGTTATCCATATTGGCATGTCTGGGGAGGAGACAGGGTTAGACTGGAGAAGGAGCTAAGGGAGGAGTGGGTGGGTGGGAAGGCAGGAACTTTGAGAAGGCAGTAGGCTAAGGGAGAGGAAGTCTGGACCCCTCCCATGGGAGGAAGGGCTGAAAAGGAAGGATGAGGTGGTACACTGACTGAACAGAGTGCTGAAATGGCACACCCAGCAAGTCTGAAGGAGACTTAGCTCAAAATTTTGAGACTCAGTTCTGGGGAACAGGGATCAATGCAAATCATAGAGAACAGAGGGCTCTGTGAACTTTGCTGTATTTGGTGTCCTTCAAGTTTACTTTTAATGAAATTAATTTTACCTGAAGGATTGAGGGAGGCAAGACTTGAAGGATTCCTGGCTTTAGGACACTGGTGAGGAGAACTCATAGAAAGGAAAATGTTGTGACAGAGCTAGACGGTAGGTTTAGCCCTATTCAGGGGCTGCACTGTTCTCTATAACCTCTAGGTAATAATTACTAATTTTCTGATGAATATGGCTACAGAGGGGCAAAGCCTGAGAGACAGCACTGTGTACTTAGTGTTACTAACCCAAGTTCCTTGTCTTGTGCAATTGGGTGGCCAGTGCTGTCTCTTCAAGTGCCTTATGGCAGTATGCTGACAAACACTTTTTATGGTCATTGCAGCCATGCTCAAAACTCATGTTGTGCACAGGCAAGGAGACTTTCTGTTTTGATTTACACATTTCTGAAGGTTAAATAATTCAAGAATGCTTTTGAAAGCATATTTTCCTTTCTCTGTGTCTGTTGCTGTTTTTTACCCATAACTCTGCATACAGCTGAGTGGAAGGTGGTGTTCAGCTAGCTTTATTTTTGACAGTTCCTTGATTTCTTAAATATATACTTATCCCAAAATCAGCTTTGCATTCCATTTTATTTTAAGACTGTAACCATATGTGAATGAGGGTTGTTACTTGACTTTGTCTGAAGAAAGTGCAGCTGAAGTTGTGAAGGATAGAAAGCAACATTCTAAGAATGTCTAGTGTGTTGTTTCCACTGGAGGACAGTCTGCACAGTATTGTTTATATATATTTATATACATGTGGACAAAATACCATTAGGGGAATGGGATAATGGTTCTGGCAATAGAAGAGACCTGTACTAACATGCAGATGGGAGCATGTCTCCTTGTAAAATGAAAACCTAAATGGCTGGCTTAAAAGCCTGTGAAGGAAACCTTCCAAATATAAATAAAGTTATTCTCTTTCATACATCAGAGCATTTGGATCTCTTCAGTGCTGCTGTGCTGTCTCGCAAAGTTTTGCCAAGTAACAGTGACTCTGAGTGTTAAAAAGGCTCTTGCTGATCTGGTTCCCAGCAATGGAGAAAGCAGCAGAACAGGCAAGACTTTGCATTCATAGCACCTGGGACACTGTGGACAGCAGCAGAGGCAGATATGGGGAGTGTTGACACCTATTACTGAGCTGTTTGATGCCATCAGAGATAAAGAGCAAGAGGGAAGACCTGCAGCTCTGGGAAAATTTCCAATATATTCCCCTCACACCCACTCAGGATGGAAGATGGAATAAATCCTACACTCTGAAACTTCTCCTGTTTCAGGTGGGTAACAGGGAAGACCCAGGACAGTATTTCAGGTGAATATGGTCATAGGTTAGGATAAGAAGATCATGGTAAAAGTACTTGTTGGGACCAGTGATCTGTAGAGGGATATAACTATTTGTAGAGGAAGAAACTTCATTGTGAAGAGGAGCTTTTGTATGTGTTCTCTATTTCAGTTATACAGAGGGCAAAGTGAAAAGGACTGTGAAGCAGAGGGGATTTTCTAGGGAAAACCAGGCAGAGGAAATGAAACCGAACAGTGTCTTAAGTTCCTACACCAATGGAAATTTATCTGTGTGCCTTTCAGTTTCCCAAGCTCCATGTTGTCCCACTGTTTCCTGGTGAATCGTCACCACAAAGTATCCCCCAAAACTTAAACAAGAAACTCTCCCCTTTTCATTTGTTTTTCTTAAAATAATTTCTGAAAACTCTCTTTGAAAGCAGTCAGTTTTCGCTGACAAATTCACCTTCCGTTTCCTACTCTCCAGGAACTCCCAAGAAGTCCTTATTGCATCTTGCTTTCTTTTAGGAAAACAGAAAGTCCTGCTTGTGTCTCATCATAGCTTGATTTTCCCAGCTATTTAGTCTCTGTCTTCAATTCTTCCTTATTCTGTTCTCTATCAATTCCTCTTTGAGGAGCTGAGGAAGTTCATTCTATGGTAAGAGAACCACATATTCTGTTTTGCTGTCTTTAGTCCATTTTTTCCTTGCTGTTTCTGCATTAAACTACAGCAAGGGAAACAAAACTGGTCCAAGTAATTTAGATATGTAGCTGTTTTTCTGAACTGCTTTTTAAAGAGCTGTTTAAAGAGAAATGATGCTTCGTGCAGGAATCCCCATCTTTCTTTCTGATTTAGCAAATAGTATTTATTTCATCTGTTTTTAAAATTGGAAAGTGATTTCTCAAAATTTTCTTAAGGCTCTTGTCTGTTCTGAAGGTGCTAAGATGTCCCTCAATTTAAGAGACACTGAGAGGTTATGTTCTGTGCTCAGTGTTCTTCTTAAGTCAGTAGAAGATTACTATCAGACTCTTTCTGCTTGGATCACTAGACAGTGCAATTTCTGTTTCAAAGATATGAAAGTGGTTAAACATGTATGTTTTAATTTTGTTGATAAATTCCACCCATCCCATACTTCAGGTACAGAATATCCCCATAGCAAACTTGAAACTGTCAGTGGCAGCCAAAGTAGGTATTTACCTGGTGCTCATAACATTAGTCCAAGGCATCCATTTACAAAAGCAAACAGACTTTTCTTGCCCCTGGGACATGATTTGAGGAACTGAAAGACAAGTATGTTTTATTTTAGAGGATGAAGTGTGATGATGTGCCTAACAGTTGTCAGGAGATGTGTCTACCAATCACTGAGCTTTCTAGAGAAGATCTACATGTTCTTCTAGGTTTTGCTAGCTCTCATGTTGTAGGACTTATGCTTTGAAAGGTAGACCTGTCTCCTTACTTCCCTCGGCTGTGAACTGTGAATTGGACAGGTTGCCTGGCTGCTGAGTACAGCTCCCTGCTCATGTAGACACCATGGTGAAAGATGCAAATTTCTGAAGGATGTGCAGAGTGGCTGTTCCTTACATCATCATTCATTGCAACAACCTTGTACTACCTGAGCCCTGTAGTGAGTGTTGGGGGACATGAACTGAGCTCTTCAGTTCATCTGCCTGTGAATTTTCATCTCGACAGTTCTGGTCTGTCAGAAGGTTCTTTGAGTTTGTTGTCAGTGTTAATAGCAAGACCTCTTTCCTCTCACAGTTTTCTTGCAAGTATTTAATTTTCCTTTCTTTATTTTACTGGATAGACCTGGTTTTGTCAAGCCAATCAGTGTAACTCTGATGTGGCTAGGACTGCTATCTGTCACTGGATTACATGACTTGAAGTACTCCTCTCAGACCATTTCTGCATTTGCTACAGATCATGCTGTGTTCGTAACAGTCTTACATCAGTGGTGAATGAAGTTCATCTCTAAATGTGGTTGACAGCATACTGTGTGTGACATCAGTTTGACTAACTAGCCAACATTTCTGAGTGGAACTGTGGGAAACTTGGATTATTTAATTCTTGATTTTTTTTTTATTTTTATTTTTATTTTTTTTAGTTTTT
>JAWWLV010000001.1:28755262-28833548 GCA_035041135.1 Platyrinchus mystaceus | reverse complement strand
AATTTTTATTTTTTTTTAGTTTTTATTTATTGCTGAGTCACATTTGACTTCTGTATGAGTAGTTCAGTGGCTGAAATTCTTGTCATTTCTGTCTTTTGGGAGCTAGTTAGGTTGGGTGGATTTCTGCGTGTGCTTGACATAGAGCCTGACATCAGTGATGAGCCTAGTGCTCATATAGGATTATTTCCCTTTAAGGAAGATACATAGAACTGATGTGCATGTTGTGTTGAGGTGTCCATGTGCTCAAGCAGGTAAGTAAATACATTGTGGGAAATCAACAACAGTCTGTACTTTGTTTTGTATGCAGCTGCAATAATTTTGATGGGCTTTTAAACACTGGAGATGGTACTGTTCTGTGTCTCCTCCATGTGGCTGGTGGAAGTCCTAGTCTCACTCTGTTCAGTTTGCTATTTTTGTAGCACCCTTCTGACATTAGCGTGGTGTTGTTACAGCCCTAAAAGTTCAAGTATGAATTGGAGAAGGTGGGGTGCTTTTACATGGTGTGGATTTGTGTCATTTTCACTCCAGCAGTGTTTTGTTGTACCAGAAGCAAAGGTGAGACCAGTCAGAAAGTGGGGCTAGTGTAGGACCGTTCATCAGGAAAGGTCTTGTTTAATTTCTGTTTTTCCTGCTGTAGGTAGGTCATCAGGTGCCGTGGTGATAATGGGGGACCTAAGTTCAAAGGGGTGGAAGCACTGAATATTTCCGACTTGTGTTTCTGAATTCATTGACACACAACTTTTGCTTTTCCCCATGATCTCTGCTTTCCCTTTAGTTCCTGTAAATCTGTTTTAATATTTTGCCTGTTGCAATTATTTAAATTCAAGTCCAGATAAAATCAGTAAATTATGCCCTGGAGACTAGTGTTTACACTTACTACTTCTGTTCAGAAGCAGGTGGAATTTGACATACCTTTTCCTGGTTTTTGTTTCGATTTGTTGTTTTTTTTTCTTTTCTCCCTCAATCCCTCCTGTCTGTCCTCCTAAGTTAATTATGTTTGCAGTGGGAAATGGGTCCAAAAGGCAAAAAAGTTAATTTTGTTCTTCTTCTTCTTCCATCCAGGTTTGGTCTGTGACTTTTACATTGACGTACATCCAATTACCTCAAGTAAGTAAGATCTCTGGGAAGGATACTTGGAGTCAGTCAACCTTGTCTTTCATACTGCTTGCATTGACATTAAGGGGAGATGAGTTGGTCCAACACTAAGCCCTTATGAAACTTTCTCTTAATCTGTTGTTTTCTTTCCACAAATGCTGAGAGAGTCCACACTAACATGGTTGTTGTTGGGGTTGTCTCCAAATGCTACTCTAAGTACTGAAGGAAATGTAGAAGAGGAGGACAGTTCTTCATTATATGCAAATATTCTTCTTCCTCTCTTTTCTTACCTGTGACATTTTCTGGGAAAGGAAGCAGGGAAGAACAAAACAGGGTTCAGACCGATAGCACTCTTGTTAGTTCATCTAAATTTTGTCCTCTTGTGCAAGGCAGATTTTATAAACATCCTATTCTGTAAAGGGTTGGAAAAATAGACTTGTCACGGAGGAACCCACTGTTACCCTGGGGTTAGTTGTCTTCATACAGCTGCAGGCCCATTGCTTTGTGCTTTTACATTCCCTGTGTTCTAAAGGGATTTAGCCTTGGCCAGAAGTGAGTGGAAGATGTGGCACTGCCTACTTTTCATTATGTTTCTGACATAATAGAAGCAATTTTTGATCCTTTAGGAAAAGAAAAAGTGTGAGCCACCTCTCTACTGAATGTCATGTGTTCTGCCAAAGGCTGAAAGGAGTGCAGGTTGGTAAGTCCAAGCAGTAAGAGCAACAGAGAGATAATAGTCCACTCCTGCACTTGGCTTACCAAGAACTATTTCAAACTTCTGTGCCGCTGTATAAAACTTGTAAAGACAACTGCAGGCAAAGAACATCTACTGTTGTACATTTTGGGATGAGTGAGAAGAGATTATGGTCTGTGAAAGGAAAGAATCTCCTTGCAATTTGGAAAAGCCAGGAATATGTTAGGTGAGGCTAAGATAACGGAATGCTGAAGCTTTCCTTTACACCTGTGTAAATCATTATTATAGGTGATGCCACACAATGGCTCAGTCCTGGGCATATGACAAAGATGCATCAACCTTGAGATATTGTTTATGAAAGAGAGAACTGAGAAATATACTGAGAGGGATTTTTCAATGTCAAGGCAATAGTTCTGTTGTCTAACTGCTGTGGAAAATTTCACTTGTATGATCTATGTGTTTCCAGGAGAAAAATTAGTAATAAGATGCATTAATACAAGTTATACAACTAGCTTAAAATCTGTACATTTGATATTGGACATGATTGTGGTTTAACCCCAGTCAGCAGCCAAGCCCCACACAGCTGCTCACTCACCCCCTCACTCATTGGAGTGAGAATTGGAAGGGTAAAAGCTGGAAAATTTGTGGGTTGAGATAAATACAGTTTAATAGGGAAAGCAAAAGACATGCACAGAAGCAAAGCAAGGAATTAATTCACTGCTTCCCACAGGCAGGCAGAAGTTCAGCCATCTCCAGCAGAGCAGGTCCACATAGAGGTGACTTGGGAAGACAAACACCATCACTCCAAGTGTCCCCTCTTTCCTTCTTCTTCCTCCCACTTTATATACTGAACATGATGTCATATGGTATGGAATATCCCTTTGATCTGTTTAGGTCACCTGTCCCAGCTGTTCTCTTCCCAGTTTCCCATGTACCCCCAGCTTGCCAGCATGGTCGCACAAAAAGCAAAAAAGGCCTTGGCCCTATGTAAGGCCTACTCAGCAATAACAAAAACATGTCTACATTGTCAACCCTGTGTTCAGCACAAATCCAAACATGGCCCCATACCAGTCAGTCACTGTGAAGAAAACTTTACTCCAGCCAAAATCACCATGGACATGAATAGCTTTCAGGTATTTCTGCAGCAGGACAAAGAATGAAGAGATAGTTGGGGGTGTTAGGCATTGATACAGGTAACATCTGTATTTGTAGTAGATGAGACACAACGTTTCAGTATGTAAGATAAAGAACCTATGAAATTTCATGCTGTAGAATTTAAGATGGTTATAAAGAGTCTTGGCTTAATCATAAAATGTCTCTGCTTAGGACTGCTGTGTATTTACATCTTGCAATGAGTTTTTTGACTATTTTTTGCATGTGTGCCGTGCTCTGAATCATACAGAATGGTGCTTTGTTGATTCCTGTGTCCTGGGAAAGCTGGGTGATGGAGTACACCAGGGAAAAGATAGCTGGGGAAGATTGAAAGCGTTGTTATTTGTTCCAGAAGTTTTCTTCCTGTTCATGCATGTGCCACTTGAAATTATTGCTGTACTGTGAACTCTTTCATCTTGTTTCCACACCTTTAAAATTTGATACTGCAGAAATTAATGTAACATTATCTATAATGTTTAAACTGCCTCATGTTATGAAAGTGAGAATTCCCACAGCAGCCTCAACTTTATCCCCAGAAGAGAAAGCAAATCAAGTGAGTGTCTTAAGTTACACCATTGTGTAGCACTGGGCACTAGGATGTACAGTTTGATAAATATTTACATTTCAGATCTGGTCCAAGTCCATGGCAGTAACGAAATAACGTATGTTAATTATGCCAAATGATCATATTACACTGGTAAATGGGAATAGGTTTGATTCCCAGAATGCCGATCTGTGATTCACATCATCAAGGAGTACAAAAGACTCCACGTTCCTTAGAGGAGGAAGATAAATAGGATATTTCAAACATTTTTTTTTTGCGCTGATGGTAATATGCAATTTTTTCCACTTTCCATTATGTTCCTGAAATCAGTTTCACAGCAGATTGAAAAATTAGCATCCCATCTCTAATGGTGCTTTAGAAATTACCTTACTTTCTTTACCTTGCTGATCAATGTTAGCTACTAGATTTCAGATACTCTTTTACATTAATTCAGGGATTTTATTTTCAAAGTCGTCCATTTCTGCAAGAAGATAGGACTTGGGCATGCTGAACAGAATGGGAAACATGCTTTTTGCTTTCTATGAAACATTCTCATTCATATTAAAAAGCTTGCCAGACTTGAATTTCTAGAAACTTAACAATAAATTGTTGTTAAAATAAAATGATTGAATACCTTGCTAGTGCGTGGTGTTGAAGTTTAGTGAAATACTGCTACTCATCACTTAAATACAGTGTATTACAAAAGCTATTGTAGGAAACTGCTCAGTAGAGAACTCAGACCTAGATTGAGTAGTGGAGATGGTCTTCAGTTTGTGAGGTGCTTTGTGATGGTATGTTTTTGGCAGGCAGCCACTCTAGATAAGTCGTTTGTGTACTTTGTTTTGGACTGGGAGCAGGGTCATTGCTCCCAAGTTCATTATACTGCACCCAGCAGAGTGAGGTGCAGAGAGCAGGGCCTGGGAAGTACTGTACAAATACAAGCTGTAAAGTTTTATTCAAAATGAGATCAGACAAGCAAGATGAAAAAGAGAAGTATGAGAAGAAATTTCATTAACTTATTTGGATGCCTCACAGTCACAGAAGTAACTTGATGACTTGGTTGTGCCAAAGGTGCGTATTTGTAAAATGTGTGAAGCGTCCTGGGGTATCCACAGTTGGTCCAACACCTTGTTCGTATCTGATTTGAGTGACTTTTTGGCAGTAGTCTCTGTTCTTTGTTATAACTTGTCCAATTAAATGGATAATGTTAGATCACCTCTTCAGGAACATTTTTAGAAGTTATGATAAGGTAGCCTGAGGCAAAGAAAGTTGCGGTGGCCTTGGGGTTGGACTTTGGCCAAGTCAGGGTAATTTTGTTTACAGAGTCTCTGTTTAAAACAGAATCTCTGTTTTAAACTGGATTCTGAGGTCTTGAGGCAGAATTGTAAATGATCCTGTCCTGTAAGTTACTAAGTAATATGATATAGCTAAATTTTAATGTGCCATAACCTTAAATTCCCATATATGAGAGCACCCTACTGGCAAAAGATAAATTAGTTATGGGGAAAGGAAAATTATTTGTCCCAGAGATACCACTGAATTAATCGCTGGCTCTTCTCAGGTTGCTTGAACCTGGAATGTTTGACCCCATCATTAATTAACATGTTTTCTTATTACTTCTGCTCCCTTGGAATATCAGATTTGTGGCCTTCTCCCATGGGTGGATTTTTATTAAAGTTTTTTAATAAAGAGAAAGATTTTCACTTGAGTCCTTAGTGACGTGTAACCAAATCTCCTTATGAATGATAGATAGGGTGAGGCTGTTTCTTACTTGCATATCATGTGAGAGAAGGCATGCAGGAATGTGATCACTGGTGGAGTACAATTTTCTGCTCTTCCTTAGCTTGTTGTCCTGTTGCTTGACACCAGGCTCCCACAGAGCTGTGATCTGCAGCTGCCTTCCATGAAGCAGTTCTTGAGTATGGCAGCCTCTGAAAGCAGTCGGGGAGTCTATCTCTCTGGTTGGACCTGGTCCATGGTACGTGTTTTTGTTGCATGCAGCATATTGTCTGCATCTCTGTGATGAAATAAACCCCCCTCATTTTTAATAGTGATGTGTATATGTTCATATGATAGCCTGTTGGACAGCCGTGACCTAAATTCAATTTCTTAATGCAGTATTTTTCAGTTTTTCTACTATCAGACCTTTAACATTTTCTACTGGAGGCTCTCTGTACACTAAATTCAAATTCACTTTGATTTCTGATTTATTGGCTGCTGTATTTAAGTTGTTTACCCAACTATTAATTTCTGCTTGGTATATCACACAGAGAGGCTATGAATGGTCAGGTGTATTTGTTTTAAGGAACCAAGAAAGTGAACTTACTTGAGTACCAAAATTTTCATTGTCAGTGGGTTCTTTCTTTCTTTTTCTTCTTTTGCATAAAATTATTGCTCTTGTAACCCCTGAACAGTTTCTTTCAGTGTAGGAGAGAAATCTGTAGCTTCATGTGGGGCGTAGGTGGGAATTTCAGGAGCGGCACTACTTCCATGCAGGTAGCCCTGGTCTCCCCCCCATCATTTGAAAAAGCCCTGGTCTCCCCCCCATCATCCCTTTCTGTCACTGAGCAGAAGCATTTGTGGTATCACAGAGGTTAGAGATGGCAGTGAGGAAAAAATGTTAAACTTTCCAACCCTCTGTAGAGCCAGTATCAAATTGCTCCTTATTAATGTGTTTCTTGGCACTTTGGTTCAGTTGCTGCAGATTTTCTGGCAGCTGAGTGCCCCTCAGGCAGGTGGCTTTCTCCCTAACAGAGGCACAGAAGTATGTTCCTGATACACTGGATACTTTTCGTATAGTGTATAATTATGGATTTAGAAGTCATTGCCAAGGCTATTGCCGAGCCCACTGCTTGGGCTGACAGTTTGGTGCTTTTGAAGAAAAGTTGGGGATATATGTAGGTATTAAGAATAGATGTTAATTGTCTTTCTTTCCCTTTTATCAAGCTAATTAATTACTCTTCCTTTGTGTGTTCCTACAGTGGCAGTACTGGGAGTCTGTTAGCTTGTGCTCAGCCCTCTGCTGTTCTTGACTAAACTGGGCTACTCAGCTGCTTTATATTTGCCATCCTGCCAGTTCCTTCACTGCCTGCCTCTGTATTGCCCTCAGGCTGATATGGAGATTAATTGGCCTAGTAACGTTTCCTGTTTTAAAGTCGTCACTCCAGGAATGTTTAAGAAGGAAAATGAGGGAGTTAGGAAACAAATAGTCGGTTAGCTAGGATTTGATCTGAGGACAGGTAACACAAAGCAGTATGGAAATTCATGGAAAAAGTATGGCATAAATGCACTTGCTATATAGAGTGCAGACTGTGAGAGATGGAAAGGCTATTGTATTTCCTCTAATTTGCCCTCAGTAGTGGGTTTCAGAGGCTCATGCAGAGATTCCCTGAAGTAACTCATCAGGAAACTTCTTTTCCAAGTGATCTCCATCAAGCAAATCCCAGAACCTCACCTGATTCAATTATCTGATTGAATTGAGGGTTGACAAAACCTTTTTGGGGTTTGATAAGGTAATCAGTAACAAAGCCAGGCAATAAAGTCAGATGGAAACTGAAAGACACACGAACTGACAAAAGCCTGTCACACGGACCGAGGGGAGGTAAAGCAGTAAACGTTTTGAGGCAGCCTCTTTGACGCTGTGCAAGATGGGTAAAATTTGAACCCAAGGTTGTTAGCATTTGGTTTGCCTTCGTGTGTCTATTTTTGCCTTCTGTTCCAGGGAAGCGCATTAAATCAGGCTTGACTGTGCATTGCTAGCAGTGGTAAGGATGACAGGAGATGCTGTGGGCATGGAGAGAGAGCCATGCATGGCTAAGAACAGAAATGGAATTTGATGTCTGTTACTCTGAGCAGGACAGATAACACAGATTTGTGTAGAGCAGTTATGAAAGCACAAACTCATCCTTACAGAAAAATTAGGTTGAATTTGGGAAGAAAGTAAGCTTAAAGCACAGTCAGACTTTGCAAGGGGCTCTGTCTCTGACATGAGTGTTTACACACAGTGTTGACACTGTAGTTATTTTGGATTGTTCTCAGCCTAAGCAAGCTAAAGGACGATGGATTTGTCACGTAACACTGCTGAAAATAAGTATGTTAATATCAGTTACTCAGCAGAACTCATCATAATGCATATATTTTTGTCAGAATAATTTTTGCAAACATTCTAAAGTGTTTGTGCTATTTAAGGTAAAAACAGAAAACAGAAAACTAAGTCGTTTTAGCTGCCATTTTTTAAAAGTGGTTTTGATTTTAAAATGTATTTGCTTTTTTATAAGCATACTTTAAAAATATGAAGTCTAACAATTAGTTTATATTGTCTCTGGAGATTTATTTTTAGCCTAAAAAGTATTTATGTATCTAATTTAAGTGTTATATGCTTCTCTAACAGCATTGCCTACTTGTTTCTTACATGTCTTGTTCGTATCAAAAAAAATATAGAAACAGGAAGAAATTAGTGAAGGCTGTGTTTTGTGATAAGTATGGTTTTTTCACTGTTTT
Organism: Platyrinchus mystaceus; assembly: GCA_035041135.1. Taxonomy (NCBI): domain Eukaryota; kingdom Metazoa; phylum Chordata; class Aves; order Passeriformes; family Tyrannidae; genus Platyrinchus; species Platyrinchus mystaceus. The sequence continues at coordinate 28,825,563 of JAWWLV010000001.1, read as the reverse complement.
GATGGTAATTTTTTACAATTAACATCAATCTTACAATGCTGTTACTATACAATTTCAATTTATAGTATTGTGAGTGGCGTTTCTTAAAATATGTGTTGTTAAACCTGTTGTTTTTTTTCATGTGGCTTGTGATTCTACGTTCTGTTCACTTGCTAGAAAGTAATGATGTGCTAAGAGCTGATTTTCACGTTGGATGCCTCGCACAGATAAAGTGTCAAGTGTGGTTATTGTCTGGCCACACCTATGAGACTTAGTGCTGTTTGGGTCATTCCAGAGACATGCAAGATGGGAGGAGCACTCCAGGAGTAAATTGAATATTGATATTTTGAAGTTTTTAATAAGTAAATCAGTAGGATGGAGACTTTCCTTGTAATTTATTATTATAATCTTGTTACTTAATTAAAAAAAAAAAGATAATTTCTGGAAAGCCAATGAGTATGGCTGTATAAGAGTACTAATTTTTGCCCTTTGCATTTACTGACATTTTTGTATGTCTGGCTTTCAAAGCTAGTGGCTAAAAAAAAAATCTCAGGGACAACACTGACCTTTGTTAAGATTTTTTACTTGTCACAATTGTTTACTGCTTTAGTCTTCAGTCTGCTGGTTGGGGTTTTTTTTTGCTAAGGGAGGTGTCTGTTTGGTTGGTTTGATTTTTGTTTTGTTCTTTTGTTGTTTGTTTTTGCTTTAAAGCTGCTCACAGTGCACCTTTTATTTATTGGTGTGATACACTGTGCAATGAAGACTTAGTCTGGCAGAGAGCTGGTGCCACAGAATCACTTTTTTACTGTTTCCTGCTTTTGTATTTTCATGCGAGTGCTTCCTTTGATAGCAGCACAGAACAATACATAGCCTAAACTCTAATTTTTTTTTTAACAATTGTTACTTGTTCAGGAACAGTGGTTTACAGTTGGCTAGTACCAGTCATCTACAACTGGTGGATGAGTGTGCAGTTGAGGGAATCCAGCCAAGCTCAGACAAATTCCTGTTTGTTAAAGCATCCTGAGCTTCCAATTTGAAATATATTAAATGAGGCTGATTAACCTTTGATGAATGAGAAAATACGAGACGAATATAGAAAGAAATAAAGTAGTTTGGGCATGGGATTTGTTTTTTTTTTTTTTTTTTTTTAAAGGGAGGGTGTGTAAAAAGAGAGAAAAAGCTAATCTTCAACATTGGTATAGGTTAAAGTAGCATAGTGACTTTGTCCACTCTTTGTTCCACTCGATTTACAGAAAGCTGCAGATCTGTTTGTGTACCCTTGTTTCAAAATAACATCTGTTAATTCACTTTAGGCACTTTTATTTGCGTTATCGTAATTCCATGGATACCCAATTAGAACAAACATACGAAATACTCAAAATGGAAAATATATGGTATTATTATACATGCTGTCCTATCTTTTAATTTAGTAGTCTACCAAGATTCTTAAAAGAAACACGGGGAGGTTCACTGAAATTCAGAGATGGGAAAAACACTGAGAAAATGGTGTGGTTCCTGTCATACCTTGTATCATCATTATAGATTGTGGAAGTCATCATCAAGGTGAAGACTCACAAGGGCTGTGAGTTAAGTGCATTTAAACTGGTTTGGGGATACAGTTAGGTAGTGAATACTTAGTATAATACACAAGAAATCCTACGTGGTGAGAGATGTTAAATACCTGGTTTCAGCTCTTAAGTCTATTCTGCACCTATTAAGTTCAATTAGGGATTTTCTTGTCCCTTTCTGTTAGACCATAGCACTCAGCATTTCCAGACTGATCTAATAGTTTCTTAAGTGAGGCACCAACAGACTGTGCATCATGGTGTGTCTGCTCTGATCTGACCACAGTGCCCACAAATAGGAAGTTTGTGGGAACTGGTAACCTTCTGGTACTGTAAGGACACAGAACATGACTGCATCACCATGTGACAGGAAGGTTGTCACATTTGATTGGAGGCAAAAATGGAGACGTTTTCCTTCCATTTCAGTAACTGCTGTCATGAAATGAGAGTGTATTAAGGGAGTGTCAGGAAAAGGAATGAAAGGAAACAGGCTGCAGGCCCCTGGGGAATTAGTCTGCCCACAGCTGTGGGATGGTCAACAAAGATGATGGGAAATTGCCTTTAGGTTAGATGAGTCGTTTTGTAAAAGTGGGTGGATGTCAGACTAGATGCTATATGAACTCAGAGATTCCCAAAGGATAGTACATGTGCTGGTTGTGGTATATAAGCAGGCCCATGCAGCAGAATTGTATTATCATGCTGAGAATGTGCTTAAAGCAGCAGCACTGCCACGGAAGTATGTAGCTGACCAAAGTGATTTTGAAACTTCTGTACTTTATGAACTCTGGTCTCCTTTAGAGACTTTGACATTCCTATCAAATATTTATAAACATAGTTCTCTGCTTTAAAACTGTATCTGTCTTTTTTCCCTAAATATTTAACTGTTCTTCAAAGATCCAGTGTGCTTACTGTGATGTAATGCCTACTGCTGATACTGGTGTGAACAGCATTGAATTTTTTTGACAGATTTCACAAAACTGCTGAACAAAAGTATCTGTGTAATGTGGGTGACTGTTACTGTATGTGTAACTGAGAGTCATGGGAGCAACTCGAAGCCAAGTATTACATCAGACTCTACATTCTGGGCAGTGATTTGGTTTGGCCCTGCTGGGTTATTGCTGCTCTCAGAGTTTGTGTCAGCAAGTTCACTCGTGATTGACATGAAGCTTTGATCCAGATTAACAGTGTTAAATGTGGGCCCCATCATTGACTACCGTGATGAGATACTTGACACTACTCTACAACTGGCAGTCTTCATGCTAATGATGGCTCTCATGGAGCAGATACAGTAAGGGTAATGGCACTATAGGGGTGATACACAGGCCAGTGGCAACCATCTGTGTCATGGAAGCTTTCCAAAGACTTGCTTCCAGCCTGATTAAAAGTTTGTGTCTGTATGACCTTGTATGTCTTGGTACCCGTATCAGTATGTTTGTGCTGAAGGAAGCATACGGAGGGAGTGGGGACACTGTTTTAAAATTTCTTGAAACAAATGCTGCTAACTAAGCACATAAGCTGTGGGTGAGCAGCTCAAACATTCCTCAGTGCTACAAACATATGCTAGCGCTCCTTATGCATTGCATGTAGTACAGGAAACCCTGGTATAGACATATGTCAGATGTTAAAGCCATTTCAAATACCACTTCATAAAACTGCATAAAATTGCACCTAACAATAAATAAGTATTGATATTTGTGATGTTACTGTCAGAAAGGGCATTGAATCTATGATACCGCAGACTCCCTTGTGCTTAGGTTTATAAGGTGATGTTGCTTGCAGAATCATTCAGGTTGGAGGGGACCCACGGGGGTCATCTGGCCCAGCTCTTACTCAAAGCAAGATCAGTGGTGATTTCAGACTAGATTGTTCAGACTTTGTCCAGGTGGTTCTTGAAAATCCATATGAATGTAGATGCCACAACCTCTCAGACACCTGTTCCAATACCTCAGGGCAGTGATTTTTAATGTCTTGTGGCAGCTTCAGTTGTCTCCTGTCCTCCAGACACATACTTCCATAAAGAGCCTGGCTCTGTGTTCTTGGTAGCCTTCTCTTGGGAACTGAAAGTCGTCTAGTATGTTACCCAAAGCCTTCATTGGTGAAACAAGCCCGGTTTCATCCTGTCACTGCGTGCCCTTGTAAAATGTCCCTTTCCAGCTTTCAGGCCCCCTTTAGGTACTGGAAGACTACTGTGTCTCCCCAGAGACTTCACTTCTCCAGGCTGAACAATTCCAACTCAGCCTGTCTTCATCGGACAGATGCTCCATCCCTCTGATCTTCATGTCCCTCCTCTGGCCTTGCTCCAATAGTTCCACATCTTTTATCAATGTCTTTCTTTTGCTGTAGGCCCAGAACCGGATTTAGTACAGTGTTGAGTACAGGAAAACAATCACTTCCATTGCTTGCTATGTATGCTTGTGTATATACAGTCCAGTAAGCTTTTAGCCTTCATTGCAATTCTGAGTCCTGTTTACCCTAGTTGCCACAGAGTTGCCAAGTTTCAGCAGAGGTCTGTTCCTGGTGGCCTGTTTCTCTGGCCTGTCTAGGTCCCTCAGAAGGGTAGCTCTGCCCTGGAGGTTGTTGACTGCATCCCCTAGTTTTTTGTCATCAGTAAACTTGATGAGAGAGTAGTGTGTCACCTTCTTCAGGTCACTGATAGATGTTAAACAGGATAAGCCTCAAGACAGACCCATGCAGTACTCTACTCATTGCTGGGGCCGCAGCATAGAGTATGAACTTCCACCACTATTCTGCGAGCCCAACCTTCCAAGCATTTTTTTATCTGTCTAGTTGTTCACCCATCCAGACTGTAGTGTCATTACTTGGATAACAAAGGTGCTGTGAGAGACTGTTAAAAGACTTGCTGAGGTAAATGACATCCAGCGTTTTCCCATTGTCCACAAATCCAGTTGGTCAGGCGTGATTTGTCACTGATTAATCTGCATTGACTGTTCTCACTCACCAACAACATCTGAATCTGCACAGAAATGTGTTCCAAGAATGTGTACCTGCTTCATGCACCAGTGCATGCTGTGGGCTGACCTCTGGGAAGTACCTCTGCAGTGTCTGGTTGATGACAAGCCAACCATGAGCCAGCAATGCACTCTTGTGGCAAAGGCTGCCAACGGCATTCAGGACTGCGTTAGGAAGAGCATTTCCAGCAGTTTGAGGAAGGTAGCTCTTCTCCACTCAGCACTGGTAAGCCACAGCTGGAGTACTGTGCCCAGTTGTAAACTCCTCAGCAAAAGAAAAGTATGGACATGTTGTAGCTAGTCCAGCAAAAGTCCACAAAAGTTATTAAGGGACTAGAACATCTTTCGTATAAGGAGTGGCAGTGAGAGCTGGGACTGTTCAGCCTGGAGAACAGAAGGCTCAATGGGGAAAAATCTTATCAATGTGTATAGCGCCTCATGGAGGGGGTGGAATGAAGAAGAGGGAGCCAGACTCAGTACTGCCTACTGACAGGACAAGAGGCAGCAGACATAATTTAAAACCTTTTTTTAGCTGTGAACGTGGTCAAACACTGGAGTGGGTTGCCCAGAGAGGTTGCAAAGTCTCCATCTTGGGAGATATACTCAAAAACCAACTGGACACAATCCTGGGCAACCTGCTGTAGCTGACACTGAACAGGAGGCTGGATGATATGATCTCAAGAGCCACCTTCCAACCTCCTTGATTCTGTGATTTTCCCAGGATCCCGAGATCCCTGATCTTTCAAAGACAGAAGTACGCCATAAACTGTGTTCAGAAAATCCCTGGTTATTACTGACTGAAGCTGTACACATCTGTGATATCACATGGAGATATTATCTAAGTCCTGAAAGAAGAATAGATGTTATTACAGTGTTACAGCTGAGCTAATCACCCTTCTCTCTCAGCAGAATAAATTAGATCAGGAACAGCACTCTCCTGATGTGATTACACTGTCACTGGTTCTGCAGCAAACTTGGTCAGTACTAGCTCAGAGTAAAAGCTTTGTATTGCATAGAACAAATCCACCCATGAATAATGGTTCCGATGATTTCCAATAAACTATGTGCATTAAATCCAGCTTTAGACTGAGCCCTCACTTCCTCAGGAGTAACCCTTGCTGAATTTGATGTAACAATCCAACCATGCTGGTGATTTCTTTTCCTAGTCATTAAATCCCTGATTTGTATTTTCCTATTTTAGCCCATTATAAAACTTATCTGTTAGAACATTTCTCTTTCTTCTATAAGTACCTAATATTCTTAGGATTCTCAGTTTTCACCATATTGACTTTGTTATTGGTGATCAAAATACCACTTAATTAGCTGGTAAAGGACTTTAGAACCTTCAGAGAAGGTTTGCCTCTGAGCTTTCCTTGTTCTGCATGCTGTTTAAACTCAAAATTTATATGTGGGGCCTGAGGAGGAAAATAAGACTTTTTCAGCTATGGTTGTATTTTACACAATTTATTTTAAATAAAGTGAATTATAAAAGCCAGTATTTCTCCTTTAGTTTTAGTATTAGCTTATCTTACTTTGTGGGCTATGGAAATAGAAGATTGATTCTTTTATCTTTTAAAATTCTAATAAATTAATTTTTTTAGCATTAAGCAGAACTTTTCCTTGGGCACTGTTTCCAGTTTTCACAGAAATATAGGGCTGAAGTTGAGTCAAAGATCTCCCATAGTTTCATGTAGCAGCTGCTGTGGGGCAGAATTGCAGATTACAGAAAAGGTTCGAAAAGCTTCACGTTAAGACAGAAGTGCCCACTGGTATTTTAAAAATCTAATTTATAATTTTTAGTTTTACAGTAGTTAAAAAGAAACCATAGTGATCAATTCCATAACTCGAGCATCTTTTCAGCCATCCTCTTGGCTTGCCTGTGCATTCATTTTAACACTAGAGGGCGGTTGAAACACTCGAGTTCTTTCAGAAAACCAGCTTTAGGAGAACAGCTTTCATTCTTCCTTACCAGAAGAAAGGAGTTTTGTTAGCTGCCTATTATGTGATGCTTATTTTTAGCAATTAATTTGCTTTAATTCTTTCAGTCCTTTTAAAGCCTAAAAGTCTAGTTTTTAGCTTTCTAGCTTTCTTTTTGCCTCTAGCTGTATCATGCAGTTAGACTGATCAGTAGTGAAGGAGGGAGAATAGTTTCACAATTTATTAGCTCTGAAGACATATTGCTTGTATTTCCTGTCTGATGGGTATTTCAAACCACCTTGTTTCAGAAACAAGGGGAGAGTTGCCAGAGATGGGAATGTGTTAAAGATTCCGTCTGTTCATTTTTCTGAAGAAAGTAAAAGCTAATGTTATAGCACTTACAATTCATTTTGTAGTTTTTGTTGGTATGTAATTTTAAATTAAATTCTGAAACACTTGAGTTGATCTTTTCTTATCCTGTGCTTTGCTTTACAGTCAACCTTTTCCCCCTAGCAGAGCTTCAAAATGGCAGCTCCTGTCCTTCCAGATGATATTCTATCCTCTCAGCAAATAGAAAGCATAATCCAATATGAAGACTTCAGAAAGGAAAGGTCAAAACAGTTAAAAATTACTATTTTCACACCTCATATGAAAATTGCCAAAGCAGCTCTTCTTTACTTAAACCTAAAATTGGAAGCATTACATTTCTTAATAAAAAAAGTGTGGCGAAATACATAGTGAAAAGTGTTTGTTGTTTTACAGGTGTATTGTGAGAGATGTGATATCCATCTCTTATGACTCTAAAGTAAGAATCTATTCTGTTTTGTGAGGTGGTTGCTTATGTATCTTTTTGGGGTTTGTTTCCTTTCCTTCTGTTTTGAATCTATTATGCTTACTGCTAGTATTGAATAATATTTTTCAGCAGCTGAGTAATCAAATGTTTATTTGCACTTGAACTTTGAGTGGTGCTGGGAACAAAATAGTATCAGTAAGCCTTTAGGAAAGGAACTCTGTCTCTTATGATTTGTGTAAGATATTAGGCTGATTTTTCTTTGACTTGGTATCAGATATTTGTTTCCCTCTCTACAAATGATGTGATCTGAAAAGTAACCTGCACCTCTCTTAAGGAACTCTTGTACCCTAGCAATTTTGTACTGATGGTAAGGACATAGTGTTTTCTCTTTCAAGCTAAGCTTCTGGAACTAAGTAATTATAAGGAATTTTTTTCTGTTTTTGTCAAAACCTTTTCTTTAGCTTCAGAGGTGGAGAGAAGAATTAAAATACTTATGCTATAGGGACAATAAGAGAGAAAAAAAATGAAAAAAATATTATATTGGAGAAAAAAAGAAAAGGAAAAGTTATGTTTCGGACAGTGAACTGCATGGTTTGGCTGTGTGATGCTGACACTGATGCCGAACAATGGATTTCAGTTTTCCCAGGTTTGAGGAGAAAAAGGCCTGAGCTGGAGTCACTGGGAGTAGAATGGCTTTATCACTTTGTTGTGGCATCCTGACAGTTCTGCAGGTTTTGTGACTTTGCTTGTTTTTTTCTGCCATCGTTTTCTTTTTCTGTTGCAGAGAGTATCTGTTATCTCTGACACTTTTTTGGCAGTTTTGGACATTGATGCCAGCCTATGCTGCTTGATAGGGCAGATTTTGAAAGTGGTTGATGCTTGCTTAGTTTTTTTCATATGGGGTTCTGCAAAGTGCAGGGCTGCTTGGCTTTTGGACAATGCCATACCATTACTTTAGTAAAAGCTGGATTTGCATAAAATTCTAAAATTCTTAAAAAAAAAAAAAAAGGCAGTAGTAGATCAGTTTTCTTTCTTTTATTGGTTCTGAATCACAAGAAGGAACCAATTAAAATGAGCAAAACCACAGCATTTTTATTTTGCTCCTAGCTGCCAGTCTTGCGAATTGAGAGATTATAAGTAGGCTTTATTTATAAACAACAGAAGAGAAGTTGCCCAGGGTCAAATTTTCTCCCTGTGAGGCCAAGTTGTGGTGTTGTGGTTATGCCCCAAACTGTCACTATGCAATCTCATTGTTTGTAGATGTGCAGAAATTAAACCAGCTGTAAATTGTTTTGATGATTTACAGTCAAGGATAAATGTCTGCTCCCTCTCTCTGAACTGCACTGCCTTCACAGGACAAAAGGAGCAATAAACCTTCACTGGCAATTTTTATCATTTTATTTAACAGATGAAACTGCAGCTGTATGTTAGGGAATAGACCTGGTGGAAAGTCACTGCTCTTCTGATGACATTTGAGAGCAGATTACATTTGAGCTTGACTACTTAATAGGCCATACTTCTTCAGATGTGGCTCCTGTAAAATAAATCACTTTGTAGTAGGCACTTTCTGTATTTTAATATTAACGTTTCATATTTAAAGGTCCTAGTAGATAACTAAACTTTGCTTTGGTATTTTCCCCTTTCTGCTTTCCTATTTAAAATACAAGTGATTGGAAGACTAGTCTCTTTCAGTAGCTTGCTTCATTTTATGCCTGGTTATGCAATGTCCTGGCAGCAGTTACTTGGTGCTCTTGGGAGAAAATTTCTTACAGAAGTTTAGGTTTTCCTAGTCCATTACAGCTTCCTCTAGTGTGTGAGAATTTAAAGGGAAAAGTACTTTTCCAAAAATATCAAGCTTTGATGTTTTTGACATAGGAAATTGTGCTACCATTCATTCATTACCATTTGCCTCTCCTGCACCACCGGCTTTCATTTTGATCTTGTTTGAGCAGTGCTGATCAGCACACTGCATGGCCTAAGGGCAGGCTGGACCTGAACAGTCAGGAGTGAAACAAATCAAGGTGGTGAAAAAATCCTGCAGTAGGCCATGAGTCTTGTTCTCTTCCACCTCAAATCTCTTCTCTGTGCAGTGTGAGGAGGATGTTGGATATCTTCCTGTACTCCACTGCAGTCTGTCTGGGTGGGATGAGGACAGTGCAGCAATAGCCGTTTTTCCTCTGTTATGCCATATGGTGTGGCTGTGTGAGGAAATCACAGGATGGGTGAACTTTCCTTCATACTCTGTGGAAAATCAGGAGTTGAGAAACACTCTCCCAGTGGAAGAGTTGCAGCAGCCAGTAGGTACTGCTTGTTTGCCCCTGTGTTTCTTTCAGTGTAAAATGAATTGGACTGCAGTCTATAACAGCGTCACTGTATTGGTTTGACTGGTGATCTGAATAGCTTAAATTCTCCCTGTAAGTTAGTTAAGACTGTGAGGAACTAATGTAATAGTCTCTTCTACCCTAAGGGTGTCAAGATCCCAAGAACAAACATGGAAGCATTAGCAACAGCAAAGGCCTCCCCTGTCTTGGTCCAGTTTGTCTTAGTTTTCTGATGAGGAAGCATCTGGTACAGCCTTTAGCTGTCCCGTTATAGGCCATAAGTCCTGAGACATTGCCAAGTGGCGTAATATTACATTTCATTTTTATAGAGGATTTTGGGGAGGGGAAAGTGCATAATAGGTTTATTTGTTGTACGATAAGGTCATTCTTTAAGAATGAGGCAAAATATTGCCTCATCAAAAAAAAATTTGATCAGCTTTGACTTGTGATTAGTTACAGCTTCCCACAACCAACGCTGTCATAGCAATTTTTATTCTGGGTCATAAATGATGATTGTAAACTCTGTTAGAACAAAACCAGCAAAAAAATGCCTAAAAAGAAATGTATTTTCAAGAAGATTTACTTCTGTTATGAATCATACAGTGCATGAACTTCTCACAGATGAACTTTGATATGGTTGCTTAGTGTATTTCCCATATGTGACAATGTGGGAAATCATTAGTAGTAATGCTGGTATCTAAACCACTCAGATATTACCTGCTCCTGAGTGACATAGGGTGCTGTGTATCAGCACATCTGCACTATGCAACTGTGTTCCTAAAGTAATCCTGTAGCTCCTTCTTTCTGTACAAAGCTAAATCTGCTTGTAATGTATTTACCCAGTTGCTTTAAGTCTCACTTGCATGTCTTCATAGTTGTAGGAGGTATCTTAGACTTCAGGAAATATCTGGGATAGTTTTTTAACTGCAGGTTATAAAAATGAAGGAAAACAGAGAGAAAATGTTGTGAATGAGAAGAAAAGAATTCAGTTTTTTAATAATGAAAATTGTTTTGAGTAGTTTCTAAAAAAGATGGTATTAGAAGATGTCAGTGTAGAAGCATTTGAAGATTTAGGAAGAGGTAGGTTATTGCATTTTGATAGTACACTTAAATTGCATGTTTCTAGAAGAACAGGACTCTGCTTTTCCTGGATATGTAAACTGTATTTCATGTTGAAACGGGCCATTATGTTCTTATGCATAAACCAAGAGATGCATATATAATAATATTGGGTAACGTGTGATTTATGTCCTAATGATTCCTTTAGTGATTTAATGAATTTCTGGTGGGTGCATTGGTTCAAAATAGATTTAAACATCCTTAACTGGAAGTAACAAAATTGGCAAGACTTTGCAAAGCACCTTTTCAAAAACACAGAACTAGAAGTGATGACTATCAGAGAGGAACTACTAAGTGAAACCCTGTGCTCTCAATTACTTCAGTGGTCAGTTGAGGTGTCCAGAAGATCTGCACATGTAAAGGGCTTTGTTAAGAATGTTTTGCTTGATAGGGACTTTTTATGTTGCCTAAAAGACCGTGGAGAAAAAGACTCTGAGCCAATTTAGTATGGGAGATAAGATAAGGAGAGCAGGAGCTTTAATGAGCCTCCAGGCCCCAGGAATACAAACCTCCGTGCGCGCCTTCAGACACAGGTTCTGTGATTTTATAATGATGTCCATCCAATCCCCATTCGTCCACCACCCAGTTCTGCTCCCTGACATGCCCCTTTGGGAATTGAGTCTGGGGGAGTTTGGGACCCCCTTTTCCTCATCTTCATCTTCTTTGCCACATGTGCAGTCTTTGGAGTTCCTCCAAGTTCAGGGCTTGAAGGTCACTGTGCCTGTGTGATATCTCCTGGTAGAGGCCTCAGGATGCTTTTCCCACTGTTCTACCTCAAAAACACACTAGAGGAATTGATATGAAATAGGGCAGTTAGCTTGGGTATGTGTAAACATTAGGTTACAGCATGTGGGAAAGTACAGCGACATTAAAATCTATATTCACTACTCAACTACTTCCACAATCTACAAAAATTAGAAAAATCAAAAACTCTTAAGGCATCAGTTGGTTTTAGTTATTTTGTTATTAACAGCAATGTTGTGTTTTTGAAAGCCTCTATGAGCATATTGTATGATATAGTTGCTTTAGTTGCAAATGAAATGCAGATAAATGGACTGTCAGTCCTAAGTCAGTCACCCCTCACCTCCAACCCATCGTTTTGCTGGAGTTTGGGAAAGGTTGGAATGAATGAGAAAGCATGTCCCTGTGTATCCAAATGAATTTGAACTGTACTGAACTCTCAATGGGCATGAGCAGACCAAATCAAGAACCTGTCTTTGAGACCTCTCTCTTTGGTAGTTTTGTTTGTCTCCAAGGCCAAGTTGTTATATCAGCAGTTGTCAGCAGGGCTCAGTTTCTTGGATAATTCTCTCAAGTATTTTGGCTGTAATTATTAAACCAGAACCTTGAATTTACAAGTATAGATCATTGAAACAGGAGCCCAATGTACTCAAGTGGCACCAGGTCACCTTATAAATGAGCCTCAGCATTCCTTGCCAGCTGCAGGGCCTGGACAGCATCACACCATGTAGGTCACAGCAGTCTAATTTTGAGGTGACAAGTTCATGCATCACTGTAGCAAGATCTGACTAGGCCAGCAATGACAGGCAGTATAGTACAATGAGATGAAAATGAAAAACAGTTCTGTTTGCTGTAGCCTCTAGTTGACACATGTTCCTGGCAAATTCTTACTTTGGTTTTTCTTAAGTACCCAATATATTGTTCTAATAGCATTCTTACAGAACTGGTTGATCTGAAAATTTCACTGAAGCTAACAGCTTATAAGGAGTTCTAGCTAATGGTGTGGTAAGGATCTAAAATGACGATAGTACAGCTTTATGCTGTATTAACTGTAACTGGACAGGGACATAGGATTTCAGGAGACTTGGAAGAAACTTAAACCACAAAAGTTAAGGAAGAAACATAGACTAGACTAGACTAGAATAGAATATTTCAGTTGGAAGGGACCTAGAACTATCACCTAGCCCAAGTGTCTGACCACTTCAGGGCTGACCAAAAGTTAAAGTAAATCATTAAGGGCATTTCCCTAATGCCTCTTAAACATTGACAGGGATGGAGCATTGACCACTTCCTTAGGAAGCCTGTTCCAGTGTCTACCACCCACTCAGTAACGACATGCTTCCTAACATCAAGTCTGAACCTTCCCTGGTGCAGCTTAGAACCATTTCCAGCTTCGTTGCCCTCCTCTGGATTCATTCAGGGACATTCACATCCCTCTTATATCATAGGACCCAGAACTGCACCCAGCACTCCAGGTCAGCACAGTGGGATGTTCTCCTCTTCTGACCAGCTGATGATACCATGTTTGATGCTCTCCAGGATGTGGTTTGCCCTCTGGGCTGCCCGGGCACACACAGGTGACTCCCACTGAGCTGATGCCCACCAGCTCCCCCAGGGCCCTCTCTGCAGGGCACTCTCCAGCCAGATTCTCTGAGCCTCTCAACAATTGGATAGGAAGCGGGGAAAAAAAGCAAGGAGTGGAAAAAAAAATGACCAAAGGAAAAAAGGTCAGTTTATAGAAGTGCAGTTAACTTTTATAAGTACAACATATGCTGTTTTGTGTGGGTTTTCCCTTGTCCCCCTTTCTGTAGAACTGACCACCCGCTTTGGAATTAAGATGTGGAACATGCTTGACTGACGGGCATTTCAGCAAATCTACGTAATCTGTTATTAGTCTGTATGCCTGAGGCTATCAAAAAGAAATCAAAACTGCTTAATTTCCACGATTTAAAAATTTTTTAAATTTCTTTTAACTAGAAATTAGACTGAATAAATGATTGACTCAACAGTCACTGAATACTTAAGTATTCAAACCATCTTTGGGGTCATGGATAATTCAGCTATAGCTAGGAAAACTCACAGTATCTGTACCATTTTAATTCTGGTCTTGGCCTTTTCATTTCTTTTAAATTTTTTTTAGTCCCATTCATTTGTCCCTGCGGCACTCCATAACTGGTGTCTTTCTGTAAACACCCATAGGACAGAAGTATTCAATTTGGCTTAAGCAGCATTCTCGTGGGCAGTTGACCAGGAACTCAAAGGCTTCACCTAACTTGCATATTGCTGAGCATAATCTCACTCTCAGCTGTTACCTTTTGTTTGTTTCTTACTTAGACCTCCATCTAGCTTTTTACTGGGTCAAGTAGCAGTAACTGGTGGTGTCTATAATTCATATAGTTTGTAGCTTCATAATGTATTTGGAGGGAGGTTCAGATCAGAGACACTGAAGCTAATAGAGGAAATTACCAACCAGCTCCAACATTTCTTAAATAGTCCCTACTAGCTTCAGCTGTGATTTGGTAACAGTCTGATTTCAGCTCATTAAGAAATCCAGTGCAGCTTCTTGCCACAGTAATTCTAATGATCTGGGTCATATGGTCTCATCAGTGTGTTCCCTGACCATGGTATGAGGTTGCATGTATACAGGTTGGAAGGGTTGGTCAGGAAATAGGGTTTGTCTGGACAACAATTTAGATAGACTTTATATTACTCTTCAACATATCATCTAGAGAAAAGATTTTCTCAGGTAAAACTTGTCTTTGCTTGGAAGATGGAAAAGTTTTTTAATACTCTGTGCTACTTATTTTTTAACGTATATGTCAGCCCTCCCTGATGTGATGGAACAGCTTAAAATTAGTGTTTGTCTCCGTAGATAGATCAGTGGGGGTTATTTTTTGTTGGTGTTGCAGCTCACTTTGAAATAGTGATTTGTGGATTCTGAAACACTTGAAACAGCATATCTGAACCTATGCCATTGCAGGACTTCATGAGCTGAGCCTTGAGGAGAAATTGTGACATTTCAATGCAGTCATGAAGACTGACAGTATAGAAATTCCTCAAATCCCAAATAGTTACTCTCTATTCATGGATAAATTTAATGAAAACAAAACTTATGTGTTAATAAAAAGGAATGTTCTTGGCAGCAGGGTGATTTTGATTTTTGATGAGAAAGAAACTCATTATCAAACTTCTAAGTGGGATTTTTTTAAATTTTTGGGTGCCTGATTATCAAGAGTAAAGAGCACATAGAAGAATAGCTGACTCAGTGTAGATGCTTTTTGCTCTGCTTTGCAGTGATCTGTACATGATTCACCTGGAGTGAATGTAAATTGAACCCAACACATACCTTGCACTGCCCCGCTTCGTTTCTCTCCCCTGCCTGCTGGGCATCTTCTTTAATTGTGTAAGGATGCAGAACTGTGGCATCCTGATTTGTATAGATTTAAACCCTCTACCATCCCAAAGTTACAAGGAGAGAATCCAGAAGTCTCGTGCTTCAAATCAAATAAGTAGCTCATTGACCAATCTTTTATCCAGCTAGGCAAGTCCTAAGAGCCTGAGAACAATTAGAGATAGAAGGTAAACTTCAAGGGTAAAGGACAGCAGCTTTGTGGAAGTCTCAATTTTCTATTTATTGTGGATGGAAAACTGGGGAAAGCAGGTTAGGGAAAATTCTGTTATTTGTGTTCCTTTATTAGAGATTTAGGATGAACATGTTCCCTATTTTAAAGCTCTGCATTTAGTGACTGCTGCTAATGTGCTCCTTGGGACCAGCAGTAACAGACATCTGCATGATGTCTATGTTAAAGTTGCAACCATTATGTTTTGTGAGCTTCCCAAATGATGAGATGCCCACCTTTACTGCTTGTATTTGATTGGTCTTCACTTTTCCTGGAGTGAGCCCATAAATTAATTCTCGTCCTTTTATTTCCTATCTGTTGATCTATCGGGATCCTTTCTAATTGCATCATAATGCAGTATGCAGGAAAAGGGTTTGGTTGTCTATAGTTATCGTTGTGTTAGCTTGTCTAAGTAAGATAGGAAGGCTGTGAAAGCTTTTAGGTGTAACAGAAGAGGGAAGTGCTAAGCAAATAAATGCAGCTCTGAGTCACAGAATACAAGCTCAATTGGATTTGAGAGCAAACACAAGCACCAAGACCTGTTTGTGGGAAGAAGAGACCTCAGGAAAAGTTAATTAAATCAGCCAGCAGATAGTGTAGGAATTGCTACTTCACTTCTGCCTGTATAGTATTAATGGCAATTACTGTAAGTAATATAAATCAAATAAAGTTAACTCATGAATAACCAGATGGATTTCAAGATGGACTAGTGAGCTGCAGCTGATGCTTATGAACTCCATCAGATACAGGGGAAAAGTAGAATGCCTGAGGACATGGTTAACACTTTCAGGAGTGACAAAAAGTCTTCACTTTTGCTGGAAAGGTTCATTTTTTGCTCATTGGATCTCCTGATGGCCAGCTGTTGTGCCCAGTGCTGGTTTATTTTGCCAGTGGTTTTATATAGTGCCTCTGCACTGAGTGGATATCAGCTTTTTTACTAACAAATTGAAAGTCATTAACTAAGCTTCTTCTCAATACTGTCATGTCTGACTCAGAGAAAAGAGGTGTCTGAGTGTCAGCAAGATTTTATGAGGATTGCCCAAATCATACTAAAGATGTTACATGTCACTAATAGCAGTTTCTTTGGATTTTCTTCACAAATAGATTTCAATCTTGCCATTCTTCACCATTTGTTTTCTTGAATGTTTAAGGTTCACATTTGTAAAGTTTGCAGGGTAGATAAAGTAACTTTAAAGCAGATAAGTAACACTCGAGGTTGTGTAGATGATAAAAGAAGCTGGGGTTTGCTAATGATTCAACTGTATAAGGCAGACTGAGAGAAAATGCAAAGTTGGAACTTCTCAGAAGAAATGAGATTATAAAGAAAGGAATTTCTGTGTGATACAAAAACTTCATGTTTCTACAGGTAAACAGGAAAAACAGGAGGCTTGTGCAGACTGGAAAATATGTAATTTGGTGCAATGTCAGTAAGCTACTTCAGTGTAACTGTGTCAACCAAGTGAATTATGTTTCAGGAGCTGCTATGCAAGAAGTGGAGCTTTCCAATTCAGTTTCATGGGAAAGAAATTGGAACTCTAAAGAGCTGAGAAAAAAAAAGCATAGTGCTGTAAATGCACTGTGGATATGCAGTAATAGCCATATGGAAGCTCAGTATTGCGGTTTATTTATTATACTGTAAGTCTTTTTATTTGTAGAGGTATATCAGTAAGTTTCCTGTTGAAGCTGCAGTTTAAATCAGTTCTTTAAGTGGCAAGATATACAGTGGCAAGTTGAATTTTGTGATGACACAGTATAAATTTCCAATCTGACAATTTAAGGGTGGGATTGAGGCAGACAGCATTGTCTGTACGGGCAAAACTGAAGTGTAGACAAATGACCCCAAGTCTTCGCTGGCCTAATGATGGCAGTACTTGCTTAAGTAGTGCTTTGTGGTCAGTATACTCTGCCCATGCAGTTAGTAGTGCTCATTAGAGCTCTAGCCTTGCTTTCAGCTTCTTGTATTTCTTTGTTTCTGTAAGCATTGTTAAAAGGCACTGCAGGCAAAGGCCGTGGCTTGAAGACTGTTGGTACATGGGAGGCTGGATCTGTGCTGCAAAATACAGCCCTAAGTGGAGAACCTTGAGGTAATAATAGAGACTGTAGCTTTGGACTGTGTGATGTGGTGTGGCT
This sequence comes from Platyrinchus mystaceus, assembly GCA_035041135.1. Taxonomy (NCBI): domain Eukaryota; kingdom Metazoa; phylum Chordata; class Aves; order Passeriformes; family Tyrannidae; genus Platyrinchus; species Platyrinchus mystaceus. The sequence goes on along the minus strand of JAWWLV010000001.1, from coordinate 28,808,409 downwards.
TGGTGCAGTCAGTTGCTTTGATGTGTGTCAACTACAGTCCAGCATTTCAATCCTGTGTCAAAATGCAGAGCTTCAGGAGATTGTACAAATGGTGTGAGACTTTGCTTATTTAAAAACAAAACAAAACAAAAAAAGAAGAATTAAATTCTTGACACCAAGGGGTCCAAGTTCTATTGAACTGAAACCAGAACTGAACTCAGGCTCAATGGAGATGAAATAACTTAAGGGGTAGCTGCAGAAGTGGGAAAACTCTGTACTGAAAATAATCTCCAGCAATCGACTTGGAGATACTGTTGAGCTCTTGATTTAAACTGTAGCATTTCTCTTCCTTATGTAAATCCTGCCCTCTGGCCAAAGGACTCATTTCCATGGTTGCTATTTTGCTGGTTCTCCAACATACAGTGTACATGGACATTTCTGTTTTCATTGGCTCAAAACTTCCAACTGTTTGTCAGCAACAAAGATGCTGCATCAGCTTCTTGCTCACTACAGCTGGAACAAGGAACTGCCAAAACATTCTTAAAAATAATAATAAAAAAAAAGCCAATGCAAATGTGGTGGTCAAACAGCTGAGAAGAAAAAAAAAAATCACTTAAACCTTTAATTTCTCTCTCCATCCTCCCATTTTCTTCTCTTTTTTCCTCACTTTTCCCTGTACACTAACTGAGCTTTAATTCATAGATGTGTGAAGGATAGGAGCTTTGCTGGTGTGTAGAACTGAAGATCCCAAAGTGTGTTATAAAGAAGGGTGTTTTCACCATTCTCCTTCTGGATGTGGGATTCGAAAGCATTGGTAGTGCTAAGTAACCTGATGTAGCTACCTGTGAAGTCCCCATTGCAATGGAGAAGCCAAAAACCTCCTGCAGCCAGTATGCCGTGGTTTCTGACTTGAACTGTTCTAACTTGAACTGACTTGAACTATGTTAAACTACATTCCTTCTTTTGAAGGTATAACTTCTCATTAAAAGCTTATTTGCTATTCACCCTGCAACTCTTGTCTTCCTGGTTTTTTATAGTCTTGTTTTTAACAATAAAAATATGTACAGGACCTAGGCCATTGCACCTTCTCACAAGAATTTTACTAACACCTAAGTGCTAAGCAGTACCTCCTTGATTTGAAAGAAGAGGCAGCACGGAATTATAATTTAGAGGTATTTCTTTTTAGTGAACGTAATGCACTATGTTTATATGTCTGCTGTGGAATGTTATCACATATTCCATCACTCAGTGTAACTTGCATCAGAACGCTACAGCGCAGGCTGGGATGTGTTTTATTTGTTGGCTACATCTCTTGTAAGACTACAGACTAATTCTTCATCTCCATTTGAGGTAGGAGGGCAGCGGGAGCAAGATAAAGTGTTGCAGCAGTCCTCATACTTAATCCAGTTCCCAGAAATGACAAAAGGCAATATGCCATCTGATATGTTTCATGCACAGTGGTCCCAACCACCAAGGGCCTGGCTGATTGCCAGTGAGGACCTGAGCAGGGCAGAGTTTCAGAATGTGCTTGGGGTGGTCATGAATGTCAAGTTTCTGATGCCTCTCTGAAATGAGATGTAGTAACAGCTGTGCATTCCTATCCTGCTGCAGAAGAGGAGTGGGATTCATGTTCTGATTCATATTCGTTTGCTAGAGGGAGTTTCTGATTGCCTTTCAGATGGTGGTCAACTGCGTGTCACTTGGGTGTCTTGAAAAGTGCATTACATCAGGAAACTTCAGGAACTGGGAGTGAAGGAAGATGGAGAGGAATAGTCAGCAGTCTTCAGAGAGCATTTTCCTAGAAGCCTGGGCTAATGAGGAGTCTGTTGGCTATACAAGACAGCTGTTACTCAGTACACAAGGATATAATCAGGGAGAGTGGGGAAATTCTGTTCATAGTTCTTTAAACATCTTGGTGATGTCATTACAGTAGTTTTACCAGCCTCTGTTTCAGTATTTCCATCTGCTGGATGGGATGCTGCTTGTGATATGTATTCAACTTGACAAAATGAAGTTCCTCTTATGCAACCAGTTACTAGGAATTGTATATTTCTATTATAACTTTGTGTAGCCAGTATGCAGGGAAAGGGAGTTGACATGAAAAAAGAAGTAAAAGATAGTAACTTCAACATTTCCTGCTCTTGTTTCGTATAATGCATTATCACTACTACTTGTTTAACAGCTTTTGAACAAGCTTTTGTCTCTACAAATAAGATGCTGACATTCTTGGGGGAATTACTCTATTTCCCACACCTCTAAAACTTGTAATAACCTGCTGATTCAGCAATGAGTGTCTCCCTTTGCCCTGTGTTTTTTCATGGCTCTATCTTTTCCCTTCCTTCAGGTTCTCAGTCCAGTCTAATTACTGTGAGTGCAACAGCTGCTCCCTCTGCACTGCTGAAATCTGTGTCTGCCCATTTCAGTGAATTCCCCTCTCGTATGCAGGCTCAGCTGAGAGGCACCCTCTGCCTGTGCCTCTTTTGTCTCCTACTAACTAATGACATAAAGCATTTTGGTGTAGAGTTTGCATTAATAAGGTGAAAACAAAAATTGCCCCACAAAAATACAAACAAGCACTAAAAAAACTGTATTGTGTGAGACAGTGGCTCATTTGGAGCCTTATTTTGACAAACTTAGATTGGAAAAAAAAATCCCACTGTGCATCTTCATGTCTCACTGAGCTCTTTCTTTAGTGAGTTAAGATCAGCTCCCTTTCCCGCCAGCTTATTGTTTGATCAGGAGCGTGCAAGTGTCTGAGATGCAGAACAACACAAAGAGATGTTGTGTCTGTTCACATAGCATAAGTATATATATGTGGGGCAGGACAGCATAGTCTGAAAATGTAATTAAATATAATAATAAAAAGAAAAGGGGTGGCAGTGAAAAACATGCATGCATTATTCTAATCCTGCTCCGTTCATAACAAAGAACAAATGTGTCTGCTGCTACTCCAGTTGCCGTCTGTTTTTCTTAGTCTATATGCATGCATGAGAAAAATCAATTCAATAGAAAGTAAATGTAAAATCACAAAATAATCACTGTAATGTGTTTAAGGATGGCCTTCTGTAAGCTTGCTTTCTTTTCTCTTTCTTTATCCACTCTAAAGCTCTTATAATAAGTATAATGTGAATATAAGGGATGGAGAAAAAACCTAATCAATCTCCTTTTTGCTTTTGAGCCATGTGAAGAATGCCTGCAAAGGTTAGTTTCTTTTGTGTATTTTGTTTGCTTGTATTATTTGTTCCTCTACACTAGAAATTCAGATGCACCACCAGTGCAAGCAAGAATCTTGGAAGCAAGATTGGTGTTTGTATGAAGTGAGGGAAACAGATGGGAAATAAGGGGATAAGGGGCATCTTAAAGCTTTGTCCTTTCTGTCTGTGACTCGTCCTCTTATGCTATTTTGCCCCTGTTTTATTTCCCATTACAGCTCAGTTTTCCAAGCTAATTTTTCACAGCCCTGAAGACGAGAAGCAGAATCTCCACTCCCTTCCCACCCCTGTAACTTTACTGGTGCAAACTAGAATCAAATAAAAAAAAATTATTCAGTTTCAGAACATACTGCACAACTGAAACTGGCAACAGGAGGTAACACTGGATACGTGTACTGGTGCATCCGAGGAGTTGATGCCTAGTATTGCACACTTGATTGTATGGAAATAGCCATGAATTTAACTCTTCCATCTCTACCCTTTCCTACCCTTTCATCAGTAGATGATCGTTTCCTCTGTTCTTACTTAAATATGTTGTCAACTTGACATATTAGAAACGTTGGAATTTGCAGGTGACACAAGCATTTAAATGGTCTCCTTGTCAAGAGCTGTTTTTTGACTTTTGTTTTCATGAGGCAGAAAAAGAGAAAATTGCCATTGTTCTGTGATTTTATGGTGACCTGAACATATGAGTCTCCAAGCCCTACTCCTGTTTGTGGTGTAGACCCCCTCATCACAGACATGGACAGACAGCCCCTTACTCCTGCATCTCCTGCATTGTGGATCCCCCAGTTGTTAGCCTTGGACATAGAGTTCATCCAGTAGCAGGTCTTCCAGTTGACCTCCAGATTTGAGTCTCTCAAAAAGTTGGCCAGGACCACCGTAATCTCTCCAGAAGCCAATTCCACTAGTTGCCTCACTTCCAGAGACACACCTGTCTGCCAAAACACCTAGCTTAACTACTTGCTTAGCTAGCAAATAGCTGCCGGCTATTGTGACTTGATAGTTCCTAACAATTACACACTCACTGCAGTTGCCAACACCACAGATATGTAGACTCTAAAACCTGTAGTCCCATCCAAGCAGCAAACCTGTTTACACATGACTGGCCCATTTTATCCTCTTGTCCCTCTATTTTCCATGCTTGCTCCCCCCTAAATCACCTGGATCCATCCCTTCCCCTGCTTTCGTTTCCTACCCCAAACATCCTACAATAATTCTTGTGCAATCCCAAAATGATATTCCTCTACATCCCGTAACGTGTCCCTTACTCCTGGACAGTAACCCCCCTTAGCCTATAAGGTGACCATGAGCACTTCTCCAGTTGACTCAAGTGGCTGTCACAACTGGGCAATAGGGCTGAGGGCTCTTTGGGGTCAGCTCTGTCAGGGGGATGGGGCTCTGCCTTCCTGGCTAAGTTCTCCTAAGTCCCCATTTCTTTGTGCTCAAATGTAATGTGTAGATGAAAGCCTTTGAGGGGATGATCATTCTCCTTTGATGGCCCTGGGAGTACCTGCCCAAGACATTACTGGGTTTTCCCACCTGTCCTTGCCTCTCTGTGCTCCTGTTCGTTTGTTTGGTTATCACATGACCAAATCATCACCATCTACAGGCAAGTGAATAAATAGGCACCTGCCTTTGGATACTAATCATTCCCACACAAAGTGGAAAAAAATAATTTTTGTTTCCCTTATTCTTCTTTTTGTATGACTCTTATTCAAGAATTCTTAACTATTGGGTAACTGCAAAAACGCTTTGTGTAGGACATGACAGTGATTGATGCTTGGCTTTCTAGTCATCTTTGCATTTATTTTTCTGTTGAGAGTTTTTCTGTAGTGTTTGTCATCAGTGTATTTACGTGCTTATATAAATAAGATTCATGATGTGATGACTGATGACCTGCCAGTGTTGATATTAACAATTCTACTCAATTTATTTATGTGCTACTATTTTTTTGCTGTAACTGGTAAAATATAAGAGGGATGAAAAGGATGTGGGAGCTCCAAAGATACCTCCCTCTTAGGCTGTTTTTACCCAGCTGTTAGTTTGGCTCCAGTCCTTCAGTATCCCTTCCATCTCTATCTGCTTTCTCTGTTTTTTCCCCTCCAGCCTCCAGTCTGCTGCAGCTGTTAGAGTTTCATCATTGTCTCCAAATACCACATTTCCCATTAGCACCTCAGCCCGTTCTGTGCTAAAGGGAATGTCATTTGTGTGCTTTGCATGTGTATTATTGTTAGATGATCTGCAGCCAAAGCAATACTTACACCTTTGACTGTGGCAAGGCTGAATTTCCCGGTAAGAGGCACACATAAGATGCATAAATATTGAAGGATGAGATTTGCAGACTCGCTATCAGAAAGTGGTTAAGCCTTTTTGTTCCCATGCTCTGCTTTTCAGGTGCCTTTGCACCTCTAGTTAGCCTTATCAGCATTTGATTGAACACTGGATGCCAGCATATTTATTCCTTTTGGCAGTTTTAGTGCTGTGTCAGTCATTGACTGTCACAGCTGTATCGTATATCAGGTAGCTTATCTTAAAATACGGTTTTCAGGTATGAAACTGCTGCTCATTTTAATATACTTTATCAACCTGTTGGTTTTTTTTTTTCAGATGATTTTTAGGTTTGTATGTGTTTTGAATCAAACTGCTTTTGTGTATTTCTTTCTGCTCCATATCTTTAGATGTCTGTGATATCCATTTTGCACTTATCTTGGCTTCCCAACAAAAGTCTGGCAATGCCCTAGTTCTTTCTGTACCGTCTTCTGTGATTACTGCAAGCCTGGCAGTGCATCTTAATTTGGACTCAGGGGTCAGCTTGGAGTTCTAACTTATTTGTACCTTGGTTCTGTCTTATTGTCTTGTTCTTCATATCTCTGCAATCCTTACCGAATCATTTGTGGGTAGAAGAGACCTTGAGAAAGTCATTAGGCTTTTCACATGTACAGTAGGAATTGCATATTCCACAAAAGGGCCCAAAATAGATGTTAATTATAGTGTTCCTTTGCAACATTTGTGATCCACATGACTAATTCCCTCTGGTTCTCTTTAAGAGAGGTCTTATTTCCTCAGACTGCAATGCCTGTAGATTTAACTTACTAGACCAGTGGGAGGAGAACCTCATTCCAAGGAACAGAATAGGCCTTTCAGTCGAAATTGGTAGGAGGCACATTGGTGTGTACCTCCACATGTAGCCTATGTGTGTGTATCTATGTGCCAAAATAAACTGTATAAAATGAAGTCAGGGGACATCTGTGATCACTGATGTAAAGCTTCTATTTGCACACCTGAGAACACAGAAAGCATCTGTGTTCAGTGTTACATGTCATTGTGTGTTGCCTCATTTCTACACTGGATGTGTATTGTGAATTCTGTTGTGCAAATACAACCTTACTTTGTGCAGTCCAAGACAGTTTAAAGCAAAATACTTCTGACGGGACTTGTCATCTTCTATTCTTCCCCCTCAATAAATGGCAAAGGTATTTGCACACAACTGACAATTTCAGATATTTTTCTTTCTGCTGTCATGTTTGTTTCATTAAATCTTTTTCAAAGAGATAGTGGATGCAGCTCCTTTTGCAGTGCTAGTTCTCTGTATAATGGGCTTAGGACACTTTCCTGAGTGCAGGAGTTGCAAAGCTGAAGGTTTGACAGGGTGCCATGTGGAACACTGGTATTGGTCTGGGGTTCATCACAGAATCAGTGAGGCTGGAGAGGACCTCTGGAGATCCTTTAGTCCAATACATTTACTTAAAGCAGGGTCAGCTAGAACAGGTTGCACAAGTCTGTGTCCAGTCAGGTTTTTAATACCTCCAAGGATTGACATTCCATGAGCTTTCTGAGCAATCTGTGCTAGTGTTAGGCGATCCTTAGAGGAAAAAAAAAAAAAGATTTTTCTTACATTTAATCAGAATATCTCAGCATCTCCTCATATGGAGGATGTTCCAGTCCCTTAAATATCTTTGTGGCCCTTCACTGGAGTTGCTTCAGTATGTTCGTGTTTGTCTTGTGCCAAGCACATGTGATAGTACTCCAGGTGTGTCCTTACCAGTGCTGAGTGGAGGGAAACGGCCACATTCCTTGTCCTGATGGTGTTGTTGCTCTTAATGCAACAACGTGCTGTTGGCTTTCTTTGCCTCAAGGACATGTCACTTGCACACGTTCAGACAGTTGTCCACCGAGACCCCCAGGTTTGTTTCTGAAAAGGTGATTTCCAGTCCATCTTCCCCCAGCATATATTGGTGCATAGAGTTACTCCTCCTCAGGTGCAAGACTTTGCATTTCCCTTTGTCACTTTTCACAAGGTTCTTGTGAGCCCATATCTCCAGCCTGTCAAGGCCCCTGTGAAGGGTGGCGCAACCATTTGGTGCATCAGCCAATCTTCCTGATTTTGTATCATCTGCAAATTTGTTAAGGGGGAAAAATGGCAGTGGCAAATACAGCTTCACAAAATTCTCATTTACTTTGGTACCTCAGAGTGAAAGCAGGATGTTGCCAGCTGCCCCCAGAGAGAACGAGCATTTGCTGGATGCAGTATGACTCCGTTGTGTAAAGCTTAAAAGAGTTTTCCTCCATATCAGGGCTCTTGGATTTGTGTAGTGATGAGGACTGTATGTGAGCTGTCTGTGTTTTAATTATTCATGAAGGATGTCTGTTGATAACAAGTCTGAAATGAATACTTCCAGTGACTACTTTTGATGCTTACTTTAGATCCTGTAAGTTGAAGAGATCCTAGTTCGAAATCCTTATGAGACTCTAGGGAGCCCTGAGGGATGCAGGTGTTGTCTCCCAGTACCTAAGTAATGCTCCACACGTTTTCAGTTAAGGGAAATGTGATTTTTTTGTAGATAAATATGGATTCATGACTATCTTGGATGGACCTTTCTGTTTCTTACTTTTACTGGTCAGGAGGTACCTGCCCTCTTCAGCAATCTGCGACTTGTGGGCCGCCTGATTTTGATATGCTTCATTCAGGACAGAACGCTCAGCCCTCCTCCACCTGGTGTTGAATGCTGTTGGTTGAAAATTGCACCTGCTATGGCTAATATTCACAGTAAGCAGTCCTGAAAGTGCATTTTTACCTTGTGTTTTCTTAACCTAGAGGTTTTGGTGAGATCACTTTAAATGATGTGTTTAAACTCTGCAAGGCCTGGTCTGAAAACAGGTGTTGAAAACTGATTGCCAACTTGCTTTGGGGATGTGGACTTAATTGGCTTATTCTGTTAACAATGTTTTTAATGGATTATCTGTTGCAAGTCTCATCAAGTCCTCTCTGCTTTCTTCTGCCAAATAAATATTCCCTAATAATCCCCAAATCTGTTCCTTATTTTTCGTTATTTTTTTGCTTTTTTAATAAATCAACTTTTTTTTTTTTTTTTTTTTTTTTTTTTTTGTCCCAGAAGCCTAAACTGACTTAAACATGAGCTGCTCCTTGGCTGAACCACATAGCAGCTTCTGTAGAGTGTGCTGTGTTTTGTCAGTGTTCTTTGCAGAACCACTGGTACTCTGGATAATCAGGACTACACAGTGATGTTCCTGAGGCGTGTGTAGGTGTCTTGGGAGAATAATATGAAATAGGTCTTGCGTGTCTCTGCTAAGCTAAAGCAACAGGGAAACAGTTAGTTCTGGGCTTCCTGCATTGTACTGAGCTTTTAATTTCCAAAACTGACAATTAAATTCTTGGCTATTTGCAGGATATGAGCTGGATCTCTCATAGAACCCCACTGAAAGTGCCTTCCTACTTGACAGGAAAACATTAGTAACTAATAACCTGTTCATTTAAACTGTTACCTAAGCATTTTGCATAATTTTTTCATAAACAGTCTAAATAAACATTTTGAATAATCTTATTTTAAAATTTTCTTGATCTAATTTATTTTGCGTAAGTATATCTTTAGAATAGAATAGACTATTTAAGTTGGAAATTTATTTCAGATAAAATTCTGCTCTATCAGCATCCTAATGGTGGAATTGCACACATGATCTGCAGCACCATTCCCAAGGAAAGAAAAGGAAGGAAATGCAGATTTGCAGATTTTGTCCATGTCACTCACTTACAAATAGGTCCCTGCAGAATAATAAAGAGCTTCAGCGTCATTGGCTTTTTTTTTTTTTTTAGCTAAATAGACATAGACTTCACATACTATAAGGTCCCTCAGGCTGGGTACCATTTTAGGAGAGTTCTATATTATATTACATGTTTCTAGCTGGTGGTTCAAATTTCTAAAGTAGGATTTTTCTGATTACAAGCTAAAGTTTGAATTTCCAGCCCCACTGAATCCCCCTTCAAATCTGCTGACTCTGCCAGGCAGACTGATGTTTTAGTGGATTTGTTAATGTTTAAGCTACATTCTTACCATTCTTTTCTCACAGGAAAATATCTGTAAATAACTCTGTCTACAATTTCTTGCTCTGCTGGGTTTCCTGTCACTCTCAGGAACTTAGTGCCTTCTTTATTTTGAGTGTTAGTATATCTCTAAGAATAACCAACTGAGGGTATGATGATGGATTAGTGCCATTTGGGTAAAGGAGCATATGCCCCTTTTTTGCCTTGTTTTAAAGGTACATAATATCACTTTATCTTTGCATGTGTTACGGGAAATTTTTATTTCTAGGTTTTAATCTTAAAGTAGGATTATTGCAGCACTACTTTCTTCCTTTGTTTCCTGCAAGAGTCATTGAATCTACTGAGATTAAGTCCTTGAATCTCACCCAAAAGCCTTCCCCCCCCCCCCCCGTTCTAAAAGTTTCAACTACAAAAGCTGGTGTCAAAAATTATATTACATTTAGTGTATCAAGAACAAGGGGTCCAGTTTAACTAGGAAAAAATGAAAATATTAAAAATTTTGTAACAAGATTGAAGATAGTTAAAAGTTTTACGAATTGACATGAAATATGAATTTCAGAACTTTAAAGCAAACAAATTTCAAAAGTTAGCCAGTATTCTTTGTTTGGACCACTGCCAATCCTCATTACACTTGGGATGTGAGGTTTCTATGTTTACCTGAAGAGTTACTGTTTGATGTTTTTACTGGTTAATTTCTCTCAAAAAAACCCCCAAATAATCCATCTGTTATCCGGTTTCAAAAACTTGATAGGACATCTGAGTTAGTGCTAGGTATTTCACATTCATCGTGGATATTATCTTGAATACATGATTATTTTTATGACTTTTCACTCCTTTTAAGGATTGCTGTGGGAGTCAGTCAGCAAACCAGTGAGTACCTTGCACGGCACTGTGCTGGGGCAAGAACAAAATGGGTTATGCCTTGGTTTGAGAAAGTTCTGCTGAGTTTGTTAACAGCAGTGCTGGCTTGTGTCAGGAGTGTGGTTGGAGCAGAGTGTAGAAAGCTGTGCATTATCTCTACTTCAAGCATGTGAGGATTCTCCTCTTTCTCCATAACCGAGTGCCTGAGCTGGATGAAAGCTTTACGTAAGCCTCAGCTGTTGGGCGTGGAACTATCTTAGTTGAGAGGGAGGGATACATGTAACTCATTGAAGTCCTGAGCATGGAAAGTCATGGTCTTCTTACAAATGCCACCTCAGGAATTTCAGGGTTTTTAGGTTTTCTAGTCTCCATAGTCAGCCCTGAAGGTTAGACAGCTATACGTAGCGGGGAATGTGTTGTAATTGTGTGCTCGCCTATAACAGGTAGGCCAGTATATGCAATAAAAATGACACAATAATAAGAACTACAACTGCTGACTATTTTAAGGTAACGTCTTTTTGCTCTGGTTGGCTGGCAGTTTGGACTTAATTGGAAGTTATTTTATTATTGTGATAATTTATATTGAATTTAAATGCATTGTACTGGCTGATAGGAATATTATAAATGTAGCAAATCTTCTGCTGGGTAGTCTATAATACAAGGCATTTTCAAGAGCTGGCAGGTTTTGTAGAGGCTGAATTATCATGTAGAATGTCTGGAAGCATATGATTTATGCCAAAGGTGCTGTAAGATTGCATAAATTTAAGACTTTTATTCTGAACTATTGCATTCACGCACTAAAATAATTATAGGGTGCTGACGATGCAGCACCATTTAAGAAAATGAATGACTTAATTTTACTTAAGTCTATTGTTAAAGATAAAACTAAGCTACTGTATTAAAAAAAAGAAAAGAAAAACCTCGCAAAAGAAGATGAAATGCTGTCAAGTCATAGATCATAACACTGCAATAGGGAGTTGCTCTCTGATAAGAAATTGTATTAATTTTACCTCCTTTTTTTAAAGCATCCTTACATGATCAAACAGTTCATTCAAATGTTGAAATTTAGTGAGACCTCTGTTGCTGTTAACTTTTCATATTGACTATCTAAGAGCATGGGCAGTAGTCTGATCTGAACTGATTCACTGCTAAACCTGCTATAATTATTTATTATCACTGTCTATGATTGGGGGTAGGGATATCACTATTTCTGGCATGGTGATGCTCAGAAGTAGAAAATTACAAGGTCTTGTGTATGCACTTAGTACCACAGTGGTTCACACGATGGTTATCACTTGGGTGTGTGCACCTACACTGTGAAGTTGAACCCAAGACTGTCTGCTTGACCATGTTCTGTCTGGAAACCATCTTCCTCTGTGGGTGTCTATGGGACATCTGGGAGGCCATTGTTTGTGCTGCAGGAGTCCAGACTACCTTCTGGACAGTAGGAGAGCTTATCTGTGCACTCAGGTGGGAGGTAGTGAGGCCTGCAGGGTAAGAAAGAACTTGACAGGCTATTGGCACAAAAGCAGTCTGTTCTGTTGTCCTCACCCTTACAAACAGGTTGGGTTTACCAGCAAAGTACTTCGTTTTCTTTATTTGACAGACCAGATGAAAAAGATTAGTAAACTATGAAAAAGACTTAAAGAAAAAAAAAATCCCCACCAAGTTACATCTGCTGTGAAGAAGAGCCTGAAGAGGTAACTTTGAGCCAAAGAGCTTGGACAGTCAGTTGACAGGACAAAGAAATGATGCTGAGAGATGGCCCATGTCAAACCATGTCAAGCCTGGGTCAAATTGAGAAGTAGCACCCATCACTCAGCAGTCCTTCCTTGTGCAGTGCTGTGGCTCATTAGGTCCTAATCCTCGTTAGTTACCTATTAGTAGCCTACAGCTGTGTGGCACATCAATATAAGGCTGGGTTCGCTCTTCCAAGCAGAAGCAATGGAGCTGGAGAGGAGGAAGTGTAGGCAAGGGTGGATGCTGTAGACATGCAGTTGTACTATTCTTTGACTTACGTAAAGTCCCTGAGTGCAAATACAGTGTTAACAAGAGAAATCTACGATGCATCACAAGTAGTTGCCCCTTCATCTGTTTCTCAATCACCATCAACATTGAAGTGGGAAATGGAAAAAAGTGCAATGGGAGAGGAAAAATAGATTAATAGCTGATGCTATTTATTAGTAGTTCTTTCCAGGTCAGCATGACACTGACAAACCAAGTCCCAGTCATGCTAGAAATTTTTGATAAAAGCTCAGACATTTAATATTTGAGGTGACATTTCTAGTTTAAGTTGTGATAGATGTATCTTAGCAATTTTTATATTTTTTGTGCTTCACATCAGCCCTCCAGTTTTATTTATGATATTTCCAATTTTGAGCCTTCTAATCTTCTTCTTTTTAAAGTAAACTTAAAGTATGAATCTGTATTTATCTGCCAGAAAGAGTGGTGTTGATATAAACAGATATACTGGTGCTCTGTTTTCCCAGCCTTTCAGAAAACAACTATTCAGCAGTACCTACAGTGAAATATATGGTCCTCAGGTGGTTGCAGTGAGGTGTGAACTTAAAGGCTTTTGTGGAACTATGCTGGATTCTTCTAAGATAACTTTCATTCCAACTTCGATAAAGCAAGTGAAAGAATTGTAAAAAGTCCGACAATTGCAAGACCTATAGTAGGGTGACCTCTAAAGAAGGCAGAATGAGCAGCTTCACTTTCTTTTCCCTCTCATCTATGCTGCTTAAAGAAAGCTTGGAAGATTATTTCCATGTTTTTGCCACTCCTAGCAATAGAAACTCAAATCTGACTAAACATCAAAAGACCTTTTCAGTAACTGGAGAGTAGTGGCATCGTATCTTTTGAATTAATTTGGAAATAAATGATTAGTTAAAGATCCCTATCTTTTTATTTTTCAATGTAAAACACTTTCTGAATTCATTGAGAAATTTAAGGATGGAAGAACCACAAGTCCTCAGCAGAATTGTCTATTTTCAGAAAACACTGAAAACCAAACTTTGTCATTCTCCCATATTAAAGACATCAAAAAGTCCAAAACCTGTTGAGAAAAATACTTGCTTTTTTTTAAGTGCAACTTTAAATTTCTAATTTTAAGTTAGTTAAATAAAATGTAAATTATCTGTTTTAATATTTTTTTCATTATAACTTTGGTTGCCATCCTCCGTGGAGAAACAGATTTGGTGTTAATTTTGGTGATAGTTTTGGCTGGTAGTGTGGAAAATAGGAAAATGGTTTTACTGCTTCTCATAGATTAATGGTCCACCAATTAGGAATTTTAATTTCCATATGGTTTGCATGTTAAAAAACTCAAAAATTACTTTTAGCTGTTATAATATTTAATTTGGGATTATGTAAAATCAGATGTGGTTTGAAATCTGGAAATGAGTTTAAACTATAAAAATTTGTTATATGGTTATATAAGGCTATGTTAATTGTGCTGGAGGCTTGAAGAATAATGTTTTTGAAAACATGCTTTGCATTTAAAATTAGCATTAGTATCTATTAAATGTTGAACTTTATTTGTTAGTCACTGTGTTAAAGTATAAAAATGGAACTTATCATTTGTGTTTCAAGGTTTAGGGTTTTTTTAGTTAGGAAGAAGCTATTTTTTCCTTTTTTTTTTTTTTTTTTTTTTGTTACTCTGCAACTTCATGTGAGGTCACGTTGGGGTTTAACCCCAGCTGCCAACTTAGTCCCATGCAGCTGCTTGCTTGCTCATGCCCACCCCCCACCAGTGGGATGGGGGACAGAATCAGAAGAGTAAAAGTGAGAAAACTCATGGGCTGAGATAAAGACAGTTTAATAGGGCAGGCAAAATCTGAGCGCTCAAGCAAAGCAAAACAAGGAATTTATTCACCACTTCTCCTGGGCAGGCAGGTCTTCAGCCATTCCCAGCACAGCAGGGCTCCATCACACCTAACGGTGACCTGGGAAGACAAACACCACTGCCCTGAACATTCCCCCCTTTCTTCCTCTTCCCCAGGCTTTTTATACTAAGCGTGACACATACGGTGTGGGTGATCCCTTGGGTCCTGGCTGTCTCCCCTCTGAGCTTCTCGTGCACCCCAAGCCTCCTTGCTGGTGGGGTGGTGTGAGAAGCAGAAAAAGCCTTAATGCTGTGCAAGCACTGCTCAGTGATATCAAAGGAAAAATCTTTGTATTATCAGCACTGTTTCCAGCATAAATCCAAAACACAGCCCCATACCAGCTACTGTGAAGAAAATTAACTGTACCCCAGCCAAAAGCAGCACAGGTGGTGATGAAACAGAACTACTTGTTTAAGCTGAAATGAGAACAGTAGCTTCTCAGAAAATATTGCTGCTGTCAAAGGTGGTATCACCCAGTTCTATTCTACACTGTATTTAACAGCAAACCTGGAATGCTTGAATATGTCTATCTAATTAAAATAATTTTAATAGCTTGGCAATTTTTAGCTCTTAGAAGTTGTCATAACTTGTAATGTTTAGTAATTTCATTTTAGATGAAAATATACCTTATACTTGCAGATGTATCTAGTTTACTTAAAGCACTGAGAGATAATGCAGTCATTGATCATAACCAGTGCGGGTTCATGAGGGGAAAGTCCTTTTATGACAAGGTCACCCACCTAGTTGACCAAAGGAAGCCTTTTTTTTTATTCTTTTTTTAATTTAGCAAAGCTTTTGGTACTGTCTCTCACAGTATCATCCTGGATAAACTGTCCAGCACACAGATAGACAAGTCTATAGGACATTGAGTGAACAACTCATTGTCCGGTTGGGCTCAAAGGTTATAGTAAATGCAATTACATCAGGCTGCTAGTTGGTCACCAGTGGAGTTCTTCAGGGCTCAGTTTTAGGGCTAGTGCTCTTTGATGTCTTCATAAATTATCTGGACACTGTAATCAAATGTACACTAGGTAAATTTGCTGACAAGGAGGAGCTGTGGGCACCCTCAAGGGCAGAGAGGCCTTACAGAGATCTGGATAACCTGGAGAGCTGGACAGTCACCAACCATATGAAATTTAGCAAGGGCAAGTGCTGGATTCTCCACCTGGGATGGGGTAATCCTGGTCCTCTCTCTAGTCACCAGTGACAGGACACAAGAAAATGGAATGAAGCTGCGTCAGGGAAATTCTGCTCGGACATTAGGAAAAGTTTCTTCACTGAGAGGATGGGCTGTCACTGCAACAGGCTCCCCAGGGAAGTGGTCACAGCATCAGGCCTGACAGAATTCAAGGAGCATCTGGCCAATGCTCTTAGTCATACAGTCCAGTTTTAGGCAGTCCAGTGAGGAGCAGGGAATTGGAGTTGATGTTCCTTATGTGTCCCTTCCCGTCAACTTGAAATGTTCTGTGATTCTATGATTCATTCTTTTACCTACTATGTGGAAAATGACATGGTCTCATTTAAAATGCAGCAACCACCTGCCAAGTTGTTAACAGAATTTTAATGAATTCATTTTCCTTCAGTTACTCTGAGCACTTTAGCTTTTTCAGTCTTTGTTTTTAAGAAATGGCTGTCTGCATTCATTTACGATGATGTAGATTTTTGCATTTGAAAGATGAACAAAGATCTTGGATAATGTTAATTTCTACAAGGTCTGGTGTAAAAGTGCTGAAATGTAGTTTTTAGCTGCTCTGCGAAACTTTTGGAGAGGCTAGTTTCCCATTAGGGTTTCAGTTTCAGAATGGAAAAGACACATGTAGCAAGCAGTCTCTGCATTGCCGTGTTGCAGCAGAATCCCATAATGTGAGGTATCTGCCTGTAATTCAAAACTTCAAGAGGGATCCAGCTGAAGCAACAAAGGTCCCACTTTTGGCATTTGTGCAGCAGCTGCCTGGGCATTGTGCCATTCATCAGAGGCAATACACATTCCCTCTCAATCCTGCTGTGATTCCCTTCCTCCCTCCTGTTCCAAATGCTTTCGTAGAGCTGAGCAATGTGAACTTTCATCAGAGGAGGTGAAAGTGGTGTTGCTCATTCTGAACATGCTGGCATTGTTTTCCCAAGTTAAGTCCCACTGAAGGTATATTCCTGTTCTTCTCCTCACACTTGCTCCCTTTTAGCCCCACAGTTGACTTGCTCTTTCGTGTAATTACATGAAAAAAGCTAAGAGCCTTTTCCAGGCAAAGAAAATTAATGTCCTTTTATACTGAGCTGTACTACATTACCAGTAATCCGGTTATGTTCGGTCCTTTGCAAATGAAGACCATAAAAGACAAGCAGCTTTGATCCATCTCAGTTACAATTGCCATGATATCCCATCCTTGGAGTCAATGTGGAGTTTTTTCAGCAACAGTTGGTACAGTTACTGAATGTGGAACTTAATTTTCATTGTTACATGATATAAATGATGGTTGGGGAGATTATTACATCATTTTGTAAGAAACTGTAGCTAAAAACATAAATATCATCTATCTGTCTTCTGGGAAAAAAAAGAAAAAAATAAAGCCAAAACTTTGTCATCATGAAATAAGTCTTAGGAGCCTCTGCACAAGAGCAGCTGTGAAAGGGAATACCGGATGGGTGGTCTCTCCATCAGGGAAATTCTCTCTCTCTCTCTCTCTCCCCCCCTCTCTTTCACAAAAGCCTTGCTGATGCAAGGAGGTTGGTGAGCATTTAGATGAGGTCCTAAGGGATACACCAACTTTCTATTTTAATATATATTGTGGTAAGATTGTTGTGTTTAAAGTTTGCTTCAACTGTTTCCCATGTGATCTTGTTGGCCATGTATTAAAGTAAGAAACTGCTGTGATAAAATAGATGTAGAAGTAATGTTAATTATGAGTAATGATAAATTTTGGTGGTTGAAAGAGCCTTTTTGGGTCACCCCTGCCCAGGAGGAGATTCCACACACAGAACCTTGAAGATAGTTCTCTGAATTGGTCTTAAACCCTTTAAGTTGTAGAGCATTGCAGCTTGCCTTTTGACCTTCCCCTTAAACCTATCCTTCCAGTGTTTAAGGGAAAAAATTCCAGGAGGACAGATGATATGTATGTAATGATCTATAATAGTTTCTCCATATCCGATCACTGGTTTGCATCCAGCCCAGGTGGTAAAGTCTGAAAGCTGTTGCCAACTGATAGCGTTCTCATGGGCTGTGAGAAATGAGCACCCATCCAGGATTCAGTGAGTAGAGACATCCAGAGCAGAAATGCAGTTTCACTGTTAGTACCTATTTGCAGTGTCAGCAGAGGTGCTGATGCAGAAGGAGACTCAGGAGACTGAATTCCTTTGGACTTATGCGGCCCAAAAATAACTGTGTGCGTTTCAGAAGAGACTGTAATGGAGAGCTATATTACAAATAGACTTTGTACAAACATGACAATTTTATTTTCAAATAACATTTAACATAACAGCAAATGTAGTAAAACCAGTAATAGGAATAAACTATACTAGGTTTACATACTAAATAGGAAACAAAGGATAGCACTTAGGCTGCTGAAGTTAAACACTGACAAGAAGTTAAAAGCAAGGGGAGCTTGTGGTGGCTCCTGTGACAGTCTTGGCACAGATTGCCTGAGAGAGGTGCAGAGCTTCCAGCCTTGGAGGCTTGTAGGAACATGTATTGTATAAGCTACCTAGATGGAGAGCACAGCTCTGGATAGTGAGTAGGTATTTCTGCAATTATTTTTAGGTCTGGCAAATGTGAAATATTTCCCACTGAACTGTGAGAGGTAGTGGGTTTTTGACTCTGTTGGTCTCTTGGGAAGCAGTTACAGGCCATCTCTACTATTTCCCAGCTGTGAGTGTGGCATGAAGCATCTGGCAGAGCTGGAACTGGGACACAGCTTCCTGCTGAGCAGATGTCTGTGTCTGTTGATATTGCTTTTGGAGAGATGGGTGTACTAAATGAGTGTTTGAGCCTTACTTGGCTCTGAGTCTGATTCTGTGAAAGTTAGGCAACAGTGGGATTAAGGTACATGCCTGTTGGCCAATTACCTTATGTGGATTAAGTGTGATGCCGCTTTATGGGTTGCCTGAGATGCCATCTCAGTGTCTTCAAAGGGAGTGTGCTGCACCATCTAGCCAAGGATCACCTGTTTTACTTTTTACTCATTGTTCAGTTGTAATTACTGTGTGCTGCTTAAAATCTGCTCTGACAACTGCATTGACTTTATTGTGATGATATTGGAGTGCTTCATAGAATTTTAGGACTTAATTTTTCAGAGCACTTGTTTGAGGGAGAGTGGAGGGTTGCCATTTCCCCATTATAACACATGAGAGTTGAACACAACAAGGTTCAGGAAGTTTTTCTTTTCTGCCCTGTATTTTTTCAGGACACTTTGTGTTAAATAACAGCCTGTGTTCATGGTGCAGGCCCCACTGTAATTTTTTAGTGCTTGGCCATTCTGCCTGTGAAGCAACCTTGGTCTGAAGAAAAACAACTAAGGAACAAGGAATGTGATTAGTAGGAACATGACTATATGAGGAATTTTGCTCTGCATTGCAAAAAGACTCTGTGGTAAATGAAAGGATCATGTTGGATTTCAACGACAGGAGTTGACTGGCTTGACATTAAGAGCATTGTTCCTGGCCTTCTCCTTTTCAGGACCTGTGTCCTTAAGTGTTACGTGATTAGGTTGTACATGATACTGCTTTCTCCCTAGAGCAAGCTAGTCCATGCCCATGGAATGTGAAACCCACTTCTATTTCCATAGAGAAAATAAACCTGTAATCACAGGAATGGACCTGCAGTGGACTGGTAGTGATGGTTCCCAGCGTCCACTGGGTGACTTCGCAGTCGTAATGTCCTCTTGATGTAGATTTCAGCATATTACTTCCCAGGTTTTAAAAAGGTGAACATCGATCCCCCTCAACTCTTCCATGTATGTGTTGCTGCTGTCTTGGATTGCAGGCAGGCAGCTCTAGAGTCACAGAACTCACCTGTGCCCCTTTTGCTGATGGTTCTATTCCAACAGTGTTTGACAAATGGTCTTCTGTGTTGGTCACTTTGCCTTTGGGCTTTGCAGCTCTTACCTATGCACTGCAATATTTAAAAAGGCAGCTGGGTCTCGCCCTGCACTCTGGTAAGGAGTTCTTTATTGGAGGAAGTTCCCTTTCCCTCAAAGATAAGTTTGACTCTACTATCAAGTTTCAGTGGTGACTTGTGTATCTGTGGTTTTATTTTAGTCACCACCTTCTCCTCTGGCCTTTTCATGTCTCTGTGCTCCACAGATTTTTCATATTTGTGTTCTTGTTTGTTGTTGATATGTGCCACTGGTATTTCTGAGGGCTTTTCAGTGTAAGCAGCTGGGTTTTCCACACCATTCTGGTGAATTTTGGAACACCACTTGTACAGTATTTGATAAACCACCATCTTATGTGGAAAGTGGACATGCAGGAACATGTCCCTGCATGTAGAACATGTCCCTGCATGTTTAACTGCCTTTGAAGACAAAGAAGCACTTTATAAATATATTTACAAATAAATGTATTGCTATTTTCATCACTGCAAATACAGCCCATTCTTGTGATTGATTATGGTAATTATGAAATGATTAGCTTTTCTTCACTTGTCAAGTTTTCTCATTAAATCTGATGGTAGATACCTTTTTTTAACTCTGGACAATGTTTTGCCCAAAAGGTTATTGTGCATGAAGATAAAGTGGTGCTGTTTTGAGTGTTCTGTCCTTGTTCATGAGGTTGATTCATTTTAATCCCTAATAGTGTTATGTGTTCCTCCCTACTTTCTTCTAGAATCTAAGACCAACCTGTTGAGTGCTTCTGGTGTCTCCAAGTAATTTCATACTTACTTGCTCCTTCTATAGAGGAAACAACCTCTAATTGTGAATTATTTCCTTAAATACTTCCCATTTTCATGGTGGTGTTCACCTGGACTTGTGTTCCAGCATCCACATGAGCAAGAGCATACAGAGAAAGTGAAAATTATTCATTAATGATCTAACAGCCTGTTCTGATCAGAGTTGAGCTATATAGGCTTCAAATGTGAAAGATCATATCAGCTGATGAGAGTAAAAGGTCCTTACTGCAGAGACAGCATGATTCTCATTTTATGGAAATGGAAAGCTACAATTCTCTTTTCAGTAGTGTGTGAGAGCTGGGATGAAGATGTATCAGTATTCCTATAATGTATGTATAGCCTGAATGTTCATAACGCATTCCAAATATGACCTTCAAAATAATTATGCCCTGAATATGCAAGGTTTATTTTGTTTATTTTTAACTTTGGGAGAGGGCTACATGTGGGAATAGATTTTGTAAAATGTGTTAGTTCTTATGTGATCACCTCAAAATCCGTAATTCCTGTCAATGTCTATTGATATACTAAGTTCTCCAGGTCAAAGAACTGAAGAAGGCTTTTGGGCTCCAAGCTCTCTTAAGAATCTGAGGTTAAAACAGGAGCTTTAATGCTACCTCCTATTCCATCTTTGAAGAATTAATAGATGTTCTCCACTGTAGCTATTTTTTTTATTAGTTTTCTCTGTGAATTTTATTATGATATTTTATATGCAGTGTCTTTCAGGCTAAGACTGTGAGGTGCTTTCCAGACTCCCTTATAAAATTTCAGGATCTGCCTTAGTGCTTCCTTTCCTCTTTTAGACTAAAGTGCTTGTTCATTCTCTCCCCGCCCCCACTGCCCTGATTTCCCACTGCTATCTCAGGATGCAATGCTCCTGGTGCTTTGATATGCTTGGGCTTACACTTTCTATTTGAGCTGAGCTCCCTGTCATGGGATAGTTACAGGCCACATTCCTGTGCTGGAAATAGATACTTTTTGCATAACCTGCTTCCTTATAGCCTTTAGCATCTAGAGCCTCTGGTAAAGCACTGTCTCCACTACCATAGATGGAGCAGCATGGGAATCATCAGAAGATGAGAAAGGTGACAGGAAGAATGTAAAAGCTTGCTAGGTTCCTAAGAGGTGGAAGTTCAGAGTGTCTGTTTGTTGTGAGATATACTCACTGTACTATTATTTTTATTTAAACCAAATAACAGAACCCATCTTTTTCTTATTAGATATAGATGTAAAAAAACCCCCAAATACCTTATGAGGCATGGAATGACTTAATGCACAAGCACTTGTAGTCTCTTCATTCTCCTCTGTGCCCTTAATAGGAAATTATTCAGCATGTTCTGCTTTTGATTTTGCCAAAAGATGTCTTCTCAAGACCCAAGCAGCAAAACTGAAGTATTGCTCAGAATGTGTCCTAATGATCATCAACTGCCTGTTTAACTGTTGTTTACTTCCTCATAAAAAAAAAAGAACATAAGGAGTTAATTTTTTTGATAAAAGGTTACTCTTTATTTCAGGGTACTACAATAATAGGCAAGGACTGTCTTCTAAACACAAATTTCTGTAGTTCTGCATTAGTTTTTGCCTGTGATTCTGTCAACAACTACAACTGACTTTGGAAAAGTCACTTTTCTCATCTGAATATCTGCTTCTAGTCTTTAAAATAGCACTCCTTTGTCTCTTAGGATTCCAACTCTTTGCTGCAGAGACAGCTTCAAATGACAGTGTCCAGTTGTTGGAGGAGGCACTCCTTGAATCATGACAAACCTAAATTCAGCTTCCCACTCCTGCCAAAGATTTCTGTGTGAGCTTTGGCAATTCACTTGACATCTCTTTGCTGTCCATGAAATGGGATAACAGGCAATGTCCTGCTGTACAAGAATATCCAGGAGGTGCACCTTCAAGAATTGAATTTCAAGAATTTAGGTTGTGGTTGAACAGCTTTTAAAATTGACCTTAAACTGGGATTGCTGTGATCCAGTTCTGCCCTTCTTTTTCCCTGAGTGTGCTTTCCTCTGTATGCCCTGGCCAGATTGATGGGGCTTTTTCTTCATAGGGATAGTTTGCGGTTGGCTCAGCTTCTTGAAGTGTCTCACTGAATAGATACGAATGCCAGCACCTTGGAAGGGTGGGGTGCTGCAGGGGAAGCGAGGAGACCAGAGGAACTCAGGAGTTTGGATTTGCAATGGCTTTAAGTTGCAAAAACCCTGCAACCTAGAAACAGACTGCAGTATCTCTATGTGAAATAATGATGTTGAATAAATAGCTACTAGGACAGAAACACCTTGTTCTCCACAGACTTGGTGTGTGGGTCCTCCTTGCTTGAAAGCTGGTACAGAGTAGTACCTTAAAGTAAGATTCTTAGAGTTTTCTCCAGCCCACCCTATGCTGAGAAATAGTCATCCTTCACCCACAATCTATATTCCACTCGGTCCCAGGGTTTCTTGTTGCTGAATGTACCTCCCTCTGCTGAGTCTCCTCCAGTTATTCTCCTATGCAGTTCATAGTATTTGTCTCTGATCTTCAAAGTGGTTCTTCTTCCTTTGCCTTAGTCCTATTCTCTTGCAGGGCAAACCTAAAGCTCTTTATGTTGCTCTTAATATGCAGGAGGTTACTTTCCCTCTCCCTTTCTTTTCCAAAGTACTACAACAGGGTAGGTTCAGATTAGATATCAGGAAGAAACCTTTTACTGTGAGGGTGTTGAGGCATTGACCAGGTTGCCCAGAGAAGCTGTGGATGCCCCATTCCAGCAACTTCATCTAGTGGAAGAGGTCCCTGCCCGTGGCAGGAGGGTTGGAACTAGATGATCTTTAAGGTCCCTTCCAACCCAAACCACTCTGTGATTCTATGAAATGCAACCCCCCTCCCCTCAAAAAAACCCAAAAGGCGGGGAGGAATTAAAAATACTTGATTTGACTTGGTCTTCGAGACTTGTAATAAGTCATTCTAAAGGCATGGGAAAGCGTGTTGTTAATGCACTGCTTCACTGAAGAGTCATACTTCCAAAAGACATATCATAAGGAACAAATCACTGGAAAAAGTAACTCTGGTGTTGTACATTTATTTCTTTAGTGTCCCTGGTGGCAGCAGGGAGCAAAATACTTTAATTCATATCTTTGATATATACCGGTAATATATGTGTGTGTGCATATATATATATATGTATACACACCATAACTTTGGTGTAGGGAGGGATATATGAACTTCCAAGAGCAAGTTCTGAATTTTAAAGTCTGTATTTAACAAAGGACTTATATTGTTTTTATCAATTTGCAGCATGTTCATGATAACCTGTACGCCCTGCCCTTGTTTGCCTTGATTGATTCCGTGGGAGAAGTAAATGCAATGGTTAAGCACAGTGCACCATTGAATTCATTCATGCCAAATTTCAGAGGATACTGATAGGTTATATGATAAAAGGGTCATAACCATAAAGGAGCAGAAGGTAAAAGAGCCCAACTAACCCACAGTCATGCAAAGGGAACACCCTGATTTGATTTCTCCCCAGACACTCACAGGAGAGGGATCAATCAGCCTGTGGTCTGAGTGTAAAATCTGTCAAGATGAGTCAACATGAGAGACTGGTCAGTACATTTGCAATCGTCCATAGCATGGAATATCACAGGAACAAATGCCAGATTCTGCCCCTGGGACAGAGTAGCGTCAGACACAAGTATAAACTGGGAGAGGAGTGGCTGGAGAGGGCCCTGAAGAGAGGGACCCTGGGGGTGCTGGTGGGCAGCTGCTCCATGTGAGTCAGCAGTGTGTGACCGGGCAGCCCAGAGGGCAAACCGTGTCCTGGGGAGCATCGTGCCAGCTGGTCAGAAGGAGGGATCATTCCGCTGTGCTCAGTGTTGGTGTGGCCTAACACAGAGTGCTGGGTGCAGTTCTGAGCCCCACCATTTCAGAGGGGTGTGAAGGTCCTTGAATGTGCTTAGAGGAAGGCAACAAAGCTGGTTGGGTGGGCTGGAAGGTATGTGTGCTGAGGAGCAGCTGAGGACTTTGGGCTTGTCTGGTTTGTTTGCTACTGGCTGGATGTGGGAACCTGCAGCAGCCTTGCCTCTGTGGGGCTGTCGGATTTGGCAGCTCTTAGCAGGTTCTAGTTACCCTTTCTAACTGAATAGCTGGAAATCTGACATTCAGATATTGGTGACGGGAATGGGGTGAAAAGGGAGTTAGTTTGGTGTGTGTGGCTTTTTTTGTTTGTGTTGGACATTTGAGAACAAAGTAGTTCTCAAATAATTCGGTATCTTTTATACAAATGAGTCATGACACAATATTCTTAGATGTTTGCCTGTGTTAGCAACTGGGATTAGGCTTGCACTTATATGTCGTAGTTTCTGTGCCTCCTTCTGGCACTTCCAATTGGCCTTTCTCCATCTCTGACATCTTGCTGTTGAATAACAGCTTTGGTCTGTCCCCACCAAACTTTTCCAGGACACAAGATGCCTGAACTCTAGGGCATCCTAATAAAATGGGTTGACTAATCTAATTATGAAGGCAAGCTGCAGAGAAGTACACAGCTGGTTCTGCTGACAATGCAGAATGCTGTTACAGGTGCTGAAAAGTGATAAAGTGTATTTATTATTCCTGTGGATTTTGTGTCATCCACTTACATTGTGACTCATCTGGTGATCCTGAACTGTGAAGCTGCAATGTAAAACCACTAGATACCACTTTGTGTACTTCTTGGTTTCAAAGAGCTTCCCTCTCAGTTGTCAGACCCTGTATTTCTGTTTCTCCTGGAGCCAGAGCTGGCATTCTGTCTGGCTCCCTAAGACACTGCTCCAAACAGCTGGCCTATTGCAAGAGAGGGAACTTCTTTAACTTGTGATTTGTGCAGCATATATACCTTTGTTTCATAATAGCCCTCAGATGTTTGCAAAGAGACAGTTTTCTAAGCCGCTCTATTTTCTTACTGTTTGTTTTTTCAGCTTTTCTGTTAAGCTGGTAGATGAATGCAATAAATATCCTGAGAGTAAAATTGAGTCTGTGTTACTCCTAAACTGTAACAGAACTATTCTGCAATCATCAGGCCATCATTCTATTAAAGCAGAATGGAAAGCAATGTCTGATGTATACATCTTAACACAGATCCATGGACTGAAATTGAAACCCAAAAAATTTGTACAATGCATATGTCCCTGGTCTCCTGGCCAGCATTGCCCCTTTATTTGTTTTTTGTTGCTACTGGAGTCAATGATCTGTGCCCTGTACCAGGAGAGCATTAACCTTGTTTCTTCTTCATTTGTGACAGAGTGTATATGTGAAAAAACAGACCATCTTCACTCATTTCTCTTCTCCACCTTCCTTGTTCCCTGTGATATGACCAGTATTGAGAAATCTCTTTCAAATCTAATATGAACAGCAGCACAGAAAGTGTTTAAAAGTGCAGCCAAGGTAAAGCTTTGTCTTGCTGGGCTTTAAGCATATATACAAGAAGGTCTTCAGTTTTGTGTGTATTTACCGTTTCCTGACTTACTAAAACATGAACCTTCTAAACGGATTGAAATGCTACAGCCGTGTGCTGTTGTCTGCCCTGCCCTCTTCTCCCTCTTGTACAGCTTTTCCTCGGGTATAACAACAGTGTTTGCACCTTACACCATTGCTTTTTGTTCTGTTGTAGGTATTTACACTTCTAGGAAATTCTAGGTCTGAAGTCCCATCTATCATCTCTTAGGTGGTCTGTTTATGGCAGATCTTCTCTTCACTCTGCGTTGGTAGCTGGAGACTCATTTAGTCTGAAGAACAGGCTGATTTGCATAGTCTTACTTTACTTAGAGAGGGTTGTAGAGAAGACAGGTAGTCAGGTTCTTCTCAGAGATGCACAGGAAGGACATCAGACAGGGGTCACAGTTGGTGCCTAAGACCCAAATGGAGGTGAGGAAAAAATTTTTTCCTGGGGGTGCTGCTGTGGGAAGAGGTTACTCTAAGAAGCTGTGGAATCGGTAGCCTTGGAAGTTTTCCAAATTCAGCTGGACAAGCTCTTAAGTAATATGATACAGCTTTGAAGTTTGCCCTGCTTTGACCATGGGGTTGGACTAGGTGATCTCAAGAGGTCCCTTCCACCCTGCATTATTTTGTGAGTACAAACAGTATCACTGAGTACTTTCTTTTAGCAGAAGGCTGACTGTTAAATTTCTTTTAATGTTAAAGAGTGATTAAGGGAGTGTGTGAAAAAAGGTTGATTTTTCTCTTTCTTGCCGCTGAGTTTAAATAGTTTGCGTTCAGTGAGCCTTCTTGCAGTGCCACTATTGTGTGATTATTGTTTTTGTTAGATGGTAGCTAAAATGAAGTGTCAGTGTGAATGAAGGCTGGCAACTATAGTGTTGACCTTCAAAAGAAAGCTGAGGTTTTTCTTAGCAATAACTGTCCTGAAAGTATAACCACTGGTAAAATAATGGGCCTGATATTACAAGAGGATGCAAACTTAGAGTCTGCAGGGTGACAGAATTCTAAGCAATAACAACATGAGTTCATAAAGAATAAATCTTGCCAGACAATGTAATTGCTTTTTTTGATAGAATTGCAAAATTAATGATTTTAGGGGATCAAGAGGGAAGTAGGTATATGTTTACTTTCTAACATGAAGATTAATTGAAATTCGCTTGGGTAGGAAGGGAAAGTTGGGTGAAAGATAGTAAATAGGAGCTGATTATCCGCAGCAGTGTAATGGTTATGTAGGTTGGGAGTTAGACTGGTGTTGTGTAACATTTCTGTTAATGATATGACAGAGGGAGAGAGAAAATACTCTTAATGAGCTTTGAAAACAAACTGGGAATTGTGAGCCTCAGAGCAGAAAAATAAGGGGGCGAAGGGTTTAGATACATAAAGAGAAAATAAAATGAGATTAAACTCGGAGAACTGTTAAATCAGAAGCATGTAAACTATCTGGAGCATATATCCTAAACAGAAGCAGGGAGAGAGGTGCCAATCTGTGGTGCTGAAAATGGCAGCTAGGACCCTAGAACCCCTTTTGAGCAGGGGACTTGGTCTTGCTTCTGCCACTGGGCAGGACCACTTTAAACCCCTTGCCCAGGCCATTGGGCTTGAAATTCACTTTCTGCTACTGTTGTGATGTTTTGCTACTGTTGTGGTGTGTGCTTGAGGCTACTCCATACACTGTTAGAGGTAAAGGTGTGACTGCCCTGCTCCAGTTCTGTCTAAAATTTACTGTTACTGTTTAAAATTCTGCCAAAAGCAGAATGAATGAGTTCTGATTTTCTTTTGGGCTGTGATGGTTGAGTTCATTACAGACTTCACCCTTCATTTCACCCTGCCCAGAGTCCAAGATCTCCCCTGTGTCCCTCTGATAGGGCTGTGCAGGGTAAAAGCAGAGTGCACAGCATGCGAGCCCCGAGTCATGTGCGTGCCCGTTCTTCGTGCAGGCTCCACGTCAGCCTTGCACACTGTTCTGCCTTGCTGCTATTGATACTCCAAACACATGCTGCTGTGAGTTGGGTTGGGTTTCCAGGACTCATACAGCACTGTGCCTGCTCCCTTCCATCAGGTTTCACTGAAGACAGTCTGGATGCATAGATCTTACCTCTTTAGATATCCAGAGTGAAAATAAGCTATGTGATTTTGGGAAAGGAAGAGTGGCCAGGATCTGTTACTGTTGCCATGTTGCAACTTCGTTTATAGCAAAGGGGGAGAATTTTTTTATTTTTTTAAGTAAGTGCGGAGACAGAGAGGCCAGCAGGATAAACTAGGATTAACCACTGAATGACTTAGGTTTATCACTGTCCATATTTCTTTTAGAGCTTGAAAAGGAAGTTCAGCTAATTTTCTGTATGTTCATCCCCTTCTTTGACTCTTTTTAACAGCTTCATGTGTGCACTTATCTGTACTGACATGTTGAAACGAGAATTAAAAATCTCAAGATCTGATCCTGTTAGGAACAGAAGCATTGCTTATTGCTTCTCAAATCCATAGGAATGATACCATGGGTTTTTATTTTGGACTGTAGCAAGTTTTTTCCTCTGAGTTACAGCCAGCAAAGCTACTTTAGCATAGGAATGGTCACTTGCTATGGGAAGAAGCTCTGTTCTCAACCTGCATGGCTACCCAGATTAACCTCAAAAAGATAACTCATGTCCGGGTATGAAAATCCATTAGATTCTTTAAGAATGAAGGAATGCCCGACACTTTGAATGTATGTGCATAGGATTCTTTAACTTCATCATCAAAATGAATTGTGTTTTATTATCACATGAACACTAGAAGTTGGGAATTTAAAAATATTTCAGTTCTTTCAGCAGTTCCATCAAAATAGCTCTTTAGCATTATTAGCACCCAATGATCAAAACCATGTTTGTTTACTTCCTTCGTATTTTATTGTCCCTGTGATGTAGCACAGTAAAGACAGGAAAACACTGCAGAGGAGATGTTTCCATGTGCTGATGCTTGCCATTAGAACAGCTCATTAGAAAGAAGTTAGAAATAATGTGACTAGTAATCCTTCAAAATCCCAAGGGAAATAATGCACCATGTATGTCTGATGCAGAATGAAACAACTGGGTGGGCTCAGCCCCATGCCAAGACTGTCCATAACTGTTACAGGCTCTAATAATACAGCAGTTATTTGGGGATGTGGCCAGATATAGCAACATTTTGCCTTTTTCCTTCAAAAGACTAATCCTTTACTCAGTATTTTGATGAAAACCTTTAGAATCAGACCAATGTACATTATTCGTATACATAATCTGATATCTCTCTTAGCGCTTAAAGAATCAACAGCAGCTAAAGTCAGACTCCTGTCCAGAAAGTTTTATTCACTCTTAATACAGTAGCATCTGAAATGCCCTGAATGGTGTTTGAGTGAACAAAAGGATTTTTCTCCCTTCTTCTCCCTCTTCTCATCTCCACCGATTGTTTTTGTGCAAAGTTTATGGACTCTCCTTTCTTCTTCAGTGGGGCTTTCAGAAGAAAACAGTGTGGTAGGAAAGATGTTGGGAGAGACTTGCAATACAGGATGTATCTTAACTTTCTAGACTGACATTATTTTATGTTGTTAATGCCCAGTTAAGGAGATGGATGCATCTAAAACTGTATCAGCTTGTCAGATCAAGGTCCTTAAATAGCTTTCCATTGTCATGACATAGTGGCAACACCAAAAGAAACTCCAGCATCTCTATGCTCAAGGATCAAGCTTTCTTCTTCTATATAAGTAGCTTTAATTTAGGATCTTTCAGAAATTTACTCTTGGGGAGATTAAACCAGCCCTTCATCTGTGCAGCCGGTACGTCTCTAGGGGCAGATGGATTGCCTTTAAATAATTACTAATCCCTGTTTTTTGCGAATATGTTACATTCCTTTCCTTGAGGAAGGTCCCTTATTCTGACAAATATACTGCTGTATGGAATTCACACTCCAGTAGGAAAAAAAAAGCAGAACATGGTGATGGGAAAGACTGGAATTAATTGTGTAATTTCTTCTGTTAAAGAAGAAATTTCTTCTGTTAAAAGAAAACATTTGTTACCAGATTAGAAAGGATAACTACCAAATTAAGTCACACAGATCAGACAGGCTTTATGATCTGCAGATAATTGATAGGATGAGGATGCACCAATTGGTAAAATCTCGCTATGATAACAAACACATCTTTTTTTCCCCTCCTCATCAGTGTGATAGAAATTTCAATTTGTCACTTTTTCACTACTACTACAAGGAGTTCAGTGTCAATCTTTTGCAGTCCAAGGAGACATTATGCTTTGATAAGAAATTCCACAGCACATCTTTGGGGCCAGTAGCTGACTCAAGTTTTGGATATTGGAATAAAATGTTAGAATCACAGCAAAGTCTAGGTTGGAAGGAGATGTGGAGAGCATGTGGTCCAAACTTCTATTGAAAGCAGGGACCCAGTTCAGGTTATCTAGGCTCCTTTCTAGACAAGTGAATATTTCCACTAAGGGAGATTCTACCATCTCTCTAAGTAAGCTATTCCAATTTTTAATTGTTCTCCACAGATTTATTTTTTTTTTTCATTTTCATTTTTTTCATATCTGGGACAACTTTTTCCCTGAGCAATTTATTTCTATTGCTTGTCCTGCCAACATGCATACTTGTGTACCACCACTTTCTGTAACTGCTTTTTAGTTATTGAAAGACATTTATTGGCCTTCTGGAAAGTGAGTCTTTTACATGTTAGGCAGCACATCTGTCCTGAACTTAGTGTCTGCGTAAAGCCCTACTATTAACATTTTATGAGGTGAAAGTTTTATTTCAAAACAGCAAATAGCATCTCTTGAGGGTATCATAATTTGGAATCCTGTCCCTAAGCACGTATCTTTTCTCTTCTGTAATAGAAGTCAATGCTTTAAGTTTTCCCAGTATTGAGAAATTTGTGTCAATAATGTGTATCTGGCTTTCCGTTTTGAAGAGTCCCTGATTGCTTTAAAAATGTGGTTTACAGATTGTGCATAAGAGCTACTGGTGACCAGCCTGTGAAATCTGAGAGGGATTCTGGTTGACATAACTTTGTAGCAGTGTACCATGTCAGGCCTTCAGTAGTCTTGAGAGGTTTTTTTTTTTACTGCTTGAGAATGCAGGACACACTGTAGAAATCTGTTTTGGATTATTTGGCTTTTGAGCATTTGTCTGTTATATTAAAATAAAAATAACTGGATCTTAAATATGAAGGATGTTTAAAATGCATGAAGATAGCTCTATGCTAGACATTTTGAAGGCTCTGGTGCCTGGGAACAATTTGTTAGGGAACAATTCATAGGCAAGAATTCATTATTCCCCCCTCCCTCTTCCCTGCCTACGCCTTGGTATAGATATAGTCTTTTATACTCAGATATCATCAATATGTGATGGAGACTATATAAACACAGCAGATGTATTAAGTAGGGGCAAAAGTGAGCCATCCTTATAAATGGAGCTAAAAGTCCTTTCGAACAGCGATAGGCACTCTTTGGGAGGCACTGAACTGGAATAAGGTTTCTTTGAAATGATCAAGACATTTTCTTAGTCTTTTATTTGTAGCATAATACATAAGCCTGTCATCCAATTACAGGACAGCTGCAAAGCATCATTCTGTTTGGAAAAATATTCCATGTAAAAAAGAAACTGCACCTTGCAATTCATCAACTCTGTTTGCTTTGTATCCATAATTCCTGATTGTGTTGATTAAATTTTTATTGCTTTTTGTTTCCTTTAAACCTACAGTTCCAGTGGTACACCTGTTAGGGAGTGAGAAGAGTTATTTTCTTCTCTTTTATTTTCAGTTGCAGGCGCAATTACTTATCATATTACAGTTTCTGAACCTTTTTTTTTTTTTTGTGTACGGGGAAGAAAGCATTCAGGTTGATTTAAAAAGGAAAAAACATAGCGACCTGAGGTGACTTAATGTAGCAATCCTTGGAATACAAGACACATGGGATTTCAGAGTGCAGTTCATGCACTCAGGTTTTGGTTGGAATTGTGTGTATTTGAGTACTGTATTTCTTCAAGAAAAGAGAAACATACAGAATCTTTTCATGATTGTGTCTGCCAAATTATCTTGCTTCAGCTTGCAGTAGTAGGGAGTAACCCCATTACTGATAAATGTTTAATATAACAGTTTCCATGCTATTGGAATAGAAACACTAAGTACCACACAAGAGAGTTCTCTATTAAAACCATCGGCACAGAAGAAGGGGGGGAGAAGAAGACTGAGACATGGTCAATCTAGAAAAGTTGGGTTTCAGATATGGGATAAGATGTTGAGTTTATAAAACTCTTCTGAAAATTATCCAGGTGGCTTGAAAGAATTTTCTGTGACTTTTGGGCAGATGTCTGGCAGGAAAGGGAAAAGTGCACATAAGAAATGAGTATATGAGAAAAATAACACAGAAGGAGACTCCATCAGCTGGATAAAATCCAGGGAACAAAATATCTTTCATGTTAGGGGCATTGATGTCCAAACCTGCATGGATCTGTTTTATAGACACTGGGATTATAGAGTTAACAACAAAAACAATCAAAACAACACCAATATTATTGTAGATTTACCTTTAGCTTGTTCTCTTGAACAGGAGAAATCTGGAATGCCTTTTCAGTAAATCAGTTTAGGTTTAAAGTTAGTCTAGACTTGGACATTTAGGAGAAAAGAGAAAAAGATCAGATACATATTGTTGCTATGGACATAATATTTGACTCCTACAAGGCATATTTGGACCAAAATGAGCACTGTCTACCCTTACGTGATATTGCATTTTTTAAGCCTTCAGTTTAATTCATGTTGTTTAAAAACTTGTCTGGATGCACACCATTGACTGAGCATTTATGGCCATGTATTTGATAGATTCCTCTGAACCAGTCTGCAGAGCATAGCGTGAAACATCATGTTGGTTGTTTCTGAAATAAAATGCCAGCATTCCAATTAATTTGTAAATGGAAAATATCTGCCTGTGATGAAGTGCTGCTTCTAAAGGCCAGTTGATGTTTCATACTATAACTACTGCATAGTTGTGACATACCTAAGTAGATCAGAGTGAACTGAAGGACACAAACAGTTTTCCCCTCCAAAAGACACTTTTTCTTGTCTTTCAGATGCCTCTATGGGGAATTTTTGCAAGGTTCTTAGTTTCTGACTGCTGATTGAGGGTATCTTATCTTGGTTTTCTCATCTCTGAGAGACACTGATGGTACAATTAAACTTTTTCAAAACTGAAGTGAATGTGGGCTTGGCTTTTGGGAAAGAGTCAAACATGCTTGCATCTATTCTTTACACCCCATATTAGGCTCTGAATGCCTGGTATTGCAGCTAGCACACAGCATTCTCTCCAAGTGTAAATGAGTCCTCCATAATGCAGATAAGGTTATAAAAATTATGTTCTGCAGTTACAGTTCTGCCTTTATAAGAGCTCGTTTATTAATATACTGTAAAAAGTTAAGTAGCTCCTACTGTAAGTCAGAGAATTGAACTGCTGCATGGTTTTTTGTTGCTTGACACAAAAGGCCGGGTCACATCAAAGTGTACTCTGATTTTTTCCCTTTTCCTTTCCTCCTTTGTCATTTTAAATCTCTCACACCCTTGTAATAAGAGCTGACACCAATCACAAAGCTAATGAATAGTAGCACCGTTACATAAACCTGCTGGATTATAGTAAGAGGTTTACCTTGTTTTCATTATTACATCCTTTCTTGTATCTCATGCAGAATAGATGAGAACCATTTAGCCTCGTTCTTGTGAGATGAGTAAGGTGGCTAAAATATCTGCCTCCTCTTGGGATTTAAATCTGACTCTGTTGTTGGCAAAGCAAAAAGCATTAATTGCATGACTGTTACGTTACAGGCACATCCTATTTTAAATGTTGAAGTTCACCACATTCCACCATTCACTACCCAACATGAAAGAAGCTTTACTGTGAAATAGAGAAGCTTTATTGCAAGGGCAGATGCAGATGCTCAGATAGGATTGTTTTTATTAATCTAAAGAGCTTCAAGACAGGAAGGAGTCTGTGGATGTTGCTCTGGGTAGAAGTTGAGGAAGTTTGTTGAAAGCCATGAAAAGGAGTCCAGCCCAAATGAGCAGGATGGAATTTGGCTGTCCTGCAGTGGTTTGATCAGAACTTAAGAAGTGCTGTTAATGGCAGTTCAGGTATATTCCATTTACCTTGAATTACTCAAAAATTATTTCTCACAAATTCAGGAATGTCTGCTTTCAAAGACAAAAGGAGGTATGTGCAGAGAATTGTTAGGCAGTGTAGCTTGTTGTCATAGTTGGTTGACCTCAGGGAGGGTCAGGAGTGGGTTGGGGACTGAGTGGCTGTAGAGACTGGATCCCACCCTTGTTTCCAGAGATTTCTGCCCCTGGGTGTTGTTGGGGGCCCAGCAGAGGGGAACCTGGTACTGTGACTTGAACTCGGCCCTCTTTGCTGACAATCTTCATCTCTGAGGCTGCTTGCCCTGGGCAGATACTTAATTTATTTGGCAGTTTGACTCCTTTATGAAAGCTGTGTCTCTGACCTGAGGGTGCTGGGATCAGGCTGACCTGGGATCAGGGATCTGACCTGGGATCAGGCTTTGCTTGGAAATGCTGCGGGTAAACAGCCTTTTGATAATTCACACACATCTGAGGGCTGACTCTTCAGTAAGGCATTTGGTCTGCCGATTTCGGTGAGTCCTAAATTGGAGGCTGGGGCAGGTGATGAGTTAGTGGGAAAGGAGCCTAAAATAATGGCGCAAGTTTGCTGCCCATTGAAGACATCTGGGTCGCTGCCAGCCCTGACACAGTGGTTTTAAATGTCCCCATTCATAGAATGACACCTGTTTATGCTGAAGTGCCAAAAAATGAATATTTTAGCAATGAAGGAATTCACTCAATTGTGAAAGGAATGTGCTTAGAAATGTTGCTTCATGGCATAACTGAGCAGGTTTCAGAGATGTGTGCTGCCTTTTAAAATGAATGCTTACATCATTCTCTTGGTCCTTTCTTTCCATGGAACAATTTGTAAGAGGGTTTTTTTTAATTTGTTGGTTTTTAAGTTAAAAAGTTCTGCTAATACATAGACACCAGCTGTCAGTTAATTCAAAACAGCAGACTGCTGGTGAAAGACAGCCTCTTTGGAACAGATGTTAGAGAAAATCCACCTGATTTTGTCCAAGGGACTTGCACACATTGGACAGAGTTGGAAGAGTAATTGTATTAATGAAGTCCTGCTGCACCATCCAAGAGGAAGGAGGGATGCCCTTTCTCATGATAGGCAAAGACCTTCAGCTATTTGCTAGCTTTCTTTAATCTGTAGTCAATACAGAAGAAGTAAAAATCTAAACTGTCATTGAAAGTGGGAGTGGAAGAGAAGCACTCAGATCATGTACTCTACCTCTGCAAAAAATAGGTGTTAAATAAGAGCCCTTCTCACTTTCTCGCCTCTGCTTTCTTTTTTTGGTCTTTAATTTTTTGAAGCATGGTTTTCGAGGTCTGGTGTGTGATGTTTCATCCCATGAGGGTTTTGGGGATATGATGTTGTTGCCTTCCTGCCTCGGGTTGACAGCTTTCTGGCCCCTTGATCTTATATTCTCTGTATGTGAAGTAAAAAGCACTCCTTTCATATGATTTTTTTTGTGTACTGGGAGGGGACAGCAGTTGTACCACACATTCATTTGCATCATTGATGGCCAAGGCTTGATTTGGTTATGTTAGTGTCTTCATAAGGAGTCCCTAACTTGAAGATGCTATTATTGATGACTTTACAAGAAATTAGTGTTAAAATAATGCTGTTGTTGTGAGAAAACTCCCTTTCCTCCTACTGGTAAGATATAAATTTAAAATACAAGGTTTTCCTTGTAAAAGGAACATTTCCTTGTAAAAGTTGAACATTTCAGAGCCAAATTTTGAATCTGAAATAGAAAAGCAGAATAGAGATGATATAAAAAGGTCTGTTGAATGTGAGTAACCTCATTTTCATAAAGATAAGGTGTTGATAGATAGAGAATTGATTAAATTACTTTTGAATTTGAATATTAACTCTTGTGTCCTTTGAAAAGAAGATCTTTTTATGAGTGGATTGGGAAAGATTATGGTATAAACATAGCTCAGTCAGAAAGAAGCCCAGAGATGGTTAACCGAAATTATTAGGGAATTGGAGAGTTTTCAATAACAGGAGATGGTGAAAAGATGAGTGCTTAGTCTAATGAAGGACAAATGACATGAGATGTAATAGAGGATTACAGAATGATGAATTATGGGATGAGGATGAATACCAGGATAGAGGACAGAGCTGGAAGGCTTAATAATGATAGTGAAAAACAGGAAGATGCTGATTTTTTTTAACATAATGCGTACCTATGGAACTCACAGCCCTGAGATATTGAGGTTAAATTCTCAGAATTTAAGAAGGATTAGCTGTTAATGGAGATGAAACAATGTATTAATTGTTATAGAAGCAGAGATAAACACCCTACAATTAAAAAGGATACAGATTCTTATGCTAAAAGTCACAAACAGACTGTTGCAAAGCATCTGGTATTCTCTGCTGCCCGGCAGGAGATGCTTGTCTACTTGGGCACGTGCTGTTCTCTTGCTCCTCATATTTTGTGCTTTTTCTCACCTTCTCATCTTTTCCTACTAGTGGGAGAGTTGGTAAGGTAGTTTTGGGACTTAAGAGAAAAAAAAAGTCCAATATTTTTTTTTTTTCAGAGTCAGCTGTTAATATTGGTACTGTCTGTTGTATGGGTTCACTTGCTCTACGTATGTACAGTGCCAAACCCAAGAGGACTCTGATTTCCAGGAATTGTCAGAAACAAACAGTAAAAAGACTTTCTGGATTTCAGTTCTCAAAGGTGAAACTAGCTAAGATGAATTGTATTCTAACATAGTATTCAGAGTACTTCTTTCAGATGTAGCGTATTTTGTGACGGTGTATGTGAAGTGAAGAGATCTCTGTATTAGTGCAAATGTTTTGATTTAAAAGCTTAAGTATTGGTAGCAGGATTTCTATTTTCTGTTCTGTTTTTCTGTCACTCTGGAAACTCAAACATTCTGCTCAGTCTGAGGCCCCTTGAGGGACAACTGGTGTGAAGGTGTGACATAATCACAATTTCTTAGCTTTCAGACCTCATATTGCAGTTTAATCCTCATGTCCCATATCTCCTGTGCATTAGCATATCAAGTCATCATCTGCATTTGATCGCAGTGGGTTAAGGTTCCTGACATGATTTACAGCTAATTCCTTTGCACAATTTTAAGACAGGATCTTATTCTGTCTCTAGTGTGAAATCCTAAATGAAAAGTCTCAGCCACATATGCACTGTTGGCAGTAAATGATTTTTAATGGAAATCCCAGGGACCAAATGACACAGAACGTTTGGCACAGTAGAAACTCTTACAACAGGATCTTATTTTCTTGTTCATCCATCCAGTGAGGACTTCATGTAGGAAGATAAACTCTTTTTATAAGTATATGTTAGTATAAACTAGTAAGTATTAATTTAGTCCGTTCAGAGAGATTTTCCCTCTTTTTTTACCTCTTTGCCTCAGGGAGGCAAGGAACATTGCTCGTCAGAGTTACGCAAGTGTCATTGTGTCAGAGGAAACAGATTAATTCATTTCCTTTCTATCAACAATTTCAAGGAATATAATTTCTCCAGGTCAGGACTGATGAAGGTGAGTGTTGCATTGAGATGGCTAGACACTCAATTCCTGTATCTGTAAGAACAGACTGAGTCCCCACAGATCACAAACTCAGGTGTGCTCCTTCACTCCGTTCCTTCATCCTGGCTTCAGCTGTCCCAATGCTAGGTGGAGACCCAGAACATGGAGCCCAGCCTTTAAGAACCCATCTGTGTTTTCTTTCCAATTTATGCTCTGTGCACATTTACCTGTCCCAGATAACTGAAGTTACAGTAGTTCCATCTGTTTCTAATGGAATACTTTTCGTCTTGGAAGATGAAACTGCATCAAAGGTTAAATATGGCTTGGGATATTTGGTTCTGAAAAACAGAAGCAGGTTTCAAAACTTGTCTACCATACAAAGTTGTCTTTGAAACCTGTCTTTTTTCTGTCCAATCCCATGATGGCAGAATGCTTTGGATTTACAGAATGCAAACTGTGAGCTTGGAAGGTCCTAGGATGTGTTTTACAACCCTCAGAACATCCAGGATTTGCTTCTAAATCCTGTAGCCTTGGGAGACCTGAGAATTCCAGGTATTTTGACTCGCTGGTGTCTGTAAGCTCTTTGTTGTGGAACCAGAAGCATGGAAGGTTTTGTCTCTCATGTGATCCTAATTTCAGTTCTATTTTTTGGACACTCTTTTCCCTTTAAACTTATTCCAAAATCAGTGTTTTGTTTTGTTTGTTTGGTTGGTTTTGGTTTGTTTTTTTTAAATCTGAGGTTCCAGCTATGTACAACTGTATGCCAGAACCACAAGCTGTTCTTTCCAACTCTTGTTCCATATCTTTCTTGTGGCCTTCCAGGATTCCTAGTAGTGACTGGAAAGCTGAAGTCACTGAGTTTATACTCAGCAATCTTGGTTCTTGGTTGACCTTGTGTACCCTGAGGAAGGTTTATATAATTGAATTCTTGGTCAATATAATTCAAAAGAAAAGAATGAATTTAAGAACCATATCCCTCTAAAACTTGGTAGCGTATGCATTTGTATGTCTCTCTGCAGGGCTCAGTATTGTTCTGAAGTCATGTGGCAGGGTTACTAAAACTCATGATTTCTAAAAATAATTAATTTGGAAATGGTGCAGTGGTTACTGTACTAGCTGAGAACATGTGAGGCAGAGATTCAGTTTGCTTCTCTGCCAGCAATTTCGTATTCATCCTCAGCAAGTGTCTTGGTCCTCGAGTTCCCCATAATTAAAACAGTGACAGGCGCATTATCCTACCTAATGGAAATTGCAAGGTAAAATATGTAATAAGTTGTAAAATGGCTCATGTATTGTGGTGACTGGAGTTTTTGTTTTTCCTTTTCAAAAACTCATGGAGTTCCATATTTCATATTCAGGAATCATGGGAGACATAACAAAAGCTTAAGATATTTTTGCTCAGTCTTCAGTATTTGTTCCTGTTCTTGCCTATTGTAGTTCCTCTCCCTCTCACTGAGTCAGCAAGATCATTTAAGGGGACTGTCTTGTAAGATGGATTCGAAACTTCTAAACGGGGAAAAATAAGCGTAATTTTTATATAGTACTGACATACTTTTTATATCTGTATTATGTTGCTATAAATACATGGTTATAAATACGTAAATAAACTTGGTCAGCTTTTGCTCTCTTTTGCAGCAGCCAGTTGTGCAAAAACAGCTCAAGAGGGCAGAACCAAACAGAGGGGTTCAGGAGCACTCTAGCTGGGTGTAGTTGATACTCAGGTTCTGGTGAGATTAAACTAGGGGCTGAGAAAAAAGATTAAATATTTTATGGCTTCCACTGATAAGTGAAGTTGTTGGAATCTGTACTGTGAAGACTGTGGTAGACTGTTCTCAGGAGGGAACCAGGTACATCAGTTTCAGTAGGAGAACCAGCCTATGCCTTTCTGATCGTAGTACTAATACTCTTCCTTTCCATTTTTTGGCTATACCCATTGTGACATCCACTTTTATACCTGGTATCTGAAAACAACCTAAATTTTTACCCTTAATACTTGACAGAGCCATTTAGTTGGCTGATGTTTATTGCCTTGTCCCAGGCATGTACGTGTGGGACTGAAATTATTTTCTTGATGTGGATGCATCACTCAGCAACAAAATTCTGTGATTCAGTAATCAAACATTAATGATGTACAGAGCGAGCTTTTGAATGTTTTTCATGCCCTGATTACCAAACAGAGGTAAGATCTGTAGTGAAGCAAAACGTGTTTGTCCTCGTGCTGAGGTTACACTGTCAGGTGGGACCACTCTAAGGTGCTGTTGAGTGGCCTGCAGCAACACCTGCCGCTGAATTCTCAATCAGAGTTAGAGTTAAGTGCAGTGGCTGGTCAAAACACAGCTGGACAGAACGGTTGCGGCTTTTTCACCATGTATTTTTTCAGCAAATAAGCAGTTCTGTGTGATTTATTAACTGAGCTACCTACACACTGAGTTAGAGTTCCAGCAGGAGGAAGTGGTGTCTATCTGTAAAGCTGCTCCATGGCTGCAAATTCAAGTGGCGGAAAGTTACTGAAGCTTGTAAAGCGTCCCCGGTGGCAACAGCATAACCATAAGAGAGTCATATGTTTTCTTGCTGCACAGCAGGAGGGGAGGCTGATCTGGAACTGTGTTTTCCCTAGTGCTTGTGGCTCAGGCCTGAATTTTGAAGCTGGCTATTGACTTTACGTGTGTCTTTGGTTGTTCGTGCTGAAATACAAACTGTGCTGTAGACCAATCGAGGAGATCTCTTAATGGAAGATGCATTACAGGTATTGATAAAGTAAACTAATATTTTGTAGTATTTGAAGGTAAAAATAGAAAACTGGAAAACTTCAGTAAGGTCTAATAATGAAAACTTGAAAAAAATAAGGTTGGAGGTATGGTTGTTTTGCCTTTTTTTTCTTTTTAAATCACCAGTACAAAGTTTCCACTGTTTATGAACTAGGACTGGCTTTGTGGAGATTTTTTACACATTACAAAACATTCTTTTTATTTTTTAACCTTGAGGGGGGCAAATTAATTATTATTGTCATGTAGCTTCAATGGGAAGGCAGATATTTAAATTACATTGGTTTTTACGAGTGCACGGCAAGTTTTTTTTTTTTAGCTAGTCTGTATCAGTATGAATTTTATGGCAAACTGAAGGGTGCAACAGGAAAAAATGCTTTAAAATACCTGTGCAGTCTCAGTGTTTTGGCTGAGAACTCAGTTTTGTGTGAAAAGTGAAAACCACTGAAAGTGTGGTTTGCTGCAGCATAGGTTTGTAGTGGCAAAACTTTACACTTTCAGTAAGTGAATTTCAAACAGAAGAGTTTTTTCAGACTTCTAAATCCACGTTCAGACATTTGCCTTGTGTTTGAATGTGAGTTACGTGCCAGGCTGCCATGTCCGAGGCAGGTAACTGGCCATGACCTACAAATCACTTCCATGTTTTTTTTCTGGGAAAGTTAATTCTTCTTCAACTGCTCATGTTGAAGTTTGCTTGTGAACCATAGTCATGGATAGAAATGCCCTATTCTGCTTTGGTTGCTGCTAATTAATATGGGGTTTTTTTTATCTTGATGTTTTGTGTGTAGCCATTTCTGCTATTATACACACTGCTGAGCAGTCATCTTACAGTCGTCTTTCTGACGGACACATTTGATGCAGGCAGTTGTGAAATTACTTTTGAAAAGCAAAGTAAGAAACACTGTTGATACAGGCTTGGGCCTGCCTGTTGTTGAAATGTTATTCTATAGCAGAAGAGGTGAGAGAATATTACACACACAAATGCTGCGTATTTCATGGCATGAAGTACTTCATGGTGGTGGGATCTTTTCACAGAAAAAGCCTATCAAGAAGGGTGTAGCAGTGCTATAGGGTGTTGATTCTGATATTGTTACATAAAAAGTACAGAATTTTAAAAGGTTTTTGGGTATAGATGTCTAAGAATGCATAAATTTTATATTATCTTTTCTCAAAGATACCTGATACAGTAATTAACAGTGCATTTTAATGTGCATGTGAAAGGGACAGTTGAAAATTGTGCAGAATTTTTCTTTTTCTTGTAGCTGTGTTTCTTTCATAGTGGCCTCCTAATGCCGTTTCTTTAGATACAAAAAGAAAAGAACAACCTGCATTTTAAATCTGCTATAGCACTTTGCACCATCAGTGCACTGCTTTTACGCTTATGACAAAATGACAAATTTGGAAGCACCAGGCGTGACCTGAAGTATTTCTCTTCCTCCCCTCCAGGCGCTTACATGCATATGCACAGACACACGTGTCCTCTCTGTTTCAGAGTCCTAGCAGGCATGTTGTGCTACTATGTGGAAAAGAAATGTGGCATTTGGGTCAGTGTTTCTAGTTCACGGACTACTTTGTGATGTAAGATGGCTTATTGCCGTGCATAGGAATAACCTCTGATATACTAGTTAAATAGAGTGTAAATAGCTGTGGGTTCAGACACCTTTACATTTCAGGAGTTTTAAGAATTGATTGATGACCCTGTAAGAGGCAGCAGCTCTGCTTTTCTGGTCATGGTTAATTATATCACAGGTGAAGGTGTGATTATGTGCGTGCATAACTGCGACACGTGCCTATTCACTGTATGCTGAGTGCTAGCCTATTCCAGTTCCTTGTCCCATGACATTTGTTTAAGCCAGAAAAAAAAAATGTAAGTTACTGTTACTTTAAAGAGCAGGGAGAGGTTAGCACCTGTCTATCTAATCCATACTTTTCCTGTATTATATTGTATTGAAGGAATATCACTGCCTGACAGTTCTAGCACATAAACAGCTAAACAGTACTTGACATTTAAAGAGATTTTCTGTTGTGCACTTGTATAGTCAAGAGTAATTCTAATCCTATTAAAGATATTATGTCATGGAGGCGTGCCCTGCAGGAGAAGGCTTCTGCTAACTGGCCCGATGGAAAGCAGAGGGGAGGGGCGAGCAGGAGGGCGGATTTATTACTCGATAGTTAGGTCAGGGATTTCTGTGGGAAATGCCCAGTGGTTGCAGTTGCCGATGATTTCACGGCAACAGCAGTGAAACACAGAGCGCGCTCTGGTAGCTGGTTACTGAATGAGACACTGCAAATGGGTGGAAAGAAAAAAGACAGCGTGTGAGAGAGAGTCAGACACAGAGAGGGAAGCTGAGAGCAAGGAAAGTGCTCCGGCTCAAGGAGAGTCTCCCAGGTGTACTGCAGAAGCTTTTTGGAAATGGATGCAAGGACCATCTGCTGCCTATAGATTAGAGGGCTGTAGACTAGGAGTGCAGAGAAAGAGCTTATGGCTCTTTTGAATAAAAATCAAAGTTCTGCATAACTGATTCATCAAGATAAATCATGAGTCTTCTCTTGCATGGGATATTAATGTATAAATCCATGCTTCAGATAGACAGAGCACAGCCTACATTGCTATAAAAAATAAAACCAGCAAGAATGCAGTGAATAAATTCTGCAGTGATTATCTGATTTATGTACGAAGAAAAAGAGAAGCAAAACACAGACGGCTCTTATCGCACTGTGGCACTTGCAAGGCACTGCATTTAGTGCTGAGAGATGCTATACATTAAATCTGACAACTGTGAAAAGAGAGATCATGGAGAAGTCAAGTAGTGAGGATTCTTCAATTCACCGGAGTCCATCTTTGGATAGCAAAGACTCAGATTTTGCTAAACCTTCTACCTCAGGGAGGCAATTTGGTCGAGGTTTTACTGCAGGAGCTTTCTATGGTACAACTGGATCACGCACACAGAGCCACACTGGGGTCGGAACCGGGACCGGCGTTGGGACTGGAACTGGCGTAAAAAGTGACAAATACAGTGCACCCAAAGGCAGCAAATACGTGGTCTTTTACCTGGATCTATCCTTTGTTTTCCTTTTAGAATTTAAGAAGTGCAACATGGCAAGAGGCTGCCTGTGTTGTTTGAAATACATGATGTTCCTTTTCAATTTAATATTTTGGGTGAGTACTGCCTTTTCAGTTGCCTTCATCTGTTAGCGTATCCTGTACTGCTGCATTATGTGTATGGTGCATCTTTGAAGCAGTACAGTAAGTTCCCTCCTCCCCTCCCTCTCTCTCATACCTGCTTGGAATATTTTCAGTGTTAAACTTGTGTCTATTGGGAAAATGCACATGCTTTCTCTATCTTTATTGCTACCTGGTTACTGTAGTTTGACTTCTAGTCACTCAGACTTGCTGTTATAATGTGTTTTGAACTGGGTTATCTGAGAAAGGACAAAATTGTTGCCCTTTAAGGGAGAGCAGAATTATCGTAGCATTAAAATCCTGCAGTGGCTGGATTTTTGCATTCTGTTGTAATACCTTGTGTTGCAAAAAGCTGCAGGTTAGTTTTTGAAGTATATTTTCATTGTCACCATAAATCTCATTTGCTTTTTGTAAACTTCATTTGACAAACTTCTTTTTCATTTGAAGGAAGTTGTGTTCCATTTCTCCAATTAAAAACAGTAAATTGTGTATGTTCTAACCTCTTAAGGTCTCAGCATAAATGTGAAATGCCTTGAATGGTGAAATAATCAGGATTCAGTTTCAGCTGCAGTTGTACACATTGGTGTGTGAAGTTGGAGACTTGCACTTGCTTCTCAGGGATCAAAATTGATTTTCCTCCATCAGCGAAGAGGCATGAGGAGTTGTAACAATGAATGCCTCAGCAAGCAAGTTAAAAGCTTAATGGCTACTTTGAGCAAAGTATTGTCATGTACAAGAGAGGGAGGAAAAGTTAAATCATCTAGCAGCTAGGCATCCTTCAGTACAGTATTTTTAAGGAAATCACAGGCTAATTGAAATACTGAGTATGCATTAATGTAGCCCAGTATGAATCGGTTTGCTTAGTTTGAAAGCAAAGGTCACTGCTTTCCTGATGGTTACAAAGCTTGGGCATGGGAACAAAGTCATTCATGGTTGT
This sequence comes from Platyrinchus mystaceus, assembly GCA_035041135.1. Taxonomy (NCBI): domain Eukaryota; kingdom Metazoa; phylum Chordata; class Aves; order Passeriformes; family Tyrannidae; genus Platyrinchus; species Platyrinchus mystaceus. The sequence goes on along the minus strand of JAWWLV010000001.1, from coordinate 28,764,289 downwards.
GATCCAGAAATATACAGTAAGCTTCACAAATAAATAAAAACACCGTCCCTGGATTTATTTTGGAAAAAAGGGGCATTAGCAGTCTGATTCAGATATGTTGTAAAGATATCATTGTTCAAGTTAGGAATCTTACTAGCAGGTCCTCTGTTTATCTTGACCCACTTACTGAAATAACCTTTAAGTGCAAGAGTTAATGGGAGATTTGGTACAGTGTTGAACCGCTCACGCAGCAGTGAGCTTTTATCAGTAATAGACTGGAATGCTACAATTACTGAACTTGTGGGCATCTTACTGAAATAGAAAGACAGAACTGATCACTAAAGAACGTCTGATCAAAGTTCACGCGATTTTTAATTTTTTTTCTTTTTCTTTTTCTGTACACAAGCCCTACTAGAAAGTTGCCTTAACTATTTTTGGAATAAATAATTTTAAACATACCAAATTTATATCAAATTGGCTATTTGACCTGATGCTGCATTATTTTGACACCTTGGAAGTATTTTTTTTCATATCTATATGTGGTGACTAGTTTTGGAAAAGCTTTTTTCTCATCATTACTCATGTCCCCTGTGATCAGTCATTTAGGTGTCTCTTACCCCTCACCTCCTTAGATGCAACATCTTTCTTTGATTTTACCTTCTTCCCAAGCAGCAATTTTCTTGACTCTGTATCAGACCTTTAGAGTCCATTTTTTCCATTCCTTGAACTCGTAAAAATATTTCATACTTCAACTCTGTGCTCATCTCTGTCTGCTCAGCTCCCACTGGACTTTTATACAAACACATTGCTTTGTAGGTTAAAACTAGCCTACCATCTGGAGCAGTTCTCTAGTGTCCTGTGCTTCTTCAGTTCTTACTGTTACCTCTTCATCCCCCTCACACTCTCATCACCATGCCTTTTGTTTTGAGGCTTATATCACTTTTCTTTCTGTTATTGAACTTTGTCACCACATCTCTAGCCAATATTCTAAAAATGCATTTTTGTATCAACCATGCTGTATAGAATGAAAATGACACTCTGGCATGGTAAATGTGAGAGATTATAAAAAAAATGCTAAATGCAAGATGTCAGGTACTTTTCAAAGTAGTTTACAACAGAAATTTTATCCTCTGTCCTGGTTTAAATTGTTCAAAAGTCCTGCTTTCTTCAGTGCTTATACTCAATTTTGCAAGCCAGAATGATGTTACCATGCACCCTTCCAGTCTTGCTATATTCTTACTTCTTTTTAACTGGGCTGTTACATTGTTTTGAGAAATTCAAATTAATAATATTATCATTGTCTTCTACTCATGGAAACACAAGCTAGAATGAAGCATACTACAGGCAGGTGTTCTGCAGTTTGCCACATCTGGCTTCATACCTGGAATCTACATTAGTTCTACTATGCCTATCTGACAAGTTTTGAATGTTTGGCTCTGCACATGCTCCTTGCTGATGCTGTGCCCCTGCAGGATCTCTCACTCCTGCCCTGAACTCTCCTGCTGGCCCAGCTCTGGACTCCCCACACACCTGTGCCAGTGCCCTTTGCTCCTACTGTGCCCTGAAGCACTCCCTGCTATTTCAGTCCTGTCTTCTTAACCTGTTTTTTCCATTCCCAGGTTTGCCCATTCTCTTTGCTTCCTTCTGAATTTCTGTTAAGAAACCCAAGTCCAAAAACATGAAGTTGTGGCCTGCTTTTGAGTAGTGACTGTCTTTTGTACTGCAAGGTGATTTCTTTTTAAAAAGAGAAGGCTCATTTTTAAACATGAAATTTTCTGAACTGTAATTTAAAGCAGAATGAGACTCTTGGTCTTCAGAGGTGAGGAGACCACTTCCACACTGTTATCTTCTGGTAAAGGCAAGAAGCATTTTGTTTTGGGCTTTTTAAAATACAGGAACTGGCTTAAGCAACTGGAAAAAGAGGTGAGAAAACTGTGTTTCAGGGAGTCTTTAAACAGGTGCCAGTGTAGCAGCTGTACAGCTGCAATAGGCAGTCCAGCAGAGCAGCTTGGTTACCACAAAGCTGCATTGTTCTGACCCTGCAGAAGTCGAAAGCCTGTCCCATAGGAAGCGTTGTTCTGCCATAGTAAAATGGTTGTGAGATGCTTCCTCTGAAAATGAAAACAGGAGGTGTCCTTTGGCATCCCAGAATGCTGGGCACTTTTGTCTTGAATGATTCTTGGTGTTGGCTCAGAGGAGTATGTTCTTCTATAGGAAAAGAGGAACCTTTTTCCATTATTTGCTTCTTGAAGCAGAGAAAGAAACTGGGCCCTAATCTGTCCCTCATAGGCCAATGAGCTGTACTACTCTTCCAGCCTTGCAGCTAACTCATATGTATCTGAAGACATGTGAATTATATATTAATATTATATAATGTAGAATGTATTTTACATATTTTAATATATATTAATAGATATGTATACACATCTATAGGTTTTAAGGTGATAGAGAAGTGCAGTGGTTAGTGGATTCTCTCTGCATTTTGAAGACAACATACTGTGGCTGTGATAACTACAGTCGAGGTTTGCCTTGTATTGCTTCTGCCCAGCAAAAATTCAGTGTTTGTAAATTAGACTACAAAATATAGCTTTTGAAAATTAGTAGCCTGTGTATTATTTAACCTGGAAGGATCACATGTGAGTTGTGCAAACCAAATTTGTCTAAATGGGGCCTAGCAGTAAGTTGGAACAGAAGGTGTTTCTCCACCATATTACCAAGAGCTTCAGGTATTTCTCTGTCCCTCTGATTCTTAGCAGTTGTTCATGGCCATCTGGCATTGCTTTCTTTTAGAGATTAGGAGAGTCTGAGCTGAGGGTTAAGGAAGCTTATAGTATTTAATTGTGTGGCTAGGATGATGATTTACACTGAATTCATCCTAAGTGCATAGTATGTCTTGCAAAGAGACTGGACAACTACAAATGTTAAATGATTTAGTTTGCCTTCAAGAATATTTATGTCCAAACACATACAGAGATTGCAAAGTAGCCAGTATCACTCTGCAGAAGAAATAAAGTATTGATTTTTGCTTCTACAGATAGCAGCTAAATTGCCAAGAAAGGTTATTGCCAAATATAAACATTAGGGTATATGTCTTTCTATGGTAGATTTCACTTCTCTGTTATTAGAGAGAATTACTATAATTATTTTCACCAAATGTATTAGAAAATCTTACTGGTTATAACATGGAAATTCTATAAAACATGAATTTTTAAAAGAAATTTTGCTCAGGAAATGAGAATTTTACAGGCTCTTAAAAGGGAAATTTTGAAGTGACTGCAATAAGATAAAAAATTCATTAGAGAACTTTGCAACTAGTCAATGGTCATGATTACATTTTGGGTTGTTCTATTAATTTAACTAAGGTTAATGAGTCCACACACAGTAAAACATAATACACATCTTGTTAATTTTTACCATTGCTTTATTTTAATATAAAATGCATTTTATTAGGGGGAATGTATGGCAAGATTATTAAATCTCTGATATTCTGTGTTTCAAGAAGAGCTAAGGAAAAGCTAAGTATACTCAAGAAAATCCTTAATGGGGTTTATTTCTTAAAGTGTTTACTTTTCAACTACTAAAAAAAATTCTGATAGAACAGTACCTGTGTATTAATATTATAATTATAAGCAGAAGTTAGAATTTATGTAAGATAAATGGAGTCAAATTTACAAATTTACAAATTCAGTAATTTACAAACTCAGTTTCAAAGTAAACGTTGTTATCGATTTGGAGCATTTTCCTTTCACTGAAACATAAGTCTAGAAGAGCGATGCCTAAAAATCTTTAGGCATCAAAAGAAAAAGTTGGGCTGGAAACTTGATGGTCCAGAAGTAGCAGCAAAAAGTCAAATACGGCAAATTTTTCATTGATACTCTGTTATTACAATAATGGATACTATTGCTCCTGAAGAATATTTTGCTGCATTAATTGTTTGTCTAATTTAATTTTATGGTAGGAGTAATTAATATTTTTTCCTGTAGAGTAAAAACAATTTTTGGGTTTATCAATGAGCAAAAGGACATTCTACTAAAGTCTCAGATCAGACTAAAAGAGAGGGAGCATGTCCATTCTCTGGGTCTGGCTGCTGTCAAAACTATTGGTACTATAAAGCAGCTAACAATTTTAGAATGGTTTGCATAAAATAATCTGTACTTATTTATACCGAATTGGAATAAATACTATAGTGCACTGTTTAGTCTGAAGTACAAAGCTTTAATGCCTAATTGAACCTGTTGGACAGACAGTTAAATCATGTGAACAGACTTTGTCCCTACAGATAACTGAAAATTAATCTCTGAGGTTTAAAAGGGGTGGACAGTTTGTCCCTTAAATGGGAACAAAATTGCCAAGTACGGACAGCTTAGAAAAGGAAACACATTAAATTTCTTTATCTTTTGTTGTCCTCCCACTGGCTGCATCATCTGATATTCCCCATTTTCTGACACAGGGGATAATGACAAGGGGAGACAGTAGTTGGCCCTGGGATGCTTGTCTCTTGACATAATAGCAATATTTACTTCTGTCGTATTTTGACTCTAATGACATAAGTGCGGTGACAGTTGCTGTACAATCCTGTGAAAGTAAAACAACTATTCAAAAACAACCAAAAAACAAAACCAAGTAAAAAATCCCGAACAAACAACCCCTTCCACCTCAACCTCAAAAAAAAATCCCCAAAACCCCAAACAAAACAAAGCACACACACACACAAAAAAACCCCCCAAACAAAAACCCCACCAACCAAACAAAAAAAGAAACCAGCAAGACAGTAAATTCTGGAAAAACTGTATTTTCAGTGACGTTAGCAGGAGAATACTTTTTTTTTTTGGTAGAGGCTTAAGAAGCTGTGAAAAGATCCTATTAGTTTTAGTTTCCCCTGCAAATGGTATAGCACTGTTGGGGTCCCTATGGAAACATGCACCTCAGCAGGGGAGAACTATTAGGTAAACGTTTTAGCATGACAATATTTTGGCTGGGAGGAAAAGGAAAAGTAATATTGAGTTCAAACAGTGTGGTGTCCTAATGAATATGATATAAATGAAGTCCATTTGTAAGCTGCATGGTGACATTACAGAATAATATTGAAACATTATTGGAGACCTGAGACTAGATTTAATTTAAAATAGTGAGGTTTGCTTGAGAGCTGAGTAAGACTGGTTAATCCAGGTGGAGAGGGCCCCATGACTGGTTTTAAGGTCTAAGCTGTTTCAACTTGATAGGGAAGACATGAGAAATGGCATTTTTTGCAGTGGTTCTCTACTAACTACTCTTTGCTAGTACCATATTTTATTCAGGTTGTTTTTAGATGTATGGAGTTTTTTAAATTATTTTTTGTTTTCTTTCAGCGTGGAAGTGTTTTTACTCTAGCTGTAGGTACTTGTGAGGGCCATTTGTGTCTGTTATTTTGGATAACCGATGAGTTGATTCATCACTCAAGCAGATTTGTTGTATACAGCTGTTATAGTGTAGCTTGCTGGACAGTTTGTTCATTTGTACAAGAGGAGGTTGAAAGTGAGAAGTGGAGTAAGAATTTCAAACTGGAAAACAAACTACAAACTAACCCCCTCCAGTCCTCCCTGTCCTCCCTGTAATCCCAGAATTAAATCTTTCTTTAAGTATATGACTCAGGTTCTGTTCTTCATATCCTTTATCTGCATGACATTAAGCAAATTTCTTCAGCCTTCTGTGTCTCAATTCCCCTAACTTTAATGGTATATCAACTTTTATAAAACAATGGTTATAATCATGGGATACAGTTATTGTTAACTTTGAATAAGCCTAATAACTGTAATATTTCCTACTTACTTGTGGATTTTTAGATGTTTCAGTAAGCTGCTTGGTTGGGCCTTGGTTAGCATGTTCCCTTTTTTGCTTGTTCCTGCTACCCACGAGGGAAGTAAGACTGCAAGAGGCCCATCCAAGGGGGTGTAATCTTTCTCATGCGAGTAGAGGATGAGCTTGTAACTCCATTATCTGGCTGTCCAAGGAGGCATCTAATTTGTTTATTTAAACGCTGCTGACACAGAACGAGACCTGGGTAGAAAAGATGGTAGGATGCATTCCAATTTGTGGAAAGTAAAGTATGGTTTATTGGGGTTTTTCTGCACACAAAGTTAGGATGTTCCTAATGGGCAGCCAAGTCCCCACAGATACTATGGTATACTATAGCTCCTCTGTGTTTATAATTTGTGAAATTACCAACCTTTCAGCAGCTTACTAAAACTGTGAGTAAGAGGAAGAATTCTGCTGGGTATCTTGGGCTTTGCTTTAAATATCTTGCAGAAATAAATAAACCACACTTTCCAAACAAAGTGAAGGAACCTAATATGGCTGAAGGTATGTTATTAGACAGTGAATGTTTGCTGAACTTGCTGGAAACTTGTCACGTAAAGTTTAATCATTTTAATACCACTTTATAGAAATGACTGCAGACACTGAACGGAATGCAATTTCAGAACTTTCTGAAACAAATTAGCTTTAAATCAACTTAGATCTCCACTCATCTCAGTCCCTTGCTGCTCAGGAGCAACTTAAATTGCTGAATTTATTCAGCAGAGATAATTGAACTTCCAGTTGTTTGGAAATTTGACTGGAATGATTGTTCTTTCCTGCTGCTTTTATTGAGCTGGGCTGAAGTTCACATGGCTATCCAAACCTTTTTCATTTAACTACTGCATCCAGTGTAGCAAGGATTGTGAATATTCTTGGGACCTACTGCCAGTTTGAATTTTAAGTCGTCTACAGCTCATCTTCAATAATATCTTGCAGAACTTGGTACCATGACCAATAGCTTTATCACTGCTCAGGTAATGTAGGTAGGGCTAGGTTTTCCACAGGGTTACAAGACATCCAGTCAGTGCCCATCTTCAGGTGTTTAGTTTTGCAGTTAACATGTTGGTTTTCCTCTCTTACTCAGAACCTCTGTGCTGTCTGGTAACAGAGCTGATGGTTACCCCTTGGAAAACAATGCATGCCTTGGAAAGGGATGGAAACTGAAGCACAGGAAGACTAGTTTGCCATTTCTTTTCTTTCTTTCTTTGCCTTCTTATGTTTGCTGTGGTTTTTTTTGTTAAACATAGGAAATGAGATTTAACTTTTCAGAATTGAAAGAGTTAATACTGTTTGAAAATACTGCTTCTGTTTTAGTGGGGAAGGAATTCTGTCCTCATGGACTCCTGAATCTACTTGGTTCTCATTGCAAGCAGCCCTTTGTACTCCTGTCTTCTGACTCTCCTGAATGAAAACCCCTTGTTCTGTTTCTAATCAATGCACCAGGGATATGTAATTTTGAAAATAACCTAGTGTCTTTTTGTCTTTCTTCTCATATAATACTGGCAAGTCATGAAGCATCAGAGATTGAATTTGTATCTTTTTTATTTCTCTTGTGGATTTCCCCATACTTCTGTTTTATGTGCATTCTGGTACAATTTCTACTGCTGTAGGTACAAATTATAGGTCTGCAGTAGGAAATGATCGCATTGCTGTTGATTCTTAAAAGTGTATGACACATATTGAGTGTTGCTGCAAGGAATTGAGGCCAGCAGAATTGTTATAGAATTGTTATAGAATTATTAATTTCTAACACTGTATTGTGTTGTGACTGATAAGTATTTTTTTACTAGAATAAATGGCCTTTAATGTTTTTTAATTTTTTTTTATGATGAAGACTGAAATAAGACAATAATGGGCTATGGATGAAGATAAGATTATGAACAGATGACTATAAGCTGTAGGGGTTCATCAGCTTAACGAATTACTAGTCATTAGCAGAGATGCATTAGTTGCTTGTGTGCATGTTTCTACCATGTTGCAAATGTGATGCAAAGCATATTAACTTATACCACAGAGTTTACTCTGCAAATGATGTATATAATGGTTAACAGTGGAAGCAGAAGGGCTACTTCTGAGTCAGAGATTCGTTCTTTTGGGTTTTTTAATTGATGTATTGATCACACTTGGTTTTAAATGGTGCTGCTGAATACTTATATTTTGTTGGTTAGCTGTGTCACTGCTAAGTAGCATGGATTCACAAGTCTCCTTTCTTCCTCTGTATTGTCTTGGAGAGTTTCCAGCTAGTTATGATCTCGAGCAGGTAAGTGAGATGTCTGTCAACAGATTGTAGTTCAGAGATGTAAATATCTCATTTTGTCTCATTTCATAGTAGTTTTAAACTCAACTGGATTGCTTAAGAATCTTACTGCCCTTTACTTCCGTGCCCACTCCCCACATTTCCCACTTCATCTAGCTATTGCTGTGGTCCAAAGTTTGCCTTTTCTTCTGCAGTGTCCTCCGGATGCAGAGACACAGTTAAATTAGAAAAAATAAACTTCGTGTTCTCAATTCCCATTTTCTTAGAGTTTTGACTGCCCCGTCTTCTCTCTTTTCACTGCTTTAAGGAATTGATATTACATCTGTTGCCATAATCTTTGAGTGCCTTAGGACCACTTAATGAATTTATCCTCTTGACACCCTGTAAGTATAGGCAGTGCTTTTATCCTCATGATACAGATGGAAGGCTGAGACACCAAAACAAAGAGAATGTCTGCTTTGGAGCACAGGGTAGATGGCTGAGAGCTATTAGAAACCAGAAATAGCAAGTTGTCATAGTTTAACCCCAGCCAGCAACTAAGTACCACACAGCCACTTGCTCATTTCCTCAATGCCCCCCACCCCAGTGGGATGGGAAGGAGAATCAGGAAAAAGGTAAGTGGGTTGAGATAAAAGCAATAAAATAGAAATAAAATAATAACTACATAATGATAATTGTAATACAAACTGAGACAGCAAAGAGAGATAAATAAAACCCCAAACCCCCCAAGTGATTCAGAGTACAATTGCTCACCACCCACTGGCCAGTACCTAGCCCGTCCCTGAGCACTGTTCAACAGCTCCTGGCTGAATCCCCACAGTTTATATACTGAGAATGATATTCTATGGTGTGGAATATCCCTTTGGCTGGTTTGGGTCAGCTGTCCTGGCCATGCTCCCTCCCAGCTGCTTCTGCACCTCCTTGCTGACAGAGCATGAGACACTGAAGAGTCCTTA
>JAWWLV010000001.1:28715270-28755162 GCA_035041135.1 Platyrinchus mystaceus | reverse complement strand
TTATCAACATTATTTTCGCACTAAATCCAAAACACAGCACCGTACCAGCTACTAGGAAGAAAATTACCTCTACCCCAGCCAAAACCAGGACAGAAGTCCACATGCAGCAGACTTCAGCATGGAGAGGCTTGTGTTGAGTTCTGTATGGCAGTGCCCATGAGCTCAGAAATCCTGCTGATCACTTATCTTGAGCTCGGGTGTCTTTGCAGCAGTCTTCCCTGCACTTTCATTTCCAGATTAGCTTGGGCAGAGACAGCTTAAATCTGTCTATATCCATGGTGTAGATGTGTCCTATTAAGAGACTTGTACAAAGTTAAACTGAAATTGAATCTGGATCTCTGAAGTCCCTGGTAAGTGTCTTAAGCAACAGACCATCTGTTATGCTCCATGCCTTGCGAGAGACTTCAGAGGCAATTACATACTTGTACAGCGCTGTCCTTTTATTTGGCTGTGTACTCCAGAGGTCTAGCATCGTGTCACTGACATCCAGAAATACGTAGAAGATTGGAAGTTTTCTCATGACACAACACAAATCCTAAACCTCTCCACAACCTAAAAAGTGTCATTAAGTAAACTGAAGTTCTCTTCTTGAGATTGTCATGCAGCGGATGACAGTCAAGGTGAAGAGTTGGCTATGGGATATTTCTCTTTATGGTGCATGTTGTAAAATTTTTTTAATGACTCCAAACCAACAAATAAAGTATATTCCATAATTAGTAAACAAACCAACATAGGATTTAACAGTTTCAGAAGGTAATAAAAAGACAAAAAAGTTACCTGTTGTGTGGCTGGAAGTAACAATTCTTCCTACTTTCCATAGCCTCTCAAGCCATATGTTTATCTTTTACTGTATGAGCAATGTTTGCACTAACAGCTTTTTCAGCATGTGAAATTTAAAAAGAAGTCTCAGGTGAGATCTTTTTTTCCACTCTCAGTGTCTGGAAGGATGTTGGTATGTCTTTCAGTGTAACACTGGTTTTGTGCCTTGTGGGATGTAGTTTAAAATGTGGATAGAGTTACATTTGCTCCTGTTGTGTTATTTTGTGTTTGTTTAGGCTCTTTTTTTGATGTTCTCTAGTCTCTTCGTAGAAGTGACCTGTGGAGGTGGCTATGATGTATAATGACCTTAGTGTGATAGAGTTATCTATTACTTTGGCAGGTTGGAATCCCATTTTCTTTGGAAATTTAAGTCTGTCTTTCTGCCTTTAGATAGAATTGGCAGCTGACACTGTTGCTGGATTTTCTTCTTGTTTTGTTTCTTAGCCTGTTCTTCCATTTATGACTTAATTGAGATAAAGAATTGTTGTGCTTTATGATTTACTAGATGTTAGTGGTAAGGTTTTCCTTACTAGTGGTAAAGTTTCTATCCTTTTGTTTTGAATATTCAAATTCATAATCCCAATAAACTGTAGTGGGGGTTACAAATGGGTCACTGTGCTTGACTTCTGGTATTTTGATTAATCTCTCATTCATGAGACTCAAATGCAAAACTGGTTATACTGGATCAGACCAAAAGTCTGTCTTTCAAAGTAGATGGTAAAGAATGCTTAATAGACACTAAAGCAATTGAACAAATTTATGGAGCTCCTTTTGGTCATTTATCCAAAATTCTCTGGCAGTAAATTCACTTGTTTCTGTGAAACAGAATTTAGTATTCTGTGAAAGGGCACTTCCTTTCAAGCCTTCTTGAATAGATGCTAACTGTTATTCTGAAAAACAGTGAACCCTCCTCCATTTGACTTGTCATTATTGGTTTTGGGTTTTTTTATTTTATTGCTGTAATGGGAAGAAAAATTAAATTCTAATTTAAAATGTGTTTACTGAAAAAGTAATATTTAGCAATGCTTAGCATAGCATATGTTTAGATCACAGAATCATAGAAAAATTCGAGGTTGGTAGGAACCTCTAGAGAACATCTGGTCCAACCTTCTGTTGAAGGGAAATCCTTAGATTGTGTTACCCAAGGCCCTGTCAAGCTCAGCACTGAGTATTTATAGGAAGAGAGATTCTACTCTTAGTAGTCTATTGCAATGTTTAATTGCTTTCAATTCATTCAGTTTGTTCTCAGTTTTCCTTATAGCCACACCAAAAATCATTGTTTGTGGAACTATGCAGGGTGGTCTTCAGTTTCTTGAGCTGGGATGACCAAACCTGGATGAAGCAGCCAGAGCATGGTCTTAACAAGTGCTGAGTAGAGTGGCATAATCACATTTCCTGATCTGCAGGATATAGTCTTGCTGGTGCTGCCTGAGGCTGTATTTAAATGTTTACCCTAATATTTATGTTGTTCTGTGGTATAGCTTTTGAAGTCAAGTTTAGAGCAGCAGCACTAGACTAGTGTTTAGTCACAGCACTCCGTAGAAAGTTCAGTGAGATGGAGAAGCTCTGTTATGGGGAGAGAAATATTTTTTTCCTCACTCCTGAGCATGTACACTCATATTACATTGCTGCAACTAAACACTTTCAGCCTTTTATTGTTTTTCCCTCCCAAGAGTGGGTCTGGCTGCCTTCCCTCCTAGCGTCCCCTGAAGTACACTTCAGCTAAACCACTTCTGCTTGTTTGAGCCATTCAGCAGGTTTTGCAGCCCATCCTGCAGCTCTGTCACTGTTAGTCGTACTCAGTTTTAAACTCTGTCCAGCACAAGTGCTGACAAGAACAGAAACACTGATCTTATCACTTCCCCCATCCAAGTGGTCGCAGCGTATGATTGTGTTCTCTGGTACGGTATATTGATTTTATGCATTGCTATATGTGTGACATGGCTTCACAGTATTGTTGGAACTGCTGACTTTTTTTTGTTCCACATTTCAGGTGTGATTAGGGCTCCTGAAGTCCACCTAGTGCTTGTTTTCTTTGTAATATTTGTTCTCATTAACAGAGTGTGTATCTCAGAATAATGAGATTTTAGTAGTTCATGGTTTTTACCAGCAGGGCTGGGAGTAGGGCAGGTTAGTGGTTGTGGGGTTTTGTTTAGGCTGGGAGGTTTTTTTTAAATAAAAAGCAAATTTGTGTGTGTGTGTGCACTCTTATGTGTGACATTATTTTAAATGATACTTTATATTTTAGACTTACATTGAGGGAGGCTGGGAAACAGCTAAACCTTGAAAACAATTTGCCCGTATGAAAAGTAGTCTGTTGAAACAGTGGGTTTTTTATAAAATGTTTTATTGAAGTGCAGACTGCATGACAACTCTGAGTATTTCCCAACAGTGTATCTGTTCTGACATGTGTCCTAGTTTTAGACCTTTTCTAAGTTCATGAATGTGTTTTCTTCAGAGGGCTATATTAAAGCCCAACAGTATTTCTTTCAGCACACTTCATCTTGCTTGTCCTCATAGAACTAGCTGGGATCAAGCATGTTTCCCAACACACACAGTTCTGGAATGTCCAAGAATGCAGGTTTCTCACTTAAAAGCTTCTGCAGCTGTGTGTGAGCAGTAATAAATGGTTGACACAAGCCTCTGGGGACAGCTTTAAATGGGTGAGCTGTTCCCTGTTTCAGCAGTCTCAGGGATTTTTTTCCCCACTGGTTGGATGCTATGTTATGAGCCTGACCCAATCTTTAGTGACAGCTTGTCGGGCTGATTAATGTAGACTCCAGAGAATAGCTCTTTGCTCTCTGATTGATTCATTTTACCAATAGAACTCACATTCCTGTAGTGTGAATAATAAACAAGTGATTTAATGAGTACTCCCCAACCTATTCCAAATGGCATATACTGCTTGAAGCAGTGCATGCTTTTGGAAATCTGAAATACTTGCTGTATGTTACATGCTGAAGATACACTGAATTATATACTTCTCCCATAAATCCAGATTAGAAAGTTATGGATTAATTTTCTTCTGTGCCATACCATCAGACGCGTTGTCAGAAATGTCACTGATATTTAAATTGTTGCTTCCTTCAAATTTATCTGGTTCTTAACCACTGATTTTTTTTTCTCTCTGCTTCCCACCATGAAATGTCTTTCTCATGAAGCTTTTATTTCTTTGCAGCATTCTGTATTTTTTATTTCAAAAGTTGACATGCAAAAAGTAGGAAAAAAATTAGTTCTTCCTCAAGACTGTCCTTACCTCCTGCATCCTTGATGCTGGTACTTTTTGGTAGTGTCCCACCTTGTTCTATGGTTCTGTGTATAACTCTTCATAGGTATTGGCTCTCCCAGTTCCTGCATCGTGGGAGACTCTCAGGAGCAAGAAGGAACAGATAGCATTACAGCACTGCAGGAGGACAGAGGAGTGGAGCCAGAGCAGTGGAAAGAAGGAAGAATTTTTTGTTTGTGTCCAGATGGTTTCTGTTTCCTTATTATTCAAGAAGTCTTATTACTGAAATTACAAGATCCTGCCTCTGGATCTACAAAGAATTCTCCAACAAACATATTAAAGGAAGATGTGCATAAAATTAATGTGAAAGGAGAAAAACAGCACTATTGTAATTCTATTTACTTGTGGGAACATATACATGTTTATTTTTTTAAATTTTTACTGTGTACTTCATAAGGAATATGAGGGAAAATGAGAGGATAAAAGCACCCTTAATTTCCTCCACTCTATCCCCCCGCCCCTTTCTTCCTTTCTTTCTTTTGCCAGAATTCACAGCACACCATCAGTTTCTGCCCCAAGTTTAGCTGTCCACCAACCTATCTGTTCTCTATGCCCAGCCTTGCTGGTACTAATGTCATACCTGCTCTTTTGTGATTCAAAATTTGAGTAACTGAATGAGGGGAAGCAAAGATCCTGACGAGGTTATGATCAGGTTTCTGAGGAATAACAGCTGCTGGCTTACTTGCTTTATTTCCCAGCCTCCGTCAGAGAAAGCTGAGAGGGTTCATTTGCACTTGTGTGAGGCACCGCTTTTATAATTCCGATAGCACTGCGTCTGCATGCACACAGTTCTCTGACATGACTTCAGATTTTTGAGTAAATATGTGAGAGGTGTTTTTCTGTTTTCTGTTGAAAAAAGCTCAGCACCTTCTAAAGAACCTTCTTTCTGTCCTCAACTTACTTGCAAAAGGTTCTAGAAGCTTTAATTACAATACTGCTTTAATGACAGTCTCTGGCCTAATTTTTTGCTTCATTGCAGCTTAAGGGAGAGAGGGAGGCTTCTTCCTTCACTGTTTCTGCCCTGTAGTGTCTCCTGCTTCTGTCTGTTGTTCCGAGACCGCAACCTGATGTGACATTCATTTCAGCAGTGGCTCTTTTTACTGCAGTATCTGCGCAGATTTATGTCTGGTCATTGATGCAATGTATTTTATGAGTAGTCAGCTCAAGGTTTTCTGTGTTATAGGATGTGCTGTGGGCAGGTTTAGCAAAGAAAATGTTCAAACCCAATAGCGTGAAGAGAAAAAACAGGGTTGTTGAATTATGTCTGCCTATGATTATATAGACTATATAGATTTAAGATCTGTCTTAGGGCTGAAATGAGCATGGCAGTGCTGAAACAAAAGGCAGTGTAAAGATTCAGGAACATATGCTTGAAAGGAAAAACCTTGGGAGCACAGCGTTTGTCACAGAGACATGACAGTGTCATCACTGTGCTGGATGGACCCTAATTTTTTGTTTTTCTGAAGGATTAGGTGGTATTTATAGTGGCTGTTCTGCTTAACTCAGGTGTCCCGTTATTTTAATCGAAGAAAGGTTAAGAAACAGTGAGAGCATGACATTACATATGATCAAGTTTGAGATTGTTCTGATGATAAGTCACAGCTCAGCTCCTTGAGACTGAGCAGAGGCAGCCTTTTGCTTGGCACTCCAGGAAGGAGGAAGAAGAGGTTGCAAATACTTTTGGTTCTCCAGGGTGGAACAGTGGGCATTGGAGAAAGACTGAGTACTCTTGGTCACTAATGTGCCTACCTTGAATTGGTTTTGAGTTCTTGAAAATAGTCGAGCCCATTAAAAATGCCTTTTTTAATAGACTATTGTTTTCAGTAAAGTTTTTATTTTGTAACGCTCCTGCAAGCTCTTGGAAAATCAAACCTCATTCTGTAGTCCTATCTGAAATCCATTTTTAGAAAATTATAGCTGAGCCGTCAGTTGTAAAAAGCCCCAACAAAATAAGCAACCAAAAAACCCACTAAACCAATAACTTCCAGAGAAGTCTTGAACTCAAACATTCATAATCAAAAGCAGGATTTTTGAAAGCTTTCATCACTGACTGGGCTTTGCTGCTGCTGGAGTTAGCTCTCTGAGACAAGAATGCATTGATGGCCAGTTTTCAAGCTCCCAAATGCCTGTACCCTATTCAATCACTAGCGAGATGCTAGTGCCTGAGGATTTGTTAAGCTTGCTCCCAACAGCTTGTGACAGAGTTCTTTGTGTCATCAAAACTCCATTGTCTTTCCAGCTCCATGGACAGGAGTCATCTTGCATAATTATCTGTCTATGCTAAGAGATGTCTGCTATGGATGCTGTACCTGAGAGATTCCCCAAAAGCTCCCTTCACAGGTGACAGAGAGGCTATGGTTAAACTTGTTCTAAGGTAGATGCTGCAGATCCGACAGGTAAAGATGATTGCAAGAGCTTCTACAGTGTTACTTTTTAGATGGCTAAAGCAAAGTGAGACGTAGCAGAATTTGAATATTCAGTTTAGCATTGTCGTGCGTGAGTAAAAACAAGGATATTTCCATTTGCAGACTCCTAGGGCACATTGACTTGTTTTAGCATTTTTTACTGCTTTCACTTTTTTGGGTTTTTTTCTTTCTGTTCTGTTTTTTCTTTTCTCTTCTGTGAAAAGAGTTGTCTGTCGTGCAGTGGGAGACTTAATTTGAAATGTCCTTGGCATTGAGCAAGATTTAGTTACTCTTAAGTCACATGACTCCAAGTTATCTCTGTTTAAGGTATTAATTAGGAAGAAACTTTTAAAAGTTGTTTTCAAAGTCTAGTCATTCAAATATAACAATGGAGATAGAAAATACATTTCAGCTGACAAATGACATGAGCTTTTATTTAACATATCTCATTCAAAGGTACTGAATTGGGAAGGCCTGCTTAAATGAATCCATTCTTCTACCTTCAAAATAGTGTGGTTTTGTAAAAGAGATTCCTGCTCATTTTGGACTGATATGCCCATGTGATCCCATGGCAAAAGCATAAAGAGCTCTGTTTATTCATGACTTCACGGGGACTTTCCACAGTGAGTGCAAGCCAACAGCACAGGAACACTGCCATAGCTACCACTGAACTGGAGCCTTGAGGCAATTTCTTTACAGAGCTTTCCTTTAATAGATTTGCTCACAAAAAATGCCTGGTGATGATGCCTTCTAAATAGGTTTGGCATACACTGGCAGAGCACGAAAGCATGAAAACGCCTTATCTCTGCTGCAGATGAAAGACCTTGTAGTTTTTTAATTTCCTAAGCAAAAACGGAGGGTCAAAAGTGAGAAGAGCCCAAGGACCTGGCAGATACCGTGTTTGCTTTGTGGCTATGTGCAATTAGCTTTTTACTGTTGCTTTTCATGAGCATAACTCAAATAAATAAATAAAGTCAAGACTCACGAGTGTTGTGGGCGGAATGGGACTTCAGACGAAGTTTATTAAAGAAGCCCTCCCGTTGAGTCACGAGGTACACAAAAGACCCTCTTACTTTCTAAGCTTCTTCTCAAAAGGGAGTCTAAGTGCAGCTAGATCCAATCTTGGCCCCAGACTTTGTCAATGGTTTATGTCTAAAGGATTATATAGGTGCACTTGAACCTTTATAGAACTTTGTCCTGCAGGATTAAGGATGGCAGACCAAATATATATATATATACACAAACATATATATATGTAAAATAAAATATTTATTTAAATTTAGTATTATAATTATAATGATTAGACTAAAAAATCTTAATCAGGATTATTTACTACACAGTACAGGTAGCTATAACTAGTGCACCATTTTTTAAGCAATATTGCAGCAATTATATTACAGCTAGCAAATTCAATTATTGAGAAGAGATTGATGTTACTCACCCGTACTGATAACTTTGGGCAAATCTCTTTCGCTCAGCCTGGAGGAGAATCTTGAGGGGTGTCCCCACTCAAGGGAGAAATTTCACATACACTCTGAGAAAGAGGTATGTTAGAAAACCCTACAGTTACCAAGTGGGAATGGACTTTTATAGTATAAAGTGATTGACTGTCAGTCATATGTATCTCCAGGCCAGCTGTGCCAGCTCAGCATCTTTAGATAAGTTGTAAGAAGTATCACTTTTTGGTTCCTTTATCAGGTACTTTATCAGGTACTTTGTTCTTCCTCAGAATGTTTAACTTTGGGGTTGGTGAGTCAGGCTGGTTTCAGCATTCTTCAACACAAAAGCCAGCATGACATCTCCATTCAGCACTGGTAGCTTTGCAAATTAAAAAGTTCCAGCTGGCTTACCCCCACTCTAGTCAGAGCATCCTGCTACAATGAGAAACCTAGTACTTTCCCTGTACTAAACCTCCTGGAAGGGAAACTAAAAAAAAATCCAAGATGAAGATAGGGCCAAGGTGTGTTAAGACACCTTTCTTCTTAAAATTTCAAAGCCCTTTATTACAAGGCAGGCACCTGAGATACAGAGGGTTTGACTGTCTTAACAGGGCCATGCAGAAGGACATTAGACCTGAGATCAGCACTGTATACTTCTCTGCTAGTCAGGCCCCCTCTGTGCTATAGATCACCTCTCTGCTTTTTTCCACTTTTTGTTTTTTGCTGTAGTTTGTAATGGCCTCAGAAGTAGTAAGCAGATGAGATGACATTTTATTAGCTGTGCTGCTTGTATTCCAAGAGCTGTATAAAAGTAACCCTTAATTCAGCCATTTGTATCTTACAGGTGTCCGGCTCTTCCAACCCTGTGAGACATGAATTAAACTTCTCAGCAGTGGAATGCCACAGGGTACATACCTCATATTTAGGAGAGCTCTGGGGAAGGGGATTTCTATGAGTAATTTGGGAGAGTGAGGTGACAACAGCTTCTTCCAGGTCACTTTTCTTAGTTGCTGCATGAGGCTAACCTGGGTATGTAGTCAGATAGGGCTGACCCCTGAGTGTTACCTGCACTCCAAGCATTCAAGCCCACGGCTCAAATGCTGTAAGTTGGCCACCAGTGATGCATGTAGTCACATCTATTGATTTTGTCGACTGAGGTAACTTGGAGAGCTTTTAACTTCTTGTCCTTTTAGTGCTTCTCCAGCCCAGAAGCAAATCTGCATGTTTCACAGAAATAGTGGGTTTTGTTAAGTCAATGAGATCCTTCACAGCAGAACAGAATTTGCCTGTGAAAGTACTGCTATGAGTGAAAGAGTGACAGAAGAAAATAGCTCAGTTTGTTTCTAAAACCCAGGGCTGATACTTCAGGATTCAGTCAGCAGAAAAAAACAACACATAAAACTGTATTTGATAACTGCAAACCAAACACGACTGATGCAGAAAAAATTGAGAAGTAATGTAACACCGGACCTCCCTACTGCATTTTGACATTGACTTTTGGAAGTGAGCCATGCTCAATGCAAAACACTGGGGAGTATGAGTGGTTTAAATTTTTGATGCTTAGGACAGAAAATCTATTTGCTTGAAATGGAAAATAGAGCTCCCTGTAAGAGGGATTGTATGTCATCACTGCCACATAAAATAATTTTGCCTTGATAATTAAAATTTTCTATCTAGGAGTCAGACCTGGCCCTAGAAAATATCTGATTTTTACTGTCTTGCAGTCAGGTTTTTGCTAGACTCAGGGGAAGGTTGAAGTAAGTGAAAAATTGATAGAGGAGCTGCAAAGACTTAAAAAAAAAATCAAACAAAAAAACCTGACTTATACCCTGGTACATAGTATTTACCTGCAGCCAAGAAATTAGTCCCAGGAGAATGCTTTAACTTGTAGTATTCTATCTGTCTGTGTGACTCTACTACTCCTCTTGGGACCCTGCACGTAACTTTGGGTGGAGCACAGTGGGGCTCTGCCCGTGTTGCTACATGCAGAGGTACCATCTCAGGACACTACTCAACAACTGGTTCTACTTGATGAGATTCTGAATTAAAAGACAGTAAAAGGTGCTTCCAGCAGCTGAGTATTTGTGACCTAAAGTGGGAAATACTTCTCCAGATATATTTACAGATGGTGAGCATTAGAGAGTGATTTATGAAAGAACTGAAAATTGAACCTGTGTCTCCAGAGGTTTGATTAAAGGTCTTGTTTGCAATACTGTTCCTCCTGCCCTTAGGGCCTCTAGATGATGATGGTCTTTCTCAGGTGTTAGAGATTTTTTGAGTCAGTGATTCTACAGACACTTTCAGTAGTCCACAAAGTCTCCATTCTGCAGTGACACTACATCCAAAATTGTCTGTAGAGTTGGTGGAAAGGTAATAACTCTTGAAAAATATATGTTTTTGTTGGCCCTCTGGCTTTTCCAACTGGAGAGGAGAGGAATTGCAGGAAGGGGGAAGCAGTAAATCTGTGCCTTTATAAAAAGCAGAGCCCTGTTAATGCCTCTCTTGTTTGCAATTGTTGTGTTCCATAATTGTTGTAGAGCAGTTGATTGTAAATATGTTGAGAGCTCAATGAGAAAAGTACTTGAAAGGTGAAGGAAATATGAATCACAGTGAATCCTTAGAGAAGACAGAGGAACTTCACATATTGACCCCCCATGTCTTGACCCCCAAACTTGGATATCTAAAGCTTGGTGAATGGTCTGTCTTACTGTCTCCAGCCCCACCACTCAACCCCAGTATAGAAAATTACTGTATTTTTTATTTTCCTGGCTGCTGTTTATCATTAAACAAAGCACATACTCACCAGAAAAAGTGAGCCAGAGCTGTCGTATTCTTGGAGGATGGCTAATGAGAATGGAGTTTTTAATTACAGTGGATCATTACCACATGTAAACTGACCATCTGTTAGAGGAGAGTACTTGCAAAGGAGAGAAAAAGGACATAGTGTGTACCTTTCAGTGTGGATGCTGCTCACTGATAAACCAGTAATAGATGTTAGCCAGGAGGACTTTGGAAGTGTCACCCTGTTGCTCTTAGTAACTTCCTTATAAAAGGAAGTTTCCATTTGCATGCTTCCAAATAGTGGGGGTTGTCCAAGCTGATCAAAGTCCTCATGGTAAAGCCTGTCATTTTATTTAGCTCCTGCAGTCCTGCCACTTCAGTGACCATTTTGCAAGAGGTTCTTAGACCAGGATGGAGGACTTAACTTGCTTCTTTTACACTCCATGGGAGTATATGCAATTGATGTCATAGGAAAGAAGTCTTTGGAAGTCACGAATTCTCAAAGCAAATGCACTGAGTTTTGTGCAATGAATTTCACAGATGATATAAGAGATGAGGCTGTCATGCACACGTGGCCTTAAAAAAGATAGTAATGCAGGAGTGATGGAAGGTAGAACTTAGCTTCATCTGTTGCCCTTGCTTACTGACATAAAAGTATTCCTCTTAGAATGCTGATTCTGCATGCCCAGCATCATGCTACATAGAAGCTCTTCTTCACTTCAACTGTTGTTAATGAACCCATACAGTTAGCCAGTTCCATGAAAAGTCCATGACCATTCTTTCTCTGTCTTATGCTCCTTCACTTTTTCAAGCTATACATAAGGATAAGGCATGCTAACATGATCTGTATCCCGGTTAATTTGCCTATTTTTTGCATTTAAATGCAGTTTTCTATTGAATTTATTTCTTGGTGGGTAAGATTTTTAAAATCAATTATGTAAACTATTTTTTGATCAGATTACTAATATGGTAGGAATCTCTCATATTCCTGTTTGCTGAATGTCTTCAGCTATGCTCTTTGCTAACTGGAACTGGAACTGCTGTACCAAGACCTTTCTTGATCTATTTAGGGCCAATACCTGTTGATGCTTAAGAAAATTAATGAAAACTTCTATGCATCTAAGAAATTAAGCAGTGTTGTACTGTGGGGGAAAACAACTTTCCTTCATGACCCCTGATCTCAGTTCTTACTGAAGCAAGAGATTTGATTGCCCATATCTTAGGATGAAGAGCTGCACATTTATGTACTGTATACTCTTTTTCTGTGTTTCTGTACATCATCCTAACTGATCTAAAGGAAAAGCAAGGCTTTTTAATTTTCAGTTTGCTTATTCTGTTCAGTCCTCTAATTGCCAAAAGTAATATTAAATACTCCAGAGAGAAGGTCATTTAACAGGAAGAGGAGTTTTGGGACTGCTGAAGAATTAGGTTATCTTTACATTATGAAACCACAGTGTCAGAATTAGGTCACTGTTTCCTTTAATGTCTCTGTGTAACTGGCTGAAAAATCTACAGAAACACTAAGATAGCTGAGGGTGTGCTTTTGATGAACCAGGGAAGAGCCACTTGGTTTTCTGGGTTGATACTGGTCCAGTGCACTGCTAAGGGATGTATTGATGCTGCAAGTCATTCAGGTGGATCAGTACAGACACTTTTCTCAAATCCGTGTAAAAATGATGCCTCAGGTAGTGTTCGGGGACCATCTAGCAGATGATGGGTTTATTTCCTTTGGATGAGAGGCAAAACAGCCTTCCTGGCCGCTTTTCAGAAGTGCTGGAGTGCTAATCCTGGCCTCCTAGCCAAGACCAGCTCAGGTAATTATGCTCTGCCTTCTTAAATTCCACGTCGTGTCTGAGTGGGCAGGCTATTCTTCAATTCATGTCTCAAACATGGTATCATAGGCACTTTCCCTCCTGTGCCTTGTGCCAGTAATGTGGATTGTACAGTGTTGCTGCTATTGCTTTTGCCACCATTATTATTGTCCTATTATTATTGTGTTGAGGTTTATAGAAAGATACGATACCTTTATTTGACCAAATAACATAGCTAGAGAGAAAAAGCCCTAATGTAAGTGTCAGAAAAATGTCTGAAGACTAATAGAGATCTGGGCCTGGTTGTGCAAGGTGTTGTGTGTAAATGTGGAGTTAAAGGCAGAGCCTGTTTTGGATGCTTACACACACAGAAAAATGAGGCAGGTAAACGGATAAAAATATGCAAGCAGAGGGATTGATGTGGTGATATTTGCTGGTGAAATATGAGTGGAATTCATTCCATGGAGGAATTCATCACCATGGAGGTGGTGAGTTAATTGACAAGATAGAAGAAGGGAGAAGAAATGTAGAAGAAATGGGACATAATGAGCTTCTAGGCCAAAGAAGATAGGGAAGAGCAGAGCTGAGATTAGCAAATTGTGCAAGCTGGTTTTCAAGCAAGTGGCTAATTGGAACAGTAGAAGTCTTCAGTTTCTATGTAATCATCACTACCATTTTGCCTACTGTGGAACAAGCTGGGATTCATAATCTTTGCTTTGTCTCTGGTCAAAACTCCTGGTGCCTGGTTCTGCAAGGCTTGGGGTGAGCGTGGAAGACTGTTGCATGTCTATGGTTACAAAAGTGGGAATAGTACTTTGTTCCAGAGCTTATGTTTAAGATGCTTTGGGGAATAAAGATAGTCCCACCTCGGCCTCTTCATTCATTTCCCACTGAATATTGTGTGATCATATGGGGTGGAATGGTGCTGAGATGAGCATCTCACATGACTGGCAATTGCTATGGTCAGTGCAGCTACTCTGCCACTAATGAAAAGAGTACCAGGCTTTTAAGACAGCTTAAGGGGGCCAGCTTTCTGTGCTTTGTCCTCTGTCTTTGAAAGCAAGGAAAAGAGGGCTGTTAGCTTCAGATCAGAGTTGGTCCTTTGAGAGGAATATCCTCTGATTGGAAAAGTCCTGAGATGAGAACCCTGGACTGTTCTTCAAACCATCTGCTTGCAAAATGGCTCTCTTCCAGCTACTGTGGAGATCTCGCTATTTGTTTGTGATATTGGGGAACACTTGCCGTAAACACATCTGCTGTTTATGTTAGTGTCCTAGAGTAGAGTTATTTTTTAGGATGCTAGTTTATGTAAAAAATATCCCTGCCAAAGTGAATTTTTCATTCAGTCATTCCCTGCATAATTTGCCGACTGCTTGTCTTTGAGCAACCAAATATAAAAAGCAAAGTGTTTTGTCATCATGTGCAAACTACAGAAACTGGCCTGCCCATGGCCCAGCAGTGAGGTAGGTAGAAGATCTCTCCCCCATGGACTTCTCATGTCCCCCATACCTGATGTGAGTACAAGTGGAATTTGAAATAGCCTAGCCTGAGGAACAGAATAATTCTTTACCTATTGAAGTACCTGTGCTGAATTAGGAGAGCTCAGCACATTTTTCTTAGTGCTTCTTTTTTTGGTCAAATACCAGACTGCTGACAAAATGCACAGGTCTACATTTATTTTTTGACTGCTGAGTGGAAGTAAGTTTTATGTTTTATTTAACTATGTTCTTGCAGAGATGAACCATTCTAGCAGATGATGGGTTTATTTCCTTTGGATGAGAGGCAAACAAGCATATTTTCACTGTTTTCAGCACTCAGGCTCCGATTTTGGTTGGTGGGGGTTTTTTGTTTGTTTTGTTTTGGGTTTTTTTTTGTGTGTGGTTTTTTTGTGTGTTTTTTATTATTATTATTATTATTATTATTCTTGTTGTCAGTTCTGAATCCTTAGTTACCCCAGTACTGCACACCTGCACATGATCACCAAAGAGGACAACTTTCCACTTTTTTGTGTTCTGCAAATGTTAAGTTTTAAACTTTTAGAAGGATATATTACATTGTAATCTTAAAATGTTCAGTGAGCAGATATACAAGGAATGGAAGAAGAGGAGGAGAGACGAGTTCTTGTAATCAGGGGAGTTTGGTTGGTGCTTGAACCTGCTCATAGTATTCTGACTAAATTAAGCAATGAAGTCTCTCACAGTTATGAAAAAAAAATCAAGTTCTATTAAACCCTTAAAGTAATGAATTCTCATTTTGTGCTGTTTGTTTCATCAGCACTAGTGTGTTTTGGTTTTGCTGTTCTGCCTTCTTGATTCAAAATAAACTTCTGTTTGTGTAGTACCTCATTTTTATTCGGAAGTGTGTGTGCTAGCACATCTCTCATAGATGAGAGACATCTCATGATGTTACCTTCCTTGACTGGATTAAAGCTCCATTTGAAATGTGATGACTTTACCAGCAAATGATAAAATAGGAATGTAGGAGTTAGAAATGGAAAGATTTAAATATTGCCAAATATTGTGACTTTAAATCTCCAGGTATCTTAATGCCTTGATCCCAGAGTCATGTGATTATTAAAATGAATAATTTTAATTATTCATAGCTGAAAGGAAACCAAACTAAACTGCTAGACAGAGCATTGGCCCTGGAGATTTTGAGAAAAGTTTGAAAATAGGAGTTAAAACAGTTTAGAGGAGTAAAAACTATAGGGGGAAAACTAAAGACAGAAAAAGAACCCAGAATATATTACTTAATATTTGTGGGGGTTTTTTGTTTGGTGGGTTTTTTTTGTGTGTGTGTTTGTTTTTTAAGTTCTTAAGTACAAGTTTTAGAGGCACCTGACTGTTAATTTTTACTGTAAGCAAAGGGTGTGAAGAGTAAAAGACAAAGTGTACATTTGGAAAGCAAGTAATAACAGGAATTGATGTCATGGTGGAAATGAAAGAGGCTTCTCTTACAGTAACAGCTAGAAGACTTCTAAACCTGTCCATTGACTGATTACACTCAGCTCCTTGTATTTTCAGTGGGAGTTGAGTGATTACTTAGCATGTTGCTGTCTTCTGTTCAAATTGATCCATTTATCAAGAGAGCTGAAAGGGGTGGTCAGAGAGAGGGAGTTAATACAAAAAAAGCGAATTAAGAACTCTAGAGGTCAATAGAATGGTTTCTGCTTGTAAGGGTGAGGAGCAAGTTTTACCTGTGGAGGAGACAGCAAGGCAATATACTCCAGATTTTAGCAAGTGTCTGCAGCACTCTCTTGAAATGCTTCCTAACTCTTATTAGTTGTTCTATGAATTGAAATTGCAGTGCCTGTTTCATGTGGAGGTTTTGGGGGGCAAGAGTTCTATCTCTCATGCATTAGAACAGTGCTTTGTCTATCACTGGGTGCTGTAGCATGCAAACAAAGAGTAATGCCAGTAAAATAACAAATGTTCTCTCCTGCTCCCCACACAGCAAAATTTCTTACAGAAACCTAGAAAAGTCTGGTTTTGATTTTTAAATAAAAAACCATTGCCTGTGCTGTGTTACTTTTGAAATCTATTTCATTAAAGGAGCAAACGCTTAGTCAGCACCATTCATGCTGACTAGGAAAGTAGCAGGGAATAGAGATGTATAGAGAAGAGAATACCAGAGATGTATAGAATAGATAATGTGTAGAGATAGGTTTATAGAGATGTATGGAATGGAGAATACCAGCTGTAGTTCTTGTTTGTCATACACATTAGCAGTATCTTGAAATGATAGTGTCTGAACAGAGATTAAATTTGAAATACATTTCTGAATATGTTAATTGGGTTATATGCTCAGCTATATCATAAGCTACTATGACTGCTGTCTTCAGTTGTCTACACCTTTGAATATACCTGAATTAACAGGGAGATAAAATTTGTTGCAAGCCAGAGTTGCTCACTGTATAGTTTGCTAAATAAGATGTGCCTGTTACTGCTCTCTCTGGAAGACTTTATATTATTAGGAAAGAACCCAGTTGCCCAGTATCTAAGGCATATACTTTAGGACAGCTACTTTGTAGCTCTGAAATACTTCAAGATCAGCTACTGAGTGGGATGTAATGCAGCCAGCAGCAAGCTGCTGGCTGATCCAGTCCCTGCCTGCAGAATGGAGCAAGTTATCATATTTGGGAAGCTGCCAAATCTGGAAGTTATGGGGTGCATCTACCTGCGAAGCCAGGCCCACTGTGTGTTAAAGAAGTGGGCTCTGGAAAGCTGCTGTTCTTCTTTTGTTTTCTACTCTGTCTGTAGTGCTCTAATAAAGTCAGAAAAATGCAGTTTTGCTGCTTTTTAGGTTGTGACACTTGTGACTGGCTATTCTGCACCAAGGGGTGTTTCAAAGCTGGTAGTGAAGGAATGAACTTTTCCCCTAGTGCTGTAGGAATGGATTCTTACGGAATTTTCTCTCATTTATGCCTGCTGTGAAAAATGCCCAGAGAAAGGTCTTCTAATCAGAGGGCTTATAAGAACCATTGTGTAACCCTTCTTGTATCTGATGTATGCGCAGAGAGGAGTCAAAGTCATGGATGTGCTGGAATTTGGAAGTGTTTTTGTCCTTCAGCTGACATTTCACAGGGCCAAATTAATGTTTCCTGGTATTTAAACAACCTGAGATGAGGACGAGCTTTTAGATGATTTCAGAAAGAGTTGAAGAATTGACTTGAATCAGCCTTTCATCTGTCTTGGGTACTTGTGTGATAGAGTTTGGAAAACAATTGAGTAAGACTGTGTTGCTGGGGAAATGGGCTGAGCTAATTTTTTTACCTCCTTGAAATAGCAATTCCTTTCTCTTCTTCTCTGTTGAAGCTTTCAGTAGCAGTGAAAAGTGAACTGTCTGCTAGCCTTAGTGTAAGCAGGTTTTTAGCTGCAGAAAAGAGGAGTTTTGAGTTTTGTCCATCAAACTTCCTACAACTGTACATCCCACCCTGATGGTGTTCCAGAGACAACTGGTTGAGGTAGTCTCTGGGCTTGTTCATCCTCTAATGTTGCTGATTAAATGTTAGAAAAGCTGCCAGTTGCTGGTGGGGGACACGGGGGGGGGGGCACGACTGGGGTGGGCCAACAGGTCCTTTCCTGTCAACTGGTAATTTTTTCAGTCTGTTTCAAACTGTTGACCTAGATAAGGTGAAAGAAGGAATATCCCTTGGCCAGGCTGTCATCCCTAGAGCCATCTGGCTCCTTCCCATCCCTGTACATTTGCACTTGTAGTTCAGACGCTGAAAGACTGGAGAGTGCCCTGCTTTAATGCCTGCCTGCACTAAATGGATAAAGCAAAAAGCCTTTATTAAGTTACTTCCTTTAAAACCTCATTTAAACTTAGATGAAACTTGCCTCCCCAAGTTATTACTGAATTTCTTGTATCCTGTTAATACATTTTTGTTTTAAAGTAAGATTAGTAGTGATATGTGAGCAGGGTAGTGAAATGGGAGGAACTCAGCTATTCTGAAGTATTGTACAGCACACTGACAGTTTAATAGCTCAGTGAAGGGTTTGAGAGTATTTTCATTTTTAATGCCTCAGCTGCCAGTGAGTTCGCACCTTTCCAACAAGCATTTTAGAAATAGACTAGTCAAAGTTTCCTACCTGAAGCCAGTAATTCAGCTAGATTTAAAAAAAAAAGAGCATTACAGAAAGGCCTACAACACTTCTTGATAGTGCCTGCTGACTCTGTGTGTGCACATGTGTGGGTGTATGTTTACAGAACAACAATAAAAAAAAGACAGGGATGAATTGCTCAGATGTTATGTAAGCTTCCTAACTAACACCTGCTTTGGCTTTCTTGTGCCTCTCTCTGCCAGCTTTATTACTTTAGTAAGGTTTGGTAGAACTCAAAAAGTCTCCCATTGCAGTTGTCATTAGAAATGAAGGCAAAAAACCCAGCCCTTGCCTCATAAAGACTGTATTTAAGAAATTTGGTTAAATGTAATGGATGATGCCCAGGCAAAAAGGGAAATTGAGGGAATGTAGCAGGTTCACTGATGTGTGTTAAATACTTACTGCTTTAAGTCTTGGTTAGTGACGGTCAATGTAACTGGGGGCAGTTGGCTGCTATTTTTGTGAGAGCATTTAAAACAAGATCAGGCATCTCTCTTTAAAATTTTAAGTGCTCAATGTTTGTGTGTTTGACAGAAGAAAGCAAACAGTGTTTGGAAGATTAGGGTATCAGTGAATGCTTGGGTGAACCATACATGTTTAAAACATAACAAAGGAGTTTTTACAGTCAAAGAAGAAATGTGGTAGGTGTTGTAGGGATGTGTTGCCTACTAAAAATATGGAATGATGTGAAGGTACCTTATATAATAAATATGCCACTGCATGGTTGCTGAGCTGCAGTGGCATTGCTTTTCACTGAAGCAATTTTTTACAAAAAAAAAAAAAAAATAAAAAAAATCATAGAATCCATCATCCAGTACTGAGTGGTAGACACATCATCCTTGCTTTTATGTCGAGAGTTGTTTCATTTGTCTGTGTTGACACATCAATTACTTCTACATTTAGAGTTAGGATCTAATTAATTGGAAAATTAAATGCCTTGCAGTCATTGCCTGGTTAGAGTGCAGCAACAAAGTCTTCTTTCTCTGGTACTGACACTCAGAGGAAATGTGCTTCTCCTCCCCTTCGTTTGTTTTTTTTTTTCTTTCATTCTTTCTCTTATTTTCTTTTTTTCTTCCCCTTTTTTTTTTCCCCTTTTTTCTTTTTACTTTTTTCTTTAGTGGGATCTTGGCACCTGTTTCTTGAGGACAACTTCTTCTGTCCATCTGATGGGACTGTTGAAGAAGATATTTCCTCCCTTTCCAGTATACCTGATAAACTTCTAGACTCCCCTCTTGGGAATTAAAAAGCAGCTCTGTGTATTCTTCCTGCTGAGCAGGGGTTTGGTTGACTGGCTGCATATGCTTCCACCCATGGCTGTGTGTTAACCACATGTTTGAGAGCACCTTTGAGACCTTTCAGTGTCTATGCAGTGCTTGGGTTATTTTCAGCTGTGTACCTCATGGAAAAGAGAATTGTGGACACTTCTGTTATGAATAAGGCAAAAATCAGGACGCTAGCACATCTCTCAAGCCTTTCATTTTGAGCTGGACACATTTGCTCAGGTATGGATGACAAGGTGTCAGACCCTAATTTTAATGGGAGTCTTTTTCTGACTTCATTGCCTGTTTCTTAGGTAAACGCTATTGTAAGCATCACAAGTTTAACCATAAAATATCTGTAGTCTTCTGAGCAAGAAATGACTAAATATAATTAATTTCTCTAGTTTCATTGGCCTAACAGTGCACTGGAGGCTTGATGTGTGCTGTTATGAAGTGTTTTGTTATGTTACACAGAAAGATTAATCAAATCTTAGATCAAGTAATTATCACTTGCTCGTTCAACATCCTGCTCTTCTGTCATTCTTTTATGGCACAGTGGTTGGAGATTTTAATACCGTTTCCACTGAAAGGCTGTATGTGAAAGGCTTGTAATGTCAAGCAAATGGCTCTGCTGTGTCTGTACTTCTCACCCTTGCAGAGGGAAGAACCTGCAAGTCATCTTCAGTTCTGTGTACATGGACTAACAGTGAGGGACACAGCAATAAAGCTACCATCATTCAGCAATTCTCTTCCTACGTCATGTGAATGACATAAAGCACAATGTAATGGGTGCTAAAGTCCACATATTTAATATATAGAAATCTAAAGACAGATCTCCATAGTTGTTCTCTATTAATTTGCTCATGTTTGGCTCCAACAGTGACTTTAACAGTTTGATTTATAGTGCTGATGTTTTGCTTACAAATTGGAGACGTTACTGCGCTAAGTCTGCATTTAAAATCAATGCAGAGTAATTGCAGTGCACTCATAGTTTAAAAACATTAACAAGAGAAATGTGCTATAGCAGCAATACTTGGCACAAACACAAGCTATTACAGCTAAATTCCATGTCCATTTCCAAGCTAATTTGAAAAATTTTTACAGTAGAGTTCTTAGACTTTTAAAGCTGGTTACTGTAGAAAAAGGGATGAAAAACATCAGCCTGAGCTATTTTGATTAATGATATTGCAACAGCATTCTGCTTAGGACCCATATGCTGTTTATCTCTCCTCCAGATGCAGTTTTTCAGATGTCTCTTTCCAAGGATCTGCTGCCCCTTTTGTTTTAAAGTATAAAATCTTTGGTCATTTTGCGACTCCTTAGGATGTTCTGTGGTAATTTTACCATTTGGCTCCATCTTCTTCTTTTTTGCCATTTTAGCAACACTATTGTGGAGAAATATGATTGGTTGTATTTGGTATACATACATCAACACATTCCCAAGCCCTCTCAACAATTGGCATGTTGCCTATTAGCAGAGCAAGTTGCTCAATCTAATGTAGAGTTTTCCACTAAAGAGGTGGAGGTTTTTTATTTGCCTAGTTTGCATATAGGAGAAAGTTTATGGTACAGGCAATGAGAACATGCTGTTATGTCTCACTTTCTCTGAAGGCACTTGTGGGTCTTCTTTTGGTAGACTAATGAACAATGGTAAATGCAAATCTGCAAAAGTAGTGTAAGGCCTCCGGAATGGATGCTGAGGGGTTGGAGATTGCTTCAGAATTGTACTCTTGCATTTTACCTGGCTAGGCTTAAAGTTGGCTGAGGCCCAATGAGTACTTATACTCCTGGTAGGAAAGAAGCAAGTGGAATTCCACTTGTAATCTCCTGCCAGGTATCAATTAAAGGTATAAGAAATGTGCACAGGAGTTGTCATGAAAGCACTGAACTAGTCAGTAGCTTAGACAAAAGGCTGTATGTTCTTCAACTGAGGTCGTAGTATGGCCTAATGTTCTCTGATGCGTGACAGACAAATAGTGACAGCTGTCACAAACCATTTAATTTTAGGTTTGGCCTGATTCCAAAATCAATTTGCCCAGCTACGTTTCCACACACCTCCACTTAGCAAAAATGTACAAAATGGAAGTTACTTTATAGCTCTACCAGGTAATTGCTCCGCTTGGCTGTGTAGAAGTGTGTGTGTGTGTGTGTATCTGTGTTAGGACTTCAATGCTACATTGAAGTTATGCTGCACGGCAACTCAAGTTATTTTGTTAGAAAGATAAAGGAATATTCTCTGTGGATGAATAGGAAGTTAATAATATGACTGTCAAATGTATAAACTTAGAGCTAAGTGAGTATGTCGCTATTTTATTACATTTTTTTACTGCTAGAATTTATTTCTCTCTTTGGTCTCATTCAGTTGGAGGGAAAAACACCTTGATTATTACTCCTAGTATTGATTAATGTCAGGAACTGTAAAAATGCCATTAATGTTGTGTGTTAACACTTGAGCAAAAAATAAAAGGGTTCTGTCTTGATCTGAGTAAAAAATTTCCATTACTGCTATTGTACCCTTCATGTAATTGCTACTTTTCTTTCAGCACTCTTGGTTCTGATGTCCTCTCCAGGGCTGAAAAGGTGCTTGGAAGTTCAGGTGACAGTATCTTCATGCACACATTAATAACAGTATTTTATTATCACTTTACACTTCCACAGAGCCTTTCATGATGGTACTGTGAAATGTTTACTGTAAGAATATTTGGATTTAGTGACTTCCCATGCCTGAGAATTACAAGCACTGTACAAGTAAGAAAGATGGGAATTGATATGATGTGGCCAGGGTCACGCAGCAAGTTGCTGGCCACTGAATATGAGCACCAGAGCTGGGTGCAAGTGTTAACACTTAGTGGTAGACATAAGAATCAAAGCCAGAAGCTGAGGATGGAAGTATTAACTTGAAGCTAACTTACTTTAAGTCTTATTATCCTGCTGCAGCTATCGTACATTTAATATATTTTACACTTGAGAAAACTGAAGGGCTTTAATAAAGAAATGCAATGAGCCTGTCATTGTGGAAGGGAAAGATGAAGGATATAAACAAGTTCATGGGAGTATGTAGTGGATGCAAGGAGGAACTGTAACACTCAATATCTACATCAAAAGTATGGCATCATTCTGTTTTGCTGCCTTTAAAGGTTTGCTGTGGAGTGATAAAAAAATGGTAGTAGTTATCCACTAGTGCATCAAAAGGATGTGTGGAGTATCATAAGAAATTAATGGAAGATGCACATTCTTTAATTAAAGGGTGCATGTAGGGGAGAGAAAGCACTTCTGTCTTTTATGTGAGTTCAGGTATGTGAGAAAGAAGGCAAAAAAAGGGATGTAAAAATGGGGTCTCTCTGTTGCCATCACTCTTGTTGTGCTCAAATGTAGTAAATTCCTGAACATTTAAAAAACCTGAAATGTCTACGGCTCATGAACATTTCTTCACAGATGATCACGGGAAGAAAGGAATGGGTCCAGGATGCTCAGTTCTCCAGGGGAGTGCAGTAAATGGTTCATCTGTTGCAGGGACAGATGCTGAAGGTGACACTGAATTGATAAATATGGGTGAAAACTCTCAGTGTCAGGGAAAGACAAAAGAAGATCCTTTATGGCTGATGTCTGTTCTAGATGCTTACCAAAGCGGAACATGAGGGTTAAGAGTTGCTAGAGGAAGTACATGTTGGAATGAATGATCTGGGGATCCTTGAGGTGTTTAAACAATCCAGAGATCTTTTGTGGGAAAATATGTACTGAAGCAAAAACAATTTCTTGTCACACCAAATTGTGGAATCTTATACCACACCATGGTGGGCTGAGCTGATCTCGCAACCTGTGCTGGAGCTAGGCATGGTGAAGGCTCAACTAGGTGATCCTAAAGGGAGGCTGTTTGCTGTAGGATTTGATGTTGGAACCAGCAGATGCTGCTCTGTGTTCCCACAAATAGTTAAATATGCTGTACTGCAGCAAGGCACGGGATATTTTCAAGCTGAATTATTTTCGTTGCCTCTGTAAGATAATGTCCTTTTTTGACCTGTCTAGTTTTCATTCAGAGTATTTATGTATGTTCCTTTAAGCCTCCTCTGGCACAGGAAAGACCCAGAGAATAGTACCAGGTTCTAATCTCAATGCTACCATTAGTTACATGTGCTGTCTCAACAACAGATGTTTGAATTATGGAGCTGATTTATGATGTACTAGGAAGGGTTGGCTGGTTGGCTTAATGGCTGGTTACATTACTGTCAAGGGTGTGAAAGGATCACACACTGACTGTGCTATGATGTAGCTCCTACATAAGCCCATTTCTCCTTGGTGTGAAATTGAGGTATCCTGATGATTTTCTGCCATTATGAATTAGATTTTTTTTCAAGATGGTCTGTCTGATGGGGAAAGGGGGAGACACTCAGCTACTGTTTGAATCTGTGTCTTCCCTGGGACAGCCTGAGCTGTGTCATCCCCAACCTGTGCTGCTTCAAACTCATTAAGTGTGCCTCTGAACATTAATAAGCTACTTTAAGAGAAAGTGGTGCACCTGAGAAGTGGTGCTTGCAGCTAGCTGGTGTGTACGATGCTGAAAGTTCACAGATTATTAAATGACATGCTGATTTCTTCATCCTCCAAGTTATATGGACTTCTGTTTGATGCAGTTTCTGTAGTCCTGATGACAGATTTGATATGGACAGGGTGAGCCCTCTTTCTCAGGCTTGGTGCTGGCAATGTGTGATATGTGTATGGTGCAGAAAGGCTTGTTGAACACACATCCATAGATCTGCCCTCCACATATGTAAGCCAGAAAACATCCTGGTGGATTGAATCAAACTAAAAGTCTTTTGAACAAAAGATGAAAAATATAAAAGAGTTATCACAAGCTTCGGGAAGGTTACGAGACTTTTAAGGCTGTACAGTAGTATGGATGTTGTTCTTCAGAAATGACCATGTGCTCTTTATGAGTGGACAGCATTACAGAGTAAGCAAATTGCCCCCATGGATCCTAGAATTCCTTCTCCAAGGAAGAACTCCTTTCTGAGTCTAAATCTGTGTTTCTGTTTACTTGGCTTTCATAGTCAATTCACACCCTGAAGCGTCCTGGTAGTTTCTCAGTGCTAGGAGCACTACAAATCCATGAACTCTGTGTTTTATATTCCCAAAGAAACAGGACTCCCATCAAAACCAAGCTATAAATACTCTTGGTTACCAATGTCATTCCTAGTGTTATTGGGCTGTTTGTAGTGGGGGAATTTCTAATACAAACATAGAGTTCTTTCCTGGTAATCTAGGATGAAAATCAGGAAAGATTAGCATTATGGTACTGTGAAGGTCAGAGGCTATAAGCAAGCAGTGCTTTGTAGGAAAGCATATTCCTTTTATTATAATTGATTCCCCTCACCCCCCCCCAAAAAAAAAAGAAAAAAAAAAAAAGGAAAAAAAAGAAAAAAAAAGAAAAAGGAAAAAAAGGAAAAAGAGATGATTAGATGATTTCAGGCATACAACTTCTTTGTTAGATTTCAATACCTCTCATGCCTACATTTCTTCAAATCACCTCCATAGATTTTGTTAGGAAGCAGCTAGGTTTGACATACACCCATCCTGGATTTAAAGTTAATGAAAAGTGATCATTCAGGGCAAGGACTCTACCAAACTCCTGAACTGTAGACTGATGTTATCTTTGTTCCTAAATGCTATAAACTCAGTATGAGCTGCTGCAGAATTATTTCGGCATGATGAAAATAGTCTCTGTTATTCAGCTCTGTCACAGCTACCACTAGCAGCAGTAGGGATTAGTGGGTCAATTATCATATAAGCATTTTGCTAAGAATATTGGGGATAAATGCATCCTAACGTATTTGTAGTGGCATGACAAAGAAGACCTTAGCATTCTTAACATTTCATGGTTATTTCAGTCAGAGGTAATAACTTTGTTTCAAGCTTGAGAAGCTAAAGGTCGTATTACGGTTTCTCTCTGACTTCTGTTCAGCCAAAACAGCATGAGAGAAAGGACAATCATGGGAGAAGATACAGCCAGCCCATGATTTGGGGAGATTTTTGTTCTGATTATCATCGCTTCATAGTCTTTCAGTGGTTGTTTCAGACTTTCAGACTGACCTTCAGAAGTTCCTTTGTTCCTTTGTGTATCTGTTGTTCACCTCTGACCTGGAGATAGTCATGCTTGTTTGCAAGGGTATTTTCTGGAAAAATTCATTGCTGCCTGTAATATGCCTTAGTAACACAGTGAGGGAGCCATATAAGTGTCTAATAGATAAATAAATGCAAATTATACTACCTACAGATGAGGTTACCTGCATACTCACAACAGATGTCTCATTGTAACATTTTTAAAGTCTCAGCATGCACTGATGTGAGTGGTAAGTGTGCTGTAAGGTACAGTCTGTTGTGTGCACTTCTAATATTATTCTGAGTATCAAGTATTTTACTTTCTGTGATGTTAGGGATTTATGCTATAGGAAGTGAAAGTAAGAGGTTTGGACAACAGTCACAAATTTCTTATAGGGAGCATTACTGTGCACTCAAACTGTGTATTTACCCCAGGGGACAGGGGAAGGAAGCAAAAGAAGGAGGTGGTACTTTCTCCGTCTTATTGGCTCTTGGACATTAAATAGAGTTGCTGAATGGAGAATTTATTTCACTTAAATTCCAACTGCTTTGAGTATGTATAGGGTCTAGATGTCCCACTCTTATCTGAGGTTAATAAACTACTCCTGACATTATTTAAAAATGAGCAAAACAGAACCTGTCCAAAAAGTATCCTAAAAGCCTCTGGAAGTAAGTGAAGCCTTTACACAATTTTAGTGCTCCATCAAGCAGAACTGGTGAACTGAATTCTGTTCCAGTAGCTGGAAAATTTTGCTAGATGACCCAGTGTTCATTTTCAGGGTACTTCGTGTGCTTATTGCCAACTTCTTAGAAAAAACAGAAGAATAAATACTGCTGAATGGAAATTCAAGAGAGTCTTGGGTAACGGTAAAGCTGTGGCTTTCCTCAGATCCTGCAACTGCTGTTTCTAATAAAATAGATGTCTTAAGTGAATTGCTTAACCATCAAATAAGTGGTCTGTTTCTCTTGCAAAGGTGCTGAGATTGTAAACTGATTGTACAACACTGATTGTAAAAGATGTCTCGAGTGTTTAACACCTAACTTATTTTCATTGTCCTGTTCCAAGCAGGAAAAAAAATTGGACTGTTCTAAAGTTGCTGTTATAAATTAATTGAGTCTATGTAGCTTTCGTGGTTTGAAACAGCTTTGTGTTATTTTGTGGGTTAGTATCCAAGTGCACAACTGAAGCACACAAAGTAGAGTTTCTTTGATGGAGAAAGCTCTCTGAACTATAGGCAAAAGATGCAGTAATAAGTGCTCCTGTGGATTGTCTCGAAATGTCATACCTCCTATATTTGTCATCTCAAAATTTGTTCTTGCAACATCTTCTGTACTACCTGGGAAGAGAAGGTCTTGTGTCACATTTAGATGCATTTGGTTTCCTTTGAAAGTAAAAGTACCACAGCTCTGCACAAAATCTACCTTTTCCTGGCAGCTTTTCAGGTATTCCTCCTTTTGACAGCTTCTTTTTGTGCTGTGTAGGAAGTGAGATGGACTTCTTGATGAGTCTCTGGAAAAGCAGTCTCCAGTTGTTTCACAATCTAATGCGTAATAACAATAATATACAGACTTGTCCTCGTTTAACGTTCATATAAAATTCTGTTTCTCTTCTATACGAAGAAAAGGTCTGCAGTTCAATATTAACAGTTCAAAGAAATTACACCATGTTTTAAATGTAGAGCCCATGTTAACATTGAAGATCATTGTAAATATATTATCAAAACATTTTTGGAGAAGAAAAATTGTTGAGAGGAAAGCTTGTGTTTCATATATAATGAAAGCACACTGTGGTGTGAAAGAGCTGTTGGTTACATAGCTGAGACTTCTAAATGCAACCTTAATTATGCAAGCTCTTATCAGTTATATATAGAAGACAGTCCACAGATAGAGCAATCTAGTATGTCTTGTGACAGCAATGACTTTATTAAATTGCGTATTCTAATGGCATTCTGCCAGGCAAATGAGACTGTAAAATTGAAAGAAAAAGATTACTTTAAAATGCTAAATCTGTCCTACACCCATTGCTACTTTATCTCTCTAGGGATAGAGCTGGATACATTGGTACTGAAGGTTATAGAAAGCAGGCTTTGCATCCCAGATCAGTAGTAGCGATATTGCTCTTATGCTATAAATTATGACATCCTCTTCATATGTTTTACATATTTGTTAATGACATTGTTGCAGTGACAGCTTGCTCAATGACTCTAAACGGCTGAGGATACCTGTTTCCTAGGAAAATTTTGGAAAACATCCTGTTTAGAGAAAATACTTCACATTAGCTGGTAATATATTCTCAATATCTGTGCAGTTTCTCCCCCTCTGACTGGGTGAACCATATCCATGACAATACATTTATTACTTGGCTATTCCATCTGCTTTTGCTTCTAGGACATCATCTGATATACCTGTCCTTTCCCTGGAACGTCATGTTTTGTAGAAGCTATGAAGTTTGGGAAGTTTTGAATAGTGTTGCAAATGCAGAGATAAAAATTAGTAACAAATTACTTGCTAAGTATGCGACTCTGCCATGAAATGCGTTGTTTCTTGTTCCCCAAATAAACTGAAAATTCAAATATGATCTTCACAGCTGATGTGCAATCTCTTTTTCTAGTGCCGAATTTTGTTTCAGCTTTCAGGGTTGGATCTCGCCTAGAAAACCATTTCACTTGGCCTGCCAGCTTCCCATCTGTAATACTGTGCAGGAAACACAGAGCAGAATGCAAAGTGTGCCAGTCAATAATGATTGCTTTATCTTGCAAAGATGTAATCCACATTTTGTTGCTCCTGTGTTAGTTCAAAGGAGGGAGAGGAAAGTAAGGAGGGAGACTTTATTGGTAATTCTAATAGAATTAAAATGTCTAGAGATAATCAGTGACATAGGTATGGGAGGAAGGGGAGGTTGATTCACAATGGAAAATTAGTAATCTTTTATGTGCATCTTTTATGAGGGGAATGTGCATCCTTCTGTGTAAATGATGGCATGCTGTTGGCTCAGAGATTTTTTACTGTTTAATTATCAACTGAAACACTGCCTCAGCAAAACTTTTGAACTGAGAATAAAAAGTTATAAACACACTTAAAATTGTCAAGTTGTGCAGGGACATTAAAAAAACCCTGAAAGCAAGATAAGAATTGTGTGAAAACATGCTCTGTGAATGCAGGTGTTCTGAATGGAATGTGGCTTCATTCCTTCCTACTATACTTCAGACAGCTGTGGAGGAATGAGTGAAAGACTATTCAAGTGGTGAATCAATAAAAGTGTTCCTGGTTTTCAGTTATATTTTTTAATATTAAAAAACAGAAAAAAAGAAGTGAGAGAAGTCCACATAGAAAATTGTTTCATCAGGAACTTTTTAGTTTACTCTGTTTGAAAGATGGTATCAGGCCTCTCTGATGTTCTTGGCTACTTTCACATGCCACCAATGGCTTGAAAGACCCATCTGTTCCTCAGGTGTCTTCTGTCAGTGCTGACACCATCTCCATGCTTACAAGTTCATCATTTACTCTTCATTTCTTCTGTCCTTCTGCCCTTCTTTATTTTGTCCAACTAACCTGAGACCTTAAGCACTGCAGAGGATGAGAAAATCATTTAGTTTAGAACATGCAACCTTATTAAAAAAGGAAATATTTTCTGTGAAGGGGAAGAGAAGGGATCTTGGGGAAAAGCAAGTGAATTTTACAGGTGTATTTATTTCTGGAGTTCAGAAATACTGTCTGTATTTCAGCTTATGATTAAATTAGATGCCATCGGGAATCGATTATTGGTGTTGATCTGTTAATTTCTTTCCTGAGTCTGTTTCATCTCCAGCATTTTGCTGCTGTTTCTCAGACCTGTAAATGCCATGTCTGAATAATCAACTTCCTTGGCATAGATTTACAAAGTGAAGTAATCTAAATGAAGTAATCTTGGTTTTGCAGCAATGTTCTTCCTAAGAATCAGTGATTGTAATGACATGCAAGTATTCCCTTGGTAGTTTAGTAGCTACCCTTTTAGTAACCAGCCTTTTAGAGTGCCGGAGCAAGCAGCGTTAATTTTTACTTAGTCTGCGCATTTCAAGACCTGCTTGTTACTTCTGCACATAAAATCATTTTCAGTATTTCTGTTCATCAGACCTGATTGTGATTGATATTTTTGTGTGCCATGTACACTGAGGTATAGGTATATCTTTACCTAAATGTAATGATTTTATCTGTGCACTGATCTCCTCTGAATTTCTGGCTTTTTCTTAGGTATGTAGATTGTGGGGTTTTTTATTACCCTGAATCACAAAAAAACTTTCATTGATTGCATAATCAATGTACCATAATCACTTGTAAAATGATGAGCATACCCATATCAATTTAATTCAAGCTAATGGGCTGACATTAAATGGCTTAAATGGTACTGCTTCTGATTTGAATCAGAACAATGTGGCATTATTTGTGCTCAGTCAGACTTGTGTTATTCAGCATGCAGGTTATCTTGTGTGTTGTACCTGAAGTGATCTATTTGGAATGGCAAATTTATTTGACAGTTTTCATACCATACATTACTTCTAGCTTACATTTTTAGTTTATAGCCTAACTTTACTGTTCTGAAGCATCATCTGGGAAAAAGAAGTTTTAATTCTATATCCAACAAACTTGTAAAATGTGCAGTCAAACCCCATGTTATGAAACAGAAAGTAACGCTGTAAAGGTGTCTGAGTCTTAGGCCTGAACAAAATCACTTTGAAATTATGAGTCCTTTAAGTGCTTTTCTGTATTTGGAGACTTCTCGTGTTTCAGATTATTGCACAGTTCAGGTGCACTGGGAAACATGGAGCTGCATGGACCTGAGGCAAAGTGCACAATGGCCTGGGAGCAGGGAGAACAGGGCTATTGGTATCCATCTGGAGGTGTGGTGCATCTTCCATTACAGTTCTTCCAAATGTATAATTTTTTCTGCTTTTCAGGGGTCACTTCAAAAGAAAAAAATGGGGCACCGCTGGTTGGTATAAAGGGGAAAAGAAGCAGGGTTAGGAGTCCAGTCAGTGCATCCAATTCTACTTGCCCTAGGTGAGAACAGATGGTTTCTGTCATGTGAGGACATACCTGTATAAGGATTAGGTCTAAGGAGCTGTTGATGGTGCAGAATTCAGTGATCCCAAGGTAACAGCAATGATAGAAACATAGACTGATATTACCTTTGCTGTCTATGAAAGGTGTGATTGCTTTGAGTACAGTCCCTCCATCAGCACCTCCCTGTGCCTTGCATGTTTTCCTGGATGCACGAAAGTATAGGTCTTCCTTTCTTCTTTCTCATCAAGCAGTCACATCATGGCTAGTTCCATCCATGATGTTAAGGATCAAAATGGTCTTCACATGTGGTTGGTCTGGGCTGGAGGAGCATACATGTCACTTAATATGTTATTCCTTTTTTTTTTTTCAATGGACAGCTACCTCATTGGTTTGATTTGGAATAGAACAGAACAGAATCACAGAATAGAACAGAGTACTTCCAGTTGGAAGGGACCTGCAGTGACTAGTCCAACTGTCTGACCACTGCAGGACTGATCTAAAATTTAAGCAGATTATTAAGGGCATTGCCCAAAAACCTCTTAAACCCTGACGAGCATGAGGCATTGACCACCTTTTCTAGGAAGCTCTTTGCAGTGTATGACCACCCTCTCAGCAAAATATTTTTCCTAATGTCAATTCTGAGCCTCCCGTGAGGCAGCTTTGAACCATTCCTACACATCCTATCACTGTAAATATCCCTTCTCACTGTCGTGTAGGAAGCATCAAACATTTTTTAGTTACAATGCAGTCTGTCCTATGGTGGTTTGACATATGGGGATAGACTTGTACCCTAGAGATCCTTTTTGGACAAGGGATTCTGGGGTCCAACTATTGTGAAAGCAGTCTGCATTGTAAAGGAGAGAAAGTAAAGTACCATCTTTTTTTTACAGGAATCAGGCATTCACTTAACAGTTGGCATTGCAGTAATGTTGTCCCGAGTTAATAGCTGGTCTGGACCCAGCATTCCAGAAATTCACCTATCTGTAGAGTTACTGAAGATTTTTTATGACCTTCCTGTGAAGTTCACTAATATGAGTTATGTAAGAAAACATGAGTTCTGAGAGTGGGACTTATTTCTTCATTTGTGGAGTCTTTATTTGCAGAGGTGGTCCCACTGAAACCAAAAGCTTCATTATCCTAAGGATGTATGGGATAAGATTCGTTCTTCTGTGCTCAGACATGTCATACACTATCTTTCTCTGATAAGATAAATCTTTTTCAGAAATTTATTAATGAACATCCTTCAAAGATAAGGAAGTTTGGAGTTATCTTGTCTGTTTTCTGACTAGTCTGTTTTCAGTTGGGGATAATTTTGCACAGGAAGGGATTTACTCGTATTCAACTAGATATGATTGGCCATTGCCAGAGGCAATTGAATTTTCTGTCTGAATAATTGTCTGATAACTTAGACAAATCCTGCTTATAATGGAAGCAGAGGAGTGTGAGAAATGCCCACTTATTCCAGTGCACAAAAGTCCAGTCCACATTTCATTTTCAGTGGTTATTTATTTATTTATTTAGATGCAGTGTTTAGGAAATAATGAAAAAAAATGAGTGTCAGAGAAGGTACTGAGAATCATAAAACCATCGAATATCCTGAGTTGAAAGGGACCCACAAGGATTATCAAGTCCAACTCCTGGCCCCGCACTAGACATCTGAGAGTGTTGTCCAAACACTTCTTGAACTCTGTCAGGCTTGGTGCTGTGACCATTTCCCTGGAGAGTCTGTTCCAGTGCCCAACCACCAATTTCTAGGGTGAAGAACTATTTTCTGATTTCCAGCCTAAACCCCCCTGACACAGCTTCATGCAGTTCCCTCGTGTCCTGTCACTGGGGACCAGAGAGAAGAGGTCGGTGCCTGTCCCTCCACTTCCCCTCGTGAGACAGCTGTAGAATGTGATCAGGTCTCCCCTCAAGCTCCTCCAGGCTCAACAAGCCAAGTGACCTCAGCCGCTCTGTGTACTGCTTCCCCTCTAGACCCTTCATCATCTTTGTAGCCCTCCTTTGGACACTTTATACCTTTCACATATTGGGGTGCCCAAAAATCCTCACAGGATTTGAGGTGAGGCTGCACCACTGCAAAATAGAGCACTTGATGAATTTCACTTCAGCTCTCTTACCTTGTGATTGTAGTACTTAGCTTACATAGGATGTGGTCATATGAGATGTATGACAAATTGATTTTTTAATAACTTGTTGAGCATGTTTCTGTTGTCTGGTGTAATGAGTTATTATCTTTAATGATTAAAGGAATATTAGTACTCAAGTTGAACCTATGTTAGATCTAATTTTGTCTTGAAATCTAATTTGCTGATGTTAGGATAGGAGTCAAATACATTAAAATAATATCATTAATTATAGCAAATATACCTTCTTAAAATAAGATTAAATCTTGTAGAGGTCTATAACTCTCGCTGAGTGTGATGGACCTAGATGCAGTTTATCCAGAGTGATCTTCCTCCCAGATGCATAACAGAATGCACTAGTGCTGTATGTCCAGCAATATTTCTGTCTACTCTATAAATACTATTTATGGTATATTTCTGAGACTGAAGCTCTTTGAAAGGTTGATTTTCAATTAGTTCAGTTTTGCTTTGTTCTGATTTATGTTTTCCTCCACATTTTTTTGATTCTCAGATAGAAGAGGCAGTATGGTTGTCCACAGTTTTTACTGCTTGCCTTGAAAGTGGATTCCATCCAGCTGTTTGTAGTTCACATAGCCAGCTGTTGCAGCTGGGCTGAAAGGTATAACTGTTGCCATCTGTAACAGCTATGAATTTTGAAAAAAATCTTTTTAATAGTGTTTATGGACTGTAAATGTGTTCGTTGTATGCTGGAATTTGAAAACTGAGAAACTAATTAGCTATAAAAATTACAGGTTCCATATGAACCTCTCACTCCTTTTTATAGCTCTCTTTTCCCAGGTTGTTTTTTTTCCCCCAGCTTTTTGTGCCACAGAGTGATGATGGAAAAAGTTGAGGAGAGAGAAACATATCAAATGTATTAGACAGCATCACAAAAGGAGCCTTTTTTTTTTTGTATTTGTGGCAGATATTTTTTAAGTGACTCATGAGAGTATGCGGTATTTTTCTAGATATTTTACCCCCTTCTTGCTTACCCCTGTTTAACATTATCTGCATGTAAAATGACTGTTCTTAGAGATAAGGTTTCAGACTATTTCTTTGTGGGTGAAGAGAAAATAATCTCTCTATGGTATGTCACACTTCAGAATTAAATAGTTCTCATGATTCAGTGTGCATGTAGAACTCAGTTTCAGCTCTGGTAGTCCAAGGAGGTTTAATTTCAGCCTTGCTAAACGCTGACAGTATTTATGTTCCGGTTATCCTACCAGTGCAGCTGTTGTCACACGTTTGCCTAACTCCACTTCAGAAAAGCAGCTAAAGAACACTCACCGTAACTATGGCAAGAGCACGGATGTGCTCAGTAGCTCTCAGAAGGAACCCCAGGTCCATAATGAAGGACACAAGGGAGGGAGGATGTCCCCATAGCCTGCCTTGCTGTCCAGGGTAGAGTTGTTAATTCCCTAATGGCAATTCCCTTTCCTTTCCTTGACCTGGCACTTGGAATCTCCTCTGCCCTGTCTGAGAATTGTTAACAATCCATGTACCTGTGTACTAGCTAATTACCTTAGTAAAGGATAGGCAGTTTCTTTCTCTCTTATGCAAAACAGTCACATAGTATGTGTTGAGGGGACAGAGGAGTGAGGCAACATGCTTGTAGTGAAGTATTCAGGAAGGGAAATGGAAAAGGTTGAGTGCCACAGAACAGTAAA
Source organism: Platyrinchus mystaceus (assembly GCA_035041135.1). NCBI lineage: Eukaryota > Metazoa > Chordata > Aves > Passeriformes > Tyrannidae > Platyrinchus > Platyrinchus mystaceus. The sequence goes on along the minus strand of JAWWLV010000001.1, from coordinate 28,720,830 downwards.
AAATATAATAATAAGGTAGGAGGACTGCAGCAGCAGGTTTGGGTTGTTTAAAAGGAAATAGAGAAAATAGGAGGAGGAAGAAGAAAAGTTTGGGAAGAAGCTGAGAAGGGAAGGGGTCAACATGATCGTTTTCCCATTGTTTTCTTGAGATTGCTTCTCCAGGAAATAATTCAGATAGGCTGGCATGCCCTTAGGTTACATTTTCTAACTGGAAACATCAAACACATGGTTTTTTATTCCCTTCATAAAGCTTAATAAGAAAACAAACCCTGCCATGTACTATAGCAGCACCCAGCATCCTCGCTACTGGATCATTGGTTTGATGGTTTAAATACAATGACTTTTCATTTCAGCCTATGGTTGTCTTTTGAACTGAAAAGCTGGGAAGGGAGAAGTGATTGCTGGTTTGTGACTGATGTTAACTTCACAACTCAGGTGTCTCACAGCTCTTTTTCAAACCCCCAGACTCCTTCACCATTTTATCAGCTGGTTCAGGCGCTGAGCTCTGGCACTTCTAAAAGCTGTGTGTTTTTAGTGATATGTTTCTCTGTGCTGTCATCTGTAGTTAACCATTTTGTTCACAACTTGGTATGCTTACTGTCATGAAGTGGCTAGACTTGGTTGTTCTTTTCTTGCGCCAAGCCTATTGCACCCTGGGAGAACTTAGTCTGTTCCCAGTGTTTCCTTTAGCTTCTCTCTTCCTCCTTCCTTCTTCAGTTTTTAACTCTCTGCACATGCTGTTTTCTTTTATGGTCCTATCAGCAAGTGTTCACTGGCAGGGTTTGATATAAATGTTGTGGTATTTTGGTATAGTTGCTGAACTCTGTTGTTTATACTTGCTGTGCCAGTGCTGTTGATGTATATCTAGAGGAACACAGCATTTCTGTTTTAGTCCAAGTCGGGTGCACAGAGAGGAAGACAGTGTAAGATAGTATACCTAGCATTTACTTCACTTTCAAAGTGGCACATGAATTTATTGCTTAGCACATCATTAGTACCTCCTTCTTATTCAAGATGAATGGAAAAGGACCAGCTACAAAATCAAATACAGAACTCCCTATCTTTTTATAAGAAGGCAAGGTCATTTATGTGAAAGAGAGGGCTTTGTGCACAAAGAGTGTGTGTTCATATGTCTAGTGTGATTTTAAGTGTAGAATTATGAATACAATTGTGTGCATAAATTCTGGTTTATGGACAAACTATATTCTGTATTGCAGGCAAACTCCAAACATGAACACTTCAGGAGGGGAGAGCAGCAGTTGTCTGACTCTACATTTTCTTCTTGACTAGACTCTGCCGTAATTCCAGTTCCCTACAGGAACGATTCTCCATTTCTTGCTGATAATGCACGTGTGTAATCTAAGGAGTGGATGTGTATCTAAACATCTGAGAGGAGCATAAATAATTCACAAGAATTAAACTGGGAAAGCTCTCTTTATTAAAGTATGTCCCTTTTACTGTCTTAGTGGAAGATACAGGGTCTGCAAAGGACTTGTCTGCTTTCTTAGTGTCATCGCTGCTCATTGGGAATAATCTGTATGTAATTTAAATCCTATAGTAAAGAACCTCTGAAGCATGTATCTGAAAGGCAGTTGTTTGGTGTTGTGCAAAGAAATAAATTGGACTGAGTTTTTACAAAGTGGATGATAATGTTGTGGCCCACACAGCTTGTAAAAAGGTTTAACTGCAGTCGTTGGTATATGTACCTACACTGCTTGGGGGTGAACAAACAATCAGAGCAAAACATGGATTGTGGTCTCTGTCTGATTATAACTTTGGAAAGAGAGGAAACTTCAGGCGAAGGAGTGCTTCAGCAGAGTGTTTTCCACTGTCACTGTTAAATGGGGCAGCTGTGACCTTGTTCCAATAGTGAAGACAGAGGAGAAGCTGAAATGTCAGAGTCAGCTGGTAGCTTTTCACACATGACAGTGCAGCCACAAACCGAGTAAACCATCAGCACTAACCTCAAGACCATCAAAACTGGGCTTTAGGAAGTGAAAGGCAGTCCTGTGGCGAAGCTGAAACGGATGGCTTGTATAGGCTGTTTACAGAAAGGTTGAAAGCCACTTTTTCCTTTTTTCCTGCTCCTTTCCTTTAATGAACAGTGCCTACCATGCTGAGATAAGAGTGAGACATCTGTGGGGTAAGGAGATAGGAGACAGTCTGGTACAGTGTCCTTTGCCACTGTGTCTTTCTCCCTCATTCAGAAGGTCATCTCTGGTGACCAGAACAGGCGATGGGATTAGTGAAAAGTTTGGCTGCTTGCTTGGGTAAATGTTTTGGGTGAGCACCTGAATTTTGGCTAAAACGTAACTGTGTGCTGTAAAGAACAGGATATTCAAGGAAGATGCTGTATGACCAAAAGACCACACACTCCCAATCCTTCTATTGCTTTGGAGTTTTTTGCATTCTGGATTTTTAGCCTAGGGTTTGTTTGGTCGGGAATTTTTGTCTGTCAAAAAATACAACTAAGAAAAAACAAATGTCCCAAAATGTGCCCGGCATTCAAATTATCTCAATTATTAATCAGTGATACTCAATTCCTCCCCCTACTTTGCTAAATGACAGAATCCTTTCACTCTCAGGGCACCAAGGTTATAGTGACTCTGAAGTTTTCCAGCACTCATTTTTTCCAGTACTTATTTGATAGAAATAGCTGTTATTTCCTCAAATTTAACCTCTCTGCATCAGCCTGATCAAACTGGACTCCTAATTCTGTTTCCATTGACTAATGGGTAAATGAGATTTTCCTTTCTCTTTTTTAGTAAGTCTTCCACGTTCTGAGTAGACCTCTCAGCTGTGCATATATCATCTCTCCTTTCTAAATTTGTTGTGTTATTGTAACCCCACATTCACTGGCATTACTCAGCATGGAGTTAACGTAATTTAAAGAATGAAAGACTCGCTTAAGGAAAAAGGAACGAAAATATGAATTTCTAAATGCAGAGGTTTTGCCACATTTCATTAAGAAAGGCAAAACATGAAGACTAGAATGTGAATAATACATAAATTAGTTATGAAAGGTCAGGGCAAAAGCAATATAAAGAGACTTGTACAATAAATAAGTGTAAGCTTAGTTGCACTGCTGAATTGATTTTCACATCTAAGAATTTTGGAAGTAAAATATTTACTGAGAATTCCAGGCATGGATGCCTAGGGAGGCACTTCGGCTCCAGGATTTGGGAATCCGAGCTGCCAGCCTGGAGTCCCAGCTTAAGCTGGCTAGTGAGCAGGCCATATGAACAAGAAGACCTCTATCTTTTGGTTGCTAAAGAGGAAATGAAAACCAATTTGTCATGCATTTTCCTTAAACTTTAAAAAGTAGTCTACCCTGATACATTGATTTATGTTTAAATAAATAAATAAACTCTCTGTGCAGGTGTTATCAGCTGAGATTACTGACCCACACTTCCATTTTCCATTTTGGGAAGATTATCATCTTGGCATTTAAATTCTGTGTTCAATTTACTCCCAGTCTGACCAGTAAGATCTGTCTGTGTTGAACATCTGCCAAGCCAGTTAACCCCTGTTCTGTTTTCGTGCATTAGAAGGGAATAATCACGCTGAATCGCTTCCCATTTGTCTCTATTGTAGTTCACTTTAATTCATTTCTGTCCTCTCCTTCAATCTGTCAGTTTTATTACTAGATTGAATGTTAAGCCTAAGCTCCTTGGCAATGTCCCAATTTTAAAGGTACATTTTTTTGAGATGGGTGTAATTTTTAAAATAAATTATGAGAAAAGCCAAAAACACTCTTTTCTTTGAAAAAAAATAATTCTGATATTTTTTCTTTACCCCTATGGCTTGTGACAGTATAGAATTGGGAAATAAATTTGTTTTAATCTTTTTAAGTTTCTGGTTCACACAGATAGAATCCTTAAACAGTAGCATACGGTATGTTAGCACACAGTAGTATTTTTGAGTATGGCATTTTGAAATATGTATTGCTGGAGGATTATTTCTCAGTTTGTTCAGCTTAACCTCTCCATAATTTCCATGAACATAATTTATGCATATCTAGTTTTAATTATTAATGAGGCTGAGCCCAGCCTTTCCTTATTGGAGCAAAGGACCAAAAAAGACAGAGAGAATGCTTGTTCAGCATACACACTTCCCTGGCACAAAACAGGTTTCGTTTTGCTGGTATTTCACCTCTGAGTGCAGTGCAGGGGAGAGAGAGAGAGGGAGAGAGAGACTCAGCTTCCAGGGCTCATTGCTGTGGTTTATGTCACCCACTGAATATAGAACAGAATTCTGCCAAGCGACACAGTAATTCCTATGTGAAAATAGATGCTGTGCTGTGCTTTCAGGCCAGCAGCTGCCTGCTTTGATATATGGGCTTCAGCAGGGAGGCAGTCACATGACCTTGATATAAAACTGTCCAATTCCTTGAAAAAGTTCTCTGTATTTTCAGTGCATGTCAGCGAATGAAGCCAAGCAACTTTACTTCATAAAAAGAGCAGGAAATAGTCTGTGATACCATTTTGGTATGGATTAACCTCGTAACTGTCTTTCTGGTTTGTTTTTAACACCGCTGGTCTTTAAAAACCGCCAGTTAGCACTTGTCTATGCTCAAAACAAATGTGTTGTCTCTGAGTCTTTTAGAGTTGTGAATTGCAGGGGTTATTTGCATTGTAGTTGTAACTGCTCGTGGTTCACTGAGGATGTGTCAGAGTGAGATGCGATGCTGGTCTTTGTGCTGTGCTAATGCTCAAGTTTCATCTGTACTGAGGACAGGATGGATAAAAGACTCTCCCTTCCTAGATGAAGGGAGGATCCTGATTCTTTTCAAAGATACTTTCAGCAGTGAAGGGGAAAGCTTGCTGTGTTCCTTGCTTCAAAGAGATACAAGTATGGAGAGCCTGAGAAGATGACTTAGAAGACTGTCTTAGAAATAAGTTGAATAATGAAATCACATGAGTTGAATAAATGGCACTGTAACAGAGTGCAAAATAATGAAACTTGATAGAGGATCTGTAATTTCTCTATCTTGTTTCACAGAATGTGGTGAATCAATATGCAAACCACTTGAAACCCAAAAAGTTCCCCCGAACTGCAGCAGCAATGCTGCTCTCATGGCACTTGCTATGGCTGTGGAATTCACTACCTTAAGACGATAACAACAATAAGAGATTCAAAGATCTTTTGGGTTTGTCTGTGAAAAGACTGTCCACTGGTCAAATGTTAGAGCAAAAAACATCTCACTTGCTGTGTGACTTAATCTCACCTTTGTCTCTAGGGCAGCAGTTGGCGTTCTTAAATTGACTTTCATTTTGCATTTTGCCTACTGAGCTTCCTTTGGATGTGTTTGCTTTTCACATATTGTCAAAGGCAAGATCTGGCATGGTGAGGACTTAACATTTTATCTAGTGTGGCAGTTCTTCTGTAATAAAGTCTTAGAAATTATGGTACTGAACTTGGAATAAGAAATATGATTGACAATTTACCCCATGCTTTCACATTGCCATATGGCCTCACTTCACTGGTGTGGTAGTTTGGTCTGGGCCTTCCTTGGTGACCAGTTTGTAGCCAAGGAAGTGACCAGATCTACCCAGTATTC
>JAWWLV010000001.1:28675411-28715170 GCA_035041135.1 Platyrinchus mystaceus | reverse complement strand
ATTGTATATATTTCTAATTGTATATAATTGTATATAAGTAAATATATTTATATATATATATTGCTTTGGCTGTCTCTTGTTTCGGTTCTCTTGGTTTTTTTTTTACTTTTCCCCCTCTTCTCCTTTGGTTTGGGGTGTGGGGGGGAATTCTGGTGGTAGGGTTTGGGGACTTGGCAGGGAGCCAGCTCCAAACCATATCAACTGGCAGCTTCTGATCCTACTAGGATTTGCCCAACCTCTGTGGGATAGTTTCAGAGTACTTCAGTCATTGATCTTGGCTAAGTCCTGTGCTGTTGATAGTAATAAGGGAAAGGATCTTGGGTTTTGTTTTCTTAGGCACCGGTAATTGCTGTTTGGGGCAATCTCTAGACTAAGGCTGCTTCCATTAAGCTTTTTACAAGTAGTGGTAGTGCAGCTTCCGTGACATAGAGTTATCTAACACAGGAAGAATGCCATGGCCAACTAAGGTACTGTCAGGCTACAGCATCACTGTTCTTTAGCCAGGGGGAAACGAAGGTGACATTTGTAGCAGAATTCTCATACTGTCTATGAAACAATGCTTTCACGGTATCACACACTTGCCTTGTCCTCTTGAATTTATAAAATGGTCCTGTGTGTATATTTTAAAATAACACTAATGAAGAAGGATCTTAATAGAACAAGAGGGAAATAAATATCCTTTGAATACCTTTGTGAGAAAGCATGGCTCAGAGGTGTTGCTACTAAAGTGCAGTGGAAAAGAATACTGAACAAAATGTAGTCATTTTAAGGATCTCTCTTGTTCTTCTCCCTATTGAAATGCAGGCAATAGAGGCCCAATGATCTTTTTTTTTCCTTGTTCTTCATTTTTTGGGCCTTTTTTAAGTACTAGCTTTTTTTTATTAAATAGGGAAGAAAAAGTATTAATTTCTGTGTTTATCCTTCATCATCTCTAGTTTTGTTAGGTTCTTACGTAGTCTTTTTACTCTGACCTGAAGGTTAATAGCTACACAGGACCCTAACAAAATTAAAAATAATGGTTACAGTCTTCAAAAATATCCTTCATCATAATTGCAAGAGTGGTTATTTAACACTACTTGGGCTCCCAAGTCTCACTGTAAATAATTTGGAGCCCTTGTGTCTCTTATAAGACTCTCTTATGTGACTTATGCATGTGTGGGAGCAGTAACAATGGGTTGCTCCATAAGGGGAGGTGAACTAGGAACTTTAATTTCAGTTGCAGGATTAGTGTAAACTAAATGTTTGAGAAACAGAACTAAGGACACACTAGCAAGGTATCAAGTGAGCTGTAAATGCAGATACTGAAAACATCGTGAACACACTTGGGATTGTAAGGATTATATCCTCACAGAAGCGTCAGTAGTTGGTCATTTCATAAAAGGAAGAATGACATTAAGGTGACTAGCAAAAAAAATCCTGCTATTCTTGCACTGGAGCCTTCAATTTTGTAGGCTCTTAAAAGATGGTGGACATCACTTCCATTGTGTAACTTACTTTTAATCAATAAGTATATAAATGGACTATAAAAAAGGCAGCTTTAGCTGCAAGAATTAAGGGAGAGAGATAAAGTGGAAAAAAATCTACTCATCTTCCATTCTTTATTGTATAGGCAGAGTGAAAAATCAGGATTATTTTTCCTTCTTAAAAAGAAATGTCATGACATTAATTTTTGGCAAACTAAGTCTCTCATTGACTCTCCTGTTGATTGTCTTTGAAGATGTTGGAATCTTCTGACTTTCTTCTTGACTGAGGAGAAAATGTGGAGCTATTAGAAAAGGGAACGTTCTTTAGCACATTTACAATGACTTAGTTGAGCAGATGTTAACAAAAGAAATTAACAATTAGATGAAATTTTCTTAGTCCTATGGTTAAGAATTTTGTTGGCCTTTGAAATGGCAATCTCCTGTCAACTGTATGAACCTATTGAAATAGAAAGTGTAATCTCACTTTTTACTTATGTTCACACCTGTTGCTTGTGCGTGTACAAAACAGAAACAGGGATAAATTAATTTTTGTTAGTTAGTTTGTTTTGTTTTTTGGTTTTTGTTTTTCTTTACAAAGCATATGGATTACTCATTATGTATGCATAAGCCTGTGTGGACAGAGAGGTGAAATAGGAGGCAGAAAAAGGACACCAGCTGGTTGGGTTTTCTTGACCAGTGTTTGAACTATTGCAATAATGTTTCTGCTCTAATCCACAGACATTTCTGCACTCTCCTAAATTTTACAGAAAAGACTGCAGGTGTACACTTCAATCATCATAAGGGCTTTTCATGAAGTAATGCAAAATGAAGACCAGTCATAAGCCAACTGTGCAGTTTGTTAGTCCTCTACTAGGCCTTAGAGACTTAAAAGTATCCACGTACTACTTAGATGTGCGGGGCTTTTCTTTCTTTTAACGTGATCTGATTATGCACATACAAATTGTCCATTATCAATATGCATCTTGGCTAAATACTGTCTCCACAGCATTTTTGTAGAGACAGACATTTGACTGAGGGTATGGTAGGAAAGGGCAATGTATGTCTAGGTAATGAGGTAAGATTCAAGAAAAAAATAAAAGAAGGATATCACCATATTACTTTCTTTTAATATTTCTGGGATACAGGAAGAAGGGAACTGCTTATCTTAGATATAAAGCATTGTATGGCAGGTCACAGTTTTAAATCTAGCCCAGGCTGTTAGCAACAGACCTGTTTCCATCTAATTTATATTTTCCTCTATGTATAAAGACTTGGTGAGGAGTCAACCCAATTCCCATTGAAAAACAGAATATTGACAACTTCACTTTCATTGTATGGAACAACTAAGCTGGTTTGGACCTGATGGCTGTGTGGATGGCAGATCACCTTTGAAGAACTTTGCTATTGATAAGAACAGATTAATTGATTTTGTTTCACTTTTAGTATTGCAGCATAAGGTAAACCTATGCAGGGACTACTAGACTTCAGATGGTTGGGGTATCCTTTTTGAAAATCAAGTAGCATTGACTGTCTTGATTAAATCTTTTTCTGGTGATTACTATCATACTTACTTCGGTTTTCATTGGTGTAAAACCTTTGACTCCTAGGTAGGTCCTTATTGAACAAATACAGAATCAGAAAATGATCAAGACTCATTTTTGTAATGGTTTTCATCAGCAGATCAAAAAGTGCTTTCAGAAGAGCTAAATACTCAGACCAGTTTTATTAATGGAGAAACCAAGTCACAGACAGTGAAATTACTCCTTGCAGGCCCTCCAGCAGACCAGCATCACGCTGAGGATAGAATCTAGGTCTGGAGGGTCAAACTGTTCTCTTGTTCATGTATCCACTAGCAGATCTGTCCTGATTTACCAAGAAGCTGTTTGCCTTCAGTTTGTTTTGATTTCAACCAAACTTCTGAATGACCAATATTAAAAAAAATGAAGCTCAGCTTAACAAGAATGCCCACAGCTGCCAGTATTTTGACATGGAAGGCTGTGTTCCTCTTATGGACTAGTGTGTTTTTTCTCTAAATGGTTGAATATTGGCAGTGTTCATACCAGAGATGGATGGGATTTATATGCATGTGTTGTTATTCCTATTGTAACAGGGAGAAAGGTATTGTGAGAAGTGGTGAAGATTCTGGAACCTTTATCCAGAAATTAGGTGATAGTTTTCATCAAATCTATACTGTGAAATTGAATATTTTAATAGATACAGTATTAGCATTATGTATGACTTGTGATTTATGGGTGTTAATAACATGGAACAATTCAGATGATATATTCCCTCTGTTTTCATGATGTATGTATAAGTCATTCATTAAGTAGAAAAAAGTTAATGTAATTTGTCTGAAAGGGATCTCTAATGCTTACAAAGGAACAAGAGGCTGTTGCTCTTTCTGGTTTCCCTTCATTGATTTACTCTTCATGTAGATATCGGGTTGTTACTAGAAATTTCTTTGGGTCTAGAAAAAATTAAGAAAGTTTTTGTGACTAGGTGTGTAGAACATCTTCATTCTTCTACCTAGCTTGCAGGAAAAAAAAAAAAAAAAAGGAGAATTCGCTTTTAAGGTCTTTCTGGAACTGCTTTGCACAACTTTGACCACAGAAAGAGCTATAGGTTTGGGCATGGTCACCTAGGGCATGGTCAAAGACCTTCTACTTCTCTCTTGGCTGCTTGTATAGTCCACAGAGAAGATCTAAAATTAGGAAACTGCAAATAAGGTCTTGTCAAATCTTGTACCACTCTTAGCACCTCTACGCAGGGGCTAGCATTTAGGGCCAGAAAATCCAAACTATTGATGTGAGTATCTATTTTAATTTGATTCCCTGAATATTCTAAACAGCCACATTGGGAATGGAAGGGTATCAGCTGCCCTTAGAGGGAGAAGTTACAGAAGTAAAAATGACAGGCTGGGGTGAAGATATAAACTAAGAAATGTGCAAAGCAGTTAGAGAATTATCCATATGTGTAGCAGAATATGTTTCTGCATTACTTACAGTAGCTTTTAATTTTATTACAAGGCCTAAAAGGAACAAATTTAGATCTGATATGAGGTTTTGTTCATTCAGTTACACTTTTTAAGTGGAATAATTGATACCCTTCTCTATCAGCTGTGTAGCATAAAATTCATTCATTCGACAGTCTTGTTGCAAAGCTACACACTGTAGGAAAGATGTGGTCATTTTCTATCATGTTTAACCAGGGTACAGCCACCTGACAATGTATTTAACACATCTGAGCTAACACTTGGCAATGCTTCATACTTTAGAAGTGCTTGAAGTTCTCTGAGTGCCAGTAAGCACCCATATTACGACAAACCCATGCTATGTAGATTAGCAATTCTGTACTCGTTTTGCTGCATCTCTGTATTTGAAACATCTGGATTTATCTGCTTTTGCTTTTGTCTAGCTGTTAATTGTTGCACTAAAAAGGTAATTTGTGACTTTTCCTGTTTGATAAGTGTCAGGAACATGCCAAGTAGAGATAAGGCCAAGATCTTGGAACACATTATTGCATTTCTATCTTGGGCTTTCTTGCCAAAAATCCTCCAAGAGGCAAGGTTATTCCACTCACTAGTCTCCTAACCGTGAAGAAAATAGATAACTACAGGTTTGAAGCTGGGTGCGTAAGACTGCTTTTCTAAATCTTTTTTTTATGGCTCCCCAAAAACGTTTTCCTAAAAGTGGTGAGCAGAAGTTAATCTATTTCTTGAAAAGCAGCAGTTCAGCTAATACGGTGAGAACTTTAGCTGTGTGTTCAGAAATGAGGCAGTAGCATTGCTTGGATCCTGCTGCCCATGGTGATGGGTCCTTGACCTTCTTACCATCTCCTTCTTCTACTCTGATTTCTATTAATTTTTTGTTATGTCTCTTTACATTATGAAACATTTAGTATGAAGAGGATCAGGAAGGCTGGCTTCCACCCCTCCTTTCTGTGACTCTATTGAAGTCAGCAGAAGCTATAATATTGATTTCACTGTAGCTAGAATTTTATCTTTTCTGTTCAAGAAAAGCATTTATGCTTAGACCCTTTTAGCACTTAATTTTCTCACTACAGTCACAGCTAACTGTTCTACCTGTAGTTTGTTGCTATTCAGGAGACAATAGGTCAGTTTATTTTTTTTTTATTTTTCTTTATGAGGAAATTAAAATAGATATGAAAAAAATATTTTTAAGTCTTTGTCATGTATGTAGTTATTTTCCAGGCTTAGACATTTCAGATACACAAGACAGATTTTCACACACATGCGTGTATGACGATGAAATCAAAAAGTCTAGTTCAGAAATAAGTTTAAAAAAGTGGATTTGAATGTAGGACCTTCCTAAAAATGACTTTTGCCAGCTTTCCTCTGCACAAAGCACATCTGATCTCTGGTTTATGTCAACCAAGCCTTAATTTAATCTGAGTTAATTTAGGTTGAACCTAACAACTGTTTGGAAAGTGATTTACAAACAATATTACTGAGGACACTAGTCTTTTCCTAACAGAAGTATTCCTTAAGGTTTTTTTGCCAACAAAATCAGTGAAATGACTGCATTAATGTTAAGTGGAAGCCACTTAAACCTTTATTAAAGAAACATTAAAACATTTCAAACACTGGGTTGGACTAAAGGTCCCTTCCAATGCAAACCATTCTATGATTATATGATTTCACCTTCTTACAAGGACTGTTAGAAAATGACCCAACAAACCGTCCTCCCCTAGAAACTTCTCTGGAATTTATGAACGAAATAGCCTTTGAAAAATTTTGCTGCAGCAATCACCACGTACTGCTTGTCACCAAGAAAGGATTCATTTAGCCAGAAATTAATCCTGAGCTGCCTCCTTATAAATGTACTTGGACAGATCTAATTCTTGTGAAGCACAAAGCAAGTGATGCATAAACAAGAATCCCAGCTCATTTAGTTTATGGTTGCTAACCCTGCTTCATTTCTGACCTTTGTGTTCCTTCAATGTTTTATGTGGTGTCAGTGGTTCAATTTGAAGTCTTAGTGGCCATTTTTTGTTTCTACCTTTTTTGCAGATGTTACAGAAAAGTGAGAGAGCTGTCTCTGGTGATTCAGTTTAAATTTGGCTGTACAGCTGCTAGCAAGTGGTTTAGCATGTGCATAAAAAATTCTGCATGGGCTGAGAATGAATGGAGAGATCTCTACAATGACTTTGGAAAATGTTTAGTTCAGAGTGGCAAGGCATTATTACTGCACAAAAATGTGTCTCTGTGTTTAGCAAGTTGTCCTTCTTAAGGATTTCCCAACTGCAGGCAAGCTATGCTGGTCAATAAAGTCAAAGCAAAAGGCCTCTGAGTTGGTGTTGGTCTGTGCCATTAAGTACACTTATAACACAGCACAGCCCTCCTGGCCCGTATTTAGAGCCAGTTTAACTTTATAACTGCATCTTCTGAATCTGGGACATAGGTGCCCCGTGTGCCCAGTTGCAGAGGCAGCTTGCTTAGACTGTGCTATCATTGTACAACCAGTGCACTGAAAAGTATCTGGGATTTTCTTCTTGTATGGAGTGAGTGGAAGGGAATGAAGAATAAAATGAAGGTGACTGTGTTTAGACAGAATGGTCAGCCACATATTTGCCTATCCACATCTGTACTTTGGTTTTGTTCAACTCTGAGGCAGTACCTTAAATGTTTGAGGCAGTTAACATGCTTATAGAGCGATAAGGAAGATGCTTTGCAAGTTCAAGGATCTTCTAGTTTTACAGGTCAAAGAAAGTAATACATCTAGCTCAGATTGTGAACTGACTAGTCCGAGGTCATATGACATATCAGGAGACAAATTACAAGTTGATTCTAAGAATGCCATGTGCCTGACGTAATGGCTATATAGCCTCTACCATGACATTTGGGTTGCATTTCTTTGCAGCAATTAGGTTGCTCTTTTTGTGTTGCTTAAAATTGAGCACAGCAAGAATGGTAACATGACTAAGAAAGACCTCTGGGTTGATGGCAAGTTGAATATGAGTCAGCAGTGCCCTGGCAGCCAAAAGGGCCAACTGTGTCCTGGGGTGCATCAGGCAAAGTATTGCCAGCCTGTTGAGGGAGGTGATTGTCTTGCTCTACTCTGCACTGGGGCAGCCTCATCACGTGTACTGTAAGCCATTGTGGGAGTCTTTATATAAGAGGGACTTCAGACTATTAATTGTCCCATGGTGGGCAACCAAGATGGTGAATGGTCTCAAGGGCAAGATTTAGAAGAGCAACTGATGTCAGAAAGAAGAAAAGAGAGAAAAAAGAGAAAAGAGAGACCACCAGTCCTAGTTTCAGCATTGATCCAGCTGTTGGTTCCAGCGTCGATCCAGCTGATGGGATGTCGATCCTGCTTTCAGCATTGATCCAGTTGATGGGATGTTCAGTGTCGATCCAGATGATAATCCTGGTTTCAGTGTCAATCCAGATGGGTTGGTCTGGTCAATGAGAAGTTCGGGTTCCTGGAGATGCTGCCTGGGCTTGGATCTGGTACCTTTTTATGGATAGGTTTCTCTGCCCTGAAGACAGGTTTCTTGCTTTCGATGCAACTTAGTTGTCATGCACAGTCCATTCTATCAGGCCTTTCTGGAAAAGGGTAGGAGAAATTCGTGAGTCTTTGGTGGTCTTAATCCCATCCTATAGTCCGTGCTGACTTCTTGGCCTCGTTCCTGTGCTTGTGCTGTACTGTGTTGCGGTTCTTTCTCAGGGAAAAGTTCTGCCCTATTTCTGCATGGTCCCTTTCTCCAGCCAAATCTTGTTCTTTCTCACCGTGTGTTAATACCAATAGTCCTTGGTTATTACCCACAATTCTTGTCTGTTATTACTAATAGTCCTTGGTTGGCTCTGCAATTATCAATTATGTTTGAGACATACACATTAGCCCCTTACCTTCTGGGAATCGAGAGATCAAAAGGATCTCATTTTCGACCACTGTTTAAAGGGTCAAAAGAGAGTGAGTAGTCATAGTAATTTTCCATCCTGGCCACAGTTTGAGTCAGTAAATTTCTTTGAAGGTTCAGTAACAAAAATATTATTCCACTTGAGTTGTTATTTAGGCAAGAAAACTAAGTTTCCAAGGCTGTTTGTTAAAAAACAGCTGATTGTTAGACACCTGTTAGTTCCTGGGAACAGACAGTGTTTTTGATAAGCTCAGGAGGGCCTTAGCCCAAGTGTAGTTTGTCCAGGCTGAGGCCTAACGAGGATTTCTCAGATCATAGTGCACACCACAATCGACCCCGCAACTGAAGTCAACTTCTCTGAGCCTCTACAGTAAGCAGTTTCTCTTTGTGAGGTGACAAGGGCAATAGCAACTGGCTTATCAGTGGCAGAAGTCTCTGTATGCTCTCTGCTGCCTGAGAAGAAATCAAATCTGTGCTGTCTCTCACCTGTTTTGTGACTACCTAGGAGGGAATTAGTGTAGAAGTGAAGGAAGACCATCAAATTCAAGCCAAAGTTCCCCCAGAAATTTCTGTGTGAAGCAAACAGTGTCAAACACTAGGAACTGGGTTCCAGAAGTCAGCAGAACTGCTGAAAGCTTGGATGAGTGAAACAGGGAAGTCAAAGGGATAGGTTTACATGGCTGCTGTGTGTGAGTGGCTGTTGGGATTTGGAACAGAGAATACGTGCGTGTTTTATTTGAATTATAAGTGTTGCAGACACTTATACATCTATCTAATGCATCTATCTGAAATTTCTTATGCTGGCTTGAAGTGAGAAGGATCACTATGTTTGCACAGTATTGAGGCTTAAGGCAGTTAGGATTAGAGACATGATGGCTTCTGTCAGCTTTTCCGTTTCCTGAAACAAGCGCTGGCTTTTCATTGAGTTAGTTTTGCACACTGCAAATCTGAGCTCAGTTAGTATACGCCTGCAGGCATACATGGGCTTTTGAGATGCTTCTGCAGATTTCAATTTAAAAAAAAATAAAAATCCTTAAATGGAAAATGTCCAAAATGAAGACATTTCAGCCTGTGGGCAAATTTTATGCAAATTAGTCGGTAGGCATGAATGATTGTCTTGCATTATTGGTGGTCTTGGCAAGGCAGCAATAATGTTGGGAATGACTGTTGTCTCACGTCTGATGAGACGGGTGGAACATACCACCCTCTGGTTATTGTACTGTCTTTGGCCCATATATAGTAGCTCTTGCAATCAGATGGCAGTTTGGCTGGGTCAAGCTGATGTTTTTAGTAGGCCTGGGACAGGACAGCTACATCACTTACCGTATGATCAATATAGCAGACTTGCATGAGCTGCTTAATGACAGACTACTGCAAAGGCTCAGTTACGGTGCTTGTTTGGCAAGGAAGATATAATTAATAATGTCATTGCATAAAAATCAGCTGTTCAGTAGTCATGTTAGCTGCCAAATGTTACACGATGCAGATTCAGAAATATTTCGTCCATCTGCCAGTGCTTTCAAATCATTCTGGCAAGGTTTGTATTTCTATTTTAAACTGTGTAAAGGGAAATTGCTCTCATTCTCTCAGTGCTAAGGATGGTGCAAGCCTTACCCTACCTACTTCTAGAGAAATAGAAAAGGGGAAGAAAAGTATTAGAGGTCATCACAGAGGTATCATTTACTGTCTAAAATGTACTGGGCTTATTCCAGAGTGATTATGATGGTCTTTTTTTTTGGAGGGGGAAAAGAGTGGTGCATCTGAGGATCAAATAATGTATGCATCCAGGAAACTTTCCACAAAAAATTGTGAAGTAAATTTATCACTTCATATTCATAAAACATAGGAATTTTCATTTTACACCTTCTACTAATGCTGTGAAATGAGTGCAATTTTCAATTATGTCCTATTAATTCACTGTGCTAGGTATTCAAGTTTTATTTATGCAACTTTGATTATTTTTCTTTATTTGAAAAAACCCACAAGACCTTTCATCTACATGTCCTTTTTCCTTCTCACACATGGTGAGCCAGTACAACCTACAGTGTTCTCCTGGTTAATAATGGCATAATGGAACTGTCACCTGTAGTTTTCTCTCTTCTTCCCCTTCTGTTCCTGACCGTACCCGTAATCACAGCTTTTAAACTGCTCTATATGGCTACAACCAATCCTTTAATGTCAGACATTTAAGTTATTGAGATCCCTTAACTAGTAAAATGATAGGTAAAACAATGATGCAAAATTCTACAAAGGCCAACAATTATTTATTTCATTACTTTTGTTCTCACTATGAATTACAAGCTTTGTAGTCCCTTATGTAATCTCACGTAAGTAGTCCCTACTACTAGGTTTTTCAGGTGCTTGCTGTGTAATCAAAATGATTCTTGGTTTTGCAGATAAAATCAGTGGTTTGTGTTCTTGCTTATTTGCATGTGGGGAGCAACTCTCTCTGGTTAATGCAGGATCTGGAATGGATTGAGAAACAGAATGAAAAAAATGAAACAGCAAGAATATTTTTGCTGTGGGGAAGAAGAAAGAACTTTGACTTTATTGGTGAATGAACTGAATGTTAACTGGGGGAAATACTATGGTATCTCCAGAGCACTGGGTTTGGCTACATTTTTAAGGGACAGACAGGAACTTGTGAAGTTGTACTGCAAAATCATCACCATTAGGACTGGGACAAAAACACAAGAGCAAACGGAAACAGTGCTGTTCCGGCAGTGGGAGAGGAGCCTAATAGACCAAAGTGTCTAGAGGACCAGCACAGACTGATGTCTTTACTATTATTCCCAGGTTGCTGCTTTTTATGGAAATATTTTTCCTTGTTTGTTATAGCTGAGTGAATTTGCATGTGCTATTCATTTCATGCTGCTATTTTGACCACAGCACGAAGAGATATTGTTCCATTGCTAATGCAGTGTGAATCCTTATAGCATCTACTCTGTTATCTTTGTGACTTTCCAGCACAACTAATACTGTAGATGGGCTTTTTTTTTTTAATAAAGAAGAAAGTGAAAATAATTTTTATTTTTGAAAAGAGGGACTTGAAATAATAAGTCCAACATAAAGAATTACTAGAATTCCTTCATGCTTTGCCAAGAGAGTGCTCTCCATTTTTTGCTAATTGTTAACTAGCATTCTAAGCTTGAGGAGGAAAAAAAAGATACCTTTTAATTTAACTCCACTTAACTCCTTTTGAAAAACGAAACATATTCAAAATCTTCACAACACCTTTCATGACTATAATCTCTGAAAATGCAAGTTTAATAAAAACATTCAAGGGTACTTACAGTTAGTGTCTGCAAAGAAGACAAAGGAAAAAACTGGTGGAAGTCTTAGCAGCTGGAAGCAAAGCTGAAAGACTAAACCAGTTTTTGAAAGCCTAAATCAGCAGTAGCTTTTATTTCAGTTTATTCATTTAGTTCTTCTCAACATCTAGTTCATTTAGTATTGAAAAACTGGCAGCTGAAAAAAGCAGACAAATTTGCTTTCTATTTTTGAGCACAGAGAGAATGAGATATTAGCATAGAAGAGCTACAGTTTCTATGCTTTTTATGAGTTTGGTCATCAGAAGTGTCCAATTCTTTAACTAAGGGTAATACTGCCAGTTAAATCCATTTAAAATTAATTTCTTATCAAGAATCCATCCCTGTTTCTTATCCATATAGCACACTAGAATAGTACTATGTAATTAATAGTGTGTAGTTTTGAAATGTTGTATTGTGGCTTTTGATTGAGTGCCAATTTCTACCAAAATTCTGTTACTATTAAAAAAAAAGTTAAATAAAAATATATCATTCACTACTCCCTGACATACTAAAAACAACAACAAAAGGTGATTAAATGTACAGACATAGATTCTCTTCTGTCCTGACAAAAAGATGTATTAATTATATACAGAAAAGTCTGAGCTAGGAGTTCATGAGGGCAAAGCACAGGGCTCAAGCCTCAGTAAGAGATGCATTGGGAACAATGCAAAGAAATCACTGCATGGGTTTCTGGATTCTTGTAATGTGTCTGAGGTCAGAGGATAATTGGAGAAATATGTCAGCACATATGAAGTCAAACTGGGAATTAGATTGGTCTTTCCTGACTTTAAGCTCTTGCTGGATGGATTTCACAATGGCAACAATAACTGAAGGCCACTATAGGTTCTCTTTGATGTATGTGGTAGAAGAGATGGAAGCATATGGGAAGATAAGTGAGCAAGCACTGTGGTTTTTAGATGTTCCAGCTGAAGCAAACGCTATTTTAACTTGTGGAATGGGAAGTATTTTTTGAAAGCTTTCTGGATAGAGACTGGAAAGGTCAAAATCCCAT
Source organism: Platyrinchus mystaceus (assembly GCA_035041135.1). Lineage (NCBI taxonomy): Eukaryota > Metazoa > Chordata > Aves > Passeriformes > Tyrannidae > Platyrinchus > Platyrinchus mystaceus. The sequence continues at coordinate 28,702,502 of JAWWLV010000001.1, read as the reverse complement.
GACTGCCTCTCTGCTGAGAGATTATTTTAGTCAATGTGTTCATGTAATCCACGTTTGTATTAAAATCTACAGCACAGTTTGCAGTTTAGGATTACGTATATATGCCACTGAGATATCTTTTGTGAGGCAAGTCAGTACTGAGATACCATGCCAGAAAATTACCCCAGAATGATTTTATCATTACAAGCAGTGCAATGTAGGCAGATTACATTGCACATATGTACAGTCAGCAACTGGAGCTTTACTATGAATTTTACTGACCTGGTAAAGGAAACTCAAGATTCATATATGATAACAGGATATCCTGACTCTATAAGAAGGTGACCAGTCCCAGCATATGTGTTGACCAACACATCCCTTTGACACTTCTTGACACATCATGCTTTTATCAGTGTGTTTAAATGCTGCTGTTCTTACAGATTTGGAGATTTTGTTTATGTGTTGCTTACACTTTCACATGTGGTTCCTGGAAACTCTTCTTTCTGTCTTTTACCTTTTTATGCTTGTCAGATTGTGAACTCCTCATGGGCTGCATAAGTTATAAGAGTAATTGTGTGATAGACCCATCTCTGTGTGCCCTTGCAGGAAGAACAAGTTGCCTAGGGCTCATTTGGTGGCTTTTACTGCTTAGCTCAAAATATACCATCTCATGGTTTTTGGCTACAGAGAGGCCCAGTTGAGTTTTAGGTGAGTTCCTTCTGCTTCAACCAAAATATAATCATGATGCGAAGATGGTTTTCATGGGCTGATAGGAAACTCATGAAATTCAGCAAGGGAAAATACAAACTGGGGAGGAACAACACCACACACCAGTACATGCTGGGGTCACCTGGCTGGAAAGAAGCTTGGTGGAAAAGGACCTGGGAATTCTGCTGAACACCAGGTTAAACAGGAGCCAGCAATGTGTCCCTGCTGCAAAGAAGTCAAACTGTATCCTGGGCTGCATTAGAAGTGTTGCAAGCAGGTCAAGGGCAGGTGACTCTTCTCCTTCATTCAGCACTGGTCAGGCAACACCTGGAGTTCTGGGCTTCTCAGTTCCAGAGAGACATGGACATAGTGGCCCTTTGTTTGACTCTTTCCATTAATATGATGAAGCATCTCTCATATGAGGGACGGCTAGGACTGTCTAGGCTGGAAAAGAGAGGCTCAAGGATCTAACTAATGTATGTAAATGCTTGACAGAAGGGTGTAAAGAAAACAAAGCCAAGGTTTTTTTCATTGGTGACTGTGACAGTACAGGAAGGCAAAACCTGAACATCAAGGAACACTTATTTTACTGTGAGGGTGGCCAAGCACTGGAACAAGTCACCCAATGAGGTTGTGGATTCTCCATTGTTGAAGATATTCAATAGCCACCTGGACATGTTCCTGGGAAACTGATTCTAGGTGTCCCTGTTTGAGCAGTAGGGTTGGTCCAGATGACCTTCAGAGGTCCCTTCCACCCTCAACTGGTCTGTGATTCATCTTTGTGCCATTTTGAGTATGTTGTCTGCGGGTAATCATAGATAATTCTCAGGTCTAAATATAGTAAATGAGCAGCCTCAGCACAACCCAAGGTCCCTCCAGATGGGCTTTAATGCATAAAGGCTGATGACTTAGCATACCCATGTGGGAAAGGACATTCCAGGTATACCAGGCTTGAAGACCAGAGAAAAAGTTGTGAGAAGTTGAAGATCAACAGACCTCTGACTTTGGAAGTTGCCATTTCTGGACAGCTGAATTTGTGCTATGCAAGTTAATCACTGAAAGCATAGAAGGTTATCTACTGTAAGACATCAGGAATTCAAACTGATGTTGACAGCTCCATCATCTGTTGTCATGTAGAGCTGTATAAACAAACACATTTCCACATAGTGGGTGTTATGAATTGTCACCTTCCAGAGAATCCACTAGTCCTGTTACATGCTGAGGTATCCTGTGGCAGCCAGTAAAGACAAGTAAGCATACATCCTTCACAGCAGTAAACTCAGCTATTTTTTTTGTAAAGATTGGCTGTTTTTGGAGACTGTGTCTAGCCATACATTCCCACTGGCTTCATAAGGGAAAATCATCATGCTTAGCAAAAATACACATCAGAGGAAAAATATTGGTGGTGAGTCCAGGCTTATAATAAGTTTAGCCTGAAATGGTTTGGGTTTTTCTCAAGAAAAAATTAAAAACTTCATTTTGATGGAGAGTGTTATTTTCTTTGTGTCTTAAACTCACAAAGATATCCAAATTTGGATTTAGTAGCCTGTAGTTACATTTTACTTTAGTTTAGACTTCTTAGACTTTTCATGACTTCACAGGCCTTAGCCATCCACATGGCTTGCATGTATCTCTCCTTGTATAAAGCCAGCAAAACCATCATTAGTAACAAGGAACCAGCTGGCTAGAATGACTTTTGATAGCTAGTGTTGAACATTAGTTTAGCCATGGATACAATGGGCCGAAACAAAACACAAAATGGCACCGAGAAGCATCAAGAAAATCCAGGGAGTGAAAGAGTGCTGCTCAGAAATTGTCCTTAATGAGGGGTGGTCCTTTGAGATGATTCCCTGTATAAGGTTCATGAGTAGCTGTGCAAGTAGCATAACTAAAAATAGGTATGAGGGATTCTGTGCTTGAAGTTTATAGACACTACAAAAGTGCCATACAAGTAAGAAAAAAAAAATCACAGAAAAGTGCAGTTTGTGGGGTAATAAGATGGAAATGTTATTTGTATTTCATACTCTGTGTATTCTGTTTTTGCTTCCAAGCTTTTCCCTGATTTATTCTGGTGCTTTAATTGTTTGCTTTTCCTCATAAGGATGTTTTAATTAGAGAAAGAAGATACCTCTGTAGGGTAGAGAAGTGTTATTTTCTAATCTTCCAAATGGGGAATCTTGTATTTCAGAAATAATAGAAGGCTTTTGACTCACTTAAGTCATAGTACTTACATACAATAATGTCTTTGTTCCCATTAATGGGTAATTTATATGTAGTATCCAGAATCATGGGAAAAATTAAAAGATGAATGTGAGACTCCAAATGTAATTCCTAACAGTCTGTTTCACACAGGGTCTCATCCCATTTAACTGAACTATATTTTTTTTTATTTCTATCTGCATGAGTTGTGTTACCTGTTGAGGTGGAATACAGACACTTTCAGCACTCCAAATCAGCATGCTTTCTGAAGTGGGACGTGTTCAAATTCTAGTTACACCTGATATTACGTTTTGCAGTACAGCTTTGCAGTTTTATGCCACAACTTTATTTTAAGGCAACGACACTTTTCTATGTGAATGGTCTCTGCCTCTGCTTGTGGGCTGTGTAGGATGCTATTACCCACTTTGTGCATAGCTACTTCTGTGGTGTGAGTCTTTTTCTGAAGGCATGCATATTTATACAGGCAGCCCAAGATGATGAGATTTTAACTGAAGCGCCTTAGGAAATACATAAAATTATAGGATGGAGGAATTCTAACTGTTTTGCCAACATCAGGGACTTGAATTGAGGTCTCCTGTGTAAGTTGCTGAATCTTTCCATGCAAACCTCTTGCAGAATGAGACTTCTTTCCATGCAAACCTCTTGCAAACCTTTTTAAATGACCTTTGAGTCTAACTTTCACTGTCTATCATGACTAGCTCTCAGTGGTTGTCTGTTTTGGATATCTACATAATGCAATGGATGAAATTCCATTAACAGTCTTACGTTTTTTCAGTAGAGCATAATTTGCATTTTAATGAATTCCGCAGGGACAGAAATAAAACTGAACATGTGACTGGATAGGGGATACACACCCTGCTTCCCTTAGAGCAAGCCTGCAGAATGAACTCCAGCTTTACTAGATGCCAGAGAATCCACACATGAGCAAATTGTTCTACATGCTCTCTAAGAGGGCAAGCATTAACAGAGGTTAGCTCACATAGAATCAGAAAGCTGAGATTTCAATCATGAGTCACAAATCTATGGGAATTCAGGTTTCATTATGTCTTCTGTGGCAAAGTTGCTTGCTTTTTTTAGGCCCCAGTCAAGTGAGTATGAGTTGTTGAGGACATATTTCCCTCCTGTAAGCTAAAATAAGTAAATTAGTCTGAAGAACTGCTGGAGTTTTTTGCATGTGGAACGAATCACACATAGGAAATATTATATTGATTCAGTGTTGGCATGGAATACTCGAGCCCTTAAGAGCAGTCTCACTGCATCATACCCAGTTGTAGCTTGTTGGCACAGATTTTTGTTCCTTACAGAATTTGAATACTGCTTTTCTTTTTCCGTGTGCATATGATGCAGTTAGATAATAACTTTCTCAAATAGTGAAGCTGCTGCTAGTATCAGTGTGTTGTTACCAGTACTTTAGCCTTTTAAGAAGTAGAATATGCTGAGACAGGGTTTTGCATTTTACCTTTCATTTCTGGTATTTGGTACATTTATTTTGGCTTTCACATATGTGAAAGTGGCAGAGCAGAGATAAGAGATTGAAAGACGTCCTATGTGATGTTGTGGCCAACAGCTTTTTTTATCTTATCTTGAAACATTTTGTAATTAAGTGTGTCTTTTGCTATCTTCATTTATTGCTGAAAGGGTATTTTAAACTGCAGTCAGCTACTAAAGTGTTTTTAGGTAAAAGCACAAAGTAAACCAAAATAATTTTGAGTGCAAACCCATATTCTAGTGAGTATTAGTCAGTACACTTTGTAACTCTTGTCAGCACAATAGTTAGGGGAAATTGTTTTATGCTACTGCCACTCATCTGGCAATCACCTTCTCTGGCTGAATTTTGACTTGCAAAATAAAATGCCCTTACTCCTCTCAGTATGGCTGGTGTAAAATTCTGTTACTGTTCTGATCTGTGCAGAAGTGAATACAAACAAATCTGTCAGACAGTGGGATGGAACTGTCTTCTGTAGTCCCAGTATTTCCCAACTGTGACCCCTGTAGTGTTGTCAGCATGTTCAAATGTAATGCTGTCAGAACAGCAGCTTTTGTCTTTAGTGAGCTTGTGTGGTGGACAGAGAGGCTCACTGAAAGGGAGGGAAGGGTGAGGCAACACCTGTCTCACTTAGTCTTCCTTGCTTCTGGCAGTATGTTCTGTGAACCTAATCCAGCCCCAGAAATGAGAACATATGGGAAGTCTGTGGAGAACCTGCAGAAACCAAATGATTTTTTTGTGTTACAGTGGGAATCAAGACCTGTAACTTTACTTTACAGTTTGTACAGCAAGTTATTTTTATGTGAGGTATTTTTTAGATATTTTTGAGAATGTAAATTTCTGTTAGAATCTAGATTTTTCCAATACATTTATATCCACTGCGTTTGTGTTTTGGAAGACTGAAGTGCAACTGAATTCCAGTGGGAAGCACTTTTCTCTGCTTCACACCACATTCGGTTAGATTGTAAAGGCACAGAAAACACACAATGTCTGCCACCTGAAATATTTCATCCATTGGTTGTGTTAGCAGACTGGACATGTAGTAGGGAAAGGACAATCTAAACCACAGGTAAGCCTGACACTCCTTGCACTTTTCCCCAGGTAACAGGGGCACCAGGTGTCATTGTTAATTGTACTGCTTGCAGAGTCCCCTCATGTTAATATTTGAAGTTCTAAATTTTATTACTTGTGAATCAGTGCAGATTTGTCTTCGCTAACCCAATTTCCTCTCAATCTGACATGTGGAAAAAAAGAGATACATGAGCTTATCTTCTGCTTCTCATATGGCCTTGTTAGTCCTCTTGTTCTAGTCAATTTCTTTCACCTTTTCTAGGACTGCTCCTTTTAGATTTACCTCCTAATTAATTTGAAATCACTGCATCACAAGCTATGCTGTGTCTTTTAGTAGCAGTGCCATCTGAAGACTAAATATGTACATATCATGAATACTTGTTTGATACAGTAATTGCTAGAGCTATTAATCATTGCTGATATTTAGAGTTCTAGGTTGCTAGACATTCTTTTGTCCCACTCTCATTTTCCAGCATTTCAGACACCAGGATAACATCACAGCTCCTATTTGGCAACAGGGACTTGTTTCCTAGCTTTTCTGAAAGCAAGATTGTTTTGTCATGGTATATGAAAAAAATACCATAACAGTGATGAAACAGCCCCAGGTCTTTCTCACTCTGATGGTAGCTGGACCATGAAAGTTAATCAACACTGAGCAGGATCAGACATGACCTCAGTACTCCCTTAACTAAACCATTCTGGCATCTGTTCCTCTCCAGGTTCTTTCCTTCTTACAGTGAATTTGGCATGAAAATATTGTTAAAATATTCTAGATATAAATTGGAGCACTTCCTTTTTTTCTTGTTTCCATAATAAGTAGTCCTCAGTCTCCTTTCAGACAAATCAGTGAAACTTTTAAAAGGTGTTTTCTTGGAAGCAATGCAGGACTCAAAGACAGTTTGCAGCAGGCATCTGTATTTGTTAAACGGTCTAATACCACTGTCCTGTGTTTGCTTTGGGATAGCAAAAGTATTTGTCCACCTGTAACTGGCTAAATTTTCTTGTGAATTTTCATGTTTCCTATTGAGCCAGTGTGATTGCCTGTTTTTCATTTCCCTAAGACAGATCTCTGGATGGAAGGGAAAAGTGAGATTCAGTTAACTAATGAATCATCTGCCTACTCTGATGCTTACAACTATCCTGACTGTAGCTCATGGCTGCCCTTTTTATTTATCTGGTCTGGCCCCTTTATAATAGCAAACCTTGTTAGTCTCTCTGAAGAGAATTAGGTTCAGCCTTGTAGTATTTCCAGCAACCTGCAGGTGAAACATTTCATTTGCTTGAGATTATTTACATCTTGGAAAATAACGAGATAGAGATGATTCAGGCAATGATGGAACACATAAAATATTTTTAATTGAAGACCTCTTGACAGAGTATTTAACAATAAGTAGGAGGTGTTCTCAATCCACTGGGAGATGTTATTTGCCAGGTAGTAGCTTCAAAATAGAATATATTAATAGAAAGAGGTAGAATAACTTTAAATACTATCAAGAAATATTAAATCTGCACTGCATTAGTCAATTTTAATACAAATTTTTTTCTGGTAGATCTAATAGAGTTATTATTTTTTTTCTTAAAGAATGCTAAGCAAAACTGTTCCTTTTATTATCATTGGTATTTCATTATCTTTTTATTATTGCTATTTATTATCATTGCTGTTCATAAAATTGCACTTCAATACCAAGAAGAGCAGACAGTGCAGAGGACAAAGAAGTTATTTTCCTGCCTTTGTTCCTATTGTCTGTTGTGTTTGAGTATTGGCATGCTTGTTCTACTGAAAGCTTAAGCAACACAAGCTCATTGGGAACTGGAAGCCATGCTACTATCTGCCATAAAGTAAGTAAAACTGAAAGTCAGTTTTACTCCTTAGTTATCAGTGGTGCCAGAAGATGTAATGAATTAAAGAGGGGAGCGAATCCCCTAGAGTTTTGTGCTGTTTTAACATACAAATTGACTAAGAGTAGAATGCTTATAGTCCGACAAGTACAAGGCTTACTTCACACTTACACAGTGATGGGTTTACAAATAACTTCTGTAGGTAATTGCTTCACATTGATTCCTTACACCTTTTCTCAGAAATGCCTCCAACACCTGAAAGAGTGCAAGTCGATTTGCAGAATGTACTTTAAGCCCCTTTTGAGCAGATAGAGAACACTAAGTGTTTGAGATGCAGTGTTCTTGATTGTAGCTTGTAGTACATCTTCAAGAGAGTATCTTAGGTCATGGTAACTTCTTTGGGGCTGTACAGGTCCTCAGTCCTTTTAGACAAATTTGGGTAAGGACTGCTGACTGTTGACCCACCACAAATCCTTTGAACATCTGATTTTTTTTTTTAAATTTTTTTTGTTACTGCTGCTTTTATTTGGTATTAAGAGATAGAACAGAATTAAGCAGCTGTGGTTAAAATAAACAAAGAGGATAAAGTGGCTTCAGAAGTATTGGATCAGGAAAAAAGAGACAGATTAACAACATGTGACCATCAGAGGTGCCTAAATTTCGTAAAGTTGTGCCAGTGGATGCTAAACCTTGTAAATGTTTGTTTGATAGAAGACTGACCACAATCTGACTGTGCTCCTTTTGGGCATGAAGTGTCCATGCATTAGAAGTAGGGGCTTCCATCTCAGAAGAAAGTACTGCAGATGCATGTCCCTGCATTTTTGCAAATATATGAGTTTACCATATAGTTTTAAACAGCCATACATTTCTATTTTTAAAAGGCTTTAATGTCATTGCCCAAAAATTAGAGCACTGAGGGGACTCAGCTGATAATGATTACATTTGTTTTTCTCTCTACTAACAATGGAATAAAATATGATTTCCTGTCTTGTCTGATACATTTCTCTTGGGGCTTTTGTATACTGGAATTTGGACTGTGATTTAGATGTGCTGTTTGTTACTCTGGAAACTGTCTTGGTAAAACTGTCTCTTCCTGTTGACATCTATGAAAGTAGTTAAAAAGTCTCCTTCCAGCTTTCAAAGCCTTGAGTGCTGGTTTTGAGCCTGTGAATCAAACCAAAACATTTTTATTAGCTAAATCATGGTTGCTAACATGTAAAAATCTTGTATTTTGTTATGCTTGCACAGGGATTAAGAATTGCAGTAAAATATTCTTCAAATTTTTTCAAGAATTGGAATAACAAAATTCACTTTCTGTTCTGTAGGTTTAATGGGATTAAATAGCAACATGCATTTGCTTTTGCTATCAAACTCAGATATAAATGTTTCTATGGAGCAATGAATTCAGGAGATCTTTCTGTCCAGCTGTTTTTTGGCTTGGATTGTCATCTCAAGTGAAATTAACTTTATGGAAATACATTGGAAAATAAAATAAAAGCATTTTAAAATCATTGCACATTTCCATTTTGTAATTACTGTTATTACATAGGGAAAAGCCCTAAACTTACATCTCCTGATATGTAGCTTTAAAAAGTTTTGCATTAAAAGACAGCATTGTAATTTGCTCCCTGTTTTCAGTTTGAAGTCTGTAGATAGGGTCACTTGCAGGAATTAAAGAAAGACTGAGTTTAATCCCCAAACTTTGTATTTCAGAGAGATATCTTTTCAGTTATGTGTGTTTAGGAAATAGGGCTTAATGCTCAGAAGTGCTTTGTTAGGCTGATGGATTCTCATTCATTATGATGAATTGCTTAGAGAATTTTTCAGCTCTTATCCCCTTGCTTACTAATGAGAACACGGTTTAATATGAAGATTATGTATAATGCTTTCTTACTATATTTTAAATGAACTATTATTGTCAGTCTGTTATCAAGGACAGCATAACTGCACATTCTAATGTATGCATAAGGTTAGTGTTTCTGTAGGAACCACAAGTCCTTTGTGGGCTTTATGAATTACATACATAGCCTTCACAAATTACATAGCCTTTATGAGTTATATGTTAAATACCCTTCCAATCAGGTTTCCTCTGTGGAGTGACTGCATAATTCCTTCTTCTATATTAGTTGTTCTCTGGATTTGATGTATGTTGCCTTTGACATTTTGAACTCTCTGTGGTCTTTGATGTTTTTCCATCTAGCAGATGAGTAACTGAGGTCCTGCCAGTCCTTCTGATTTCAGGAGTCTCAGTATTTGATCTATAATTTTTATTTTTTTTCCCTTTTTTTCTGATACTGTTTCCAAGTTCTGCCTTCATTCTCCTTCCTGCCCTCTAACTGTCATTTAGATTGTAGTACACACATTCTAATCCTTCTTCATACATCATCTCTGAATCCTCTTCAGATGTTCAGTCTTCTGTCTTGCCAACTGCACTTTGGGCACTGTGTCTTATATACAAAAAGATTATAGTGCTGACATTGGCACAACTAAATTTGACCCTTCACAGCTGCAGGCAGAGACAGTTTTCTTGTTTTTTTGCTGTGTTGCCTTTGTTCATGGCACTCAAAATAGCTGTGAAGTTTTGGAAGAAGAAATACTGCAGTCCGAAGTAATGTCTCATTTGCTTTGACACTTTGCTTCTTTATATCAACTTTTCCCAAAACATCTTGCAGAAAGTCTGTATTTTGGAATATAATTTTGCAGGTGTATGTTTCCTTTAAATTAATCCTTTGTTTCCTTTCTATTGCTGCTTTTCTCCACAGTTGTGTTTTAAATACTGACAATTTATCTCCTAGAATTTCATGAACAAGACGTTTACCCCCTAATAATTAATGACAATCATTAGCAAATCAATGCTGTGCTTGTGTTGGACACAAGGTTGAATAATGGAGGGTGCTTATTCCTTACTTTACCAGACACTGGGTACTGGGGAAAAAAAAGAGGGGGTATGTGTGCATAGTGGAGAATAGAACTGGAATATAGTTATTAATTGATATCTGAGAGCTTATCTCCTAAGGAAATCATGGAATAGGTGTGGTAGGAAGGGACCTGTTCAGGTCATCTAATCTGCCACCCCTTGCTCAAGCAGAGTTGGCTAGAACAGGTTACCCTGTAAGTGTGTAGTCAGATTTCGAATATCTCCACAAGTGTAGGCTCCGCAACCTTTCTAAAGTTGAGTTAAGTAACATCAGCAGCTGTCCTCTCATCCACCAAGCTAGTCACTTCATTGGGTTCCAAGGCATGATTTCTCCTTTATAGATCCATGGAGTCTACTACATATTACCTTCTTGTCCCTCATGTATTTGGAAATGGTTTCCAGGGTTAGTTGCTCTATTATTTTCCCAAGGATTAAGGTGAGACTGACTGGCATATGGTTCCCTAGATCTTCCTTCATTAAGATAGGAGTGACATTTGTTCTCTTTCAGTCTTTTCAGTAACTTCTCCCAATTGCCATGACATAACAAAAGTAACCAAGAGTGGCCTCGCAGTGACATCAGCTGTCAGATATTCCATCAACATGGAAAAGCACAGATGATAGCCCTTCTGGAAGTTACACTACCATGGTTTACCCTCAGTGCTGTTTCGAAGACAGCATCTTTGCTGATGTTATTTCAGCTGTGTGGTTTCTATCAGCCCCAACTCCCACTTCCTTAGAGTTCTGGGGGCCTCCCCAGCTGTACAGTGAAGTTTAAGCTGGTGTTTAGTGGGAAGATGCAGAGGCCTCTCAGTTCCACTCGAAGGATTGGGCTCTTTGCCTGTGACAGGCTTTGCACTGGGGCGCCTTGGTGACCTCCTAGGAGGGGTCTGTAACCCTTGGACATCTTTCAACTGGTCTATGTCCATCATCTTTTTGGTGCCCTTCTAGCTTCTTGAAGTCTTACCCCAGCTCGGAGTGCTTGTTCTGCAGTCTGCTAAAGTGCCTTTTACTTTTGTTTATATTTAAACTTGAATTATTATTTCCATTAGCTCTTATTGAAGAATGTTTTATGCATTTTATAATTGTTTTCAGCCAATCACAGAGCAGTCATATTAACAAAATGGCAACTCCCTGCCATAAAAGGGTGATACCCTGTCAAAACAGTGGCCAAACCAAAGCAATGTTCCCTGTGTACGTATGTAGGCATACACAAGACTCGTTAACTCTTACCTGACTCCTTGTCATCCATCCCAAGGCAGAGTGCTGTGCATTTCCACTGCTCTCTCATATAAGATGCAGTGTCCCCTTGTCTTCCCAGCCTGATCTGCCTAAAGAGCCTGTTTTGATCCATCACAGCACTCCAGTTATGTGAGTTATCCCACCATCTCTGTTCTAGCCCTGTAACTGTGCTCACATGAACGGTTCCTCCTCGTCGTTCACTGTGTTTTATGTGCTGGTGTGCAGACACTGGAGAGAGACAAGTGTGCTGATTCCCCAGCATGGGCAAGAGAGCTCTCCCCATAAGGTTTCCAAAGGTGTGTTTTATGTGTTCATTAGAAATGACATGATTGTTGAATTTTTCACAAATGATGAAGAACATGGTAGCTGAGGAAATTATAAAATCACAGAAATGTTCCTTGACAGGAATTTCTGTAAGTCATGTCAAGTGGTACTGTTGCTAGTGCTAGGTCAGGTCAACCATGACTGCTTCTAGCAAAGCATTGCAAACCTCTGTGACTGGAGATTTTGACACCTCCTTGGTAACTTCCAGTGCTGTACTAATTTCTCAGTGACAGTTTCTGCTACTGTGCAACATGAAGTATCAAAGTTGCCCTTAAACTAAATAAGGAGGTTAAGCTGTCCTTGACAAATCATGCAAACCCAGCTATTACAGCTTCCTTTTACAAAACATGTCCTTTATTGAAAACTCCAGTGTGACTAGGGAAGAGCATCCAAGCCAAAGATTAAGGCTTCTGCCTGCAAATTTACACATTCCAAAACCACAGATTGATGAAAGTGTCCAAATTTAATGCTCCTCAGGGTACCTCTTCCTTTGCTAGCCTCACAAAAGATCACAGTCTCTGATAACCTCATTTCAGTTTTTCAGGACCATCCTAGGAGTACTGCTGGGGGAATGACTCTAAGAGGATAACTGCTTTCTCTGGCAGATGAATTAAGGACATTCAGCATTTGCACAGATTCCAGTTCTTTAGCTTCTATTACTCACAGGCTGTCCTCACAGGTGTTACAGCACTAGACTCAAAGAAGAAATAAAAATTATTCCCTTATCTTCCATCAATGTCCAGTTCATAGGAATCTTGTAGAGGAGAGTAAATTTGTGATATTGTTACGGCAGTAGCACTTAATAGGTATTTTTAAGTATATTCATCTACTTCCATACTCCATTCTCATTTCCTAGTTTATGGCTGAAGAACTTCTCAGATTTTGATGTTCTTGCTATATTTTGGATCGTGTGTAGAAGATGATCTTGCTTTGCAAGAAACCTCTGAGATTGTCAGCTGTTAAACCTCAGTTTTGATTAATCCTGTGGATTATCTAGGCAGTGCAGGAAAATTTATCTGGTCTTACCTGAAAATCTCCTTTAAGCACCAGCCCTTTCCAGAGACGGATTAACCACCCAAATCCAGAGATGGCAACTGGCATCCAAAACCTTAATTTGCAGACAGCATATCTCTAGTTTGGAATGTGTTTTGAAGTGGTAGAAACCATGTAGTTCTCATCCCTGCCTCCTCCCAGAACAGTTATTCTGATCTGTAACTCAGAGAAGGATACTGCAAAAGCAAAAGGTGAGCACCTCTGCCTGATGGGAAATGGATGGAATGACTCTTCTGCTGAGCTTTGAGTCCTTTTTCCCTTTTAAGTCACCCCCATACACCCCCTTTGATTAATATTCTGCTCTCAACAGAGCAGTTAATGCATTGTGATAGTTTGAAAAATCCCATTAATTCTGGTGACAATATGTCTGGACAACCAAGTTAGTATCGTCCAAAACTGAGGTTAGTTAATGTGCATTGAAACAAGACCAGGGACTGCTCTGTCTTTTGAGACAGGATGGTGGTTTTTTGAATGGTATCTGTTACTGGTTTGAATCTCTCTATACCAGGCTGCTTCCAAATGAAGCACCAGATCCGAAATGCACAGAAGATGTAAACTCTTCCTTCTGATCTGAAGAGTCTTTGAATCAGGTTTTCAGTTGCTAAGGAAGATGATGTCCATCTTTATGTCTCATAGAAGTTTTCTTTAAAAATTCCTGCATGGTGCAAAAGAATAGCTTTTCAACCTGTTTTCCAAGATGTGCTGCTTCTTGATTCCATAGGAAACCTGTGAGCTCATTAAGATACCATAAATGAAGGAGAGGGGAAAATATTTTAAAAAACCCAAACCAAAACCCAGGATCAGAGTGAGAAGATTGCTGCTTCATTAGGGCCATTGTCTTCCTTATCTCATCTGCACATTGACTGGTCTGAGAGTCAATTGGAGAAAAAGTGGAAAATTTTTCTATTTTGAAAAGAAGAGCTAAGATAGGTAACCTTTATCTTGTAGAACTTACCAAACAGAAGGAAAATATTACTGGCAGCTTTTCCAAAGTGTTGCTGACACCAACAGCAGGGAGGGTTTTAAGAGCCACCTGGACACTGAAAAACCTTTCTGTGCTAGGCTTTGGCGGTGCATTCAGCTTGTCCATGTGGCTTTTTCATTCTTGTCCTTTTGGTGCAGGTCATCTTTCTCTTAACTTTTTGTTTAAATAAAGGCCTGTCAAAGCCAAATTCTAAGTGTCTTTCTGTCACTGCAGTTGTCCTGAAATCAATTCCCAGCACTGACACTTGTTTTTTCAGTCCTGCTGTTAGTATTTCCCAGTAACAAACCTCCTGTGCTTATTGCCTCTTTATAGGGGCCATATTTAAGCTGTTCCATGTATTTTTCATTGTATCATTTTTGCTTTAAGCAGGATTGCCTGTTTTAACACAGCACAGAGGAAGGTGGGGAGCTTTCTGTTCTCTGTAACTGGGCCACAGACAGCCCAGGGCAAGTTATTCGAAGTGGAGTACAGAGACACTTGCTTCTTCTGTTTCCCTAGTGGTTGTCTCTCAGTGTTTGATTTCTAAATGTCTCTGTTCTATTCCAAGTGCATTAAGACCTCTCCTGGTGTTTAACCAGCACTAGGAACTCCGATTTCAAGAATAAATCTTCCCTCCACTCTTTCTCTCTCAAGCTTAGTTGTGCAGCTTTTCCATCACTCATTTTGTGCTTGGCATGGAATGATGGTGAAAGTCAACAAGAATATGGCATCATCTCTTTTTCTGATGCTGTTCAATAACTTCAAGAGCAAGTCTACAAATCCAATTCTACTAATAAACCTTACCAGAGTGACATTTCCTACCCCGTTCTTTACCCTACCTTGTTTGCTGCTTGGTAGTTTTGCTGGATTCTGCATTCATTATCTTACTCTGAGAAGCAGGAAATGTCATTATTTATGTATATGCTAAGAAACTACAAATGCTATTACCAATACATAAAATCATCTAGCCCTTACTGACAGTTGTGCCCACAATGCTTGATCCTTGTAATCACTTATGGCATAATTTATCAATTTGCTTCTCAGTTATGTGAAGCAAAATATACTAAAAATGCTTGCTAATAGTCTCCTTGTTCCTATTATTGGAAAAGACTGAAGAGACAGGCTGTTTGGTTTTCATACTGACCTCTGGAGTTGTGAATATTTCATTCACATCCTGTCTAGTAATATCTCCCAGGCTAGATAATCCTGTGCACAGTCTCCTTCTGTACAATATTTCAGCCTTGGCATACCTCTGACCATCTGTGTTGCCCTTTCCTAGGTCTTATAAACTCTTCCTATATCTTCTTTTTGATAAGGCAACTAAACCTGTATATGGTGCTGTATTGTGAAAGTTTGTATCAATTCATGCAATGCTCAAAAATGTAGAATAAAATAAAAGAGCCCTTTTCCCACTCTGGTGATAGCATTTGTCAGGGAAAGACTTGTTTTGGGGTTTCTCTCTGGTTTATCCGGACTTCTGATTTCTCTTGAAGCATTTGAGATTCTTACTGTTTCCTAGAATGTTGTAATTTTTCTGGGCACAGTGATGATGAGGATTATATCTCTAGAGATAGAGATAGATGTTGAGGCATTGAAAAGAATTCAGACTTTGATCAATGAAATAGCAAAGTGTGGAAGAACCTGTGAGGAAAGTTGGTCTTCCTTTTGTTTGCTTTTAAGCTCAAAATATATGTACCGTAGCTTGGCTAAATTACTCTGTAAGTAAAAGTGACTGACTTTATGATAGTGTTCTGTAGTGACATAAACACCAGGGGAAGGAGAGATTTGAGGGTTGCCTGGAGGGTGATGATTTCTAATCATGCAAGGGAAACAAGCCAACATTTTTTGAGAAGAAAAATCCAGTGAAATTTATTATGCTGTTGAACCATTTCTCTAGGGAAGGAATGTCAGTGCCATCCCTCTCACACAATTAAATACCAAGCAGCATATATTATTTCATTATATGGTGAAAAAGGAATTAATAAGATGACTTGATATATTTTTCTCCTTTCACTCTCCAGGATTCAGTTTTTCCACACAGAAAGAGGTGGATCCTATGAGAATAAATAGCTGTCAGAACATTTTTTATAGTGTTCATGTAGTATAAAAAATGAGAGTGGTATAGAATGAACTGTCAGGGAAAGGTATTTTATTGCTAGAATGCTAGCTAGCTTTGGTTGGTGTGCAATTAAGTCCCATGTCAGTGGCATTATTTGGGATTTTTTTAAAAAGCACGAGTGAAAAAAGCATTTGTCATGGGACCTGAGGTTTAAAGCATAAATTTTAGCATCAACAGTACTGCTACTCAGTAGAATGACAGAGAAAAACAGAGAAGAAAGCACAGAAATCGAGGAGCAGTGGAGAGAAGAAATACTAAATTAGTCTTAAACTCTTAGAGCTATTTGGTATGGGATGCCCCCTTGTGGAAGTTTTTAGGATGCCATGTCTTTTATTAAATCTCTTACAAGTCTTCCTGACTTTTTACTCTCTTCAGTCATTGTAGCTAATCCTGCTTGCGTATATCAGCCCTGGTCTTTAATAGCCCCTTCATTATCTGATTTTTTATGTAATCTGAACTTTCAGTGTAACTTAAGAGTGGAGAAATCTTACTTTGGGAGGTAAAAAGTCTGTGAAAAGGAGAATTTAGCTTGGAAATCAGGCATGGTGAGAACATGATCAGTGCAGATACCGTGGTGTAGTTGTAGTACTGCACTAAATAAGTGTTTTCACAAAGCTCTGGATGATACTGTAATCACGTTGTGCAATTTTGCATGCTACCCAATCACTACAGAAGCTGGACAGGAAAGTTGTCTTTGGGTCATCAGAATTGCAGGAAACCCCAGTTGTCTGGGACATCAGAATTGCAGGAAAAAATAGCAAATGTCAATATGTCTGCAGCCTCAGCTGATGTAGCAATTCATTTTGCATTGTAAAGGACTCTCCTCCCAGCATGTTCGTATGTCTGGCATTCAAGCTGCATTCCCACAGTGGTCTGCCTAGGAACAGCACCAGACCTTTGTTGCAAACAGTTCACATCAAGTATCAAAGACTTCTTCTTCATAAGGTGCTGTGGAAAGGTGAAGGTGCAGGTGACTGGTCTTCTGCCAAAAAGCAAAGTGTTTTGCTCCTGAGTTTACCAAAATACTGATGTGGCTACCACAAGCAAATGGAGATATGATCTGCCTTGTATGGAAGTGTATATAGAAGGTCTCCTGAACTGAGAGCCTGTCAAAGGGATAGAAGCCATCTGTTTGTTTTTCTGCCCTGCAGCTTTGATTCTCCTTCTGCTCTTGGTCCTTCTTTGTAGTCTTCATGTTCAGCCCATGGAGCACCAGTGGGCCTATCACCTTTCTGATTTCCTTTCCCCTCATCTAAGAAATTAGCTGCTTCTGACTTTGTCTAATTAAACATAAACGCGAGCCTTGTAATCTCCTAGCTACCTTTCTCTTCTAGACTCAATCTCAGTCAAGACTGTGCTGCAGAGTTTTTTTCAAACGTAAAGAGATGCTGGTAAGGGCTTCTTTCTTCTAACTCTTTTGCTACTATCTCATAACTGGCATTGGATCCCGAGGTGTGACTCTTCATGGGCTGATCTTTCTATAGACCACATATTTGTCCTTTACTTGCCCTTCCTCTGTAAGCCTTTTGCCCTGATCTTGCTCTTACCACCACTTTGTTTATCTGCAATGATCTATTGCTTTTGGCCTAATGATTCCAGAATTCACTGCACTCTTTCAAAACACTTGAGCTAGGGCTGTGATTTCTGAGCCTAAAACAGTCTGAAGGTCCAAGGAATACATTTGTGAATGGCCTTTAAAATCAGAATTCAGGTTCTGATGGAAAGTTACACTGAACAATTTCAGACTTTGGTAGAAACTTCTTTGGAAACATTTCAAGTCTCAGCCATGGTGTATTATGAAGTCATTGACTGAAGTGCCATCAGCTAATAGCAGTGGCAGCCCTGGAAGCTTAGAAGTGCCATTTAATATCTAAAATGAATGTTGTGAGTTGAGAGCTGCTTCTGACCTCCTGAACCTTTAAGGTCTCAGCCCAAGCAACTGCCTGCAGTTCTCATCTAACGGTGAAAACAGCTGAGCCACAGAGTGGATTCCTGAGTGGGCTTGAGGCACCAAAACTGCAGCAGTTCAAGGACAGAGTAGATGAAATTTAAAGCAGGAGCAATAGGGTGGCTGGTTCCACGAACTGCAGGCAGTTTAAACCTGTAGCGTTGTCTATTGGGTCCTGCGGCAGAATATGATCAGGAGGCTTCTGTTTCACATCCTCCCCCAGCTTTTTACTACTCTAAGCTCACATTGACCTTGCTGACATACCATGAAAGGCAATGAGAAATCAATTCAAAACTATTAATCAGAGAGGACAGATTTGAGGGAAGAGATGAAAGTCCTGTAGCCCTCCCCTGCCATATGTGCATGTCTATATTTTGTGCCAGTCTTTTCACAGGGATAGTAGGTGCTTGACTTTTTTCTTCTACACACACTCATGTTGCAGCTGCATCCAGGTCTGTTATAGGAAACAGATGTTGTGACCTTTATCCTCACCCAGTGATGCAAAGCTCCCCAACTCACTTTGGAGAGTTACTACGTGTTGCGTTTTGGAAGCAGAGGTGCTTCCCAGTCTCCTCACAAAAATGCTGAAAATTTCCTCTGTGTTATTCAATGCATGTTCCTGTGAGCTTTAGACATTTGTGGGGTTTACATCTAGACTGTTAAACTAAAGCTTAGATGCAAAGGGATGTGGAAATTACCACCAATGCAATATAGTTACTCTCCATCTCTCATTCTCTTTTTCTGCCTACACAACCCTATATTTTTAGGCTTGGTACATTGATAGATGCTTTACTCTGCCTTCCTTGGAAATGCCTGTGAGCATCTTGCATAAGGACCACTCCTGGTACCAATTTTTCACTGAACTGATGAGTCTCCCTAGATACAAAGCAGTTTCAAAAGCTTCAGCCAAACTAAGAAGAGGGCTCAGAGGGGACAAAAGGGTCATAGGGGAAGTAAAAGAAAATTATGTATATAATTATAAAAACATAAGCTTATCTCAAAGATAAGGTGATGTGATTGCAAGAAGGTACTATTCTAGTTTGTCTTTCACTTTCTGTGAAGCAGCAAAACCAAAAGCAGCCAGCTGTACCTGGAACTATCAGCCCTGCTGGTAAAGTCACCACAAACAGAAGTGGGGATATTTGCCTGAAATGTTAGGTCTTCATCATGCCAGATTTGTGCTCATCACAAGGCAAGATTGAAGTCTGGTTTAGTGGAGGTGCTGTTCTCTGATATTCAGTTTCCTGTTTGAGTAAAAGTATGCAAGCACCATGGAGTGGTGCTAGATGACAAGAACTCATGTTCCACTGCTGACAGGTGAACAGCAGCAGCTTTGGGATATTACTGTGAATAATGATTTGGTGCAGTTTTGTTTTTCCCGTACAGTGGTCCAAGTAAATTGGAGCAGAAATACTCTGAGTTGGGGGTGGTGAGTTACACTTTGATCCCCCGTCACTTGAAGATGATGTGAATGTCATCTCTGACCTTGGCAAAGGCTAGATTTGGTGGGAAACTAATAGTACTGTTGAGTAGCTCACAGATTTAATGAAAGTACAACCAACTCCTACATCAGATTTCACTGCACAGTGATCACAGATCAGATGGGATGTTGTGTAACAGCCACTTTGAGCAAGTACTTAAAGATGGCCAGGTTAAGGCCTCCCCCGTAATGCAATACTTGGCCCTTGTTCTGAAGACCTGCCCCGTGACTTAAGTTGGTAAACCTTATTTCCTTAACCAGACATCATACTGTTAAAAGAGAGAAATAAAGTTAAGTTAATTTTATGTCTTATTAGCAGCTGTGCATTTTCTTCATGTTCTCTCACTGATGGAGAGTAGTAGAAGTTTAACTTTCTGTAGATAATGAACATAGAAATCTGATTTTTGTGACATTGCACACAGGCAAACAACACTAAAGCTATGAAAACTCATACAAAAACCCAATATGGCTACTGGGACTGGGCATTTTATGACAAATATTTATTGAAATTATGCTATTGATTAAAATTGCATTGGGTTTTGCTGTTGGGAGATCAATGAATAGCCCTAGTTTCATATGCTAAGTCTTTAAAAAGAGAATTCTGCCATCCAGTGGCTTTTAAATAGAATTAGAAGTATAGATGACATCACCAAGTCTAAGTAAGAACATTTAACTGCACTTCGTTTCTGCAC
Source organism: Platyrinchus mystaceus (assembly GCA_035041135.1). NCBI lineage: Eukaryota > Metazoa > Chordata > Aves > Passeriformes > Tyrannidae > Platyrinchus > Platyrinchus mystaceus. The sequence goes on along the minus strand of JAWWLV010000001.1, from coordinate 28,682,463 downwards.
CAAGCCAGTGAAAGCATTACTGCAGAATACTTACCTGAGAATTTACCTGTGAAATTCCTTCTTTTCAGAGTTGCTGCGAAAGGAGACAGTGACATTTTTTTTTTATGCTTACACCTTTCTTTTGTTTATCTCTTTGCAGTTATGTGGCTGTGGTCTGCTGGGTGTGGGCATCTGGCTCTCAGTGTCGCAAGGAAACTTCGCCACATTTTCTCCCAGCTTTCCATCACTTTCAGCTGCCAACCTAGTCATTGCCATTGGCACAGTGATCATGGTGACCGGCTTTCTGGGCTGTCTAGGTGCTATCAAGGAAAACAAGTGCCTCCTGTTGAGCGTAAGACATCAAAACTCCTTTTCTCTAAGACAGTGACTGTTGCTTTGTTATTATTTTATTTGAATGACCAGTACAAAAATAGCCTTGTGGCTCGCTGTAATATTGCCCTTGGCTTTCAATCTTCTGTATGCTTGCAGTATGACCTCCCACAGCTTTGATCACAGTTATATCAATGGTGTATTAGCAAATGTATCCTTGTTACTATGTGCCCTAATGTATTAGATAGCATAGAAAATTGCTATGTTATCTCTGAACTGTAGGATCAACCTGGATAGCCCTTCTGGAAATGTCTGTTGGAAAAATGGACTGAAAAAATCATAAGCAGTGAGGGGCTCAAAGCCTCTCATTGCTATTTTCTACATTGCCCTTATCTAAGGGCAGAGGATGGTGGAAACCCTCTGACCCAAAGTTAAGAAGTCAAGCTCTCTGCCAGGCCTTATCAATTAAAAAAAAAAAGAAAAGAAAAAGTCTGATCTTTGCAAGTCTTTGTTCAGCACTGAAGCACAGAGGTTTGGATCCCCTCTCAGAACACACAGTGTGGACCGCTCCTCTTGCATGAACCCAGGAGGGCTCATCATGCTTCTCCCCACCCCAAAGAGAGAGGTAGTGTGGCAGAAAGCGAGAGGAAGGCTTTCAAAGCAGACAGCTTCCCATTCAGTCACAGCTTGCGAATACAGTTGCTGTGACATTCGGGAGCATGTTTTCCTTGTGCAAAAGTCTCCCTTATATGATGTTGGGGAACAGCTGGGCAGCATTCCTTAGACCACCTCAGAGAATTAAACTGGAGGGAAAATGTGCACCTGGTTTTCGCTGTCTGATTTCTTGGATTGTATGTTGTACAGCTAGGAGTGCAAAGAGAGAATAGTAATGAGGTCCATGTCATTCATCCACACAAACTGCGACACCAGCTTTTTTTTTTTTTTTTTAAAGACCATTTACATTCTTACAAGGTTCTGCAAAAGTCTGTTTATCCTACCATGACTATCACGAGTTTCCAATGGGAGAGCTAGCTGTGCTGCATCCTGCCTCTCCCCATGTTTGGGCCACTGGTGCCATGCCCATCTGACAGTCTGCTAGGGCATAAAGGCATGGCTAAAAAAAAAGCATAACGGGCATGAAAAGTAGTGAGAAACTACTAGAAGTCACACTTGGAATGCCCCTGCAGAGAGAGATTTCAGATACAGAGAGTTGGGAATGGAAGTGCTGAGTAATAATATAATGACAATTCCACAGTCAGATGTGGTTAAAGCTCACCTGCCAGGGAATCACTCCTGAGGCACATCACATTGATCTTTATGGTAAGGGGTTTATCATCTGTTCTATAGTCTGTATGAAGGAAAGAGGGCTGTGTGCTGTGACAGCAGTCAAAAGGAGCAAGACAAAAGCGTAGCTGAAACCTGCAAACTGGTAGTAGGCTAGAACCTAAGATTTTGAGAATGACACAGTGAGTTTCCTCACTGATGGCAAGACCCTTAGAAATTTTAGTGGCAGTATAGTATCAATGTGCCTGAATAGTTTGAAATCAAATTTGCATGGTTTTGGCAGTACAGGACAAGGCCCACAGTCTTCATAGTTTCTAGAAGCCCCAGGTTTGCTCTCTGGTTGGCAAATGTGTATACACTGTCTGTTTTTTCTTTGTTCTAGTTTTTCATCGTTTTGCTGATAATTCTTCTGGCAGAGCTGATATTGCTCATTTTGTTCTTTGTTTATATGGACAAGGTAAGCAAATATGCCACATAGATTAATTATCTGTACTAGCATGTAAACCAGGTTCAGTTTGTTTTTGTTTGATAAAAGTATGTGTATTCTCCTTGATCTTCACTTCAGTGAAGGTTTCACCTTGAAATCTTGGCTGTTTTCTGTAAGCTGCTTCTGAAGGGGGGGAGGAGGTGATGAGGAGAGCAAGCAGAAGAGAAATCCCTGACATAAAACTGTGTTCCAGGGCCTCCCTTTTAGTCTTCTTTTAAAATCTTAGATAGCCTTCAACATAGCTGTTTGATGTCTGCAAGAAGCTGATCATCTTGTGGACCTGAGTTAGGGGAGGTCCTGCTTAAAACCTGGTCAGCTTCTTAGGGCCAACCCTTGGAACAGGACTGAAGGAGAGAGGCATGGGATATTCACAGGTTATTCCAGATGCCACCAGTTGTCTCACTTGACTGGGCAGTCCCAGAGAGTTTGGCAAGGGTGCAAAATGGATCAGGAGGCAGCTCCTCATAAAGCTCATCTGTAGGAATCAGCTATCTCACAGAGACCAAGTGAAGTAGGCACAACTGGCTGGCCCATTAGATATGTAAAACTGGAAAGGGGCCTGAGGAACTGGAGAACCCTGCTAAATACAGGGCAGAACCTTGCAGTATGAGCATGTCCAGACTTATTTTAAAACAGCTCCTACCAGACCTTTACCTCTTCTCAAGTTGTCATTATAATGCCTGCTACTTCAGGGAGCTGAGGTGAACTTCTGATTTTGACTGGGATGTCAAAGAGGGATGAAAGAGATCTTATAATATAATTGACCTTTATGCCAGGACCATAATCCTTTCTCTGCTGCCAGCTCACTAGTGTCAGAGGCAAGGTGCATTCTTACCTGCATCCGGGACTCTGAGCTCAGACTGAAATTTATGAGACATCTCAGATCTCCCGTTAAACATTCCAATTTTATCCTCTAAGAAAAGAAGAGCACAGTTGAAAATCATAAATCCTAAAAGCCTGCCACAAGGAGAACAACAATAATGTCTTTTTTCAATTGATTTTGTATTGGCTATTTACTATATAGTAAACCTGCCTGAACCCAGAACCCATTCAAAGATAACTCTGTTAGGGTTGGGAGGCCAGAACTCTGGCCTTAAAGTAGGCCATAGGTTACAGGCAGGAGAGGCTGCTGTGGGGTGTTGACAACAGCCATCTCTGGCAAGGTTACAGTAAGCTCAGCAGATTTATGCTGTTAATGTTCAGTTAGTTTGAATCAGATGATGACTACAGGATGGACTCTTGGCAGAGGTCTCCTATCTCAAGAGAATTAATCCAATATTTTGCAATCTAGGCCTTGGCAGGTGCTTAAAGGTCCCACTGACTTGTGAGAGTCTTGAAGCTTTTCTACCTATGTTGAGTTTGTGGTGAGAGAAGTTAAGAGACAGATGTTCTATATGTGTTTCTATACCATTTGGTCCTTTCCTCTGAACAGCATTGACTTTCTGTATCTTTTACATGGTGCAGGTCAGTGAGAGTGCAAAGAAGGATTTGAAGGAAGGTATGAAGCTATACAATTCAGAAAATAATGTTGGACTGAAAAATGCATGGAATATCATTCAAGCAGAGGTAATTTATTTTCTCAATATAAAAAGAAAATAGCAATTTGTTCATGAAGCCTGCTGCAGTCTGTTAAGTGTGGCATCCATACCAAGGCTTAAAGATGGCTAGTGCAGGTTTTGGTTTCTGATTTTGCACTCCAGAACGTCCAGGGAGTATTGCAAAACCCAGGACTAAGTGTACTCTGTAAGGTGAAAGATGCTCACCTGTCTGAGATTCTCTGTGCCTATAGAGATGATCTGAAGCAGCAGAGAGGCAGAAAAACCTGCATAGGTGGAACTCAAGCTTTGGCAGGCTTTTGCTGTTAGCAGTTGAGGGCAGATTACCTTATGTTTTGATATTTGGGCTCATGTCTCTGTGACAAGAAGACTAACATACCTTGGATGTGAAACCATTTATTTTCTTTGCTTTTATTTTTTTCTTTGTGTTTTTAAGTATTTGCTTTTAGAGGTCAGCGACCACAGAACACTTTAAAACTACAAAAGTGTGGCAATCCTTTGGAAAATAGAGTGGCTTAATGGAAGTAAAAGTTTGTGGTTGTGTGTGATTCACAAATTGTGCTGGTTAATTTATTAATCCTTTACTTTTGCACAGATGAAATGCTGTGGTGTGAATGACTTTACGGATTGGTACCCAGTCCTGGGAGAAAATGTTGTTCCAGACCGATGTTGTACAGAAAACTCCCAAGACTGTGGAAGGAACTCTACTGAATTAGTCTGGAAAACGGTAAGGCTCACTTTGCCCAGGTCAAATCTTAGGTAGGGGTGGGAAGGACAAAATAGAGGGAATGCTCATGAAAGAAAATTTGACCTTGGGGTTTCAATTTTCATCTTTCATCATTTCAGGGATGTTATGAGAGAGTTATGACCTGGTTTGATGAGAATAAGCATGTCCTTGGTTCAGTTGGGATGTGCATCCTCATAATGCAGGTAATACTGGTATGATGTTTGTCAACATGGCTTTGATTTGCTGTCAGCATTCTTGATTCTGCTGTGTGAAAAGTGATGCTCAACTGCTTTGAGTTGGAATATTATTTCAATAATGTCAGATTTGTTTTGTGAGTTCATATAAGGCCATCTGCTCAGAAAGGAAGCAGGTCAGCAGTGAGTCCTGCGAAGAAGACATGCTGCAGTGGGGTTTTGCTTACCTGTGTTTTGACTTCAGAGTATCTCTGCAGTTCACATATTCAGCCATTTGTTATGCTGTCCCTTAGGGAACTGGTTGTTTTTTAATTTTGAAAGTAAGTTCTAGAAATTTTCAAAATTAATCAAGTCATGGCCACTCAACTGAGTAGGTCAACATGTTTTAAAAAAGAAATGCAAAAGTATCATAATAATCTGTTACGGTTTTGGGGTTCCTGTTCCAGGGATGTGGTCATGGGACTAAGCCGACCAGAGTTCAAGAAGCATTTGGACAATGTTCTCAGGCACATGGTGTGATTTTTGAGGTTGTCCTGTGCAGGGCCAGGAGCTAGACTCGATGATCCTTGTGGGTCCCTTCCAACTCATGATATTCTACGATTCTGTCACTGCTATACTTTTGGGAGATGATACCTGGATCTGGTATTTTCAGTCACATTTACCTGGCTAAACAAGCACAAGTTGTTGGGTCAAAGGGAAGAGTGACTTGTATGTATTGATTCTGAAAAAATTGTTGCACATATGACAAAGATCCCCGAGAGCTTTTTGTCTCCATCTGTGCTCTGACAGATACAATCCTGGACATCACTGTGTGCCTGAACAACATGCATTCAGGTTTACTGCTCAATGTTGAAGCTTGAGAAATATGGCTAGTGTAGAATGACTGTTAGAACTACTGTTAGAACTGTTCATGGCTGGGCCATGAACACAGGTCAGCAGTGCAGTTTTGAAAGCCTTCCTGTATTAAAGCCCTTATTGTTTGTTTTCCTTCAGATTCTTGGCATGGCCTTCTCCATGACACTCTTCCAGCAGATTCACAGGACTGGCAAAAAATATGATGCCTAAAGCCTCTGAAACATTATCACATCAACCCTTCTGTCTCATCATAAAAATGAACACAAGGAATGACCACAAGGAGCATCACACTTAGCCCTGCTGAGGGAATCCGTCCCATTGACTGATCCACTTTGTTGTTATTTGTCCAGTTACTATCACAACTTATTTGACTCTTTTTTTTTTTTTCTGTTTCACATTTGCCATTTATTTGCCAAAGAGGGGGAAACCCCCCCAAAACAAATGGATTTTCTACACAAAATCATAGATCTGCTCTAAGAATGTTTCTTAACTTAAGAAAATGTTTTGCTCTACTAATCCATGCTATATGTGCAAAAATTATATGTGTTCGACTTCAAGTGAGAATTCTTCAAAGTCTTCCATTAAGTTTTCAACCCTTATATCCAATTTACTGGAAGACTCGGAAAAGCCACTCTAACTGAGAGTCCTAGGAATTGGAGCTGCTTTGCTTTGCAGCTTCTTGTACCTTATGGTGTATACTTTTTTATTATAATAATGATGATGATGATTATTATTATTATTATGGATATAGCTTAGAATTTAGTTGCCTGACTTATAACTTCTTACTGTTTTTGGTTTTACACATTTATTGTACATTAATTTGGGAACCACTGTGCGATCTCCAGAGGGCATGTTTTTCAAAGTTGACGGTGCGGGCAAAGACACAACTTTTCTCAAGTCCGTGGGGAGGTATCATCTACCTTTATCAGGGCCTTGATGCCCTTACTGTAACAAAGGTGTTCCTTTAAAATCAGAGACTCTTTCCTCAGATGGAATGCAAAGCCTTCCCATTGGACCAGATGATGAGCTTCCTACTTCTGTGAGGCAAAGTTTCAATGCCTTTACTCACCCAAAGCAGTGCCTGGCTGCTTTGATGTCATGCTACTTTGAAAGCTAAAAGCACTGACTAAGCAAGTTACTGCTAGCACAAAGGAGTTTGCAGTCTGACCTACTGGCAGCAGACTTCACAGATTGTGTTGTCTGCTTCAAAAAAGTTTGCCCAAGGCATGGCATGCTGCTGGATGTGAAGGAAGGGGATGGCAATTTGATGGCAACATTGTCATGCCATGCCCTTCATTGTAGGGGTTTCCTTAAGCCAAAGACAGCTGTCTCCCTGAGGTAGAAAAGGTGGTTTGATTAAAGGTGACCAGATGGTGCGGGAAAGGAGCAATTTCCAAAACAGCACTCAGAGATGGTTTGTGTTGTCACACCTTCAGTACAGAATTCATTCTTGCTGATGGATTGCCAAGTCATCATAGAATCATAGAATCAACCGGGTTGGAAAGGACCTCTGAGATCATCAAGTCCAACCCTTGATCCACTATCACCACAGTTACTCGACCGTGGCACTAAGTGCCACATCCAGTCTCATCTTAAAAACCTCCAGGGACGGAGAATCCACCACCTCCCTGGGCAGCCCA
>JAWWLV010000001.1:28653444-28675311 GCA_035041135.1 Platyrinchus mystaceus | reverse complement strand
TCACTTCCCTGGTCCTGCTGGCCACACCGTTCCTGATACAGGCCAGGATGCCATTGGCCTTCTTGGCCACCTGGGCAGACTGGTGGCTCATGTTCAGCTTAATTTTACTTTTTTTTTTTTTTTAGGAAAGCATGCTTTTAATCAGAAGAATTTTAGAAGAAAGAAAAAAGTGCATCCAGTGAATGGTATTGGTAAAATAGAAGAAAAAAACTTACAATGTCCATCCCTTGGGTTGGTTTACTCAATGCATATTTTTACCAACATTACTGTTAGAAAACTTAAACATATATTTCTCTACTTAAAATGCTTCTTCATTGCAAGGAACCCCCATTTACCCTTTGTTCCAGGTTTTTGCTATTTTGTGAAGGAAGAGGGAAAGGCTTAGACATTGGAAGATGTTCTGACTAAATTTCGGTCAGGGATTGGCTCAGCTCTGAAAGAAATACAGCTTTTTGCTTTAGCAGCTATCAGAACCAACCTTCAGAGGTTACCTCACTCAGTGTCACTCTCAAAGGGGTATGGACACGTATGTGAGATGGGGTTCACTATGACAGTATTGGGCTGAGTTTCAGAATGTGTTGAGGATGGAGATATCGTGCCTTTCAGAGCCATGCCATGTCAAACTACTTCTCTGGTAAATAAAATTCTCTTAATGTCCAATCTGAATATTTATACTTTAAGCTCTAAAAAGATACCATTTTCATTGTATCATTCAGCCTATCTTTTCCTTGTGGCCTGAAATAGCTGTTGAGCCACTATATCTGGGAAGTTTTAGTCCCCTGTTTATATTCCTAGTAAGTCATGCATGCATCTGTACATCTGGCAGCAGTAGTGTTTTGTCTGACCTATGTGTCACTTTTTAAAGTTCCTATGAAATCAGTGTGACAGGAAGGAGTGTGAATGTGTGGGAGACAGAGATGAATTTGGGTGTTACAGTGAAGAAGGTTACTATTTTTAGAGCACAGCCTATGCCCATATGAGCACAATGCCCAAAGTTTCACAGGGCTCTTGTTTCCCACTGAAGCAGATAAGGCCATATGGGTTCAGTTATTTCACCTGGATAGCCTTTGAAGGAGTTGGGGAAGAAGCAGAGGGAAAGCACAGAAACTGAATCCAGTTTTACTTCCATTTCTAACAAAAATTGGGACCAGGAGCATCTGAGCCTCACTGGAAATGGCTGTTCCATGTTGAAGAAGGGGCTCTGATGCCCAGTGTATTTGCTGCTACATGTAAGACTGTATCCAAAGTTGCTAAGATGCGTTCCCATTTTTGCAAGAAAAGACAGGATGATTTTCATTTGATGGCTCCACTGCATTCTCCCTTTGGGCAGAAGTGCTTAGCTTTCTCTAGCTTTCTCTGGTGCTTAAAAAGAGCAGGGTGCAGGGCTGAGCAGGAACATCATCTCTGTCCTTTGGGGTCACACAGTGGTACTTGCCGCATCTTAAATTTTAATCTGCAGTCAGTTTTTGTACAAAAATGGTAAAATATATTAGTGAAAGTAATAAGGAAATAAAAAATGTTTATGAGTAACTCAGAGATGAAATGTGTAGTTGCAAACTCAGCTACTTTGCCTTCCATCCAAACTTATTTTTCTAGAATGCTTCATTCCATTTCACGATCTAGCAGCATAGATCCTGAAATCTTTTTTAATGACTACTTTTGGCATTTTAAGCACAGTATTAAGTGAGATAGTTACATGAGCTTCATGTATTCATCTCTATGAAGCCACCTACAGGAGAGGAGTCAGAAGCAGGACTGATTTGTGTCTCTAGCTGACTCTCTGATGTGGGAGGTGATGACAGACATCCTCAAAGGAGTAGAAAAGTAATACCATTTTCCAGGCAGCAAAAAACAGCTCTGGAAAGTGTGAGGCTGCATCAGTCAGTTTGTCAGAGAAGGCACAAATTATCCTGTAAACTGGTCAAAGGGAGCTTTGGCTCATGTATGTATGCACTTTTTTTTGTTTATGCTGGTAGGTGGCTATCTGTGTGTTTTCCCCAAATGTCACTCTGATTATTTAACTATAAGTTTTTAGCATGTTTTTAAATAAAAACTGATACTGAGTAAAAAGTATCTTTAATATACACAAATATTGATTTGTATAAATGCATACCTCTCTGTATCTCTAATTCATGAAAGCACAGTTCAAGTCTGTGAAAGTGCTATTTCTCTGAGTGTTCCTTCAGACTGTAGCATACCTGCTGTCTTACTGTCCTTCATGCTTGGAAGCTGCAATAGAACTTAAGCAGAGACAAAACAGGAGAACTGCCTGAAGAACCTCTACTTGAAAGCTAATGAAGTGTTAGCAGTGAATTCTGTTCCCTTCTGGACTTACCAAGGCTGTTAGTTACAGGAAGCCCAGGTGGAAGGTGCTCAAAAAAAGTGCCCATAGCATGTCAAATGTTAAAAAACCAATGACATAAATGTCTCCAAGATGACAGAAGATGCCTTGGGTATGTCATGCATTGAGTTCCTGGACTATGGTCAACTTCAGGCCAACTCTCCTACCCTGTGTCCACACCCCCCCGCCCCCCATTTTTATGCATGTAAATACAAACTCACACACAGGAGGGGTGCAAGCAGGGGACAGCCAAACTGAACCTCATGGTCTTGCTTGGGCAACTAGTGGTCAGCCATAGAAAAGGCCAAGGGGAAGAAGGTTTTTTCCCAGCAGATGGTTCTTGGAAGCAGCATGGAATAGGCCACACATAATTCTGATGTAACTTCTTTCCATAGAGTTGAGCAGCTTCATCCTGTAGCTGGCATGGGGAAACCTGGAGATGTCTGGCTGTGGGCTAGCCATCTGTTGTGCAGTAGATAGCAGACACTAAGAAACAACATGCCATTCCCACCAGGTGATGTTTGCACCAGTGTTTCTTCTATGCAATACCTACTTTCGCCTTTATATAAAAGATTTTTACTAGGATGATATAAAAATAAAGCATTTTTTCAAAGGTGCCTCTTTGACCTCATTTGTCTCCTAACCCCACCACCAAAACCAAAAAGGGACAAAAAAATTCCAAAAGGTGACTGACAGAGATCTATTCCAGCTCCACTGCAGTTGAAATCCAGGGCTCTTGAAACTGTTGCATCTCTGAAAAGATTCCCATCCTCCCCCCTTCCCCAGTCCTCTCTCATCCTTCAAAACAATACTCTAATAGAACAGAAATAAGTGTGAAAAGTATCCAAAGAATGGAAAAATGGTTTTGAGAGCCTGCTAATAGAGGAAAGAGATTGCAAGACTCCCAGAGAATATAGAGTAGCTGAAGAGAGGACAAAGTAGTAGAGAGCTTGAAAGACATCCAGAGGACACTGAGAAGTCAGACAAAATGTGAAAACTGATTAGCACTCAGAGAGAGAAAAATTGCAGAGTAGCCTTCCAAATGCCAGGAAAGTAGAAGATGGCCTGAAAGATCACCCAGTGAAACACTGGAGCCAAGCAGAAGGGAACAAAGCAACAGCGAGTCTGATAGAGATTCAGAGTATATAAACTAGCCTCAGGGAAGGGAATAAAGCCTGTAAGTGCTCAAGGAAACAAAATTTAGCAATGTTGAAATTGCAAGAAAGAAATAGATAAGGCAAAGAATCCCTCAGAAAACAAAAGATGCTCAGTGACAACAAGAAGGTCTCAGAACTATGAAAGGAGTTCAGGAATACTCAGTAGTACTGAGGGTGGCCTCAAGAGAAGACTGAGGAAAAAAAAAAGAACTAGTGGAAAGCCTGAAAGAACTATGATAAACACACAAGAGACCCTGACAATAACAAGAAAGTATCAGAGATTGTGCAAGTGCATTGGGAGTGTGTACCTGCTTCTGCTGAGAAAGGAGAGAGGCTAAAACAGAAAATAGTCTTGGAGAAGGGAAGAAACAAGCAGGAAGGCTGAAAAAATCCCTGGAGAAAGAAGGGTAGTTGCTGAGATGCCATGGACCTTGAAGGGAAAATAAAACAGCTGCAGAAAACCCAATCTAATGGCAGAAAGGGGGACTGAGAGGTAAGATATGAAACAAGCAGGAAGACTGAAAATGCTCCAAAGTCATCTCAGTGAGAGGAAGGAAGAAACTGAAAAGCTGCCATAGCAGCTTTGGAGAGTCTAGGGAAGAAGTAGAGAGGTTGAGAGAGTCCCAGAGAACACAGAAGCCTTGCAGAGCCTGAGAGAGTAGAAAAGAGCCTGAAAGAACCTCAGAGAAGACAGAGTAGGCTCAGAGAAGTTAAGAAAATAGCATAAAGCCTGCAAATGTGAAGGATAACAAAGATTAGCCTCAGAAAGGTGGAAAAAAGTAGGTCAGAAAGAGACCCAGAGATCAGAATAGCCTTGGAGACGTGAAAAACTACAGCAGACTGAAAGAACGCTGAGAGAGCAGAGAGTGGCCTCAGAGATGAAGAAAGAAGCGGACATTAAAATAGTCCAAGGAGAGCACATGGTACCACTCGAGGGCCATGGAAGTAGGAGAAAGGCTGGAAGAATCCCAGTGCATGCAGAGTATGCTTGGGGCAAGCCCTCCTAGCTAGGCTGGAAAGCCTGTTGGAAAACATGCTCTTGACCTTGTTCCTCAAAGCTGGGGTCCACTGTCATAAAAGCCAAAGCCCTGCCTGCAACACTGGCTGTGCAGTCAGGTGTTGACCCATGGGTTGGGCAACCTCCTGCCCAAGCCTTGCCTTTCCACTGGCAGGACCTAGGAGAACAGCACCTGGGCTCCAGTGCCCTGTGGCCACCCTTGGTTTGCTAAGGTCTTCCTTGACAATATCATCGGTGCACACATGGATGAGCAGGCCAGGGAAACAGGCCACAGTCTGGACTCTGCAACAGTCACAGGTGTAACTTCCCTCAGTCAACAGGTCACGTGAGGTAGCAGACAAGGTCAGTAGATGCCTCTGTACCGTGTAGAAGGAAGTTTCCAACCAGTGTCACAGTGCTGGCTCAAGTGTGGTTCAGATTCAGCGGTCTGTGATGCATCCCTTGGCAATTCACAGCACCTGTGTTGTCCTGGGGTAAACAGTGGGATGGTGAGTGACTGCATCAGAGCAGATGCTGGGATGCATGTATGTGCACATATTTGAGTATGGGAATGTACTGTAGCTGTGTGGAAACCTGACTGTGCATACAGCAGAGAGACTGTGGAGGTTTTCTTTTCTCACTTTGTAGCAGGCTGACCCTCACCCACAGCTAAGCACCACACGATATCTCACTCAGTCCTCCCACAAAACCACAGCAGGATGGGGAGAGCAAAAGCGAGAAAACTCATGGGTTGAGACAAATATGGTTTAGTAAGTGAAGCAAAAAGTGATGCAAAGGCAGAGCGATGTCTAGAGCCAGTTTCTGAGCAATGGCTATCTCCCCAAAATCCTCTCTCCTCAATTTCTGTTACTGTATATGATGTTATAGAGCATACAATATTTGACTCAAATATCCTGCTTGTGTCCCCTCCAAATTTTTGCATACCGCTGAGGAGGGCTGAGTGGGAAAAAGAGAAAGCCTTGATGCTGCACAAGCACTGCTCAGCAATAGCCAAAACACATGTGCCTTATCAGGGCTGCTTTAGTCACAAATGCAAAACACAGCATCATACAGCTTGCTACAAAGAAAATTAACACTCTTCCAGACAGACCCTAGTACACTCTTAAGCATCACTTGAGTGCTGGTGGATAGAGACATCATGAAGATCCAGAGAGATGGGGAATGCAATTTTGCCTTTTTTTCTTATGGATGACTATCCTCTCCAGACTTCCCGGACAACCAGTCTCCCAACCCCACAGTTTGCAGTATGGCATCATCTCTGATCATCCCAGTTTTGCTCACTGCATTCCGCAGACACAGAAGAAACTACAGTTGCTTCTGCAGCCTAATGTAACTGGGCACAAAAGTTCTCTGCAAATGCTTTTCTCTCCTCAGAGACAGTCCAGCTCAGCACAGGGAGCTAAGATGGAGAGGCCGTTCCCTTCATCAGTGTTATTCACTAGGAGATGAGGTGGACAGGAATGCCATCTCCAGTCATTGAGCAAGGTTGCAAGTAGTTCCTGCATCCTTTCCTAAGTTGTAATGAATGGTGAGAGAGGAGTGCATCGGGCTATGGGTAAGTCTTTTTTTTCTCTGTATGTAGAATTAATGTTTATATTGAAATCTTAGGCTGATGTAGTCCAATGCAGCTGTGATATGTACATAGAAGGACTATGCATGCTACACAAAGTAAGGGAAATAGGGTGATGAGTGAAGTTTATTCATTAGAACAACACACAAGGAGCAGCACTGCAGGATCAATGAGAACCAGCCCCATTTTGTTTGTGTAATACCTGAGAAACTGCACTGGTGCTGGCAGACACACTGTTTTTGAGGTTATCTTGTTCTCTGACTATTTTTGCTGTTTGGCTCAGGTCTTGATGTCATTCTGCAATGCTGCAGTTAGTGATACATGGTTGTGCTAGCCTAGAAAAGATAGGAGTCCAAAATGAGTGCAGGTATCAAAGAGTTCTCTATGCCCATGGATCTTCTATGTCCTTCTGTAGAGAAAAACAAACAAAAACTTCTCTGCTTTTCTCCTGGTGCTACATTTGCATCTATTTGCATTTAAATTCTCTTAATGTCAGTGAAGGACTCCTCCTTCAAAATAAAAAACAAACAAACAAAAAGACAAGTTGAGATGCTGGAGCTCAGTCTACCCATAAAAGGAGACAGAGAGGCAACTGGCAATTTTAAGCAACCAAATGATGTGTTGGGTATGAGAGTGAGACAACTAGGGGAAAAAGAATATCTAGAAATATGAAAGAAAAGCGAAAGGAGACGAGGAAGACTCTTGGCTGTGGGTTGTGTTCTCCATTAATACGGGGTAGAACAGGTACTGCTTGGGATCATGGCTTCCAGGCAGTATCACCAAGAAAAAAAAACACATCAAAGAACTGAGATGTTCCTAGACCTTTTCCATTTCCCAGAGAGTGCAAAATAGGCATAACTGAGGAAAGCACAGCAGGAACAGGGTTGGAAGAGTATCTTCTAGAACACAGAAGGATGCAAGAGAATCAGGTTAAGAAAGATTGCTTGACACATTTAACAGCTCCTTGAACAACAAATCAAGACAATGTAGACTTTCAAGGAAAAAATGCATGATTTGCTTCTACAGCTTCCTCCACATCTCAAGACCAGTGTCATATTTGAGGTGGACAGCCATTGCCTTCAGATGTGATGCTCTGTAATAAGTAGAGTATTTCCTCATTCTCTTCTCTTACCTCTGGACAACTGTATTTGTGAGTTTACAAGTTTGTGGATACCACATGCATCCTACAGTTTCCTTTATACTGCAATACACATGCCTATGACAAAATCTTAGAGTATTCAAAAAGTGTCAAAACGCTGTCAATATTTTATTTTAATGGCACAGTCATTGTTTTGTTATGGGTATTTTGGGGGGCATGGAATGTTTATATTTCAATCTTTGGTTGTTCTGTTTGGTTTCTGCTTACTTTCAGTTAATGGTGGCAGAATTATATTTCATTATAATTTACGTTATCATTCTGTTGTATGCATGCAACATTACATTATTAAAAATTAATCTCCTATGAAATGCAAATACCAAAGAATCACCAACTTTCCCCCCTCAGAAAATGTATAATGGCAGTTTACCTTCCTTGTCTTGTCCTTGATATCCTCAAGGGCAGAGAGCAGCTCTTTAGAGGGACATAGGCAGGCTGGAAGACTGGGCTCAGAGGAAACTTATGAAATTGAATACGGACAAAGGCAAAGCTCTGCATCAGTGAAGAAATAACCCCTGGCAACAATACAGGTTAGGAAATGACTACCTGGTGAGCAGCTGTTCTGAAAAGGTGCCGTGATCCTGGTGGATGGAAAGCTGGATGTGATCCCACAGTGAGCCCTGGAGGCAGTGTAGGACAACTGCACCCTCGGCTATAAAATAGCAGGACCCTACCCAGGATCTCAAAGGAAAGAAATACTAGGGTTTGTTAACCCCATCTAAAACACTGTATTCAGTTTGGTGCCCATCAGTACAAGAAAGGCACTGATCATCTGAAGCAATTTCAGCAGACGACCACCATGACAGTCAGGAGGCTGAAGCACTTGCCCTGTAAGAATGAACTGGTGGACCTGGACTTGTTTAGCATGGAGAAGACTTGGGTGGGAGCAGCTAACTTCAATCTTCCAATACTTACAGAGGTTAATAAGAAACCCAGGCCAGACTCTTCACAGTAGTGCATCACGGCAGGAGGAAGCAGAAGGCTTAAGCTGTAATGAGAGGATAGAGAGAAAATTTCTTCACCACAATGGGTATCAAGTATCAGGCACTGGAAGAGGTTGGCCAGAGAGGTTGAGCACTCTGTATCCTTGTAGGTTTCAAGACCTGACTGGGTACAGTCCTGAACAAAATGACTCATAGTTGACCCTGATTTAAGCAGGATGTTGTGCAAGATCATATAATCATGAATGATTTGGGATGGAAGGGACCTTAAAGATCACCTAGTTCCAACCCCCCTGACATGGGTAGGGACACCTTTCAGTAGACCAGGCTGCTCAGAGCCCCATCCAACCTGGCCTTGAAGACTTCCACTGATGGGGCATCTACAGCTCCTCTGGGCAACCTGTTCTAGTGCCTCACTACTCTCACAGTACAGAATTTCTTTCTAACATAATCTAAACCTGCTCTCTTTCAGTTTAAAAACATTCCCTTGTCCTATCACTGCATGCCCACGTAAAAAAGTTGTTCTCCCTCTTTTTTATAAGACCCCTTTAAGGACCGAAAGGCCACAATGATGTCGCCCTGGAACTGCCTCTTCTCCAGACTGAACAGCCCCAACTCTCTCAGCCCGTCTACATAGGAGAGGTGCTCCAGCTCTTTGACCATCTTTGTGGCCCTCCCCAAAGACGACCAAAGTGCATTCCAACGTGAATTCTATTTTAATCCCTTGTCCAATTCAATTAAAGAGGCACTATGTTAAGGTACAGCTGTTTTTTAGCAGCTTGGAGACACGATGCCTGTTATTTTCCTATCCAAGTGAAGGCATCAGAAGGAAGACTGAGGGAGCTCATCTCACAGGGTTATATTGAAAGGAAGGAGTCAGTGTATACAAGTTGCAACAGAAGAAATTCTGGCTGGACAGAAGGAAAAAACTCCTTACCCCTGAAAACAGTTCGGCAGACATGCCTGGAAAAAAAAAAAAAAAAAAAAAAAAAAGGCTGGATGAGAAACGGAGCAATCTAATAGATTTGAAGTTAGACCTGCTTTGGTAAGGAGACTGGATTAAAGAAATTCATGAGTCCTTTCAAACTAGATCCTTCTATCATCCTACAGTTTATGTACCAGGTAACATCAGGGAGTTCTCTCTTTCACTTCCATTTGACCATTCCCTGAAAGAATGGATTTGTAATTCAAGTCATGTGTCCAAACGTCTCCAGTTTCTGCCTTTTTGCTGCTTGAAGCTGATGAGAATCAATTAATGCAATTATATCTTCTTCAGATAAGCTGTTAGATTGCACACAGTACATAAGACATCCACTGAAATCTTTGGATTTTAAAGGTTTTTAAGTTGTTGTTGCTTCAAAGAGTCTGGCATTAGCATGTAGCTTCCTGAGAATACAGTCCCTCCAACAAGCTATGTTTTCACTGTAATAAAGATATTTTTATCTCAAGAAAGGCTTACGCTCCATTATGAATTATCAGTGTAAACATAAAAAGACAGGGAAGAAACACACAACATAAATCTCAACTCTATCCCATGCTTCAAGGCATAGCAGCAGAAACTTCTTTAAAACTTTCGTCTCCTAGAAAACAGTGTGTTGTGCTAATGTAACTTCAGATAGACTTATGCAAATTCTACAAAAAAACTGACCATTATTTTAAAAATCCACAACCAGCAGTAATAAAAATAGAAATAAATGACTAAAAGAGGCCCATTTTAAACATAAAGCATTGCCAGCATCTTTTCAAGCAAAAAAAGATGTTCAACAGACATGCAACAGCTAAGGCAGTAACAGAAACCTCCCCTACCTCTATTCTGTGTATAGATTCATAAAGTCAGGACAGGCAGGATACGTCCCCACAATCTTTATGTGCTTTCCAACAATGTCAATACAAATATCATGGCTGAGAAAAAATGTCTCTACTTCCAGAAAACTCCTTTATTCCAGAAGCATCATGTTCATGCCAGTAAAATACCTCCAGTGATTCACCAGAGGTTGCTTGATTTTTTAACTCAGAAAAAGAACCTTTTCTAACTCTGCATTCAGAGGCAAGGTCAACACAGCCAGGATCTGGATATATATCCTGCCTGACACTCCCTCAGAATTTGTGAAATTCGTTTTCAATCCACCTGTGTTGGTTTTGGCATGCTGCTCAACAAAAGTACTTCACTGCAGGATGTGCTTCAGTGACTGCACACATGTAAGATGACGACGTGGTTTTTTGAAGTTACCAGGCCCCTGGTTGATTGAAGACTGATGTAGAGGGTGCACCAAAAGGCTGGGGTCAGCTACATTTATGACTGTGTCTTTGCTTACTAACTGGTCCTAGAGCTGCTGCTGCTGAGGCTTCTAGACCTCAGTTGTAACATGAAGCTGCCCATGGGCCCTGAGTGCTCACAACAGACTGCAGCTCTTATTGCTGCCCTCTTTGCCCTGGGTGACCATGCTCTGTGCGCAGGGTGATGGTCATGTCTGCTGCCATGCCTGGCATCAATATGGCATCAGTTCATTAAAAACCTGTGCGTGCAGAAATTAATGCATGTAGGGGCCCGAGTATATCTGTGCTTCACAGGAAAATGGTGGGCTGTTGTATTACCAAATTACCAATAATTATAAAAAATATTTCTTGGTAAAGCAGAAGCCCATTACTAGCAAGGCCAAGAATCAAAAGAACTAAAAGACCAGGTGGTGGGATACAGAGCAGTGGAGGCTGTCACGGCTCTGTCTGGTGCAAGAGACTGGTATTGGAACTGGATCTCTTCCCTGTACTGGTACAGGTACTGATACTGCGAGTGGTGCTGGGCCTGGAGCTGGGCCTGATACTGGTACAGGTACTGGTATAGGTACCTGAAGTGGTACTGGTACTGGAATGGAGTGGGATAGGAAATTGGTCTGGTAGTGTTATTGGAACTGTGATTGCAACTGGGACTGGGACTGGGACTGGGACTGGAACCAGGCCTGGCACAGGTACTGCTACTGGGACTGGAACTTGTACTGAAACTGGGACTTGAACTGGGCCTGGTACTGGTATTAATACTGGTCAGTACTGGCATTGGTACTGGTCAGTACCGGTACAGGTATTGGGACTGGTACAGGTACTGGCATTGGTACCAGAACTGGGACTTGTTTATTGGGACTGGGACTGGAACTAGGCCTGGTACTGGCCTTAGTACTGCTCAGTACCGGTTCAGTCTCTGGGACCGGCATTGCCACTGGAACTCTGCCTCAGCCTCCCCTTCCCTCGCCTCACGACGGCGGCTCCACCCCTCGCGCCCATCCCCGCCCACTCCGCTGTCATTTGCATACCCGGCGCTGACGAGCCAATGGGGCGCGGCCCAGCGCGGCCGTCGCCCCGCCCCTTCCCCGGCCGCCGGTAACGGAAGCGCCCGGAGCGGAGCGGCCCCCGCGCGCGGCGTGTGGGGAGCCCGGCCGGGGGGGGCGGCGCACGCGGTGAGTGCGGGCGGGCCGCGGAACGGAGCGGAACGGAACGGAGCGGAGCGGAACGGAACGGAACGGAACGGCCGCTCCTCCCGTCCTTCTCCCTCCAGCCCGTGCCCGGCGCGTCCCGCAGGCCGCTGCCCCTCCCGCCCCGCCCCGTCGTCGAGCGCGCTGCCAGGTTGCGCAAGGGGGTGGGGGGCGTTGGCCACCGTGTGTGTGGGAGCGGCCTGCGGCCCCGATGAGGGGGTAGCGGTGCTGTGGTTGGCTCGGTTGCCCGGCCGTGCCCTTGAGCTGCGATGGACTCGGCTCTGGAGGGTTCGGTGGCGGGTGTGACTGCGACGGTGGCCTTCGGCAGCACAGAGCGGGTGCGTGGGGGTGCAGGTGGGAAGGGCATTGTCATTTCACCTGGTGTCCCGTACTGGTGCTGATGGTGTTCCTGCTTCTCGCCTCCCATCCCAAGCCCTGCACGCTACCTCCGACAAGTCTCATAATCAGGTGTCGTGTTCTCTAAGGAAGAGCCGGAGAATCCCTTGGCACTGCTTGTGTTTCCAGCAGGGAACTATACCAAGTTGATGTTTGTAGGCACAATGTGCCAAGTGGAAGCAGACAGCACAAGAATGCGGACAGAATAGCCCACTGGGATACTGTTATATTTTTTACCACGGGGGTGGTGAGCTTGTCCAGACGAGTCCTGGATGCCCTATCCCTGGAAGCGTTTGAGGCCAGGTTGGATGGGGCACGGTGTTGGACTAGATGGTCTTGTAAGTGTCCTTCCAGCCCAAACCATTCTGACTCTACACGCTGTAAAGCATGTTTATCATTCAAACATAAAGTACTATTAGAAAAATGAGGCAATGCATTACCAGTAGTAGTAAGGCCATTCAGTCACAGCATACAACAAGCATTCATCGTGTTTGGGATGATGTTTTTCCTGCTAGAGTAATTTGTTTAATTTGAGCTGTTCTGATAACTCCTAGACCAGTAGAAACAGTGCTAATAAAAGCTACTTGAGGCTTAATAAATGGTGTGCGTTTGATATTAAATTAATCAGTAATTCCCACCAGCATTTTGGATTTGTGTCACCTTTGAGAACCGCTCTCTTGGTTTTATGGCTTTATATGTTCATGCCTTTGCGTCATTTCTCCATGCTTATGAAGTATCCTGGAATCTATCTGCTTACCCTAGACTTTGCAAAGAGGGTAATATGTGGATTGAATGTAATATTTATGAAAGCCATGGAATAACTGTCTCCCTAGTAAATGGTTTATTCTGAAGGCTGTGTTGCCCCTGGAGGACTGTGTGTTGACAGGCACTGGTAATTGTGCCTCTCTGCTTGTAAAGACATGTTTTCTCTTGTTCCAAAGGCATTACTGATTTGATTGATCAGAGTCAAGGCCCTGAACTAGCAGTGGGATGGAGCTGAAGTCTGGCCATTTTAGTGGGAACATGAGAAAACTAAACATTACCAAAAAAGCATGAATTGCTTTTGTCTTAGCTTTAAAAAAGTGCAGGCTACCTCTGCCTCTCTGCCTTCTCTCTGTAGGGTAGAACATAGCCAAATGCTTACCTGAGAGAAAGAATCAACTTGAAGGTGAAAGGTTATCGTCAAAAACTGTTGGCCAGTTGTGCTTTTAGCACCAAGTGAATGTAGGTTCTGTGACTCTGTGTTGCTGTGAGGAATGAAGAAATGTTGGCAGATACCCTCTGAAATGGAGAATGGTTTTCTTACCTCTTTCAAAATACTTTTTCCATGCAGCTGATGTACCGTTAGCATAGTTCTGCTCGAACTTGAGGTAGCAATCCATGTGTGTGGCCTTGGGCAGGCTTCCATTTGTACTGAAGTAGGTTTGCCCTCAGTTTCTGCAATTTAGAGATGTGGAGGTCCACTTCTGAGTCCCCTGTTTTCTGAACACCCTTTGGAGCTTTTGATGATTAGAATGCAGTCTATAGCTATTATCACAAACAGTTATCTCAGATTGTTTTTCAAACCACCACAGCCAGCTAACTTGGGAAAAATAGGGGGGAGGGAAAGGTGATGTTAGAACTGCCTTCTGCTCTCCTGCTTCTGTAACTCCTGCCCCAGTAGCACTGTCCAGGTGTTTCTTGCTTCTAGTTTCCAGTATTTGTCTTCTTCTGGATTCTACATTTTTTCTGGGTTGAAGTGATCAGGAAACAACTGAAGCATCCAGGATACAAATTGTGTATTGTTTGACTTACTTGTGCTGGAGGTTATTGTTTCACTTCTTGGAAGCAGAAGTGAAATTGAGGAAACTTTTGGGAAGAGTGCCAAAGTGTTTTGGTTAAACAGTTAGATTGGACAAATTGCTGACCTTTTCCAGGAGTGGCTCAAGCTTCTTTTTCTGAAAGATTCCCTCCTAACTTACTTGGAATTTTTGCTTGGGGAGGTTGTTGCAGAGGGTTGACTTGTTAGGAAATATATGCAAGTAGAGAGAAGCACTTTCAGAGTTTTCAGAATTTTATTGGTGAGTGAAGAATGAGCTGAAACGTGGCAGGAACTAACGAGTTCTTCTAAAGGTATTTTGGCACAGCTCTTGTTGGCTTGAACTTGTCTAGCTGCTGTTTGAACTTCCAGTTTGCAGCATCCACACCATACCATGAAAAGGAATTCCTCTGGTTCAGGAAGTTTATCTTTCACTTTTTTTGAATTTGACATTTTCAACCTTCAATAGGTGTCTCCTCCGTTTGTCAGGAAAAAAGTGTGATTCTTTATTCCTTCTTTGGTTTTGTCATGATTTTGTAGACCTCTGCTGTATCCTTTCTTCAGTCCTTTTTCTTCCATCCTGCAGCACCTCAACTGTGGAAGTCATTGCTTGTGTCAAAGCCACTTTGGCTTATGGTGTGACTCTTCTCTGTAAATACAAGTACAGAGTACCAGTAATTTTACTGTGTCATTTTTAAGTAGGTGTATTAGAGGGGGAAACTGTCCTTCATACATTGTGGAAGGATAATGTACTCTGCTCTTACACAGTTAAATAATTATATTCTTTGACTTTGAAATTTTTTTCTTACAACTTCTGATATCCAGTCTGGTTTGTTCACTGTTGATGAGCACCTAGTAGATATTTTCATCAAGCTGTCTGATGTAACCCCCCGCATGTCATTCTTGAGTAGTATGTAATGCAGAGCCCATTATATATATCTGAATAGCCTTGATCCTACATCAGTGTGAAATTTAGCACCTCTCTTTGATATGTTAAAGCCTATAACTTGTCTTTACTGGCATACTTGACAGACAATTAAGAGAGTTTTGAAAATGTTTAACTATCTTAAAGGATTTAATACTGGAAAAGTAGCAAATTGACAATTTTTCTCTGAAAAAGAAAAAACAAATATGCCCTTCATCTGCCAGGATTTTTTGTAAGTATTGCAAATGCACTTTATTTTGCTTCTTTATAAATTTCTCAAATCAAACTTTTTGTGTGTGTGTGTATGTGAATGTTTCAGGAAATGCTCCAAGGACCGTCAGAAGATGTCTTTCCAAAGATGGAAAATCCGGTTGAAGAGATGGATACCTCTGATACCCAGTGGGGATGGTTTTATTTGGCTGAGTGTGGTAAATGGCATATGTTTCAGGTAAATTCCTATCAAGTTGTATTGTGGTGGATTTCCATACGTCCAACTACCTATTGCTGAATTTGTCTAAATGTGCTTTTTCATTTATTTATTTTGAAGACTGATTCAAACAGTCATTGCTCTATTAGCAGTGAAGATATTGAAAGGAGTTTTCGAACAAACCCACATGGTTCTCTGTCTTTTACGACTGCAAAGTTTAACTACCTGCTAGACTTTTCAGGTATGTATCTTTTCATAGAGTAAATTTAAATAATGGAAGGTGCCAGATACACGGCACATTTGTTCATTCAGCATGTTATTGTCCTTGTATCTAGTACAAAAACATGTAATTGAAAATGCCACCTTTACAGGAAAGTTCACATGAGTTTTTAGAAGCTGCTGCCCTGTTATATTTTTTTACTGTAGTTTATTACTGTGCTAACATGTCTTGTTTCATAGCACTCCATCATGTTACTTGCTGCTTGCTTCAACTGCAGGTGGTATGTAGCATACATCGATAAAAACGGGAAGTTTGAACCGTTTTTCTTTACTATGCAATTTCCTGTAAGCTTGAAAAACCTCTTCCATTCAGAGTCTGTTTAAGAAACATTGCTATGGAGGAAGTTTTCTGCAAAATACTGGCATCAAAGTGATTTAATAATTCAGCAGTAGTTGAAACCAGTTCTGTTCTCAGAAGAATAAGGAAACAGGCAAAAAGATTTTCTAGTAGGCTGTAAAGATCGCACTTGTGCCATTCTTGTAAATTACAGAATATTTCAGGTTTCAAATCTATGCAACTAAATAAAAATGTCATCTGTTCTTTGTTCAAAGATGTGTTCTAATAACTTCCTTTTTTTGTTTGGTTTTTTTTTGTTTTTGTTTTTGTTTTTGTTTTTTTTTTATTTTTAGTTTTTCCATTTGTAGATTGTTTATTTTCTTATTAAATTGCAAAATGGCTATATGTTTAAATATAGGAAATCAAGGAAATAAATATATATTCTAATATACTCAAATTTCAGGTATTTCTAATACAAAAAGTGAGGACTGGGTAAAATAGCAATGTACTGGCAGTGAAGTAGTATGTAACAATACAAGGAGTTTTTATGTTTACTTGTGTTGAAATGTCTGTAGATGGATATTTTAAAAATAAACATTTTGTGTATGTAAGATTTGTGCATTTTGCCAACTCGTATAAATGACAGTGCATTTAGAAATATTTATTGAAAATGCTGATTTGTTCATTGCTGAAAAAGGAATCCCTGTCAAGCAACTTAGGGTGTAGTAATGTTATTTTAAAAAATATCACGTAAATGTTTCAGATGCTATAGATGAATTCCAGAAACTTTCATTTTAACTTTTGTTTTATGCTCAGTGATGAAACAAGTCAACCTAACTACCCTTAAGCAACGTCCAATAAAGCGAGCTCCCTTTTCTATCAATTCATTCAGGTAAGGAAATAAAAGAAAGACTCCTTACTTTTATTTTATTCCTGATTCTTCTAAGTAAAATACAACAAAAATGTTTTTTCTTTATTGTTTATAATTATTTGCTTTTTGCATGAAACAATTTGAGAGGTGAACCAAGGTGGGAGAGCTAGTCAAGTGAAGAAGGAAGACATTTCATCAGAGAAGAGTGACAAGAGAATTTTTAATTTATTTTTTATCTTTTTTTATCTTTTGTTTTCTGATAAAGCAAAATAATTTGTATTGGGAAAGGGAAGGCATGCTGTATACTGATATCCTTTGGCAGGGTTCTTAAAGTTGTGCTTGACTTTCGCCATTGGACTCACTTGCTCTGAATACATGTTGAATCAAAATTGCTGCGGGGAACCAGCAGCAAAAAATGGAGCAGTTTGTTCCATTGACTTAACAAATTATTTAGAAGTATTATTGTAACAGCAAAAAAGATGGAGTTATATTTTCTTGCCTGTGTTTTAGTCATTTGCTCTAAAATGATTTGAAGTTAAAGAAATTGTGTTGTAACAACCGCATTTTTTTTAGTCTAATTGCTTTAGATTGTAAGTTTTCTACCATTTGATCAGTCATGAGGTGTAAAGCCCTGCTCTGTAAATATGATACTCTCTAAACAATAAACTCAGCTATGCAGTGATACTACCACAGGTCAAACTGACTATATGGAATATGTGGGGTTTTTTTCCCAGATAGTTTCTGAGAAATAATTTTAGTTCTGAATTGTAGTCTGGTTATACATTCAAAAAGAAATTTGTCATTTGTCATAAGAAATGTAGTAGCCATCTGTTTATGCTGACTTTCAAGAAGGCCTGTTTTGAAGTGTTAGCTGTTTTTTCACTAGATATTTGCTGAATAGTGCATGCAATGATGTGGCAATTCACCTTTTTTTGTTTCTTGAATAATTGCATTCAGTACTCTGATTTCCATGTGATTACATTGTTTACTTTCAGGAGATTCCTTCTTTTAGTCTCAGTTTTAAGGCTTAAAAGCTGCTATGTATGCAGTGCATATGTTTAAAACACTCTTTTTTGGGTCTTTTTAAAAGTAAACTATAATTTTCAAATGTGTATTTTTAACATGATGCTTTTAATTACTTCAAATGAGGGCTCAGTTTCCAGACAGTAGGCCAGTTGTAATTCCTGATAGTTTGGAGTGTTTGGGCTTTGTGTTCACCATCACATTTCTAAATCCGTGTTGCTCTCCTAATGTTGTGGAACTTTTTGACCACTTCTTCTGCTTTATCTTCCTATCTTTTGTTGGGTAGATGGTGTGTTAAATCTGTTCATTGCCATGGTTTAGTTATATAAACCTAAGGCAGAATTTGAATACAAAATAAGACCTCTTGCTTTTGACTTTACCTGCTGGCAACAGCCTTTGATTGAAATTAAAACCCTGAGTAGTTCTGTGTAAACCCTGTGGGGTTTTGGTTTTTTTGCATACTGTATTGTTTGGAGCAGGAGTTTGACAGGAAACAAATGCCTCATGTCTTTAGTGTGATGTATTTTTACCTTTTTTGTTTGAAGTTTCATCTGTGAAAATGAGGCTATCCCTATGCCTTCACACTGGGAGAATGTAAATACTGAGGAGCCATACCAGGTAAGAGTTGGTATGCAAGTTGGTCAAAAATGTGGGATAATGAAATAATGCACTGAATTGAAATCGTACTAACCTCTTTTTTTCCAGCTTATTCCATTGCAAAAGAAAACAAATGAATATAATGAAGTTTCTAGTCTCTTTGGAAAAACAATGGATAGCCACCGAATTAAAAGAATTAAGAGAATACAAAATCTAGACTTGTGGGAGTTTTTTTGCAGGTGAGATTATTTCTAAACCCAACAGTCTTAGGATTGTTAATGGAGCAAGTTTTGAAGTTGTGTAGCAGAAATATGTTTAATTGTTTTTATTATTAATGAAAATTTGTGTTACTTTTTATCTTTTAAAAATTTTCTTACTTGTCATTTCTCTCTATTCAAACTTCCATTTTCAAGACTCTGTAGCTTTTACAGGTGCAGAAATGTAATACTTGTAGAAATGCATCAGTTACAGTGTAGCACAGATAAGACTAATGCATTAAAGATGTTCAGAATGTCCACATGTAGATGCCCAGAATACTTACAGTGAAGTAAGGAGAATAAAAATAAGCTTTTTGTAAAATAATTCCTTGAGAAGATTGTATTATTTTAATTTTTACTGAAAAAAACAAATGAATATTTGTGTTTTGTTAAGTTGCTCAACTTTATGAAACCCAGGACAGAATTAAGTGTCTAATTAACGCATATTTCTCCAATTTCCTTAAGTTTAATGTGCTACAAAACCTTGTTCTGAGTTCTCGGCTTTTCCCTCTTCACGTTGTGCCAGCCTGGAAGAAGTCAGAAGTGCTCAGTTCAGCATCCACTTATTTTGTAGTATCAGTCTTATACCAGTTGTATTTGACAAAAGTTTTTTGTGTAGCCTCTAAGAAGGAGTACATATCAGAAGTTTTAAAGATGTATTACACTAATAAAACCAACTGAACTAAGTTAAATATTGAGGAAATAACTAAGCAGATGTATATTAAAATAAGTTTTGTGATTTTTTTTTGAAAGATATGTAATTTATTGTTAATTGAGAGCTATATCACTAATATGTATAAGGAAATTACTTTCCTTATAACTGGATGTGAGGAGAAAAGTAGTGACAAAGGATGAGGAAAAGACTGAGGTGCTTTAAATACTGAGTCAAAGAAGGCATTAATACTAAGAGCAGTTGTTCTCCAAGCACCCAGACCCTGACCTGGAAGATGGAGACAGGGAGCAGAATGGAGCCCCCATAATTCAAGGGGAAATTCTCAGTGACCTGCTACACCACTTAGGCACACACAACTCTAGGGGGCCAGATGGGATCCACCTGAGGCTACTGAGGGAGCTGGCAGAAGTGCCCACCAAGCCATTTTTTTACCAGCAGTCCTGGCTCCCCTGAGGAGGTTCCTGTTGACTGGTGGTGAGCAAATGTGACACCCATCCACAGGAAGCATCAGAAGGAGGATCCGGGGAACTACAGGCCTGTCAGCCTGACTTTGATGCTGGGGGAGGTCATGGAATAGATCATCTTGAGTGCCATCACATGGCATGTACAGGACAAAGGGGGAGGATCAGGCCCAGCCAGCAAGGGTTTAGGAAAAGCAGTTCCTGGTTGACCAACCTGGTCTCCTTCTATGACAAGGTGACCCACTTAGTGCATGAGGGAAAGGCTGCAGATATTGTTTACCTGGACTTCAGTAAAGCCTTTGACACTATTTCCCACAGCATTCTGGAGGAACTGGCAGCCCATGGATTGGACAGGTGCACTGTAAACATGGCTGGATGGGTGAGCCCAGAGGGTGGTGATGAATGGAGTTATATCCAATTGGTGGCCAGTCACTAGTGGGGTTCCCCAGGGATCAAGGTTGGTGCCAGTCCTGTTTAATATCTTTACTGATGATCAGGACAAGGGGATTGAGGGCAACCTCAGTCAGTTTGCAGACAACACCAAGTTGGGTGGGAGTGGTGATCTGCTGGAGGTTAGAAAGGCTCTGCAGAGGGATCTGGAAGGCCTGGATCAGTGGGCTGAGGACAATTGTATGAGGTTGAACAAGGCCAAGTGCCAGGTCCTGCACCTGGGTCACAACATGCAGCACTTCAGGCTTGGGGAAGAGTGGCTGGAAAGCTGCTCAGTGGAAAAGGACCTGGAGGTGCTGTTTGACAGCTGGCTGAATGTGAGCCATCCATGTCCCCAGGTGGCTGAGAAGGCCAATGGCATCCTGGCCTGTGTCAGAAATAGCGTGGCCAGCAGGACCAGGGAAATAGTTGTCCTTCTGTGCTGGGCACTACTGAGGCTGCACCTCCTGGGTTCACTTTTGAAGCCCTTACTACAAGAAGGACACTGAGCATGTCCAGAGAAGGGCAACGAAGCTGGTGAAGGGTCTGGAGCATAAGAGTTACAAGGAGCAGCTGAGGGAACTGGTATTGTTCAGCCTGGAGAAAAGGAGGCTCAGGGGGACACCTTATTCAGCTACCTGAAAGGAGGTTGTAATATGGTAAAGGTCAGTCTCTTCCCATATAAGATAGGACAAGAGGAAATGACCTCAAGTTGTGCCAGGGCAGGTTTGGATTGAATATTAGGAAAAGCTTCTTCCCTGAAAAGGTTGTCAAGCATTGGAATGGGCTGCCCAGTGCAGTGGTGGAATCACCATCTCTGGAGGTAGTTAAAAGATGTGTAGATATGGTGCTTAGGGACATGGTTTAGTGGTGGACTTGGCAGTGTCAGGTTAATGGCTGGACTCAATCTTTAGGGGGTTTTCCAACCTAAGCGACTCTAATTCTAATTGCAAATTTATTTGGTTATACTTACCTTGTGTAAATATTAAGGCTTATTTGCTTGGCCTTGTGTTTAACCATCTACCTTCCTAGTGTTATGTTTCTGTAGAGGTATATTTATACATATCTTAATTTCTGACAATAGGAGTACCAAGCAGGCTTCGAAATAAATGTCCTTCAAGTCTCCAGTGTAGATGGCAGAGGCAGGCTGAGAAAGACCTTTTTTTGCTTAGTTTAGCAACTGATATAATTTGGAGACTGTACTAGTTTTCATGACTGGTCAGTGAATAGAATTCATGGTTTAAGAACTCTGAATCTATGGATGCTGTGCCAAAACACTCAAAATATGAAACTGAGAGTGGGAATTAGAATTTCATATGTCAGGAGTATTACAGTATCACCATATAATTGACTACAAACCAAAGTACGTTTTAGTACTTGTACAGTATAAAAGTATATGGAGAAAAGAAATTTCAGTTTTAAATTTTTTTTTCCTGTATAAAACAAGTACAAGTAACAATGAAAATTGCTAGAATTTGTGTGCACAATTGAGGCTTAGCTGCTTTTCTGCTGAGGGTAAAATACAGCCTTGAAGTAGATGGGCTTACAAACACTGGTGAAGAAATCATTGCCTGGTAGTATATTAGAAAGTAATAGGTATTCCAGCATTTCAAATTCCCTAGAAGTTCTTTTGGTGTCTCAGGTAGGAATGTTAAAAAGAAGATGCAGATTAGTCTATCATATTTTTTTTATGCATCTCAGTTTGGAGTTGTAGAGGAGTAATAGGTAAATGGCCAGTCTTCGCGAACGAAGATCTGGGAAAGGTGTTTTTTTACCTTTCAAGCCTGCGCAATGGATTTTTTAGGTG
>JAWWLV010000001.1:28621926-28648574 GCA_035041135.1 Platyrinchus mystaceus | reverse complement strand
TGGCAAGTTTTCCTTTTGCTTCTATCCCTAAACCGTTTAGGGCTAAAATGCATTTTCCTTTATTTTAGGAAGTATGATTTCTGATCCCATTTGGGAACTCTAGGTTCTACTGTTGTAGGTATGATTTGTGTTTGATTCACTACTACACTAGCTGTGCAAAAGGCGCTTTATAAAATAATAGCAAGTCACACAGGGAATTTGTGTATTACTGAGTCCTTTGTATTCTGATACAGTATTCTACAGAGCATAACATTTTGTGAAACTAACAAGTACATGTGCTGTTTTTCCTTTGATTTGGTCTTTTTTTTCTTCTGAGGTCTGAACTGACCTTTTTAGTTAAGAAAACTGAAGTTTCTTTTTTAGCGTCTCATGGACATAAAACACAATAACTGATCTTAGAGACTTTTCCAACTGTTTGTGTGGAGGTGTCTTGTTTGCTGCTTAATTCAAAATGAATTGAAATTTTAGCTCTTCTTTCAGTGTAATGTTCTGCTTTTTGGTGTCTCTTTTTGTGCAGCTGAATTATGTTATTGAAGATGTCTGTAAAGTAACCTTTTTCTGACAAGGGGAGAGAGATTATTATTGCAAAGTCCAGAACTGTACAAGTAGCCAGTACAAGAGATAGTTGGACTTAATAAAAAAATCAGTGAGAGAGCAAGGGAGGAAAATAATTTCTTGGCCTATCGAGTGTTAAAGAAACAAAAAGGGATTTTGTTCTGATTCTGCGGAAGGATACCTGCTATTTTCTGTTACTATTTCATGTAGTGAAACTCTATGCTCCATTTTGTTTTTTATAGCTGTGCAAGAGAGCATGTCATTTTCTTATGTGTCTTGATCCAAGGTAAAGCTTTCTTACTGAATTATTCTTGTGGCAGAAGGTTTTCACATGAGCACAGCACTTAAGTATGACATAGAAATAAGATCAGCTCAAACTGGCCTCCTGGGCCAGCTTTGCTTCTTAGAATGGGTGTGTACTCAATTGTTGCTGAACAGATCTTATTTCATCCAGAGTAGTTTGGGACAGTCTGCATCCCAGTTCATTTACATGGCCAGCTTGTACAAAGTCTTTGAAATAGTTTTTTAACTAAAATTGGTTTTTACTTTAGAATCTGAAGAAACAAAAAGATGCAGCTATATTTTTAATAGATGTTCCAGTACACTCCCATCCAAGCTAGATGTGAGATACGTAATTTACTGGCTAGAGTTGGTGACTTAAATTCCAGGAGTACATTGGATGCCAGTTCAGGTGGTTTAAGGACAACTCTCATCCTTTTAAAACTTGTATCATCACACAAGATCATAGCAGGAAGGTTCAAGTGAGTTTGTGCAGTCCACATAGTGGAAATTACTTTCAGGAAGATGAACACATCAGTCTTAAAATTCCTTTGACCTAAATGTCCGTCAGTGTTGTAACTATTACTATTTTTAGGCACTGTCTAACACGGCAGGCTTGCAGAACAGCACAGGTCTGTTCCAGTATAGCCATCTACTCTTCACAAGTCACCAAAAACCCTATGGGGACTGACAGATGGAATACTTTGTAATATATTTGCTTCTTCCGTGCTTCTCTTGCTTTTCTCTGTGCCACAACCCTGCAGAATTAGTGAGGGTTTTTAGAGGCATAATCTTTGAGAAGGCAAAATAAGAATGTGGTTGGTTGCTGCTTTTGGGTTTTTGTTTCCTTTTTTTTTTCAGCTGAGACAGATGCACTCATTGACATGATTTTTTCACAGAAAAGCCTTTGTCAGCAAGCCACGCTGAAGGTCAAAGGTGGGTGTTTTTGCAAAATACATATATTTCACAGCAAATGGACTGGGGGACCCTAGCCCAGATCCTTGGCCTCCCAGGTTGCTGGTTAGTCCAGCTTAAAGTTTGTTGGTGAATATGCACACCCTCCCGGCACACCAAAGCTGGGGCAGATGCAGACTCCCCCCACAGCTGGCACCAGGCACACAGTGACCCATGGTCCCGCTCCAGCCATGCTGAGCTCCTTGCTTGTCTCGTTCATGCTGTGTCCCTGACAGCTTGTTTTGGGAACAGATGCTGTTCCTGCCCCGATGTCTGGGCAAGTTCAAGACCCCTGCTGGCCCCAGTAGCTGACATGGGGACCCCACTCACTCCAGTCACTGGTATCACTGGTCTGACCCCAGGAGCTGGCACTGAATTCCCCTCATGCACACAGTGGCTCGACAGTAGCTGGCACTGAGTGCTTGCAGCATGTTCATGGGGCTAGAGAGATTCTTAAAATATTTCATAGGAAGATAGAAGAAGCAAGACCAGACTGCACTGGGCAGGTACGGGGCTTGGCCAGACAAGTGTACTGACCAGCCCACTGGCACCTCTTACACCTCTTTCTGCCTACCCTCTTTGTTCTCCTCGGTTCCCCCTTCCCATCTGCATCCCCCACCCCATGTGTGTGTACAGCTCCATCAATTCCTCCACTGCTCGCAGGCAGGTCCCCCGATATCAGTTCCAAAGTCCAGGCTGATCTTCCTGGAAGTGGCACCTGTGGTTTCTTGATAACCCATCAGTTAGTGTGAGTGGTGAGGTTAGTTTTTTGTCGTTGTTTCTGTGGTTGTTTTTGACAAGTCTGTCTCTTGTTTCTGTTTTCCCCCTTTTCCCCTTAGTTTTCTCACTGCCGGGTCCCCAGTCAGATAACCTTGCTGGACTAAACTTCACACTCTCACATGCCCTTATCAACTGATGTGATATCAGTTATCAACCAAACCAGGTTTGGTTCTCATCACGGCCTCCCTCATGACATCAGTCACGTTTGTATCCCCTTTCTTGTTCATGTTTCCTCCTTTCTTATTGTCCCTGTTGCACTGGAAAAGGTCCTTGACCAGATTCCCTTAAAGGAGCACTCTCCTTCCACATACTCCTACAGATAATTGCACCATAAACCATGTCCTGCAATTCCGGGCCCACATTTATCCTAACTTGGGGACTTAGTTGGAGAGGTCGCATTTCATTCCTATGGTAACAAATGCACTTAGGATTGTTTGCACAGTTTTCATCCTGATCCCTGGACAAGAGACAGCCAAAGGGAACATAAAGACTGGAAGCTTGCAAGTTCTTTGGAGTGGATTTTTTAATTTTTAAGGGCCCACTTGGATGTACAGAAATAGGAGAGTATTTGCAATAAGTAAGAGAAAAATTGCAGTGTAATGAAAAGATGGTGTAGGTATGGGGAAAGGATAAAGAAAATAAATTCTACCCATTATGACAGTATCAGTTCCATGGAATACCATAAAATGAGTTTCTCTTCCTTGTGTGCTTTGAGCTGTTAAGAGTTTGATACTGCTGTCATATTAAGGATGGCAAACCAGCTGGTCCTGAATGTTTGCACACTTACTTGCAGACATTTGAAGATTAATTTACTGCTATTACTTTTAAGAGTCTTTTGCAAAAGAGATTGCAACTCCACTGCTAGAAATGAGTCTGAAGCTATGCTCTTTTCAGCTACTGACTTTGTTAACTAGAAATGTTATTAATGTCTGTATTTATATTTTATATGTCTATTGCCTAAGAATGTCTTTTCTGATTTTTTTTGTTTGTTTTGGGGTGGTTTTTTGTTTTATTTTTGTTTGGTTTTTGTTCGTTGGTTGGTTTGGTTTTTGGTTTGGTTGGTTGGTTGGTTGGTTTTTTTTTGTTTCAGTATTTTCCTCCTAGAAAAATGGTTTGGGTTTTTTTTTGTTTTTTTTTTTTTTTTCAAGAGGGATGAAAGATGAACAAGAAAGGATAAATGTATCAGCATTTGGGGAAGCTGCTTAGTCCATGTGCTGAGTGCCTTTATCAGGAAAGCAGGTAGTGGGAATGACATTATGTTTCCTATCTGAAGCCAAAAGCAGTTAGATCCATTTCCTGTTTCAGTCTTCCAGCCAATAAATGCCAAATTTAAGTTAAAGGGAATGAAATCATGTTGACACCGAAAGGAACAACCTTAAATGTTTCTTCTCTTTACTCAGGTTCTCCACTGATATGGTTTTCTCCCCTTTGACTAATAAACCAGTGTAATATATAAACCAATACAGGTGGTATCTGACTTATGTCCTAGTTTCATGAACAATATAAGGCAACATAAGGGTTTAGCCTGCTCACCTCCCTCTTTCTGTTCCCATGCTTTGCTTGCATTCAAATTGTCATAAAGTGAAACAGAAGAAAGACCTAGATTGTTGTTAAAAACTAATTTGGAGTGGGAATATGCTAATGCAGTTTACTGTATAAAGTGATGTGTTTGGTTACAGACCCGGTGGTGATCAAATAGCTAGTATATGTAATTTTTTTTCTAGTCATTACCTACCTTTGAGCTGGTGAAAGTTGTCCAAGAAAGTAATCCCAACTGAAAACAGTGGCTGCAAATTAGGCTTTCAAAGGATGATTGGATATTGGATACACTGTTATTATCTATGTATTAACTAGGGGGATTACTTTTTAAAGACTTGTTTCTATAAAAGGACTGGCTGACACAAATACTTCCATTACAGATTTTGTTTTAACACAGCTCTTGAGAATACTGTGTCCCTGACAAAGCTGTGTCAGCTAGTAACTGGATGTATATGAGAGTGACTTAATAGCAGCTCCAGACTGATTTTTAAAATAATTTTGATTTTTATTTTTAGTATAAGAAATATGACCCAAAGCAATGGGATAAGACAAGGACAACAGATGGAAGTACTGGGGAGGGAGGGGTGTGGGGGAAAGATCAATGGGAGAAAAATGGTTACATAAGCGAAATGGTGCATGTGTGTGCATGTACACTGGGGCTGGGGAGTGGATGCAAGAAATGGAGAGAACAAAAATATTACTGCTTTAAATTTGTCCTTTAAAAATTGTAAAGTCAGTTTTCATGCTGATTATCTTCCTGAATGTTTGGCAATATTTTTATGTATTCCCAGTGGCACAGAGTATTGGATGGAGAGTCAGGGGACCTGTAGTCAAATTTTCATGTCTTTTGGCACTTTGGGATGAGAGCAGACTTACAGAAGTGGTACACAAATGATACAGAACTGTCAGAAATGAGAGACATAACAACACCTTTTCTGAGTGCTGTTGTAAGGAGCATGGGAAGAGCAAAGTATTGCTGTCTCCTGTAAACATAACTGGCTGGCTTCTCCTGAGGCTTCCTGAAATGTCCCCCCACCAGTGACATTGCATACATCTTGTCTTTGCATTTCTTCCGTAGCAAGTGTGTGTTATCAAATTTACTGTACTTAATCAATCACTCTAGTGTGACAAAAAGAGCACAAATGCTGTTTTATGTTAACAAATCAGAGGAAACTGATGTTGCTCTAAATTGTCTGCTCTATGAAGCAACTGATTTTTGGAAAGGACCTGTCTTCTGTTGTGTGCATATATTAGTTATTGCAATAGATCTCCATTTTTCTTGGCCTTTAGCTGCTGTGGTGATAACTATGTCTGATTTCCAATGTCAGAATATAAACCTGCTCTGTTTTTTTGTAAAAAACAGGTTTCTATCAAGCTTGCTCATGAGGTGGTGAAATTCTGAAAGTTTTCCTTTGATGCACAAAATCCTTCATTGAACAGAATTCAACACTATTTATGAGAACTGCATTCAGGAAGACAATACAGTTCTCTTTATAATAACTATTCATTTGAACTGAAAGCACTGAGTGGAAGAGATGTGACTAACAGAGCTTCTAGCTATCAGTGCACTTCAGCTGTTTCTGGGCTGGGATCTATGTAAGTGCTTCATCACAGATGGACAGCTTGTGGACAAAAATACACAGTTTACCACTGCAGAATAACTGTGGGGGGAATTGGTAAGGCGGTATATAATTAATGTTGGATTTGATCCAGTATACTTTTCCCTTAGTAGAGAAGATCAAGATTTTTAATGACAGTATTACTTTTAAGATTGGTTTATGATTCAGCAAACTGTGGAATATTGAGTAAAATTAAAATTGTACCATACCACAGACTGAGAGAGAAGTCTATCTACTGTACTGCTGGCTCCACATCCTCACAGGGAAACAGTCTAAAATGGTGTTTTTCTTCTAAAATAAAAATTAAATGCTAATTCTTTTCAGTTTGAGAAATATGAAGAGTGTGGCTGTAAAATGTGATAGGAAAAAGAAAATCAACATGAAGAACTGATCTGAATGTTCCCCTGGGAATGTTGTGGTTTTTAATATTTCAGAAATGGGTTTGCTTAGCCCTGAGGGAAAGGGATTGGAAGAGCATGATAGACATGAGCATGTACAAAGACTCTATGTTCAGTATTAAGGGGGAAGAAATAGGTCACTGTATATTAGATAGCTAATTTGTTCTCCTTTAAAGTCACAAGAGGTGGAAAGTCCTGAGCTGCAACTGGGAAGAGTGGATACTGTTTTCTGAGAGACAGGGCAAATAAGCAATGTAGATCTTAAGTTTCCTTGCTTTGTAAGATCTTGGTACACACAAAAACACCTGTTAATTCATGCTTTATTGCTGAGCTGATGCTGCCTTATTGGAAAAAGTGCCATTTTATGTAACAGCTATAATTATTCACGTGCCAATGCTGAGCTACCTATGGTTTAAGGAAAACATTTTTAATGCATAATGCTATATGGAAGGAAAGAATTTTTGTTGTTGTTTTTTTTAGTTTGGTTTGGGTGTTTTTGTTTTGCTTTATTTTGTAATTTATTACACATTACGCTCAAGAGTGGTCCATCCCAGCATCCAGAAAGTCATGCAAAAGTGGCAAGATGCCTTCATGGATGAATAAGGAACTTCTGACTGAACTCAGACATCCAAAGGAAGCACACAAGAAGTGGCAGTGTGGAAAGATGACCCGGGAGGAATAAAGCAATGCACCTGCTGAGCGTGCACAGACAGGGTGAGGAAAGCTGAAACTAAATGTAGTGAGGGATTTGAGGGGCATCAAACAGGCATCTAGAGGTATATCAGTAACAAACCAAAACCAAACCAATTAGGGAAGCAATGGGCCTGTTACTGAATGGAACAGGTGACCTGGTGACAAAGGACAGGGAAAAGGCTAAGAAACTCAATGCCTCAATGGTAAGATCTGCCGTCAGGATTCCCAAGTCCCTGAGACAAGAGGCAAGGTCTGGCATAGTGAGCACTTTTTCTCAGTAGAACTGGATCAGGTGGCTGGTGTAAGGACTTGTGGCTGGGGTGTTGTGATGGACATTTGTCAGCTCTGCAGGAGGTACAGGCAGGGCAGGTGAGGTAGGGGTAGTGCTGTATGCAAGGGAAGGATTGTGCTTATAGTTGGTTATGACATGGTTGGTGACCTCTGGGTCAGGATGAAGGGGAAAGCAACTAAAGCAAATGTTGTTGTGTGAGTCTACTATCGACCACCCAGCCAGGACAGCAACAATGATGAATTATTCAACAAGGAATTGAGGGATATCTTGAGATCAGCTACCCTTGTCCTTTTGGGTGATCTTAACTTCCCCAGATGTCAGCTGGTTAATATCATACAGTGAACACAAACAGGTCCAGGAAATTGCTGAAACACATTGAAGATAACTTCTTGGTACAGGTACTAAGGGATAGGATAGGTGCCCTCCTAGCTTTGCTGTTTGTGAACAGCAAGGGTTTCATGGGTGGTGATCGGTGGCTGTCTTGATCACAGTGACCATGAAGTAGCTGAGTTTCAAATTGTTGGTGATAGCAGAAAAATACCAGCAAGACTTTGGCCCCAGGTATGGGAAGAGCAGAGTTTGGGCTGATAAAGGAGCTAGTTAGTATGGACCCCTGGGAATCTGCTTTTGAAAGTATTGAGGTCCATGAAGGCTGGTCACTTTTTAAGAGCCATCTCTTAAGAGCACAGAAGCAGGGAATTCCAAAGTAAGGGAAGTCAAGCAAGCAGGGCAGATGGCTGCCTTGGCTGGGCAGGGTTCTTATAGAATTTAGGCAAAAGGAAAGTGTACAGGCACTGGAAGCAAGAACAGGTGACACAGGAGGACTACAGAGATCCTGTTTGGCACTGCAGGGAGAAAATTCGTGCAGTCGAAGCTTGACTAGAGTTCAAGCTGGCCTGCACTGCAAAGGACAACAAAAATAGGCTTTAAAAGGTATGTTAACAGCAAAAGCAGAATCAGAGATAACACTGGGCTGTTGGTTAACAGGGTTGGTTGCCTCACAAATAAAGATGTAGACAAAGCAGAAGCATTTAATGCCTTCTTTGTCTCTGTCTTTAATACCAATGATGGGCCCTGGGACCCCAGGAGCCCTGTGTTGGAAGACCATGACTGAGGGGATGATAAAACTCTCAGCTGCCCCTAAACTTGTTCAAGAATGGCTGTTCCAGCTGCATGCACATGAATCTATGGGGCCTGATTGGATTTGTCCAAGGATACTGAAGGAGCTGGCCAGTGTCATCGGAGGCCCCCTCTGCATTATTTCAATTGTCTTGGGAGTCTGGAGAGGTCCCAGTCAACTGAAACCTGGCAATATTTCAAAAAGGGTAAGCAGGAAGACCCTGGTAATTACAGGCCTGCCAGTCTCACTTCAGTGCCTGGTATAACTATGGAGAAGGTTATTCCAAGAGACAGTGAATGCAGTCATTGATTATAGTCAGTACAGGTTCACAAGGGGAAAGTCCTGCTTAACCAACTTTATTTCATTTCATGAAAAGGCCACCCATCTAGTTGACCAAGGGAAGCCAGTAAATGTGGTGTTTGGGGATTTTACCAAGCTTTTGATACTATTCTCGCAGTATCCTTCTGAATCAACTACCCAGCACACAGCTAGACAAGTCCATTACACGTTGGGTAAATTAAACTAGGAGGAACTGTGGACTCCCTTGAGGGTAAAGAGGCCCTGCAGAGAGATCTGGGTAGACTGGAAAGCTGGGCAACCACCAACTCTATGAAATTTATCTAGACCAAGTGCTGGATTCTCCATCTAGGACACAGTAATCCTGGTTATTCATACAAATTGAGAGACAAGAGACTGGGGAGCAGAATTGTGGAAAGGGACCTGGGGGACCCTGGCAACTTGAATATAAGCCAGCAGTGTGCACTGGCAGCCAGGAGGGCCATGTCCTAGGATGCATCAGGCACATCATTGGCAGCCAGTCGAGGGAGGTGATTGTCCTGCTCTGCTCTGTTCTGGTGTGGCCTCATCTTGAGTCCTGTGTGCAGTTTTGGGCACTACAATATAAGGAGGACATAAAGCTATTGGAGCATGTCCAGAGGAGGGTGACCAAGATGGTGAAAGGTCTCAAAGGCAAGACTTAGGAGGAATTGGCTGAGGTCACCTTGGTTTGTTCAGCTCAGAGAAGAGAAGGTTGAGGGGTAACCTCACCAGCTTCCTGAATGCAAGCTGTGGAGGGGGAGGAACCAATCTACTCTCTGGTGACCAGCAATGAGGAAATGCAATGAAGCTGCACCAGGGTAAGTTCAGATTAAACATTAGGAAAAGGTTCTTCATTGAGAAGATGGCTGGTCACTGAAACAGGCTCCCTAAGGAACTGCTCATGGCACTGAGCCTGTCAGAGTTCAAGGAGCATCTGGATGATGCTCTTAATTGTATGGTTTAGTTTTAGGTAGTCCTCTGGGGAGCAGGGATTTGGACTTAATGATCCTTATGGGTCCCATCCAACTTGAGCTATTCTATGATTCCAAGTCTATGGAACCTGATGGGATGCATCCCTGAGAAGGCAGGGAGGGAGCTGGCCAGTGTCATTGCAAGGCAACTTGCAGTGCGAAATAGTGTTTCTGGCAAGTTTGAGGAAGATGATTCTTCCCTTCTACTCAGTACTCGACCACAGCTGGAGTGTTTTATGCAGTTCTGGGTTTCCCAGTATGAGACATGGATGTATTTGAGTGAAGCCAGAGAACAGCCACTAAAATGATAAAGAGATTGAAACATTTGAGGAGAGACTGAGAGAACTGTGACTGTTAAGCCTCAAGAAAAGGCTTGGGGGGTAATTTTATGAATGTATATAAATACTTGGTTGGAGGATATAAAGAAGACAAAGCTAGTCTCTTCTTAGTACTGCAAGGTGAAAGGACAAGAGGCAATGGGCACAAATTGAAATACAAGAAATTCCACCTAAATACAACAAAGCAATGTTTTTACTGTGTACATGCCCAAGCACTAGACCAGGTTGCCCACTGAGGTTGTGGAGTCTCCATCTTTGAAGATTTTCAAAATCTAGTTGGACAAGGCCCTGGACAACCTGCTTCTAGCTGACTCTGCTATGAGCAAGGGTTGGAATAGATGACAGCCAGATTAACTCCATAATTAAACCCTGATTTTTGGAAAAGTCTTGCCTTTTTTTTTTTTTTTTTTTTTTTGCAGTGTAGCAAAATCATACTGCACTGTAGGTGACATGAGCATGAAGTCAACGTGCATTTCCTTTACTCTGGCAAGTGAGATGACTTCAGAGCCAGAAAAG
Source organism: Platyrinchus mystaceus (assembly GCA_035041135.1). Lineage (NCBI taxonomy): Eukaryota > Metazoa > Chordata > Aves > Passeriformes > Tyrannidae > Platyrinchus > Platyrinchus mystaceus. The sequence goes on along the minus strand of JAWWLV010000001.1, from coordinate 28,638,202 downwards.
ATGGAAGACCTCCAGTTTCCTAGCAGTCACTTAATACAATTTGCATTTTAATGTAAATTTCTGGTAAAATTTACTGTAAATCTGTACATTTCATAAACATATGACTCCAGTTTCTGTAGCTTTTCCTCTGATCTTTGAGCATAAAGAAGGAAAACCCAATTTCAAAGTTCCCTCAGGGTGGTGCAATTTCATAGGCAATTAAAAGCTGCATTAGTGTGGAAAGACAAAATAGGCCTCTAACAGCCTAAATGCAGAAGGAAATGACCCCTTGCATCCCAGCAGTATGATGGCTTTCCAGACTGAAATAAACACACATCACCCTAAATAAACTGTGAAATACAGCCTGTTTTATTTAAAGGGTGGTAGTTTTATTTTTATATTGCACTTGGCATTTCCTGACTTAAGAGCTGCAAGCTGTCTTCTGCCTACCACATGTTTCTGTTTGTAGTTCTGGCATTTGTTAAACCCAGTGGTAGAAACTGTCATCCAGTTTCTAACTCACTGTACATTAAACATAGCAGTCAGAAGGATCCTAGCTCCAGACAATATGTTTTGCACCCCAGTGTTTTTCGAAATCTCCTGCTTTTAGTCCTTGAAGAAAACCAAGTGAGTTTATGCCTAGATTTTAGAGAAGACAATTTTGGACCCATATAAAAGGGTTTAATTCTTTGAAGTATTTCATTTAGCACTGTAATTTAAGCCCGTGTTAAGAAGTAGATTCATGCCTATGTACCTTTATTCTTAGGCTATTTTTTCCCTTTGCAGTTAGTGCCATAGTCTCTGACATCACAGTATATGAGTTTACTGCTTGTCAATCCACTTACTTCAGGAGAGAGCTATGGTAATGGATTTGATTCTGGCTATTCATGAAGAATAAACTGTGGCTGCTGAAGTTTATCAGGCACTCTGTCTCTGCCATCATCAGCTACGAAACGGAGTGCATATGAAGGTATATGATCAGAAACTGCTGAATGAAATCACAGCAGTATAGGAGTGCAATAGAATCCATGCCTTTTTGCTATGAGAGAGAATGAAAACAGAGAGCAATAGTCTATTTCTAGCTGGCTCTGTAAGGCTATACTCCAAAGTATTCACAGACATATGTAAAAACTGCATTAGCTGTCTAGACAAGACCTAGAAAACTTTACTGGCTCCTCTTCTACTATTGCTTAGTAGGCCCCAAAACTTTCTTACAGAAACTTGAAAGTCCAAACTGCCTCATACTAAATGGTAAGGAAGAAAATTGAATTAGTTGTTGCAACAAGATACCTAAGCAATGCTCAGTTTTAAGATATATTCCCTGGGGCCTTCACACATTAATGCTACCACTAAGTCTGCAAATGCTACTTCGGTGAGCTTTTTTCCCCATGCATGTGGCAAATCCCCTGCTGTTATGAGACTTTCTGTATGCTGTCTTCAGTTTCTCCACAAGCTTCTGAATTATGTCTAGCACCTTGTGGCTGACAGTGTGCCTTCATTTCTCTGAAAGAATCTTGTAAAATTGTCCACACATTTGAAAGGAATGTAATTCCATCTTTTACCCGCTATTTTACTCACATAGGAAAAGGTTAAATACAAAAGCCTGAGTCAAGTCAGTATGTGCACAGTATTATAGCTATTCAACATGCTGATGATTTCATGATAACTACCTGTGTGCCTATTTTAGCCCATAGTACATATAAGGCAGCTGCTGTGGTAAGCAACTTTCAAATATTTACTTTTTTTACTGAGCATCAATGTGAGCAGTAACTGTCAAGTGGCGCTTTAATGTACTGTAAATCCACACTCAAGCTTGCCTTGTGGAAACCTGTACAAGTCTGCAGTCTAAGAATCATAATAATATGTGAAGAAACATTTCCTATTGCAGAAGCTATCCTAGTTAAACTCACACAATCTACTCGACGTTTAATAACTGTTTTAAACGATTGCTTGTAGTGCTTTGTAAGCAGTTTTACTAGGCTTACATAGGTGCCTGTATTCGGCAGACTACCTGCAAGTTGTCTTCACATTCCCCTTTATAGCTGCAAGATTTGCTTTTTTACCAATGCTCTGGTATTGTAGCTTACTTTAAGGAGACAGGCCTGAAGGATTACAGCCTGTTCAGGAAAGATGGGTTGGGAAGGCAAGTAGAAGCTCTTGTTTACTGTGAAAAGGAGTGCCTTGGGTGCATGGAGCTTTACTTTGGGACAATTATTGAACCTGTGGAGAACGTGGGTAAGGACCCAAGGACAGACCACTGCAGTTGAGGTCATAGATGTGTCTGCGACCAGATCACCTGATCAAGAAGCAGGTGAAGCCTTCCTCAGACACTGTGCCCTAAGAACTATTTTGCAGTTGGGACGGTAGAGCGATGAGAATTATGTTGAAGATTTTTCTCTTCCTGGGGAGACTACTCAGAAAACCTGATTCCAGAAGCAGGTACTTCTCAAAATATACTTTGGGCTAAGTGAAATCTTTGAATTGAATGTGAACTAATTCTGTCTCCTCATCACCACCTTCTGTAAGTAGAGGTCTGAGATGACAAAGCGGGGAAGATTCTAGTTGGTCCATTTGGGCTGGTCGCAACCTTAAGATCTTGCTGTGGATAAGCACCCTTCCAAACCCTCCTGCCCTGTGCCCTTTAGGTTACCCACACCCTTACCCTGGAGAGCCGTGCATGTAGCCTTGACCGTAAGAAGGACCAGGGAAGACTGAGCCTCCTCAACTTGCCCTGGCTCTCTGGTCTCGCCAAAGGCGAGTCTCTCTCGCTCAAGGTGAAGTGAAGCCGGGCGGGGCAACCGCGCTCTGCCTACAGGTAGAGAGGAGGGAGGGAAAGGCCGGGACGGCCGGCCCGCCCCCGGGGCGCTGCCCGCCTCGCCCAGTTATGTCACCCGTGCTCAAAACAAAGTTAGGAAAGTGGTTTCAGCCTTTCCGCGGTCTCGCTCCCAGCCCAGGGAGAGCCGGCCCGGCCAGCGCACCGGGCGGGCACCTGCGGGACGCGGCAGCAGGTGAGTCTGGGGGCGGCACGGCGGGACAGCGGAGCCGGGGCAGGGAGACGGGGAGGTTCGTGCACAGCCGGACCGTTCTCCCGGCGAAGCTGCCCCGGGTAGGCACCCGCGGCTGCTGTTTCACCCTCCTCTGCAGAGCCCCGGTGTCCCAAGAGTGCCGAGCTCTGTCGCAAGCTGAGCTTCCTGCGGAGGTGTCCGCAAGGGCACATCGCCCCGGCGGGGCTGGGCAGGCTCAGGGCAGCCGGCACGGGACACGTCCTGTTCCGCTGCCGCCCCCGGGAGCGCAGCAGAGCTGGATCTGCTCGGGAGGGTGGCAGGAGCGGAGGGGAGGGGAGGGCACGGAGAGCCTAGGGGGCACTGAGCGGTGCCCAGGCCCTGCCCTTAACTCTCCCTCAGCTCGCTCTCAGGCTGGAAGGCAGCAGGGAAGGTATCTGGATGAGCCGGGGTGGCTGCCGAACAGGCTGGTGCTGCCCCCGCATCGCCTGCTGCCGGCGCGAACGCCCGCACGGCGCCGCATCCAACTCTGCCGTACTCCCTCCTCGGAGTAGCACTGGCACCGACGGGGGGCGAGGGCTGGCGTGGGGAGCGACAGCTGAGTGCGGAGGGTGCGAGCTGTCGTGACTCCTCCCACACAGGGAATGTTTCGTAAAGGTGGTGCCTAAAAGTGCTGTTGACTGATGGTCGCTGTGTTTGCAGTTCTGAGTGCTTTATGTAACTTCGTGGTGAGGCTGACAGTCGCTGTCACAGAGAAATCCCTTTATGGTCTGATTACCCTGCTGGTTTTCACTTCCCGGCAGATAAAGGGAAGATACTTGAGTTCGTGGCTGGTGACTGCCTTCAGGCCCACCAAGTAGAGGGCATTGCTGCTCTTGATGGTTGTAAAAATGGTTCCTGTGTCCCCCTGCAATAGTTTGGTGTTACTCTTACACTGCTGTAATACTTGTGTGGTACCCGATTTAGTTTTCTTTCTTGATACTGAAGGCTTATGATGACTCTAAATGACAGTTATAGAAGAAACTTGCTGCTACCAGGATAATAGATTTGGTAATATACACCAGTAGAACAGATTATGACTGCATGTAGTGAAAAGTGGGTAGTGTCACAATTGTGAGAATGGTGAAATCCCTCTGGAAATTTTGACTAATTTAACATGTTCTTCTATTTTCTTAGTTGCAATTTACTGAGTTGCAAGGAAAATATGACTCTTCTAGTTTCATATTGGTTTTCAACAATAGTTTTCAAGCTAGTTTCACTTTTCTTTTTAGATTATGTGAATTATTGTGATGCATGAGTAAAAGTTTATTGGTTGGTTGTGGGATGTTCTAAGGACTCGGGTATCAGGTCCCAAAGTTTATCATTATGAACTTCAGTACTGTTCAACTCAAAAGGGAACTGTTACACCCCAAAGACTGAAAACTAAATTTCAGTCTTTTTTATACTAAACTGTCATCTTTTATGGCATCAAGAAAAGAAATCAAAAGTCAGTGTCTCAAGTACAAAGAGCAGATGTATTTCTGTGAATGGTTTAAGTAGCAGATGAGATTTAGGGCCGTAATAGTTTGCAGAATCCTGGTTTGCCAGCTCTTGAAAACTTAAGTTCACTGCTGCTGAAATGGAGGAAGAGTATTCAGTTCCCTGTGAGACACCTCTCCCCGCCCTTTTCCTCTTACCTTGTGGTGGACTAGAACTGTAAAGAAAGTAGCAGAAATTAATGCACTAAAGAGCGTTACTCTGCAAGCTTTTCTTGTGGTTTCTTTAGACCACAGGATATATGTGCTGCTTCAAACAGATCTCTCATTTCCTCTTGTTTCTGTTCATTGACAAATGATACGCTGTCATGCAGTATAAGTATATATAGTTCTAAATGTAAGGAGGGAGTAATATATCTTTAGGGTTTTACTTCTCATGTTAAAGAGGCAGATTTAATCAGTTTAAGTTTAACCTGATGCAAAACCATAATTGATTCCGCTGTCCATGACTTATCCATGCAGAAGCGCCAGGATGTCTGTGTCAAGAAACTGACTGAAACTGAGTTTGAAGACTGGAGCTCTCACCAGACAAAGATCTAACCAGGTCAGGCCTAGAGTTTTCAGTCTGATTTATTGTTTTATCCTAAGAGAAAACAAATAATTGGTGATAAATAGTTGCCTGCATTTCTTATGTAATTGCCACTGCCCTTTTTCTGGGATAGTTCTTCCCCACAGTCAGTAAGTTGAATCACCACAGGGACAGATTAACAGGTGTTGTCCAATTTGTCTCGTTAGTCACTATCAGATTTATTGTGTTTCATGTCTCAGTCTAATTTGACTTCCTTCTCATGCTCTCCTTCTACTGTGCCTCTGTATTATGGGTTTATTCTGTTGTGTCCCAGACTACCCCTTGCTTTAATGCCTTATTTTGCCAGACAGAAATGATGATGTAGCCATACCTGTTGCGCTGGGGGAAGTCACCACACTGCTGAGCCGCAGCCTGGATATGTGCCCCTTGGAAGAGCCTGTGACCTCCAGACGGCCATGCCAGACCTGCGCTACCATTGCAATAGCCCGTTTTTCCTCACTACTCATCCTATTCCTTAGTCTCACAGAGGGGGTGTCAAGGAAACTTCCATTTATTAAAGATCAGCATTGAATTAAGGCAGAGATCACACAAAATTGCAAGAATAACTTTTTGACTAGTTGACTTATGGAGAATGAGGAAGCTATATTTCTCCTTGAAAGCAGTGGTGAATTAAAATCCAGTTAAGAATCTGTAACAATGCATTTTTAGTTGTTTGCATTGCGGGGCTTTTTTTGTAAAACTGAACAGGATGAGGTACACCAAACCTACTAATCAAATATAGATAAGTGGATTTGTTTATATGTTTCCAAGGCCTTGGAAGCGAGCCACGCTGAACAAATAGCAGGAGGGTTATCTTGTTATGTATATAGGAAAATATGACTCTGCTAGTTTCATATTGTACCATTACTTCTTGCAATAGAAAAACAGTAGACTAGCAAATTAAATATTCCTGTGCCTCCCTGGCATGCTCTTGTCCTATATAACCTGTCCCACTGACTCAGGTAAAGGTGGTTTCCAGGTGCTAGTCTGTAGTTTTAGAAATTTTGAAAATTTTGAAAACAATAATTTTTGCAGACCAAGTGCCAAATAACTAAGGAAACACTTGGAATGTGTCTCTTGGTCCTCTAGTGCAATCTGTACTAGCATGGATCCACTAATATCAGTGGCAGAGTAGACTGAAATTTTCCACTGACTTTTTTTCGAGTAAAAATCAGTTCCTATTGGAAGAGAATATTTAATTTGCATCTCAGAATCCTTTAAGTTAGGTTAAAGGTGTAACATTCCTTGAAAAATTAGAAATAGAGAGTGAATTTTAGACTTCAAGACAAAATTTTGCTGTTTTTCAGGTAGATAAAAGGTTTTGATTTTTTTTTCAGAAGCTACATTTTTAGCAAAGGGTTTTGGAGGAGGCAGAATATTTCAAGATTTTTTTTGTGAAAATGGTGTACTTTAAAGATGTTCTTGTCAACCAGATTTCACCAGATGAAAGTAGCTCCATTTAGCAGTGAGTCATTAGGAAAACCTGAAAGGTAAGACAATTAAAAGGGATATATACTGCTTTACTTAAACTTTTTCCACGCCTTTACTTTAGGGGGAGGGGGTCTGTTTCCAGTGTTAATAATTGGTAAACAAATGGAACAGCTCATATGAATTGGGAATATATCCTACCAGAACTTCATGTTACACCATTTAATAGTATAATGCTGTTATCAATATAGTTAATTGCATTTAATTTCAGTACTTGGAACAATGCAACACAATAAATCATGCTGAGTTTTTAGGTCTTTTCCAACCTAAATGATTCTATGATTCTCTGCAGTCAGATAGAGTCAGCTCACTTTTGACTTAACCATACTTCAAATGTATTGATGTATTGCATATGCTGTAAGGTGCTCCTTCTTAATAACAGGTTTTACATCTCTGAGCTAACATTTTATGTTTTAGAAAGAAATCAAAATAATGGTAAAATACATAGTTCTATAATAGTTCTGATACAAGTTCTGTAACTGTCTGTCCTGTTTACCTGCAAATGTTTATCAAACCTAATGCTGCAGCCACAGATGTTAGCTGGAGTTTTAGCCCATAACTGGCCGAACTGGATTTGTATGCAGTAATTATTTATTTGTACATTATAGAGATAAAGACAGAATTTGTGAGGAAAAGACACACTCAGATACACGTACACACACCACCATTCTGCTCAGGTATTAGGTAGGCCAACAGTTTCTTGCAGACCCAAGGTTGTTGCAGCCAGCAGGCAGGCAAGGAACAAGAGGGAGAGAGAAGAGTTCCTCTTGGAGTTAGTGTCCTTGAATAAGGCAGAAAGAGCCAGTGGAGGGAGAGAAGAAGACCATGGGTCCTTGAAGCACACAGAGTGCTCTCACAGCTCTGATGATCTTGTGACTATTCTGCAACAGTGATTTCCATGATGAATGTTGCCCTTAAATTCAGTGTACATTTATAAGTGGTTTGCATTTTCAGATAGTTCTTAGCTTTTAGTTTCTTAAACACATTAAAAGGGAAGTACCTAAGCAGTGAAGCAAAAGATGCATTTCTGCTAAAATCATAATTTAAAGTAGCCTTACTTCTGAAGGAGCCTAGCAGGTCCATTTAGCTTCACCCTGCCTTTTCAATATGGATCCCTAAGAACTGCTAAGATTTAGGCAATAAAATCCTGCTAGTTATTTTTCATTAGTGTTTTCATATTGAAGAGCAGGATGGGGAATAAATTAATCTGCCTGCTTCCTTTTCTTACCTCTGTTACTTTTGAACATCTGAATTCTAATAGGTGAATAGTTTTGCTTACTACTTCCATACAGGCCAGCAAGCAGCCAGGCAGGCAACTTTCTTTTTCATCTGTGGGGGAAACTGGCCTTTGGAAGAAGAAAATTTTCTTGCCAGCCCAGTGAAAACTGGTTGCTTGGATGGAGATGTTAGAAAAAAAAGGTTAATGAACATATGTTCACCAGTCAGAGAGTTGGGATTCTGCATCACTGTGCACAGGAGTGACATCATTTGGGTTTTTTCCAACATTTGGATTTGTGGATTCATGCAGGGACAAATGCCAAGTGGGGATTAGGTGGTCTCTGTTCAAAGTCTTTGGTAGCCTGTTTTGGAATCATTAATGCTTTCACTTGAATAATATTTTCTGATTTTCTCCTGTTTCACAGTTAATATTGTGGAGACTCTGCTTCAGATATATGACCTGGATCGTTTTCCTTCTCATTTAGTTTTAGTTTATTTTGTTTTTAATAAGTGAGTAATCTTCTGAAAAGAGGAGATCTCATTTATATAACTGTGATGTATGTATAACACACAGTATCTTCTCCCAGGTCTCTTCCCTTCTTGATTTCTACTAACCTCCCTTACCTTGAAATAAATTGAAATTATATTGGAAACTATAAAAATAAGTGGAAATAAATTGGAAGTAGTCTTCAAGAAGCCTAAAACCTTGTTGTGGTATAAGCTTTTAGATATCAAAGTAGGTGATCCTAATGGTTCCCCTAATCTTTAAAAGCTATGCAAGTCTGCTTGGAGAGTTTCTATTAAGACTGATTGTAAACAGAATTTGGTTCTCCCACACAAATTTACTCACAGGAAAGGAATTTTGACATAACTAAAAAGTTTTTCCTTTTATAGACCAGTGGATGTGGGATTCCTCTGTTGTCTGCCTTTGCTACTCCCCTGAAATTATTTTCATGACACATTTCTTTCAGACTATCTTCTTGTGGTCCCTCATAGGAACTGCAGCCTGCTTCAGATCTCTCCCTCCGTAGTTAAACTCCCCATAGCCACTCCATGGTACGCTGTGTCCTAAGATGGAGAACCATGAGAGATGGTGTGCATCATGACAGAAGTGAATTCAGGCTGTGTGGAAGAGGTTTTGATGATACATTTCAGTGCCTTTCTGACCTGCATGTTTTTACTTGAAAAGTCAAAATTGGAGGAATGAAAGTACCATTTTTCTCATCTAGTTCTGTCTAGGTGTTTGTATGGTTAGGTCAAGCTTTATAATGCTTCCATGAGACTTACAGGGTAATTGTCTTAGTGATAGTTAAGAAAAAACCAAATATTTTCTTGAGCACACAACTTTGTATCTCTGCTAGTTGTTTTAAGTGTGGGGCCTGAATTTTTACACTGAATAGTCTTTTAAGATCTTTTAAAAATGGCTATAAGTCTACCGCTATCTTCATCTTTCTCAAGGAATTCCTACCTCTACCATTATTTGCAGATTTGTGTTTGGTCTGTTCTTCCATGATGGCAGTTGCACTGCCTTTGCAGCCTTTTGCAGTTAAGTGCTTTATTTTCTTTATCCTTGGGTGGGTTTTCATGTCTAGCTTGTCTGCCAGGTTACAGCACTAGAGTTCTACTTTTTGTGTATTGTTTTACATGCATAGGGAGCATTTTTCTCCAATTCTGTATCTAACAAACTTCTGTGTACTTAAGGATGGTTATATATGGTGCTCTCTTTGGTCTTAGCAGTCTCATTCCTCTGTCATTCTCTGTAGGTCCTGCTTTTTTAAAAAATTTTTATTTCCTTGATGGAACACTTGACCTTAATTGAACTAAATGGACTAAAACTTTCCTGATTAAATTGAAAGAATTCAGCAGGGTTCACTGTCTAACTGGATGAACACTTGTTTAAACACAAGGCAAAACAGAATGACTTCTTTCAACAGGCTTGTGCTATCATAAAATACTTATGGTGATACATTTTAGCTTTGGGAGCTTTTCAGCATAATGCTGAAAGATAACTGACTCTGACACTAAGTTAGTTCTGAAGAGGTCCCTGAAGATGTGTAAGCATACTACACAGCAGCTACAAATTATTTTAGCAATGATAATTTGATTGTAGGAAAATATATTTCTTGTAGAAAAGGTATGCAATCTAATTTTTATTTTCCAGTGTTCATAAAACATAAATGTTACCTCTCATAAGAGTGTTTTTTATAAATCCAAGGTGACCTCAGTATTAAGTAAGCTTGCTACATTTTTCTGTGGATGATATGTTTGGAAGTGTGCTGCAGAAAGTTTTTACCTGTAGACGCATGCTAAGAAAAATATTTTACTGATACCTAAAACCTCAGAGACATTAATGCAGGTAAAACAGCTCTACATTTTTAACTATCACAGTTAAGGAGACGGGCTGTCATAAGTCATGACTTATGAAATCTGTGGCTCAGCATTGCTCTGTATCTCTAGAGTTTGGTGATTTACAGTAGACCTGACTGGAAATGATTAAAATGTCATTTAAAATATGAACAGTGACCTGCCTTTTACAGACCCATCCAAAATTACCTCATGATTAATCTACAAAAACCTCATAAAGCCCACATCCTTGTTTACTATTTGGAGTCATGCTTGTTTGCATCAGGTCGTGGTATGACCTGTTTTGCATAATGAAGTGTGTAGCTAAAAGAATGGAAATCAAAGGTCTTAATAGGATTGATTTTGTGAGCCATTTGTTTTTTAAAGGAGATGGATGAGTGAATTGAACTACCTATGTTATTTGAAACTGGCCTTGAAATAATTACATTGCTGATTCAGTCATGTGGGACAAATTGCAGTTTTAATCTTTCATGTTATTACCAGCATTTGCAAAGTATCAGGACACTGTAGGAATTATGATGAACTCTGCCAGCTTTAGAAGCTGCCATAAGGATATAGGGATTTTTGCATACGCTTTAATTTAATTTTCTGCTGTATTGAAGACGCTCTCTAGCAAGTTTTTATGTTGTGTTTAAAAGGTGGGGCAACTTGTAAGAGGCGAGGCTCTCATGATGCACGTAATTTCATTTTGTGATATGGAAGTATTTAGAAATCGTGGTGATGTTTGCTGAACTGTACTGTTTGCTAAATGTAAACAAATCTATCAAACTGTATAGAGTGCCTTTTTGTTCCACTGTTTTTAATCTGGTTTTGTATTGCTGTTTTTTTCACATGCAATTTGCTATCTATTCCTTGCAGTTTTTCCTTTTTCTTTTTCTTAAGGAAGTCTAGTGGACTGTGCAGAGACCACAAGCATTAGCAGACTTACTATTATGATTAACTGGACCTGTTCCTGCAGTTGTGACCTGTTGAGAAATTGTTGAGATGTGAAAATCTCCAATACATTTGGAGTCTGTGTCAGATCTTGTCAAGACCATTATTAGACTGCACTTGTCCTGTTGATTTATTGTATTTTTAAACCTGTCTTTAAGTTAGTGTCACTGCAAAGCTGAAAGCCATGTCCTGATTTTGATTACCTCATACACTGGTGTCAGCCGGGAGTGAGCTGTATTGACCTAAGTGAAGTTCAGGTGTGTAAAAGCAGTGTGAAAGGAGAATCTCATTCAGACTATTATACCACTGTAGTCTGAATGTGATTTCCTGTGGCATTTCCATCTGATCCACTTGTGGATGGCTATGCAGCATGAGAGCAAAGATTCATCTAGCTCTCCTACTGTTTTTAAGACTATTAAGTCTATTATTTGAAATGTCATGAAAGGCGTTAAGAAATTGGGCAGCTGTGGAGTGGTCTTTTCTTTTGTGTGTCTTCCCTGCTACTGAAGGCTGTTCAGACTTTCTGAGCTAGATGTTTTTCTCATAAGGGAAAGAGTACAGCTGTTCAGGCAGCTGTAATAGCCAAAAGCTCCTTCTTATGTGGGACCAGTATTTGCTGTGACAGCATTCTCTAGCCTTATTAATTATCCAGGGCCTCCTTGGCTGCTGGCGAGGGTGCTCTGGTAGGCTCTGGTGCCTTTTGGGGGTTACTCTGCACAGAGTGTTGGGTGCGAGTAGGGACAGGGCTTGGTTTAAATAGCTGGTCTTGGAGTTTATAGAGCATCCCTGACTGCTGTGCATTATAATTGGAGCAAAACCCATTCTGAGGAGTTTCCTGAGGCGGAATGGCATTGGAAGTAGCCGTTCCTTGGCTTCTCTTAGAGTTTTTTTTTCTCCTGCTGGTAACTTTGCTTTAGGAAGGATTTTGACATCTGTGTTCTTTGGCTATTAAGCCACAATTGTTTCAACTTCAGAGAGTATTTGAGGAACGGTCCTGGGATGATGATTGTAAAAGAGAGGAGGGAGAGAGGGGAAAATTACCTATGTTTGCAGATTTTTGTCACATGGTTTCAGAGAGGGTGGGTGATTTGCTCATCAAAGTCCTAGTTTGGTTTGAAGTCAGTGGCCTGTTTACAGTGCATTTATACTTATATGCAAGATCGGAAATCCAACTGCCTGGCCCATAGCAATCAGAAAAATCACTTTGTCGTGGGAAGCCACTGCAAGCTCTAAGTATGACATTTGTGAAGTTCTTGGAAGACAGTGTGTTTTAAACACCGCCAGGTTTGAACTTAAGCATAAAATAAAACAGGCTCTGGCTGAATTGCTCTGTCTATGTGAGCCTTTTCTCTTTAAGTAACTGCATAGGCAAGCCTAAGGTTTTGTTTCCTCAGATTCTACCTTCACATCCATGCAATGCCAAGGCCTGTACTCTGAAGACAGTATACATTTCAGATTTAAACAGTTCTCAGTGGCCTCTGTTGGAGCTGTTCCAAGTTGTGCATGGATCAGAATCAGGCTGTATTCCTTTATAATAGTTAAATGTCTTACAAAATACTTTAGTCGTCTGTTAAAAATTTTCAGACAAATTTGTGGCTACTTTAGGTATACCTACTTAGAAAAGCAGAAACACAAATTTGAGATGCAGATGAGTCAAGTTTTTGCATGTCATCTGAGAGCTGCTAACTGTACAAATGTTCTTAGCCTGTCACAAAGACACAGTACTACAGTGAAACAGACTGTCTCCTACTTGGTTTACCCACATGATAATGAATTAAAATCATACATGGAAGTCTCTGCACCAAGTTCACTAGCAATTAGTTCTCCTTCACAGGTGAAACTCAAGGCCCTAAGTAATAAGGATGAATCTAAGAAAATATTTCAGAATTCCATAATGCATTATCGTTCTCTTAATTTTACTTAGTTGATTTAAGCACCATGATCCATCATTTTTCTTCAGACATCAATTACCTTCCATTTTATTCCTGTCATGTAGACTGTGTTCCAAAACAGTAGATGCAAATTTGATATGTGGTGTTACGATGATGAAAGTCAAAAGGATACCAGTTTAATACTTGTAGTGGCTTTAAATAATTTTTGCATTTACCCATATTTCTTGTGTTTCCTTGTTCATATTGATTGATTGTCCATATTTCTTGCCAAACTGGCTGATTTTGCTCTGAGATTTCATTTCGGAGCTAGTTTTGCCTTCCCTCAGACTACCCCCTCCTCATTCATCATCCCATTTGCAGTGTCTTTAGTGCAGCCCATCAAGGGTAGGCATTTTCAAAAAGCTTTTTTTCTTTCTGAGCTTTAGTGCCTAATTAAATAGATGGTTGCCAAGAGATTGTGGAAAACATCATTAAGAGGGTCTAATTTGCTTTTTTCCTTACCTTCCATGCACAGGTTTCAGATCAGAATTTACGAGTAAATGGGATAGCAGCATCCTGAAATATTCCCGAGCTGAGATTGCGACAATGGACAGAATACAAGGAGACTGTGCCAGTCCTGTGCCACCAGGAGATGCAGAGAGGGGCAGGACTGGAGAACAATACCCAGAACTAACTGTGTTGGGGAAAGCACAAGAGTTCTTTCAGATTTGTGATCTGGAAGGCAAAGGCTTCGTCACTCGTCAAGACATGCAGGTAAAACAAAATTGGTTATGTGAAATGCACAGTGAGAGAAGCTCCTAATGCCCTTAATGAGTTGAGATGGATTAATTTAGAGTTAAAAGTGTTATCACCCTGCTCATAACTTTAAACAGATACATGGAATTTAAAATAATGTATTTGAAGTCTTACAAAAAGCCTGAATTTTTTTCCAGTCAGAGCAAAAAAAGAAAGTGGAAAATCAAAGTAAATGAAGTTTAAAAAAATTCCCTAGGAATTTAATTCCCTTCTCATCGAAAAAGTTGAAACACCAGTAAATTCATTACTTTGCAGTTTGCCACAGTGTCATGAATGTATTCAGTCCATCAATTTTATTCTTCTGTATTTTCAGTAAAATTGTGTAAATAAAGTCTTTCACTTTGGTTTCACTGCTCGACAATGGTAAACTCTCAGCTGGATCACATATAAATGTAGGAAGTATAGAGGAACAGTATTTTTAGCATTATTCAGTACTTGCAGTAATCTTACATATTCGTGTTTAATTTGTTTGAGGATCCAAAGTCAGATTTGCTGAAAATGTTGACAAAAAAGCTACTATATAACACAAAATCTTTTGAAAATGTGATCTTACCAGAACTGATAAGATGATTTGAACCAGTATGTGGCAGAAAACAAATATATACTCACGTGTGACATGCAAATCATAATTTAATTGTGTTAATCCATTTCTGCTTCAGTACTTATGGATGAAATAGAATTGGGAGTGGGAGCAAAATTCATTACTTGCAAACAACTACTGAAGAAAGAATGTAATGTAAAATTTAGAAACCTTCCATGTCCTCAAAAACAAAGTTGTGTCTGTGTATAGGAAACAATTTTAACTACCTATGCCGGAAGAGCAAAAACCTCAGTAAAAAAAAAAGCAAAAATTTAAGTAAACTGCTCAGGTTACTAGCTCTCAAGAGGTTTCTGTGGTTTCTGTGCAGTTTTGTGTTGCTGAGTTTTCGGGTGACCTTTGTTAATTATCCAAAGTCAAAAAAAGAGAGGGGTGCAGATTCTTGCTGTGCTGTAGGCTTTACAAATCTACATTATCTCATTGAAGTAACTGAACAGAAACAAATATATTGCCAGTGGTAATTTTTGGTAAAACCAGACCCACGGAGAATTTAATAGATTATAATTTTATTGTCTTTCCAATAACTAAATGGCATATATTTTTATCAAATGGAAGACCCATATATGTGTATAAAAAGTTTTAATGCCTGTTTTCGCAAGGAATGTAAAATTGTTCATTTCTGTTGGATTCTGGATTTTATGCTTAGAAGGCTGATAAATTTATACTTCAGGTTCTAAAGATGCAGTAGAAAAAGGGCTGCAAAGAACAGATAAAGTACATTTCTTCTATTTCATCATGAGTGCTTGTTTACTATGTCTGACAACTTCAGTATGTATGTAAGTGTATGCAAGTTCATTTAAATGCAAAAATAAAGGTGCTCAGGACACTTGAGATGATGTTTCTTTATACTTGCCTTTATTTCCTGTACTTTTCCTTAAGCTTTTCAGTCTTTAGTCATGTGATACAAGTGTGATTTTCAACAGAGAGTGCTGAGTATCTGATATCCACTTAATTTCAATGGAACAAATTTTGCAGAGTTTTCTAATGTGTCTATAATATAGTAATTATACTAAAGATTTACTTCTCCCTGATTATGTCATGCTGTTTATTGTGAGACTATGTTAATACTGATTTTTTTTTTTTAATTTTTTCATTCCATTTCAAAATGGCAAATGTACTCAACTTTCAAACAAACAAGAGGTATTCTGAAATTACAAGAAAGCATATTCTACCTGACACTTGAAACCACAACTTCGTCCTTTGGCCTTGAGGTTGTAATGAATAAAGAGAATTAGTGTTGTAAAGTGTGTATAGCAGAACTGAGTTCAGATCCTGCTCTTAGCTATTTGACCTCTGTCTTTTTATTTAGCAGAGTAAAAGCTTGGTGTTTTCAGAGAATTAAACATAGATGTCATGAAAGCCCAGAGCACATTTGGTGGCAATGCATATAGTTTCTTTTGAAGCTCCAGTGGTATCTCTGAATGTTTTATTTCTTTTTTTTTTCTTTTAAAATTTTCAAGGGCCTCATATTTAAAGGATTTTACAGTAAGTGTGAAATGAGCAAACAAAAACACAATTATGAAACCAATAACATTTCCTTTTCCTAACAACAAAAAAATTAATTATTTAATTAAGAATAAAAACAAGAGGTTGGGAAAACATTGACTCAATCTTAGTAACCATGGTAAATGTGCCCATCACTTCAGTTCATCAAAGTCCAAATTATCAACAGGGAACTTAATGGCACATTCCTCAAAATCTCCTATTTTCATATACTTTCCCAAGAAAATAGAAGTAACTGTGTTTTCTATTGTAAAATTAGTGTAATTCACATCAGAATTTGAACGCTGCACTAGGGTACTCCAGCTGTATTTGGAGAAGCATGTATGTGGCCAGTCTTCACGAACGAAGATTTGGGAAAGGTCTTTTTACCTTTCAAGCCTGCGCAATGGATTTTTTAGGTG
>JAWWLV010000001.1:28569728-28621826 GCA_035041135.1 Platyrinchus mystaceus | reverse complement strand
AATCCTAAGGCTCATCTGCCGGGCCAAGCAGGCTTGGACAATGGCAGTGAGGTCCTCAGGACGTAGGTTTGTTTAGAAGCATGTATATGTCAGTCAGGTTTGCAGAAAGATCCACAAGCCATTCTACTGGAGTAGCAACTGGGTCAGTGTTGATGGCATGGTCAGAGAAGGACAACCAGCTTTCAAGTGCTTCTTCAGCAAAAGACCTGGCAGTAGGGGCACAGTTTCTGTTTTTCTAAGTGTAAAAAGAGTAATTTGTCTGAAGCACCTTGTCCCTCATCAGTGCAGTGTAGGCTGTAAGACTTACAATAGAAGCTCATTTTTAAAAGTTTCCCTTTAGATCTAAGAGATTAAAATCCAAAGCTTTGGGAAGATGGCTGTGTTTCAGTAAGAAACTGGTGACCAGATATATTGCTGATGAAGTAAATTTTCTTTGTTTTTTTTGTAAGCAGGCAACAATGCGCAATTACTCCTGCTCAGAAATCTCTTTGTGACTGTTCCAGATAGTTCTGTGCTTTAGAAACTGTTGATTTAATTTCTCAAGACCACCTTGGAATTCCTTTTACTGCTCTTCCTTCAGCTCATACAGTCCATTGCAGCTTTCATTGCAGCCAGGGAAATCCTGGTTAATGTACTCAGCCAATTCTTGCCTTGCCTATATGGCTTAGTATATTGAGTAGTTGTTTCTATTGTACCTGGATTGAAGGAGAAACTTTCTTTGGCCCTTAATCCCTTTCCCACAGTGGAACAGTTTAATAGTTTTAATCTGATGAACTTTATCAACTGACTGGCTTGCAATTTTAGTATGTTTTATATACAACAGCAATTCGAGGGGGGGGATTAAAAGCTTAACTAATAAAGTAGAGGACTTCACTGGTGTGTATTTATACTGCTTTTTAAGCTGGTTTTTTTAATCTTCCTATTATTTTCTCCTGCTGGAGATCCTTGCTGTTGTAGTTGTTTTCCATTCCAGTTCCTCCTATTTCTGGGAATCTGTCTACACTGTCAAAAGAATTGGCATAAACCCATAGGCTCAGTTTTACAGATTTTTTTCTTTTTTCTTTTATGCCTGTCTCGAGATTATCAGGGGGAAAAAATGTAATTTTGTGGAGATGGTTTCATAAACTTATGTCTTCTTTGGTGTAAGCATGCTGCATTTCAGAAGTAGACAGTCATAAACTACATTTAACTTGTTACAGGATCAGAAGGTCCTTGGTCTTTGGACCATGCAGCTTTCTTAGCTTTGTTTTATTTGTTTGTTTATGTAGTTACTTTCAAAATTACGTATTTTGAAACAGCTTTAGTTAGAACAGTATATACTCTATAATGTAGTCATCTGGAGAGTCTCTTGCTTGACCTCATGATGTGGAAGGAAGTAGGCATACAGTTCTGCTGCCAAGTTTCTCCAGTAGCTCGATAATCAAGACATTTCACCAGGATGCAGAGTTTCCACCTTAAGTTCTTCCTCTCCCCTGTGTGATTGGAATTTGTGTCACAGGGAGCTTGTTCTCACTGCTTTGTCATAATAGATTCATAAAGGCAAATAAAGAAGTTATTAAAACAAATGTCCCTCGGTTGATCTTGTTTTACTCTGTAATGTGTTTGGATTTTCACTTGGGGAAACAAAGGACCTATCCTTCTGTATTATGGGTATTCTGTAGAATCTAGTCTTCCTCTTATTCTGTAGTAATGGATGAAGTTGCTGTATGTTTTATCATTTCAGAGACTGCATCCTGAGTTACCTCTTAGCCTGGAAGAGCTTGAAAAAGTTTTTGTTACATTGGATGCTGATGGCAATGGCTCACTTACCCCAAAGGAGTTCATCACAGGACTCAGTGAGTTTCAGAAAGCCTGTCTCCTGTATTGAACTTTATTCATGTTCTGTACTCTTCACATCAGTAAAGAAGCATTTTGTCTTAATAGTACACTTAATAATGCACATAGGGAGCCAGACTATTCCCTAGATACAGCAGATATATGTAGCAGATGAAGAAGTGGTCAGATAGTGTGAATAAATAAACAAAGGGCTCCAGGGTCTTTCTCTCGTGTGTCAAATGGCAAACCATGACATAATATGAGATAAATGATGTAATCATCTGAATTGCACCTGTTTTAAGCTGTGGAGTAGATCTATGTGCAATTTTTTTGAAGGTTTACCTTTATGGGGGGCGGAGAGGGGGGAAATCTTATGTTTTACTTCAATCAGGTCATAAAACCTGAAAGATAATTATGATTATCTCTAAGATTATTGTAAGACAATGTTAAAAATGTGTTGATACCACTGTCCTTACAGCTGTGGAAATGCTTTCTACAACAAATTAATTCTTCAAGTAATGTTAATTTATTTCAAAACAAAATAGGATGAGGCACTTATTACTGCATAATAGGAGCTGATAAGTTCTTTGTAATTGCCTGTTTTGCAACAGCACTCTTGCTGTCATGTTCTCTATGTTTGTCACAGGGTTGTTTTCTCCCCAGCTGTGACATTCCAGATAAGATGACAAATGTTGGGGAGACTGTGTTCAATTGTTTATGCAAAATCAATTTTGTGCTTAAATTTCAGCATTTCCTCTAGAAAATGAAATGTCTTCTATGTGTGAATTGAAACATTAAATCTCAATTTGAATACTATGTATTTATACTATTTTTTATAGTATTTATATAATATTATATAATATGATATTAGGTCCAGGAAATAGGACCTTCATTTTTGCTTTAAAATCACCAGTTGTTTGAAATCTTAATTCTCTCATGTTCCACCTCTTCCATTGTAGAGCTAGATCAAGTATGTTGTATATCAAGTATAGGGTATAGTTTAATCTCAAAATTGCCATTCTTTAAAAATGAAATAATGTATTACTGCTTTACTTTTCACAAGTAAATTATACATATTTCTTAGGTTAAATGAAGATTATTTTCGTAAGTATTCCCTGCAAAACCAAAACTGTTTATTAAGTGAGGTTGTAAGTGACTCCCATCTCCAGCAGCTCCAGATCCTGCAGATTGCTTCTGATCAACTGCTGGAGCTCAGTCCAGAAAACAAGGTGGATCTGGCCACTGCTCTCCTGTTTGCAGGTTCAACTGGCAGTGAAGTTAAACATGTATTCCAGAGGCACCCACAGATACACACACACAAGCACACAAAGGACATGGTCACAGCACATATGTAGAGGATTCACAAAAGACATAAGGATAGACAGTGTAAAGCATGGTACATTTTAACCTTCTACACAGCATTCACAGGTATTTTCCAGGCTAGGTAGTCATATATTTGGCTAGGTGATGATGTTGGTATTCCTAGTAGAAGCAGAAGCTCTACTGGATATAGGCTGCTATAGAAAGCTAGAGAGTGGAAAAAGCAGAGTAGTAGTGTCTGGGTAAAACTTGTACTGCACCAATTTTTATGGGAAAATCCTGTTCATATTTGTAAGTGATGATAAATCTGAAATTTACTGTAGCCTTTCTTTGCAGCATATTCTATTCTGTTGTCAACATTCTCTGCTGGGTGCTGTGAGAAAAAATGCAAGATGGAGTTAATAAGACCATAAAACCACACCAGTATTTCTGTTTCCTTGTGTCTATGGTAACTTCTGTACTGGTGTTTAGAACATAACAAAAAAATCCTCTGCATGTCTCCTTTGCCTAGATTCCTTAAAAATTTTGACTTGCAAATATTCATATAAAATATCTGGCACATTTAGAACTTGATGGAATGTATCTGGCCTGTCTCAACCGAGCACTAGAGTATTGATTATTCATGTGGCAATTTAACTTTTGCATCCTCGCTGTACAACTGCTGTTAATAAAATGAGCTTTCTGTATGCAATTTATATAGGAATTTGAAGTGGGCCTTTGGTCACGCATTAAAAAGAATGTTCAATTTTATTTGATGTACCTTTTATCAGTACCAATGCTGTGGTTATTTTAGATTCCAAACTTCTATTTAAACATATCAAGAAATGTGGCCACAAATTTATGAAGTGCTTGTTACTACAATTTTTGTTTCCTTCTTTTTGTATGGAGGTATGAATTTTTTCATTAGGTTTGTGAATTTTGAGGTGAGTTATTTACTGAAGGTTAGACATTAAATTGGGCACAGAGTCAGCCACAGAACTCAAGACATCCTCTTGCCATGTCTCATTTTTTTGTTGTTTCATTATACTCCGCCTGTAAACAAGTGTAGGTGTTTCCCCCACAAATTATATTTGCTGTAAAATTTGATCTTTAGTATGTTTAGTATTACATTGCTTCTTATAGTTGAGTTCTGAAAATGCTAATATATGTAATTTCTAATTCTTAGGCCAATTTCTTTTGGAGCAGATTGCTTTGAAAAATGACATGATGCAGCAATCAGAAGGTGAAACAGCCTGCCCAATTATATGCAAAGAGACCATGGATGATGATGAGGATGAAGAATTCCAGTTCTCCAACCTGATGGATCGGCTTGGAGCTAAAAAGGTTTTGAATGAGTGAGTCTTTGCAGCAATAGTAATCAATTGTATGATTTTTTATAATTAATCTCTGGGTTTGATTTTAATTAAATCCAAGGTAAATAACGAGAACCAAGACTGCTCAGTAACACGGTGATTCTTAAAAAAATTAATTTTCTTGGTTGGCAGATAGACTACCATTTAACCAAAATCTCCAAGAGCAAAACTCTTGTACTCCAAGCATGAAACTTGTTTTTCTGCCATATGAAAGCTATACCACTTTATGTGTCATGGGTTTTGAATATAATTAGTATATAATCCTCAGATGCCACTGATTTTCAATCAAACAATGCATGATGACTGCTTTTTTTTGGCAAGGCCTGTATTTAAAGTGCACCAGTTAACCACAGGAAAGGAGGTTCTCTCCTGTTTTTCTGCCTTTTCTTCTCTTCATGCATAATTGCATGGTGTGATTGTTCTGAGAACACTACCTCTTCCAGGGCCAGGATGGCTCACTCTGAAACATGGAATGTAAAACCTGCACTAGGATCTTTTTGTGTGTAGGCCTGACATTCTTTGTTCAATCACAAGGAATGTTCTAGAACAAAAAAAAAAAGCGTGGAGCAAAAATGGGAGAGAATCTGCACAGATGGTAGGAATATTTAAGAAATACATCAGTGATTCTTACCATGAAATTAAAGTGCTCCTTAGTCCTTCTCTTCACCTGATTGCCAGTTACGGGTAACAGTTGGTTGTCAGTCATCCTGAAAGGCTTTCATTTTGAAGAGATTTTCATCACCCACTTTTTCTATCCTTATCCTCAATTTGTCCTTTAAATATAGCACTCTTTGCTGGCTAGGTTCAGGCTTACAATGCACATAAAAGAGAGTGAGTCAAGAATAAACAAAAAAAGTTGTTCAGGAGAATATAGGCAAAGTATTAGAAAGCACACTGTCATTCAGAGTAGAGCATCTTTTTTCCAGTCTCTGCTGAACATATTTGGAAACAAAACATTATCTTGGTAAATCTTTCAATTGAAATTTCAAGATATTTTATTCTGATTTTTGTAGCAGACTCGCAGTAGAATCAAAATCTGTTGAAAATGAAAGAAGCCAGTACAAACACAATTTCTTATCATGTCTAAGTAACTTATGAGGAAGGGGTTTTTGATTTTTGCACTGCCCCCTTCGCCGTAGATTCATGAGAACCTCTTTACTTCTAATAGAAGTGATGGGATGGCACATTGTATCTCACCCATCTCCTTTCTTATCCATTCCTGTTCAGAGGAAGTGTCTGGCAGGGCACCCACTAAACAACCAGCTCCTGTGATAATCTGCATCCATATATTGTGATGCATTTTTTTTAATAAATGCAGTTTCCATCATTTCCCATCCACTTCATCCATTTAAAATCTGGCACAGTTTAAATAGCCCTTGTTTTTAATAAGTTTTGTATTCTGACTAGTGATGCCCTTAAGCCTCTATCCACTAGGACGTTGTGAACATTTATTGCAGCCGGAGAAATGTTCTCTCTTAATGAATCCTTTATGGTCTCTATTTTCAGTGAGAGTGATGTGAAGCAACTTTGGTTGCAGCTAAGAAAAGATGAACCTCATTTACTTTCCAGTTTTGAAGAGCTCTTGGTCAGAATTTTCTCCCAGCTCCAAGAAGCAGATAATGAGAAGAATGAGTTGGAATACGCTCTAAAAAAGTTAGTACTTCTTTGTTAGACTGTTTGTGTAGTTTTACAACTGTCTTAACCTACTATTTGAACTTCCAAAGTAAATAAAGTATTTCAGTGGAGAATGGAGGACAAGAGTTCCCAATACGTAATATTTTATTAGTCATGAAGAGTACTGATGAAGTTATTCATGTTGCAGAACTGGATGAAATTAGCTTTTCTCTTCCAGTTAACAGATTTTGTTGACTGAAATTCTTTTGCAGATGTCTATTACTGCATTCAAGTTTTAAGACAATATTAAGCAATTCCAATCTAGTTAATCAGTTTAATTCCAGAGGACAGTCATATTTACCAGTAAATCTGGTAAATTGTCTGTGTGCTTTGAAAACCCTGCGTGCAGAAAAGCTATAAATCTGGATTAACTGGCCGGAGACATAAGAGGTTTAAGATAGTAAAGCAGCAAAAAGTACTGATATTAGTGAAAATGTAAGTTTATAAATATAAATCTATAAAGCAAGCCTATGAAATATAGTAAATAATATGTATTTGTTTTATATGTAAACATATATATAAACAAATATATAAAAGGCATATATATATGAATATATAAGAACTAAAAATTAATAGACAACCCTTTAATATGTAGCTACTCAGGGGAAAAAAGGTTGTTATGCTAAATCGAAACAGAATGCAAAATTATGGTTATAGTTGAAGTTCCAGTGTATTTTTATTGTTAAGTGTCACTTCTGAATTTCAGATTCTTACAGAATATATTGTTGAACATTTATTTCATTTGTTCAACACTCTCCTGGCTATTCTGAGAAGGTGACAAGGCTTATGAAGAAGAAAAAGACCTAAAACTGTGTGATCATTAAAGGCAATCAGTTTATATTGATAGTAGCATTTTTATCTAAGTCTAGAAGTGTGGTTTTAGCCTTCAGACAGCAAGTCAGTTGGAAACAGCATACAGAGACTTTTGCAGTCTCTTTTAGACTAGAGATTATTAACTGCCATGTGTGGTGAGGGGTTTGTTTTGTGGTTTTGTTTGGGATTTTTGAGAGTGTTTTTTTTTGGAACTGAACGAATAAATTTCTGTTTAATAGCTGTGATCAGCACAGAGGTGCACAGAGAATACATTAGCATTATCTTTTCTGGCTGATGTGAAATCTCTACCTTAAAAATGCATTGGATTTTTATACTTTTGTAGTTAAAACAAGTTTTAGCTAATTTCTTCTTTTTGTTGATCCCAATAACACCTCTAATTTCAGCAAATAGATTGTTGTTTTGTTTGTAGTCCATAGCTGGAAGGAATCAGAGTAGTAATGTTGTCTTTAGTAACAGTGGGGATGAAAAACTTTTCTTTTAAATCATGTACAAATAACAGCAAAGCTCAAGACAAGACCACATAAAGGGGGAAAATTATTTTTTTTAATACCCACATATTTATTAGCACTAACATGCATGTATCTAGATAGACTGGCAAGCATTTATTGTGAGGTCACAGAAGATAAGGGATGCTGGTTATTGAGGTCTTACAGTGTCTCCTGGGTTGTTCTTGGTTGGTGACAATAATAGCCTTTGGAAAGTGAATATGAATAATGTGATCTTTCATCTTTCCTTTCTGACTCACCTCTGTGAGTCATTAGGCAATAAGGCAGTCTACTCTCAGCCTTTTGTCTCTTTTCCTGGATGTAGGCCGTGCTTTTGTCTTAAGTTGGTCCTTTTTTTTCCTATCCTAGATGCCCTGAGAAGCTTCATGTGCTTATGCTGAGATCTTTGCACTGTGACAATCTATGCTGTCAGTCCATGACATTCTTCTCTATCTGTTTTTTGTCTTTTCTTCTGGAACTTTCTCACATGCATATTTTCATTCCTGAACTTGAGTCCCATGATCTAAGAGACTCAGGGATTTCCTCCTGTTCTGATTCAATACTTACAGTATGCTGATGCTGTCCTGTTTGTAGGTCTGGGCAGTAGTGAGGCTGAACATATAGTCTCAATACACAAGCAAGCAAATACACCACACATGGGAGACAGTGCAGGCTGACCTAGAAAGAAAAAAAAAAAGTGATTTTAAAATCTAAAGAGAATCCAATTCTGTGGATACAATTTTTCTTTGCTAGGATAAGTTAGTTCTGCTTGATTTTCTGGTATTCATATTTATTTTGAAGTGCTAATTTAAAATTAGATGGCTTCTTAAATTTAGCAGTAGTGGTTTTTAAAATATGGTGATGTATTAAATGAGCAAAAAAAGCAGTAGATCACTGTAAGGAACCTAAAATAAAGTCATGCTTACATGATGCACAGTTATAATTCCAGAGAAAGCATTTGGGGTCATTGCAGAGAGCTTCCTGGAATCATCAGTTCACAGTGCAGTGGCAGCCCAAAGGCCCCAGTAAACTGCTGTGCATTATCAGGGACGGTACTGAGCACATGACAAAGCATGTTTTTGCCACTGCATGGAATCTTAGTACTGTATGAAGTTCTGGTCTCTGCAACACAAGAAGAATGTAGTGAGATAAAGTACAGAGAATGGCAACTCAGTGGTTAAAGGAATAGAACAGCTATTCTGAGAGATCTATTTTTAAAAGGTCGGATCTCTTGAATAAGGAGGCTAAGGCTGGAGTGGGATATGACAGACCTTGTTATTCTTCAAATCCCTGGCAGTAGAACCAAGGGGCATTTAGTAAGTCTGATAGGAAGTAAGCTGAAAAGAGATGAGAAAGAGCTTTTTCTTCTTATAACAGATAAAATCTTCAACTGCCATTAGCTCGGTCTGCTGCTCTGCTTTGCATTTGAAAGAAAAACCTGGTATAAACGTGGGCTGTGTTTCATACCAGTTCTAAACTGAGAAGATAAACAAAAGTATAAAGGGGAAGTGGAAGGATGAACTGTCTTCTCATGGGTTTAGCATGGGGCAGTGTCAGAGTCAATCTTTGTGGAAGAGGAGAATCAGCATCTCAGAACATTAGTGAACAGTGTGCACAAATCACTGTGTTTTTTTAAGGAGAAAGAACAATTCACATTTCAGCTGCATTAACGAGCAGAATTTAAACCCTTGTGAGTCTGTTGATCCTGAACTCTTCTCGTCTGAACTTAGTGAACTCATGCTATGTTCCATCTCCTTTTGTCTCCATCTGTTTGTTCCACAGCATTACTGGAAAAAGATCACATTATCAAATATTACTGAAGCTACACAATAATGTGTTGAGTAAAACTAGATGGAATGATCCCAGGGAATAGAGATATTAATAAAAACTTGCTGCATTTTTCACATAACAATGATATACCCTTATGGCTTCAGTTTTTTTCCCCTGATTATATTTGGGGAATATTTGCCAGCTAATGTATTGGATTATTTTTTCTGCTGCTAGTTAGTTATGTCACTTATTATTTTGTTACACTTTTGATTATAACAGGATATTATTTTCCCTTTCTGTTTAATTTGATCAGAGTTAAGAATGATAAGCCATGAATAAAATGCTTGGGGAGTATTCAGCCTGCAGAAATGGCATATGCTCATGTGCCAGACCAACTAAAAAGATTCCTACATCCAGCAGTGCCTCCTGGATGTAGTCTTGATGATGCTGCCATACCCTTTGCTTCCAAACACATAAGAGGAAAGAAATAACTAAATCGTCAGCTTAATAATATGGGACTAAAGTTATTCTCCCTGTCACACAGAAGCAAAGACAGTCTTTATGATTCCCATGGAAACACTGACTGCTGTGCAATGTGTTCTGCCTGTGCAAAGGTACAAGGTTTTTCAGCTCTGGTCAAAGTGACATTATACTGCACAAATACAGTAGATATATGATCTTAGCATCTCTGCCATACCTTTCTAAGTAATTTTTATTTCTTTATGAATTTGTGTTAATTTTATTCCATTGATGAGTGCTAATTTCTTATGAAACATTTTCATACTTTGAAGAAAATAAAATTTAATATCAGAACACAACCCATCTTTATACTATAAGGGGAGTCAGGCAACAAAAAGGGCTTCTGGATTTTCTGGCAGTCTCTGTTTGAAGTGTTGCTGTCAAGTGAAAAGACCCTTGTCTGGGCTGCTTTTTTCACCTGGTCAGAATTTTAAAAAGTCTAAGTGATAGCCATCATTTTCCTCAAATTTGTATAACTTGACATTTGTTTAGTGCTGCTGCAAATCCTGAAAAAATTACTCCCCTCAGACTTTTTACCTGTGACTGAAAATGCAAGTGGGCAGAGTCAAGTGTTCTGTTGTTTGAAAGGGGGAAGGAAAGACTTGTTTCTGGTTTTGCTCATTCTTTTTAGCATAGATACATTTTTTGAAGTGCCTTTCCAATTTGCTTTGCTCAAACTGAGAAGAGAACTAAGCCTTCAATAAGTGAAAACATAGAAATTGTAGAGCATTGAGGGGGGAAAAAAATAGATACCCTGATTACAAAATTAATGTTGGGTGTTTTTTTTTGATACTGTATATTTTTTGTCTTGCTCTTACTGATATGAATACCCATGGAGGTTGTGTACTTTACTTGTAATGGATGCATTATGCAGATTGCTCAAGGAACATCTATGGCAGGAAGAATATGGGGGAAAATACAGTAATGTCATATAAAGACCCTATTAATTTCTATTAATAATCTTTCTAGGATGTCCCCTGGCTTTGATACAAAATGATTTTTGCTTTTCAGTTTCTGGATTAATGACAATATAATATAGTAGAATAGAATAGTTGTAGAACCAAGCAGATGTCTTGTTCCCTGTCAATTTTTTCCGCCCAAGCTAAAGCCTCTGTTCAGTGTAATCCTTCATGTATCAAACTGCAGTGATATTAATTGCAAAATTCTATTGGAAAAAAAGTGAACTTTGTTGGTGCTACTTTTTTCCTACAGTCACATACACTTGTGCACAGCATATTTCTGTTGCTCATCTGGGCTTTTTAAATTTGTTTCAGCAAAGCTGTCCGAGAGGCAGTAAGGCAGCTTTCAAGAAGGTCTTTCAAGAATTCTGTTCTAGCTAACATATCTTAGACATGATAGAAGTACCTCATTCAGTGCTCTTGAGTGGCGAATAATGCACTTCCAGAGTAAAAAGAAATGAAGTTACAGTGAAAATACTTTTAATTGGCAAACTTAGGCTCTGATATTCTTAGTATTGTCTGTTCCTTATACATAAGATTTAGTGGTCATTATAAGTGCATAACAAACAGGTGCTTTATATGGAAACATCAGATGTGTAGCTTTATATGAGCTTTTCAACTGTTGAAACTTTCCTTCCACAAGAGAAAAAAAAAAACCCTGTGAACTTTGTTGCACAGAAATTCCTATTTCCTTGACACTAGAACATTTGTTAGAGTCCTGTGTTAAGGCAGAAATGTGGAGCTCAGTTCATAATGTGAGCCATGACTTGAAGTAATGCTACTAAGACTCAGTCATTGTACTTTTATTTCTTGTTAGGAAAATTGCTGCTTATGCTGAAGAAATTCAACACCTCTATGAGGAAATGGAACAGCAAATCAAAAAGGAGAAAGAGCAGTTTCTGTTGAAAGTGAGTGTCTCTTTGTTATTGTGGGCATGGATTCTGGTTCCCCTTTCAGTGGTTTCATACTCATTCTGGGTTTCAAAGCCCACAAAATGCATTTCACAACAGAATAAGAAAAAAACATATTTTCCCTCGCAGCTACTTTTGTACTGATCCAGTCTCTGCAGCTTCGAACTAAGTGACTTGTTGGATGAGAGGAACACTGATGTCCTGTACTCAGTGGCTGGCACACAGTAGCAGCTGGCATTGTTTTGGAAATCAGTTAAATTACAAACATCGTATTATTGGTGCTGCTGTAGGTTCAACTTCTGGTCACAATTAGGAAAAATGCTCTTGGAGGTTGTTCAGAGCAGCATCAAACCTTTTGAGTTCTATAGTCTCTGCTTTTTGAGAGGAGATAACAGTCTCACTGAAGAGCAACAAGAGATGATTCAAGTGATGGTAACTTCTGAAATCACCACAGCTATTTGAAAAATAGCAAATAGGTCAGACTCTTTTGTCACTGCCATGGTGCCTCCAGAACACCTGAAAATGAATTCCCTTTTCTTGCAAAGGCTTCTTTAAATCTCCTCTACTGCATTTGTAGTCTTTTCTTTGGATTTTTCTGTCCTGCTTTTTCTTGTAAAACAAGGAGACTAACAAGGACTTCCAGTATGCTTCAGGAAAGAGTAATTTTAGAATCATGGGTGGGAAGGCGTCTGTGGACCTCCTAACTTTCAGACTAGATCAGGTTGCTCAGGGACATGTCCAGTTAAATTTTGAGTATTGAAATGCTGGAGGTTTCTCAGCTGCTCTGGGTGGCCTGGGACAATCCATCATGAGCTACCGGCTCATGCCTTTTTGTTTTCTTGGCATCAGCCATATAAATGAAAGCAATACAGGGTTTCAGCAACATGATACACAAAATGTTGCCAAAATAGTGGTTATTGTCTCCATTCTCAATCAAATATGATATCCAAAACTTCCTTTTTTTCCCTAAATATATCAAATATTTTTTGTTTCCTGTCCATAAAAAAAAAAAATGGTGCTTTTATCAGCTGTCTTAGGAATCATTCTTTTTACTTGCCTCACACAGTAATGAACCTGACTCAAATTTTCAAGTTTTTTTCATTCCTAGCTGAGAGCAGTTTTTAGCAGTGGGTGAGATGAACCTTTTATATAAAGTTTGTGTGTCATCTGAAGGATAAAATGTATTTGCAACTTTGCCTGACAGCAGTTTTGTGGAAAAAAATAGTTTATATGCTCTTAATACCCCACAACTGAAGTGGTATTGAAACCCCTAAAACATCAAAGACTTTTCTGTAAGCAGTGATTGTTGGATCTCCAAATTAGCTGTATATTTGAGGTAAAGCCATTTCTTTCAGGCTTTTCCATTAAAGCTTCCCACTCAAGCTATTTACAGTGTAGTCAGCATTCACACTAAGGGTTGCCAGACACTGAAGAAGTATTGTTTCTTGGCATGACTAATTTGGGATCTGGGGGGATCTGGCTGTTAAATTCTTTCTCGAATGCAAAGTCTTACAAAGACTTTACAGCCTGGAGAGATGCATTGATGCCATATAAAGGGGAAATTATCATAGCTTGAATGAAGAGCAGCTCTTGAAGAATACATTTAAAGAAATTGGTAAGATGCAAATAAGTACAAATTGTAGCTATTTACAATACTTATTACCCTGCTGACTGAAGGTTATACAAAAGGGGCAGTTACTCTGTCTTTCTCACTTGGATATATATTCTTCTGCAGAAAAAGCCAATTATTATGCATTTGATTACCCCATTACATGTGCTGCTGAAGGGGAAATGCATGTAAGAACCACTGCTGTCTTGAGGGAATTTTTATTTTTGTTTAGAAGCATTTTCCTGGGGACCTTTGTGAGTAGAAGCCTATTGTGGAGGAATAGGACAGATTCTCAGCTGATACGTACTGCTGGAACCTGACTTTACTCAGAGGAGGTCTGACAATTTGTCTCAGCTGGGGAGTGTCTGAAGGAGTAACTCCATATATGACTGTGAGTTCCTAGTGATTGCAGGATTTTTAGATAATGGACAGGTTGATGTAACTGCAAAGTGAGAGGCAGAATGTGGAAGCCCCAATCACTTGTTTATACCACTGGAACATCTGTGACAAATTGTTGTTGGTAATGGATTTTAAACATGGCAGGTATTGTTTCTTTTTACCTTCAACCTGAGCTGCTGTACTGTATCGTGTATTTCCCATGTCAAACCTGATATCTTGTATCTGAGTTACAGTATGACTCCATAAGACTCCATAATACATTTGTCCAGGTTGTTTCCATTGGTGCATTCTCATCACTTCTCTGTGCCAGCATTGTCTAGTTAATGAAAACAAATGTGCAGAAATCTATTCACCCTGTTGCTGGGGTTTTTCCCAGTTTGTTTAGCTCTCAGAAGCAGCTCACTGCTGCAGTTGATGAACATTAATGCTTGTGTATAGGAGCATAAGGGTATATGTGGCTGGAAAGGAGAGGATACATTCTGGCTTCATTGGTTTAGATTGGCTAAGCTCCTAAGGCTCATGCCTAAGATAGAAGACTTCTGCCTGCATTTGTAGACTGTATGCCTACTCATGTACAATCAGCACATTCCGTAGCAACTGCAGTCTTTGGAGTTGCTGGGCTACACCAGTTTACAGAAGCTCAGAATCTTGATTCATGAGTGATACCATCCCTAAATTGAGTTCTACCCGTATCTCATTATTTTCACTGTGGAAAGCCTGTCTATTCTTTTCTTGCCTGATTCTTTTCCTCCTTTTGCTGATGCAGTTGTGCTGTTCTGTTAATCCATTTCCTCTTTGAATTTTGCAGGACACAGAGAGGTTTCAGTCCTACAGTAAGGAGCTGGAGTGCAAGCTGCTGTCAAAGGAACAAGAACTGGAACAATTGGTTCAAAAACAGAAAAGGGTACTAACTGATATCCTTCAGAGTTAAAAAATAGATAACTCTTATTTGTTCATGTGATTTTATTTAGGTACTATTTCAGGTCTCCAAGTTGGTGTAATGTTGTTCTGCCAAACTGTCACCCTCTGGTGCATTTGAAAGAGGTTAATTTTATTAAAATGTAGCAGAATTTCACTGTCTTCAATGTGCTAGGAACTGCCTTAATACCCAGACAGCTCAAGAGCAGAAAGCAATGATTTGTCTCTTGCAGTGTATACCTTTGCTCCAAACTTGTACCAACCACTCATTTACTTGTTTTGGACGATTCAGCACTATGAACTTGAAGTGCTTCCTCCTGAACAAACTGCTGCTGATAAATCTCTGTGATAACAGTTTTATAGCAGTGCATGGTTCTCTTGCATGGTAACAGCTTGTCAAATTCCCATATTAAAACCTGATGTGTTTTACTTCTTAAAATGCATGGCCTGCGTGGGGAACCAGAGTATTTCTGAACACGTGAACTTCCTGTAAAGTGTCTTCAGGGTCAGTGCAGGAAAGACTAGCAATAGGGAAAGGGATTTAAAGGGCTGAAATGGAATGCTGTAAACCCAATTCCCTCTGTAGAATATGATTATAAAATACATGTAAAAGTTTTTCCTAGCAGCAGTGCTTGGGAGTGCCAATCTTGAGAAGCAGAAGAGGGAAAGGGAAGGAAGAGGAAAAAGAAGTTTGAGGGCAGTTTCCTAGCTATATGTAGTATTTAGATCCTCTTCTGAGGAATGAATCCAGGTGCTGCTGAAACTGATGGGAATTGTAGAATTGTACTTGACTAAGAGGAGAGACAATCCTCTAGCTTACTATAATTATGCAAGTTAGGGCTATCCTGAGGGGTTGTCACAAGTCAAATGAAGCACATGATTGGTAAAAGCCAGCATGGATTTATCAAGGGGAAATCATGCTTGAAAAACCTGTTTGCCTTCTATGAGAAAGTCACCTGCTAGTTGATGTGGGGCAATCAATGGACACTAACTGGATTTCTCCAAGGCTTTTGCTAAGGTTTCCCACAGCATTCTCCTGGAGAATGTGTCATGGCCTGGGCAAGTGTTCCACACAGTGGGTGGGGAACTGGCTGACAGGAGGTATTGAGGGGTGATGGTAAGTAGCTCCTTTTCACACTGGCAACCTGGTACAAGTGAGGTCCAGCAGGGATTGATACTGGGCCCAAGGCTGCTTAATATTTTCTGAAGTGATCTGAATTATGGCATAAAGTGTACCCTGACAAAGTTTGCTGATAATACCAAACTGAGTGGGGAAGCGGACACTTTGGAAGAGAGAGCCAACCTTCAGGAAGACCTGCCTAGGCTGCAGGAATGGGCTAACAAGAATCTTAAGTTCAACAAACACAAGTGTAATGCCTGCAAAAACTTAATCCAGGAGTGCAGAACAGGCTGGGATCTACCTGGCTGGGGAGCAATTCTATGGAAAGGGACCTAGGGCTCTTGGTGGACATCAAGCTCAGTATGAGTGAACTGTGTGCTGCTGCAGCAGAGAAAGGCAACCAAGATGCTGGGTTGTATCAACCAGCAGGAATTATTCCACTCCACTCAGTGCTTGTCAGATCACACCTGTAATACCATGTTCAGTTTTGGTCCCAGCTATACAAAATAGATGTGGGCAGGCTGGAGAGGTTCCAGGGAAGGGTCACAAAGTTGATTAAAGGACTAGGAAGCCTGACATGTAGGGAAGAGCTGAGAGAACTGGATTTGTTCAGACTTGAGAAAAGAAGACTTGGAGGGGGGCTATGAAAAAGGCGGACATTCCCTTTTTACAAGGAATCATATGGAAAAGACGGGTGATGGGTCCCTGGGAGACTTTGATTAGACACAAGAAAAAAACTTTTCACAATGAGAACCATCAGCCTTTGGAATAAACTCCCCAGGGAAGTGGTGGATTCCCCAATATGCGACACTCTTAAATTCAGCTGGACAGGGTGTTGGGCCATCTTGTCTAGACTGTGTCTTTGACAAGAATGGTTGGAACAAATGATTCTTGAGTTCCCCTTCCAAACTGGTGTTCAGTGATTCTATGAAGTTTAGCTGATGTGAAGAGTGAACTAAAAGGCCATTCCATAATTGAAATCAACTGCCTGCTGTTAATTACCCTTGTTCGGTACAATCATGAATCAGAATAAGTGTGGTTTTATGCAGGCTGTTTACCACACTGCAGCACTATAGTGAAATAATCTATACTTGGAAGATATCTGTGGGGGCACATAGATCAGAGATTTTTAGTCTGAAGCTAACTGCAAAAAAATACAAGAAATTACTTACTATAATTTTATACTGCTTATATTTTAATATTTTCCTTTGTTTGTTTTTGCTTTAAAGTGATGTTTAAAACAGCTATCAATCAGTAATTCTGTAAAAACCTTTTTGTGTGTTTTTTTAAAGTATGTTTTTTCTAAATTTGGCATAAAGCTCACAGAAGCTATTCAAAGACTTACACTTAATTTTAAGCCTGATATAATCAAGCAATACAGGCAACAGTATCAGGAAGTCTTATCTTATGATTATTGTCTACATTGCCATTGTCTACTATTGCCTATCTCAGAGGACATAAAACAATGTCTGTGCTATTTTTATGAGTATTATTTTTAATCTGATTTTATATTTTGCTTTTCTATTCAATGCATTGCTTATTATTAATAATATCACTGTGATTTTTAGTTAATTTGTAATTTCTATTATTATTTCCCCTATCCTTTTATGGATTTGCATGAATCACAACAAGGGTGCTTTTGAAGGACAGGATCTTCATACTACCATAAAAATTAAACTATACCATTTTATTTTTATGGAACAGAAGCTGTGTTAGACTACTGGCATTCACTATTTCTGATGACGTGATGAGTGAGATAATTTTATTCACATGATTGATGACAATTGAAACTTTTGTCATTCAGCCAGTTGATTGGCCCATTGTTAATCTGATATGCAGTATTTGATGGTTTTGGTTTTTTTGTTTCTGGTTTATCAACCTAACCTGTGGATTTTAATGCGCTACTCAGTGTAGTTATTGGCAGCATTTTCTACATATGTTTTTCTAATTTCTAATGAACTTCTCTGAAAGTGACATTCATCTTTATTCAGATCTGGTTTTGTAGTACTATGTCCCTACTAATTTTCTGGTATTACTTTTCATTCACCTGGATATCCGTGTGTGCTGTCTAAGGTTTGCCTTATCGAGAGATCACTGTCACTTTTGCCTCCTCCTCTTGCATGAAAATATGCTTTGATAATTAAATCTGTTCTTGCAGACAGTAGTGGGAGCTTGATTGCATTAGAACTTTCATGCTTGATTTTATGAGAGAATGTCTTGGGAGTAATACAAGTGCTTTTTTCCAAACTTCATTAATAAGTTGTTTTTGTTTTTTTTTTTTTTCTTTTAATGCAATGTAATTATGCCTGTGTTGGAAATTATCAAAAATGTGAAAAGGAACTTCCAAACCAGATGACTTCATTGTTGTTTCTGCTGACATAGTCAGAGGGATTCTCCCTTATGAGTGTCTCCTGCCTGGCATGACTGGAATATGGGTCTGATTCCATGTTGACTGGCCAAGATTCTTTGTCTAGGGCTTTTTGCTGACTGCCATGATCTTGAATTTTCAGCTTGCACTTTATGGCTTAGATAATACGCAGGGTGTTCTCTTCCCTTGTTCCTCAAGGGGTGTGTGATGGAATGTCTCAGAAGGGGGCACTGTGGACAGGGTATGTCCAGCATAACATCCAGGGCACAGAATCTTGTATGCGGAGATGGAATAAGTTTGGACCAGGTCTGGAAGATTGAGATGGAATAATTGTTTTGTTTTGGGTTTTTTTTTAGGACATTTTACATCCCTTAAAGAGCATACATAAAATAAAATAAAACTTCTATATTTTTAGGTCAGCAGTGTCTTCTCTAATACAAACTTTTGCTTTGCCATCTAAATTTTCTTAGTTAGCGAGGGAGAAACAGGTAGAACTTCATACACTAGAGACCACTGTCATCTGCTGTTACCTGTTTCAGAGGGAAGGTGTATCTTTCCTTTGTACTTTGGAGAGTGAATATAAAAGTGAATAAAAAAGCTCTTAGTTTTTAGACAGACCTCTGAATCACTCTGTGTAGGCCTTATCTTTGTGGGAAATGGTCTAAAATAGCACTTGTGAATATCAACTAAGTGCTGATAATCTGTAGCACCTTTTCTTATGGTTTTTCTTGGTGCATTTTTGAACTGGATAAAATTCAGTCATAGAGTGGAATGGCTTTGTTTTTGTGTAACATAATTATGTCTGTATAAAGAGCAATGGAAGAGCACCATATGTGCTTTATTCATATCTTGGCTTTGATAGAAATAGCTTCTCTATTCAACTAACCTCTAAAATTTGAATTGAAAGCCTCAAAACCAAGATGCCTTGGTTGGTTATAATGCTTTCTGCCCTCTTTTCTTCCACCCCAGCTAGAGCATCAATGTACAGAACTCCTCAGTGGCAAAGAAGAAACCAAAGTAGAGAACACCAAGCTGAAGCTGACTAACCAGGAGCTGTTGAAAGATCTGGAGAGAACATCTCACGAACTAAGCCTGGCTCAACAACAGTTAGAGGTGCTTCAGAAGGAGGCATCAAGACTACATGAGGAGAAGGAAATGTAAGTCTCCAGCTGCAGTAGTTCCAGTGCATTTGCTTAGTGTGCCAGTGAGCCTCCTTCTCAGGGTATTCAATGCAGTCATTTAAGCTTGTGTCATAAGCAGAAGCCACCAGCAAAGCCCCGTGCAGTTCTAGCCATTTCCCCCCAAGTAATTCAGCATGCTTTCTGTAGTATATCTGGCTTCTGCAGAATCTTTTTCTATGTGTTCAACATATCAGTGTTCTGCCCCTGCCATTTGTTGAGGGTATTTGGAATTAAAAATCAGTTTAATGTCTTAGCTTTGAAATACCAGTGGGATTCCTTACAGATATTACAGCTGCGGCACATGATGCTCCATCCTACTCAATACTATCTAAAACTTGGTTCTCAGAATGCACTCTGGCTGTGAGTCACCAAGGATCTACTTTTTTCTTCATCAAAAGTATGCCTAGTACATAATTTCTAACCGAGGAGCCTGACCAGCAAGGTAAAACATAGCTTATCATGGTTAGCCAGCGAGGTAAAACGTAGCTTATCACACAAAGCCTAATAATTTTGGGGATTCCAGTTCAAATTTGTGGATTTCAGATTCTGACTCTAAATAAAAAAAACCAAATCAAAACAAGAACATTCACAATTTGTATTTTGAGGGATAGAAATGACCTTTAAGTGACATATCAATCTACCTGTCTTGCCTCCAGCCTTCTGCACAAAGCAGAAGTTATACTATCCTGAAGCTGTAATTGGCAGAAATGTTCACTGAAGTCCATTTTAAATAAATGCTCAGGGATCTGTAAAACCCTCTCACTACCAGTGGAGAGCACATGAATGCCAGACATATCTAGCCAGACTCCATACATTTCAGCAATGAACTGCATAACTCAGAGCTTTTGCTGTTTGACATATTTCAGGGTAGAGCAGAACATGTTCAAATGTCATATTCTTTTTCTCTTAAGCTTTATGCCAAACTCTGCTTAGTTATTACATATTTATTTTTTTCTTGAGGGTTTAAATGATGAACTAGTTTGATAAATTATTATTATGGAATGGCCACCATGTTTAGAACACACTATTTTTAGGTTTGCATGTTTGATGTGTGTTTTGGAAGTAGACAGTAGAAATATTCCTCCTCAAGGTGGTTTGTTTCCTCTTTGAGGCTTCTCTTTTCAGATCCAGAGCAAAGACTATGGAATGATCTGATTTTAAAGCTACAAAGGAAATCTGCCCAGTGGTCAGACTGATGAATAACACTACTGCATTTACAAAGCACTTTGGATTCAATAGTGGTTTATGGAATTAGAGTTCAGCCCTACTCAACTGCACCTGCAGTGTTGCTTTAAACATCTGTATCAGTCTGGTAAGACCTGAGCTGTTGAAGCAGGTGTAATGTTCAGATGATGCACAGGAAGAACCTGAGGCTTCACTGAAAGGCAAAAAAACCCAAAACATTTAAGGCCAGACACCAAATTGCATTATGTCAAAGTAAATGGTGTTAAAAAGGCTGCATAGCTGTCAGGAATTGGAAAGAAACTGTAGGGATTGTAGATGTGTGTGAGCCTGACATATGGTTCCAGCAGCAAGATAAGCTCTGATTTTGGATAAAATGTTACCTGTTTTTTAATGACCATGAGTGAGAAGTATTTCAGCAATGTATCTTTTCTGAATGCTCCAAGTGCCAGTATTGACATATATTAAGCTCTCTGGATGAAGAAATAAAAAACCCATATCTTTTAAAAAAGAACCTCTACTCCTTCCTCTGCTAACTCAAACTGCTGTGGTACTTTAGGCCTTGTATTGAAAGTGAGTAAACATTCATGCAGAATATAACCTACAGGTTTGAAGAAGCTGAAATCTCTAATGTAGATACTCCTAAGGGGAAGCATTTTAGCAGTGTTCTTACCATGGTTAGAACAATTTTTTTTCCCTTTTATTACAGGGAGGTGTACCGAGTGACAGAAACCTTACAGAGAGAAAAGTCAGGGCTACTGAAGCAGCTGGATCTTTTAAGGTAATGCAGACCTTACTTTCATTCTAAAGAGGTACTTTAAAGGATGCAGTTGTGTTGAAATATGTACTGAGTGTAGATATCCAGGTGCTGACAGCCTCTGTGCCAGAGAGAAAAGGCCAGGGCTGCCCCTTGCTAACACACAACATAGGGCACAGCAGAACGCCACAGCCTCTGTAAGAAAGAGAAGCAAAGCACTTGTGAGAGGGGAGTCAGAAAAAATGTGTGAGAAAGCCCTTCAGGCACCAAGGTCAATGAAGAAGGTGTGGTAGAAGGTGCTTCAGGCACTGGAGCAGAGAGTCCCTGGTAGCCTGACAGAACCCATACAAGAGCAGGCTCCTGGCAGGAGCTTGGCCCATGGAGAGGAGCCTATGCAGGAGCAGGTTTTCTGCCAGGAACTGTGGGCCATAGGAGACCCACACTGAAGCTGTCCATTTGTGAAGGACTGTGCCTCATGGAAAGGATCTGTGATGGAGCAGTTTGTGAAGGACTGTAACGTGTGAGGGAACCCACACTGGAGCAAGAGAACAGTGTGAGGAGAAAGGAGCCACAGATAAAAGCTGGTTTGGACTGACCACAAACCCCACTGTTCCCCATGCCTCTGTGCCAGTCAGGATTGGTAAGGAGGTAGAAGACCTGAGAGCGTAGGAGTGAAGTTGAGCCTGAGAAGAAACGGGGTTGAAGAGAAGGTGATTTTAGTTTTGGCTTTGTTTCTCATCATCCTAAAGTTGAGTCTGTTTGTCTGTAATGGTAGTCGCTAAGTAATCTTCTTGTCCTTGTCTTGACCACAAGGTTTTCCCTCTTATTTTCTTCCCTTGTCGTATTGAGGAAAGGGAGTGAGAGAGTGGCTGACTGCACATCTGTCAGACAGTCAAGGTCATGCCACAGGATAATGTCACAAAAGATAGCAAAAATGGTTACAAAATACTTTTTTATGCCCTTTTCTGGCATATGGTAGAAGGCAGAACACCTGAAAGGTATGCTTTGTTTTGGCAATTCAGTATTGCAGGACAGTCTCCTTTCCAAAAGTCAAATGTGAAATGGAACAACAGTGAACTGTTCTAAGCTGGTTCTGGGGCAGAAGCCTGGCTGCAGGAGATGAAGTGTGCTAAAAGGCTCTGTTGTTTCTGAAGCAGTAGGAGTTGAGCCAGAGTAAATGTTCTTTCCCCATAATGCTTGTTTGAAAAACGTTATCAAAATAAAGTTAGCTAACATTTCTCTTTATTGATAGGCTTCAAAGTTTGGAGCTATGTTCAGGCAGCTGTAGCCTTCTCATTAACGTGCAGCAATGTTAGGTTTTGTTTGCTCAGTAGTCAGTTTGTATAAGCTGTACATTGCACCTGCCTTCATTGACTGCACTTCCTTCGGGAGGCCTCATTTTAAAGTTACCTAAAAATTTCACATGCTTGAGGGAAGGCTCTTATTTTGTAGTGTGTTTTCTATAGGCCACTCTATGTGGTGTGATCTTGCCTGCTGCAGGTAATAGGAACACAGGTAGAAACACCTGACAACAGAGGTTCTTTCTGCTCACTCAGGCTATAGTGGCTGCTCATTCTCTTTTTGTGGCCAGGCCAGAAACAGATGAAGACAAAGGATGATATACTAAGTAGGTGTATCGTCAGGTCTGGTCAGAGCTTGCTGATTGCCCGAAGTCTCAATTTCTTGACATTTTCATTGTTTCTGCATAAAGGATGGAAGATGGATGTTCTCCTAGGGAGACTTTTCCATGGCAGCCACAACTGTAGCCCTCAGAGGTTCATAACTGGCCTTCACAGCTGTCACCAGATGAACAAGTGATGGTGTTCATTACACCCTCTTCAGATTAAGACATCGTCTTTACTGTGAAAATCAAACATTCTAATTTATAGTAAGTGAAGGCACATTGACTAGAACTGATTTCTATGTGTTAAGGCATTTGTTTAGATAAAGTACAGAATGAGGTCCAGATACCATCTGGCTTTAATCAGCCCTACTGGAGAATCAATAGCCCAGACAAGGAACTGGCTGTGGGGAGAATATAAATAAAGAATGATCAAAGTTTTACACTGCCAACTGTCCAATCTGTCCGTTAGTGTGGAGCAGAAAAGTCAGCAGTTCTAAAACTTGGCCTCAGTGATTCTTTTGTTCTTTTTACAGAGAGATGAACAAACATCTCAATGATGAACGTGACATATTTTTACAGGTAACCAACTGTTATTTTCAAACCCAGTGTTGAGCAAACACATATTAGAACAGCCTCAAAGAAAGCGGATCAGAAGGCTGTACCAGAGATAGACTTTTGTGCTACTTAAATCTTGCCCCATTTTTAATTTGTATTATCTTTTATTCTCACTTTGAAACGGATTTTTAAATTTGCTGAACATTTTTCAGAGCTACATGTTCAAAATTATAAAGTTGGGGCTATCTGGAGAGAGATTAATGTGTTTTAGAAGAAACTAAGAATGCAATCATGAGAGGATGAAATAATCTAAAAATTTAACAATTAAATTGTGTTAATCTGTTTAGTCAAGGGTAGCTAATATCCTGAAACATTTATACAACAGTACAATAACTGAGTACCTGAATACCTATTGGTACTGGTTAAGAGCAGATCATATTAAGAGCAGAGAATGGGCCCCTAAGAAGTTCCAGAATCCTGGTGTAAGGAGAGTAAGGTCACTTAGTTTACAATTGTTTGTGTTCTTAGTCCTACAGGAAGCTGCTGGTGTAAAAAATATATCTATTGACTTTTTTTCCATGAGATTATGCTGTTTCGTTGTGGTCCACTCAGTTTACAAAGCAGATGACCTCTTGCAGGATCTGGAGTTTCACTGTTGTGATTGTTTATCAGTCAGGATTCTGAAGCATTTATACCTGTAGGATTTTTTTTTCTTTCATATGCATTGCATTATTTAAGCATTAGGAATGAGGGCAGTTAACCATAATGAACAAGAGTAAATTAGTAAGAAGTATTCTGTATTTCTGCAGAAACGCAAAGCAAGTGTTCCAAAAGCCAGCTGGAAGCAAAGATCAGGGTCTGTCATTGGGAAATACTTAGAGGGGAAGATGCTGCCTAACAGGTAAGAACTTCTTTTTCATGTGTTCTCTCTTTGAGTATGATGAGGCTTATAGAAAGAAAATGAGGAATGTTTTCTTTCTGATACCTTTGGACTTCTCAAAGCATGCATTTCTAAAGTGTCTATAAGTTTGCTGTGCTCATTAAGAAATTTGAAAATAAAGTGACAAGTTCTAGCATAAAACTGCAAAGGCAAGGGATTTCCCCATTGTGGATGACTATATGCTGGGAGGCACAAAAGCTGTCCCATTACCCCATGTTAATGGGTGTGGTTTCCTTGGTAACTTCCTGAAAGGGTCCATCTCCTGTCACTGCAGAGAATGGCAGTCCTGTTGTAAAGTATGAGATGTGCAACTAGTAAAACACAGAGAATTTAATTCTCAACTGTGTGGTTGAAATCAGCAGGAACAGGATGGCAATCTCAGTGAAACACTAGCACTTCCTTTGAGACAAGAGGAGCTGGAAAGTCTTAGTATTTCACTGTGAAATAATTTCGTTCGCGAAGACTGGCCATGTT
The DNA here is from genome assembly GCA_035041135.1 of Platyrinchus mystaceus. NCBI lineage: Eukaryota > Metazoa > Chordata > Aves > Passeriformes > Tyrannidae > Platyrinchus > Platyrinchus mystaceus. The sequence continues at coordinate 28,597,060 of JAWWLV010000001.1, read as the reverse complement.
AAAAAATAGCTAAGACAATGACCCTGCAGGCAGAGGGTCATGAACTCTAAGGAGGGAAAGCTTTCAGAGGTACAGTTCAGTATGTTCAGTACTGAGAAGTGGAGCATCATTGGAGAAGCAGTTATGGCACAAAAAATCATGCTAAAATTTAGGTGGGAAGGACCTCTGATTTCTCCACTGCAGGTCAAGCAGGTCCAACTCCTTAGCTAGCTAAGGTTGCTCCGGGCCTTGTTCATTTGAGTTTTTGAACACCTGGATGGAGGTCCCACAGCCACTTTGAGCACCTGTTCTCTTGCTGCAGCAGTCTCTTGAAGGAATTTTGTTCCCTGTGTCTAGTTGGCATTTCTTTTATTTCAGCTTGTATCTGCAGTCATTGCACACACCGGAGAAGACTCTTATATTTTATCTACACTCCTCCTTCTGTTGAATCCCCACTTAGCTTTTTTTTAATCCATATTAAAGAAACCCATGTCCCTCCTATCTGCTAAAGAGAGAATTAGGTTACACATAGAAAGGATCTGGACTGGGGGGCTGTTTTATTCCTCCAGAATGAAGGTGGGGAGTGGCAAATGAGAAAATCACAGTAGAGAAACTTCAGCTACTCCATGAGGTTAGAATTGATGTTAATCTCATGTCTAATTCTGCTTCAGTAGACATTGGACTGAATCTACTATGCCTGCTGTGAGTAGTAAAAAAACATGGGAGATTAAATTCAGTTACACTGGAATAAAACATTAGGAACAGAGCTCCAGTATGTTTTTGTGGTGTACTTTCTTTTTTTCTCTGTCTAGCCATTCATTTGAAGAAGATGATATTTTCAGTAACTCAAAGAGAAGGAATTCTGCTGGACTGAATGGAATTCTCTCTGAAGAGCCTGATGCTGGAGTCACTGGAGGAATGTCTAAAACATCACGTCTCCGAAGAATAATATCAATTGAAGAAGACCACCTACCCCAGCTTCTTGACAGGCTGGTTGATAAGCAGCTGAACAGATGGACTGGGGAAGATGACAGTACTTCTGAGATGGAAATGCGTAAGAAAAACACAGATCAATCAATGGAACACTCACCTTCATCTTCTAGAGAGCAGCCTGTAGGGAAGGAAGCACTGTCAAATGTAAGAGGATGAAGGGAATCTCACCTTGAGTATAGTGTGAAGTTCTGGAGCCTATGATTTAAGGAGGATGTGAAGGTCCTTGAATGCATTCAGAGGAGGACAACAAAGCTGGTGACAGGGCTAGCATGTGCTGTGAGGAGAGACTGAGATTCTGGGCTTGTCCAGTTTGGAGAAACGGAACCTGAAGGGCAACCCCTTTTCTCTCTAGAGCTCCTTGAGAAGGGGAAGTGGAGAGGGAGGTGCTGATCCCTTCTCCCTGGGATCCAATGATAGGATGTGTGGGAATGGTTCAAAGCTGCTTCAAGGAAGGCTCACACTTGATATTAGGAAACATTTCTTTACTGAGAGTGTGATCAGACACTGGAACAGGCTTCCTAAGGAGGTGGTCCATGCTCCAAGCCTGTCAGTGGATAAGAAGCATTTGGATAAGGCCCTTAATAACAGGCTTTAACTTTTGGTCAGCCCTGAAGTAGTCAGGCAACTGGACTAGATGATCACTGTAGGTCCCATCCAACTGGGACTGTTCTGTTCTTTTCTATTCTAAAGGACCTTGGAAAGCATGAAATGGTGTTGATGGGTAATGTGTTATTCTTAGAATCTGAAATTATTTAGTTTTCTGTTTTTAAGTTGAAGCATGACAAAATAAGCCAGTGGGAGATGGAAATATACTGCAGATAAGTGTTGGAGGTGGTAACTGCAGACAATGTGTGCATAGACTTATGTCTGAAGGACTGTTTAGGAAAAGTGAAGTTAAGCCTTGTAATAGATGACACAAAAAGATCCACTGAAAGGTAGCAATGGTCTTAAAAAAGAAGCAAGATTTTTTTTTAAAAATTGTTTGTTTGTTTGTTTTGCTACAAAGTGGTATTTCTCATATTCTGATACTTTTGAGTCAGTTTTGGTAGCTGTTACATTATCTGGGAAATAATGAGAGAAATATCATTACTTTTTAATTATTTTTTGAAAAGACTTTTAATTAGTGAGTAGAAATCTGATATTTTTTTCAGCTCCAGCTTGTATATGCATGTTAGCAATGAATTCACAATGCGGTAATAATCCTTAAAACAATATGCTAGAAGGAACATTTCTTATGAGTTTAAAGTTCTGCTTGCATTGCTATTGCTTCAGAGCTAGTTGTGCTTATTTTCTAATTTTAGTGTCATTGTTAGGTATTACTCATTTTTAGATTCTTGAAGCACATATTAAAAAGATTAAAGTATAGGAAAAATAGGTTTGCTTGGTCATAATTATATAGTTCTTTTAGAAGAAGCAAGCATATCTTAAAAATTATGGTAGAATTATGCCATGGTTACATAATAACTTCTAAATGGTACCTTTTAATAAAAAGTCTAGGGTACAGAACAGAGCTTCATCTTTTTAAATTATTTAATTCAATGCATGCTTTTTGCTTGCTGTATGACTTATTTCATATTGGATTTTCAAAGTATGGCATCATTGGACTGTAGGAGAGCAAAAGTCAGGTACCTCATCCTGTGCAGCTGAGACAAACTGCTCTGTTTCAGCAGTCATGCCCCTTGAAAGCACATCCTCTCAGCTAGGTAGGAACTAGATCTTGCTTCTTATTTTTTTTTCCCAGAAACAGTTGACAGCAAGCAGTCAGGGAGTGGAGAGAAGAAACCATAAAATTTCTCACACCTAGTAGTTGAAAACATTTTGTTTCAGTTTTTAAAGAAACGCAGTGAGGGTAAACATGAAGTTAATTTCCAAACATGAAGCTAATTTCCAAAGGTTACTTGGAACTGGGAGTTTGGGAATTCCTTGTTTGCTTTCTCTCTATGAAATGCCAGTGATTTAGCCTAGCTTTTAGTTTGGGTTGGGGTTTTTTGCTTGCTTTTTGTTTGGTTAGTTTTTTTAAAATTTAGTTTAAAAAACCCCCAACAACACAGCAGCATACTCCTTTCTGGTAAGCTCTGTCCATGTGGCACTGAAGTACATGCATGGTTCTCTTGGCCTGCCAAGGAGTATTCAGTTGATGGCATTTCATTGCTTAGGGCAGTCTCCGTGCTGTGTAAGTGTCTGACTGCTGCTGTTTGGTGTGAGTAGTGCATTGTCTCCTTCCATACATGCTGCAGCTGCAGTCAGATGAATTTCTCATACAACTTTCTGTTTCCTAAATGATGGCTCCCTGGTTAGTAAGTATTTTGAGGTCAGCTGTGCATGTAATGCTCAACTGGAGCTGAAGAAAACTTCAGAGAAAGGTAACTCCCAACTTGGGGCATCATGAGTTATGAGGTGTGAGTCTCAGGGCCACATATCAACTAGGCTGTCTTCTGTAGCCAGTCTTTCTCTCTCACATTTTGCTGCCCAAAAGCTGTGCAGTATAAAGATTGTAGGATCTAGAAATACCTGTGCAAAGGGGGCAGAATGATTCCTTGCAGTTGTGTACAATGGCTTTGTACTACTTCATTCCATGATCTCATTGCTTACTATACGGAACTCGGGCTCCTAGCTGCTGGCATTAAGCCTTCTGATTCACCACATATTCTCAGTAATTTAGCTGCTAATCCTTTATGACCCACTGCATCTTACAGGTGAGTAGAACCAATGTCTGTACCAGCCAGGTACTGGCCAGCAACTGCCACTTTATCTGGGGGTTGACAATCGGGTAGAACATTCTTCTGAGTGGCTGTACAGATGAAGCTGCAGTTAGCATTAGCAGAAATGTGATTGGGAAAACACCTGAAGGAACCATAATGGGAATTAAAGCAAAATTTTCTATCCAAAACCTCTTCCTGAGATGCAGTTCCTCTCGGGAAGACTTTTTCAGACGGCATTGTAAACTAAATTAACATTCTACTGCTATTCCATTTTCCCATCAGCACTTCGTTGAAGCAGACTGTGAAACAGCTTATCCCTTAGTATAGTGTTCAGATGCAGGTTTATAAACAAGTTTGATTATTATTTTCATCAGTGGAGTTGATACATCTCAGTGAAAAATGACTTCTTATGCTGGGAGTTGAGCTGAAGGCCTTTGAGTCTTTGAGTCTTAGTTCTACTGAGGTGTGTATGACCACTAGGGACAAGGTATTACAGGTCATGTAGTCCATGTATTTAGTTATTGTTCTCAGAAGAACTGTGAAAATGCTGCCAAGCTGATGATTGTATGTTAACTTTTTTTAATTTCCCAGAGCACACAGTCTAATAAGCCGGGAATGTTTTTCAGCAGAACTGAAGATGTGCTTTATATAAATGTATGTGTACTACTAGTAGCCTGTAGTTGCAGTGGGGTTTGGGATTTTAATAGAAAAGGAGAATAAGAAACCTCTGTATAGTTTTAATGGGCTATTAGCCCATCTCATGAAAGAGACATGTACTTTTGTCCCCAAAATTTACAGCAGTGAATGATTTTTATTTTTTTTTTCATACTAAGGAAGACAGCAGCTTGAGGTTTTGTTGTTTGGGTTTGTGTTCCCCATCAAGTGCAGCACTCTGTTTTTGCTTTCTATAAGCCTTCAGTATATTTGTAGAATACATTTCTAAGCCCAGACTTCAATGTCTCATTCAAAGGACTGTTGGGCTGTGAATTCAGTTCTTATGTCTTCATGAAAGCAGCAGTCTTGAGAGTTCTGCACCTCAAAAGACTGGCAGAGGTCCTTTCCCTCCCTCCTTTCCCTCCTCACAGCCCCCAGCTCAACATACTAATGCAAGGACCATCATGATCTTGCTCTCTTTCTGCAGCATTGAAAACAAACTTTCAATCTCCCTTTTCCTTCACCTTTACATGAAATGGAAGAGATCAGCTAGGGCACCCCAAGCAAACCAGCCGGTGCTACAGTGTTCTTCCCTAAGCAACTCCTGATCTACATACAAAGCAATAATGACCTACTTGACAGAGGATATAAATATTCTCTCCAGCATCCACTTAGCTTAGCCTGCAGTAAACAGGACCTGGATAAGCAGAACAAATAGTTGTTCCTTCTTATTAAAAAAATGACAGAAACATAGCTGAATGTTTACAGCCTGTTTAACTGGTCTAATTTTCTCTATGTCTCTCTCTTTCCCCCCTGCTTCTGCCTGTGATGTTGAACAGATGTAGAAATGCAGTAATCGGGTGGAAGCTCTTGGCTCCATGGTAGCAGCAGAGAGAAGAATCTGGTGGCATAAGCCAAAAAATTATGACTTTTCTTCTGTTATGTTGATGATGATGAGCTGCTTCCTCTGTGTCATTGGTATAGGGTGAAGCTACTGAGCGGAGCTGTGTGAAGCTTTATAAATTTTGATTTGTGGCCATGAACATAAACTGTTTTATTTTGGCAGTTTCATTCATTTTTCAATGCAGTGTCATGCAAATGTTCATATTCAGTATACTTCCAGAGCTCAGTGCAAATCACTGCACTTCAAATAATCTGGAATGATGCATAGCAAACATCTGAAATGCTGAGTTATTTTAAGAAACAGAATATTGCTTCATGAGTAATGGAGAACATGATAGGATTTAAACTATTCTTTTTCTCAGCCTCAAACTGAAGAGGCAACAAGATTTATAGAACAGTTTGAGACTAATTTTTGCTCTTACTTGAAGGAGGAGAGAATAAACTCTGTCCCAGAGCACTTATTCAAGATTATTTTTGTGGGCAATTCGAGTGTGGGAAAGACTTCATTCTTAAGAAGATTTTGTGAAGATCGTTTTTTCCCAGGCACAGCTGCTACTGTAGGTAAGTTTAAGAAACATTATTCCTATTATTATTTTTGTTCCAACAGTACTTAGCAGCTTCTGCTGAGATAGGCCCTGTATTATAAAACAGAAGCATACAGATGTTATATGAGTAGGACATGCAAAGTGAGTTCTCCTAAACTGGGAAGCAGATAATTGATGGAGATGTGAAATCCTGGCAGCACTGAAATAAATCAGAAAAATCCTACTGATTTCAGTGAAGCTGGAATTTCCTTTTAGATCTCACTATTCTGAAATGGATATCCTGTCCTCCTACTGGTTTGGAACAGAGTGGGTCTCCAGAGTGTTCTGCCATATTGAATAGGTTTATTACCAAAAAGCATCTCAGATGTTGTATAAGTAGGACATGCAAAATCCTAGGTGCCTGTGAGCAAACAGTTGAATTCTACCCTGCTATCCTCTCCAAATTAATCCAGTCAGAAAGAAGAGCCTAGGCACCAATTAGCCTGACCCTTGATGCTTACTTCAAGGTGAGCTTAGTAATTTCCTGGACTTCTAGGTTTTCATTGACTACATCTTTATGAACTGGAATGGGAGCTTAGACACCTGTATGCAATTGTCTGTTCATATATCCTATAGACCTATATGCTATATCTTATCCTTGTTGTTTTGTAAGTGGCTAATACACTTCTCTAGACTCAGGTCTTACACAGCATGTGCAAGTTTTCCAAAAGAAAAGGAGTGAGTCTGACCTTTTTGATCTTTTGGCTGGTCATCCAGGGTTCTTGCAAAGAAAATGGCAAGAAAGTATTTGTCATAGTTTTGATTTTTAATGTTCACATCAATGAGTTTTATAGGCGTGGACTATGGCTGGCAAGATACAGGCAGCTGAAAAGTCAAGTGAACAATCTGGAGAAGAGTGTTCTCATTGAATTCCTACAGAACAGTTCAGATTTCTTCCCTTGAGATATAAGCAATGGATATGTCCTCCATGTAGATTTTGTAATTGTCTGTTGAAGGAATGCAGGTGTAGATGCTTTTTCATTACTGCCAGTGGCAAAAATCCCACTGATGTGGAAAATAGCCCCAAAGAAATGGTTGATGCCCTACTGAGATCCCTTCCAATCTGAATTATTCAATGATTCTGTGATTTTGTGATACAATACACTGTGATACAAGAAAATGCAGATTGTCATTAGGAGAAAGTAGTGACTGATTGACATTTAAGACTCTAATTATTGTTATAAATATCCAGAAGATACTTACTTACGTCTTCACAGGTTAGGGAAATTGGGAGAGGATTCATTTAAAAGTTTAGAGAAATTAATTTTTAGCTCACTTCCATTTAGACCCTTAATTAGGGGACTAATGTAACTGTAGTGAGCTCATTTTCTATATTCTGAACAGGGTAGGTAGGAGGTTCTCCACGTGTTCCGTCCATTTATCTTCAGCATTTCTCTTAGGTTCCATCGTCCCCTGTGCTGTGCCTTGTGTTTTTCCACATACTGTAGAAGGTGCTTATGTGGTTAGCTCCGACTAAACTAACAAATTTCATACAACTGAAGTTATACAGCATGAATTCCAAGGTAAATGGCTTGGACTGCTGTGGACTGTCAAATGGACCCTTGACTCATGTTCCCTGATTTGGAAATTGACTTACCTTACAGCTTTTACAAAATTGAACTATGCTATTAACATTCATTATTTTATTACTGAAGAACTTGGGGCAAATAAAAGCTCTCATTGTCCTCTGATAGTTGGAGACTATAGACATAATTCTTAGAGACAACTTACCTTGCATTTCTGTTGTAGGTGTGGATTACAACGTGAAAACTGTCACAGTAGATAATACCCAAGTAGTGCTGCAGCTCTGGGACACTGCTGGCCAGGAACGGTGAGAAACGTTCTGTCGTGGTTTAACACTAGTAGACAGCTAAACTGTGTAGCTGTTCTTTCACTCCTCCATCCAATGGGAGGAGAGAATTGGAGGGGTGGAAGTGACAAAACTCCTTGTTTGAAATAAAGACTGTGTGATGGAATTAACTCTATCCCAGTCAAAACCGGTATACATTTTAAGGTTTTGCCTCCTTGAATCATCTCTTTGAAGGTTAGTAAGCACAGACCTAATCCTGCTTCTCAGGAGAGGAACAAATTCCTAATAGAGTCAGTTTAAATCCTTCCCTTGCGTCAATAGTGTACTGATCTGCTGCTAAGTCCATTGAGAAACTGCCAATCTGTAAAAGAGATTCTTATTTGAACTCTTAAAAGTTTAACACCACACAATTTCTTTAGGAGGAAGACTGATTTAAAAATGAACCTAGAATTATTTATATGGCAGAAAACGCCATAGGTAACAAAGAGAGGTTTTATCAAAACAATCCCATTGTGGCCGAAGAACTCCAAATTTCTTTAAGTTTTCAGCGGTAATTTTTTTCCCCATCTCTCACCTGTTCTGTAGTTTTCTGTTACTAAAGAGCATTTAGTGAAGGGGAAATTTCTCCTCCAATCTTAAAATGAAAGAGGGTAGGAGAAGGTGAGATATGCAGCTTGTTATCCAGCTTAACCCAGAATCAATTAAAGAAGGCAGGGGGAACTTTTCCAAACAGTTTCTTTTAATTTTTTTTTTTTCAACGAATTATTTGTCTTTGCAGTAATGTGTGGGGTCTGGTGCTTCAAGAAGAATGGGATTGCTTACTAGGATTTATAGTAAGCTTCACCTTTCAAACAGGGTCTGCAGTGAAAATCAGTATTACAGCTTCTCTCTTGTCTAGTTCATGGAATTTTAGAATGCATAGGTGAACCACATTAACAGGGCTTTAACCCTTACTAAGGGGATGATTAGAAGAAACTGTATGGCAACATACTCCTTTGGGAGATGGAGGGGAGCGGGGGGAATTACTGTAAATTTTTCTGTATCACATTGCTGCTTCTGTTGAAGAGAGCTATAAACACGTTCTTACTTGTAGGTACCGAAGTATTACCAAGCAGTTTTTCAGAAAAGCTGATGGTGTCATTGTGATGTATGATATAACAGCAAAAGACACATTCACAGCTGTCAGGCAGTGGCTGATAAGCATTGAGGTAACATGACATAACTTTAAATCTAAACTCTAGTGTCATTATTCTCTACCTTCTTCTGAACAAGGGCTGTTAGCAGGGCAAAACACAGAGAGCAGCATGTTTCTTGTGTTGTCACAAGTAAATTTCTGCTAGTGAGTTTGGTCTGCACAGTTACCATTAAAGGTGTTTTTAATCTGTCTGTGAAAAAAAAAATTATAATTCAGCCTTTTAAGGACTTCAGATATGGGCATGGGGAAATCCCAGCATGGAGTCCTGTGCTTTCTCATAAAGGTAATTTAGCTCATGACTCCCATGGGATCACTGCTAGTGTTGAGAGGTGCTTTGGATCAGTGATGGTGATCTGATGATCACTGATCATCACTAGCAGTTTGACAACCAAGTCAAACTATGTAGCTCATGGGAAATCTACTATATTGTGAACATAAGCCATAAACTTAAAAGTATGGTTTGAAGTGCTACAAAGTACTACATTAGTGCTATGAAACTGTCTCATGATAGACAGTTCAGTTTCCTGGAAATCATTCTTTCAACCACATGAAAATAAAATCTTAGACCATGCCACTTCAGTAAACTAAAAATTAAAATGTGCTAAGAGTGTAAGCAGCTGAATTTGCTTGTGGCCAGAACAAAAAAATAAAAATCAGGCTGCTGCCATAAAGGGCTGAGTCATAGCGAGAACAAAGTGTGACTTCCTGTTTGTTCACTGAAAAAGGGCCAAATTGATATGTAAAGATCATTTATCCTGGTATTATTGGGCATGTGCTCTAATATAATACTCTGTTTTCCATAAAGACCAAGAAGTGGCTTTGGGAGTTCCAATTAGGACTCAGTCATTCAAATGTTTCCAAACAGGCATAGTTATTCCACATGAGTAGTCTTAAGTAATGTTAGCATGCATTTGATAAAAGCAGGCCCTTATTAAATATATGATCTTAATAAATCAGTGACTGTTTTAATTCAGCATGGTAAAAGCTAGGAGTGCTTTTTAGATTTTGATTCAAAAAGATTGAATATTGTGGTTAAAACCTTTTTCCAAACTGTAATAGTTCACTCTTCTTTACTGACTAATTTTGTTTGCTGCAAACTGTTGCTGAGTTGGACATACAGCCAAGTCCATTTACTGCTGTAGCATTCAGCCCACTTTATGAAGGCACTGACTGTGATAATTATAACCCTTTTCAGAATGAATTTTGATTTCTGTCTATTCTATGTATTTTGCGGGCCTATTCTGTGTATTACTCCACTATTTCGTGTAATTAATTTGGCATAATTGTACCCAGGTGTTGTCATTATTTTTCTTGGCCATGTAATTAGAAAAGCAATGGCAATAAGCACACAATGTCTGAGCCTGTGTAGTATGGTGGTTTTCTCCCTCCCATTTTAATATAGTCTAATGAGCTTCTGTGCTGTTATTAAAAAAATGCCAAGTTAGTGTAATCTTAGCATTCTGTCTTTTTCATGTCTTTTATCCAACTTTAACTCCTGATGTGTTTGTAAGTAAAGTGCCACATACCTGGCTCATGTGTTAAGTCTTAAATGTCTTGTCATAGTGTGACATTTGTTAATTTTTATCCTCTTGATCTGTGATTTTTTTTTGAAATACAAGGCCTCACTCAGCTGATATTTGTTCTTTATTCTGCAACAGGAGGCAACAGGGGAGAATGTGCCTGTCCTTTTGTTGGGTAATAAAACTGATAATGAAAAGGAACGTGAGGTCCCTATGGGAATGGGAGAGCATCTTGCAAAGGTAAGGTTCCCTATAGTTAGGGAACTCCTTACGGAGCTTGAGGGTGAAGGTTTTAAAATGGAGTCTCAATGTGTCTAAATTCATGGAAACACAGATCAATTTTGATCAGACTAGTATTTTTAAGGATTAGGAACCCCATCACACTCATCAGTTCAACTCTCAGTGATGTAGGTGCTGATAATTATAGTAGTTATAACACTGTCTAGATAAAAAGAAAACACCGCAAAACCAAACCAACCAACAGAACTAAAAAAAACCAAACCAAAAAGTGAGTGAAGAAAAAAGAAATCTAAGACTTCACTTTCATGTCTCTCTCCTGTCTCTCTTCTCTTTTTCTCTCTATTTTTTCTTCCCTTCTTTTTTTCTCCCTTTTCTCTGCGGATGGCTTCTTAAAAGAGATAATTTGGGGACCTTTTCTCCCTCCTACCTTCTGTAAAACCACAGAAGACCATCTGTTACTCCTGTGGTAGGAGTAGAAAACATGTTTACTTTTAGTAACTTTCCATCAAAGAGATAAAATGAGTTAGCAGTCTGCATCTATCATAGCACTGGTTATCCACGGGCATAATTTAAGCATTAAAGGGACTGCAAATACCAGAGACTTGTTTATATTCCTGTGTGCCATGCCTATCAAATTTTCTTTTGAATCTTTCTATGCAGTGCATATAGTTTGAACATCAATGCCTACAGAATATTAATTTAATTAATAATAAGTCATTACAGTATTCTTGAAAAATTAACTGAATATACCTAAATTAAACAATGTGCTGGATTTCACATATTTACATGTTTCTCCTTTGAAAATAGATTTATGGCTCTGCTTGCTAGTAACCAAAAACAGTATTTTCAAAATTTGAAATGCAGCTGAATTTGTCTTCCACGAAAGATTGCTGCTAGGCACCTCTCTATAACTGAAAGAACTAGGGCCAGATCTCTTTTTATCTTAATCTGGTTATTCATACAGCCTTTTGAAATCATTCCTCCATATTCAGGTTTGTATCCATTATTTTGATTTTATAGGAGAGCAATATCAGTCTGGAACTTTATCCCTCAGAGGTTCTCCCTATAGGAAATCAGCTTTATTTTCTTGTATGCATGGCAATGCCGATAGCTTTGAGACCTTGGAGGCTAGAAGGGACTCCAGAGTGTAACACTGAATCCTTCTGTGAAAAAACAAGTGACACATAAATGCTAAATGGACAGAGAGTAGGTGTCTTACGTGTCATCTCACTCTCTAAAAAAATTGTACTAGTTAAAACAAAGATGAATCATTCTAGTATATAGAATTCACAGCCCACCAGGCTATTAATTCTAACATGTCATGCAAAAAAATAAAATGTTTTGCATAAGTAAAACAAAGAAAGTTGTCAAATAAGATTTTTATAATCAAATGAATGGATCTGAATGACTCATTTGAATGTGTGAATGTGCTGCCTGAGGTAGTTAAGGAATGATTAATGACAATGGATTAGTTGAAAAGCAGCATAGATATAATTAAATTATCATAATTTGCCTGCTGAGCTAATAATAACCATGAATTTTAATGAAATATTAATTCTTGCTAAATGACCATGTAATTCCTATGAAACCACATGCCACTGTCTCTATTAGTGAATGCAACTGAGTTACCTATTTTGTGAATAATCACCTACAGTGAATTACTCACAAATGATCCAAAATACACAGGACTAGATGCTGAGGTGATACAAATAAAACCATATTTGGTGAAAACAACCTCTTCTTATGTAGACAAAGAATCAGATTAGCCTGTTGACCCAGAAGTCCCAACAGTTGTAAGGACTGTTTCAATGTCTTATAGGACAGGTTTGGTTTTACCTAGCATTTTCTGTAGTCAGAAAGGAATGTGTACTTTCAGAGGCCATTCCAGCCCAGCTGTGTTAACCCTTGTTTTGCTTCTGTCCAACATCTTGTAAGTCAGTGTACTACAAATTCACATAATTCCTTTGCAAGGCAGGCAGCACAGTTCATTATTAAAAGGAAGAATGGCAGCCTGAAGAGAGTCTCGTCATTTGAGAAGACTGGTAGTTGCAGTGTGTGTTCCACCTGGTGAAATGGGAATGGAATGACCATAGGGATCGTGGAAGTCCATTTGACTTTTTTAGAGAGAATCCAGAAAGAAAACTCCGTTTAACAAATTTCTGTTTAGCTTATCTTGGTCTACTGAACAGGAGAGTATTCAGACATATTGTGAGCATCCAGGAACAGCTAATGTTCTATTTGAATGGATTAGTGTAGCCCCTGACAATTATTAAAATAAAATGCCTTATGATAAAGGTGCCACTCAGGCATGCTCATATACAGAATGATTTTATTTTGGCCCTGCGCATGTTTCCTGAGAGATCTTAAAATGGGTCAATAAATCCTTCTCTGTCGTTCTTCCTCAACTATAAAATAAGATAGTTATGCCTTTGTCTGCCTTGACTGCAGACTATATATGCTTCATGGGATGAGGACTGTTTCTGTGTGTTCATACAGTGTCTCCTTTGTCAGCCCATCAGTTATATAAATACTGCTAATGAGGGAGCTATTCTCAGAGTGATACTACTTTACAGGACAGAAATCACCCAGCTCCTTTGGTAGTAATTAATTTTCCTTACTGTTCTTTAGATATCTGCTGATTTGTAGGTAAGTTTTTAAAATGGAGTAATTGGCAGTGGTTTTCAAGGTTCAATAGCTAATTCTTAGCTGGAGATGGATGGCGTTTCCTGGCTTATTCATTATAAGTGTCCTGCCTTCTGCTACTTTGTGCTCCTTGTGTATGCTATCATTAAAGTTTCCTCTTTGAATCAAAGGAACGACACTTTGCATTTCCAGACTGTCTCCCCTTTCAGAGAAAACCTTTTGCCAGACAGACAGAATTAAGCCATTATTATCGAGTTTAAATTGCTCTCTTTCCACCAATGCCATTTGTTGAAAAATCCATTCAGATTCATACCAGCATAAATGATGTCATCACCGGGAGTTCTCCTCTAGTGACATTCTGTTGTATGGGGGGAAGATGTCAGAGTAGTATCACTCTCTGCTTGACTGACATAAAGTAGCTGGAAGCTGACCACAGTGAGTTTTCTTAGAGTTCTGATCAGCTGAGGAGAAAGAAGAGAGTGTAAATTTTATTTTTAACTTCTGTTTGCATAGCTAGCAAGAAATTTGACCCAGTCAAATTTTATCTTAAACCTTTTCTAAGGAAAGCAAGAGAATCATAGGGTTATGTAATTGTAAATGTTATACAGAACACTGGTTTAAAAAAAAAAAAAAGCTATCCAACACTAACATGATTTCTTCCTTCTCTGCTCTTCTGTGCTTATCTGGCCATCCAGAAATTACTGAAAGTGGTTCAATCCTGTTTTTCACTAGAACAAACAATATTGACAAAATGTTCAAAACTAACATTAGTTAACACTGAAGCCCTTTGTTAACGATGCTAAAATAAACTACCATATTTATGATATTTCTTTCCCTTACGTTTTGTCTCTGAACTTTCGTGAAGACAACAGAAATTTACAAAAGTTGTGTGAGTTTTGAAGCATGGCGTATGTATATAAAAAAGCCCAAACCACAATTGGAATACCTGGTCATTTTAATGGGAATCTTTGAAAACTGAATTGTAAGTGTCTTATGAAGAGTGGTTAAATAAGTACTAATGCAGTAGCCACAGTTTATAACAAACAAATGAAAATTTGCAGGTGTGATTGTAATTTCCTAAAGTACTGACGTATTTATTTGAATTTTAATCTGCTGCCATAAATAGCCATAAGACACATAGAAAAGTGGAAAGTGAATAGAGCCTTGAAATCTGGATGAGTAAAAGGACATATTCTAATACCATAGAGGAAGTACAGGTGAGCTGTAATGTTTATGTTGTGAAGTTAGACAGATGTCTCTTTTGAAGGATCATCTGTCATTCCCTTTCAAATTTCTTTGCAGTTAGAACTGCCAGGTCAGGCTTTTGTGCAGAGAATCTCTTCCTTTTGCATTTATGGTTATAAGACTTCAGCTGAAGTGCTGAGAATCTCTCCAAGACTTGATCATTTATCTACTGTTCTTAATAGCAAAGCTCCCAGGGGGTACAAAACCAAATGTGCAGGATGACTGCAAAAGAAGGTGCAGAAAAAATTCACATGTACAAAAAGATGAAACAAAAGTGACTGGAATTCTTTTCACCTGCTTTGTCCAACACTCAGTGATGTACTAGCTGCCTGATTGTCACAAGGAAAGTTCACAAGACTTCAGTACCTTACAAGGCATGTTTGTGTTTCAGCTCTTACAGCCAAAAAGCTACTGTATAGAACAAATATGTGCTAAGAGAATCATATTGTTGTTGTTTCTGACCAATGCTTGGACTTCTTTTGTTGCTTTTTACTGTTAGCTCTAGAATGAAATAATAATTTTTCCTAAGATGATCTATTTCTGTTTCTTTATTTGCATATTTCAGCTTATCTGCATTGCTTTTTTTTAAACTGGAGTAAGATATTGTGCAAAAATAATTGAAATGGTCTTTTTGTTTGATTGTAGGATTACAATTTAATTTTCTACGAATGCAGTGCATGTTCTGGCTACAATGTGGAAAAGTCTGTGCTTCACTTAGCTAGGTAAGAAGAAAAACACAGCCTATGAGTTCTTTACGTGCCTGACTGCCCTGTTGTTGATGACAGAATGATTTCTCTTGGTTAAATTGGTTTTACAGGAACTTAGAGAGATGAAATATTTGTTTCTTTTAAACAGGTCTGTAGCGTGACCCTGTTGCTCTGACTGAGTAGTTGCTCAGGTGCATAAAGAGTCCTGTGTTAAGCTAGCAAAGCTCTGTATAGATCCAGAAACACATGAAGTGTTGCTAGGAAAGCTGAGGGCCTAGGATGTTGTGATAGGTCTTGCAAGAATGTCTTGAAGGTTTGGAGAAATATACTTGAAAATGGATGCTGCCGACTCCTTGCAGCAGGACATTGGATATGCTTCTTCCCTCTGCTCATTACAGCTGAAATTCTGCTGTCTGCCTGGGGGCTGGGAGACGGGGAAAAATGGATTTTTGAAGTTATATAAAGGCTAGAGGTAAAAATACAGGAAAATATGTCCCCTCTGAACTACTTACAGAAATTAAGAAAATGGTAATGAGTTGGCAGATCTTTAATATTGTTGCTGAAATCAGTGAAATTTTGCGAAAGTGTCAGGTAATTGATAAATGTCTAGGTAGCTGGATATGGTTTGGTTTTGTTCCAGCCTCAAAAATAACAAGTAGAAGTCACTGTTTTGCGTCTTCATAATATACAGTAAATGCTAACTAGATTTTTCTAACTAAATGAATGAAGGCAGTTTTGTGATGGAGCCACCATAATTGTACTTTTTTGTTTGTTTTTGTTAGTTTGCAATGTTCTATCATTTTCTGTTATTCTCTGGACAATTTTATAGGCTTGGGAAAATGCTTTTTGCTTGATCTCTTACGGGTACTATTGATTTTTTTCTCTAAAGCATTGTTTCTTTCCCCCAGGTTTTTAAAAGAACATGAAGATAAAGTGAAAGAGAAAACCATTGAACTTCAATCTGATATGAATAAAAAGTCTTGCTGTATCAGGCAATAAAATGCTGGGGCGTGTCATACGTTTATACGACACTACATAGCACTGTCAGATTTGCTTTTATCTTCCAAATACTCTGCTGTGTTCTGAGTGTAGGTGTAAATGAAACTTAAAATCTTTGTGTGCTCTGATCTCCGCTTTTATAAATATTATCTTTAGTTAATTGACAATGTATTTGGGGCAGTAACAGTCTTTTAATTTTGTTTGATGCCTAACACCAGTGAATCCTGCTTTATTATCAGGCTTGTGGAAGCTGCCACTTTCTTAATAATAAGAAATAATTTTATAGGAAGAAAACTACTTGGAATGTGAAGTAAAATCTTACTGGTGTTAATGACCCATCTTCTGAATACTGCTTATTTCAGAGCTCTTTAGATCCTGATTTTGTGCTAACCTTTGTTACAGTTTTTAAAAATTACTATAGGTATAGTTGTGGGTACTACTAAGTATGTTAGGCTGACTGAACAGCTCCTTGTCTCCAAAAGTCTGTCACAGAAAGTTTCATGCCAGATGTTGGAGGTAGAATTTTTGGAAATGGCAGATCTTACTTTGAGGAAGACTTTGAGAAACTTGCCAGCATTTAAGGAGTGAAAAATCTCTTCAAAATCCAGTGAGATATTGCTCTCTTTAGCAATGTTAAGAAAAAATTCCTCTTCATGTACTTGAACATGTGACTGATTTTTCAAAAGCATCTGCCGCACAGCGTTCCCCCAGGGCCTGATTGCACTGAGATACAGTGTTTGAAAAATCAAACCCACAGGGACATATTTTAGAAAATCAGATCATAAGAAACACAAATGTCATAATTAATTTTGAAAACCTTTGTAGAATGTATACAAAAAAAAGGGAACTTAAGAATGGGTCACCCTTCCAGTACATGATCAACAATTATTCCTGTTGGTATATGTCTTCACTGCGTTGAGCTATTGCGGTAAGCATTCAGGAACAATTATCCATGATGGTGGGGTTGTTTGGAAACTAGAACCCATGGCATAATTTATTGCATTAAAATATCAAGCAAAACTGTAGATTTCATTATATGAGACTGTTAGAGACATTGTTTTTAGTTCCTTTTCTAAATGTTTTTAAAAAGTTATTTTTCATTTGAATAATTAATCAATTTGAAACTAAAGATGAATGTTAAACACTAGCTCAGTAAGTAAATTATTTTTGGATAAAAGCTTTGTTGATAATTAATTGTGCTCTTGGGATTTCAGTCTGATCAAAGGTATGTATCTAGTTGCAAGAATTACACAATAGAGGATTGCAGACTTTCCCCTACAGCAATTTCTATATCCATACCAACACTCAAATGCCCTTTCCTATGAGTTGGGATCCAAACATGAGCCCTTCCCTATCAGGTAAAATAAGCAGAGTTTTAATTTTACTTCTATCAGTAATGATGGATGAACCAAGTAGCCCAGGATAAACTGATGCTTAGGAATTTTCCCCTTGTTGATTCCTGAGAATCTGCTCATCCAAATAAAAAAATCCCTTTGGTTTCAGTGGGGTGCCTAAGAAGCTGTACAACACAAAAGGAGCAAAATAAGCATCCATTACTGAAAATCAATAGGCTTTCTGTTCACTTCCCAGGATTGCTTCTTGAAACCATTACTGCAGAAAGATGAGTCATGATATCGACTGTTGCATGTTATCCATCATGGAAATCTTCTCAGAATTGAACTATCTGTGTTCAGTCCTGACTGAAGCTGAACAAGTGCAACCCCTTAATTCAAACATCAACAAAACCAACTCTTTGTCCCAATTTCAATTAGGGAAAAAGTGTCATCAGTTTAAATATTGGCTGTGCTAGTTGGCCTTGAATGATCTGTTCCCCTGCAGTAGGGCGTTTTGTACCTCATCAACATCAGAACGGCAGTATTTCTTCCAACCTCTGTCAGCCTCAGGAAGACAGTTTGAAGGCTTAATTTCAGCTTTACTGTCCGTGACTCTAGTCCCACAAGCCCCCAAATTCAGATCCTTAATTTTTTATTCCCTTGAAGTTCATATCAATTTTGAAGGACAGTGACATGTGAGGTGGATTTTCTTTATGTGACTTCCACAGGATCATTTTTACTTGGTCTTTTAGTGTGCACTGAGACCCTGCTAGTAGGGTATATGCAACTTGAGGGCAAACAACGCTAAGAAGCATCTGAATCCTGTGATGACAGGGATTTCTTCTACTAGAGACAAATCTGGTGCAATCTAAGACCCAGCTGTCTGTTTCGGACTGATAGCTGTGGCTGATGCTGTTCCTTTTTGCAAGTCCAGCCAAAACCCAAGCAGAATACATATTGCAAAGGTGCAGATACACAACACTAACATCATCAGCCACACAGAAAACACAGAAATTGATGTATATGTGGGTGTATATGTCACCCACATATACACAAACATCATTCCCATAAATAGGAACACAGATAGCCCATTCCTTCCTTTCCAACAGATCAAGACTGAAGTTTGCTAATGAAAACATACATGTACACAAATCCTGTGACTTGGCGTGCTCTCTCCCTCTCACTCTGCCCTCACCCTCTCCCCAGAATCACGCAGGAAGTTGGTAGAAATAAGGTTTAATAAAAAGATTGGGTAGCCTGAAGCTATGGGATACAAGGCTTAGATAAGTGGCTTGCTTGCATACAGTTGGTCCCTTTTTACTCGTTCTTGATTTTTTTCCCATGCTTCCACCATCTACCCTGACCTCTCCCTTTCTTTGACCTTCATATCTCAAAGAAACAACTTGTCCCTAATTGCCTTTTCCCTGTTAGTCCCAGGTTTTCTGCATCTGTACCCACATACATATTTCTTCTACCATTTCCTAAGTTGCTTCAGCTTTACAAGCTATTATTGTAATATTGTAATATTATTGTAATTGTTACTTAGGTGCTGCTGGCCTTGCAAGTTTCCATTCCCAAGAGAGTCCCTACTGTTTCATTCCAATTACATGTGAAGTTACTGTGTAACTCCCCCTTCTCTGCCTGTGAAGTGCAGCCATTGCTCACAGTGCTGTCTGTAACTGTGCCCAGCGTCTCACTCTGTTATTTGTAATGTTCAGAGTTGCTTGTGTCATGCCCAAAGTTTTTCATGGTCTGTTTGATTAGCTAAACCTCAGGCCAGGGCCTAGTGACCTGTTAGCACACCTGAATAAACAGAACTTAAGGATTGGAGAATGCTTATAGAACACAGGTATGAATAACATGTGAAAAGACTCTGGTTTTGGACAGATTCTACTGTCCAGGTGGTCATCAAACTGGTGTGGGAATTCTCAGCTTTCCATTTTCCTTGATGCCATCCGATCTCTGTGTTCCTGGATTGCTGTCTTCTGACTCTCCACCAGGGTTTCAGACCTCCTGTCAGTATTTTTCCTCAGATCTTCAGAAATTTAATACTGGCTTATTAGCAGTTAAACTTTCTTCCTTTTCCCTTTCCCCTTTCCCTCCCTCTCCCTCTCTCTTTTTGAATTAGCTTTAGCTTGCTCACAGTCTCCCCATCCACCTCTTTGCAAAAGGTTTTTGGATGAAGATAAGCCAAGATCATGATGCAACTGTGCATAATTGCCTCTGGGTCATGGAGTCTTCTATGAAAAAAATTCATAGGTGATATAAGATCAGTGGCAGTAATGTATTCTTTTAGGGATGTATAAGGTCTTGAAAATTTCTGTTACTAGAATGAAAAGTACCAACAATAGAGAATGAGAAATTCTGCTGAAAAGTAGCTCTTTGCACTCAGCAGGCTTCATCTTCTCAAGTTCATTGATGTAGCTCCTTGACTCAGGAATGTTTCTTCAGATGACACCCTGTATACAGTAAATCAGCTCACAGGCAGTGTGCACCTACGTAAACTCTTAGAGAGGATGATGAGTTGGTAGGAGAAAGTGGGAGGAATTAATCTCAGCCTGGTCAAGTACCCAATACTAACAGATCTTTGGGTATCATGCACACTACAAAGTGTTTTTGCGTGGATATAACACAGTGCTCCTAGCCCTCTGGAAGGGGGAGATCATGACTTACTGTGTGTCAGTCAAAAGTGATTCCAGCCTGCCCAGATGCGAGCTGAGCAGCAGTGGAAAAAAAATCACTGCACACTATAAGCTTACTGAGAGAAGTGTGCAGCACCTCCTCCCATGGCATATGTAAGGAGTAATCTGCAGCCATTAAGGTGGGAACTACTCCACACACAAGGAATGTGTGAGAAACAGACCACACTGAAGAAAGTTTGCCTCTGAAAGAACTGCAGTCAGTGGTCACTCCCCATGCTGGAGCAGGGACAAATGAAGAACAAGACAACTGGAATCTCTATGTCCAGGACAACTGGAAGCATTGGGCACTGAATGGCAGAAACCATATTACTTGGTTTGGCCCAAGTGTTACGCACATTGCCTGTTGGCTCACTGGGTAAATTCACCTCACTGTGAAAATAAGGGAAACTGAAATTTGGGAGGAGAGGAGAGGAAAAAATGTACATGAATATTTTTGTCTAATGGTCTGCATTCTTTTTTTTTCCCCAGAACCTGAATCATCGATAAAATATTTGTGTTGCTTCGTAGTAAATTAACTCAAGTAAAATTTCCCAACTTGAGACCGTTTTTGTTTGCAACATCCGTATATTGGCAGAATTTTCTACCATGTGAGATCATTTTGGAATAAATCCACTTCATCATCTGCACAAGTGGAAGCTTGTTTTAGAAAGCAGAAAGATGCTCATAAAGCTAATCAGTAGCAACTTCCTGAATTCATCCACAGCTGTTGAAATAATGGGTCTTTTTGATTATTGAAATTACAGGAATTGCAATAGCACTCACACTCCTGAAAAAAAGAAAGATGGACACTTTGACCTCTTTACACCTCAAGCAACTAAAGTTCTTTTAATATGAAACTAGTAAAAGACAATGGATTATTATATGATGAAAATAGGCTTCTCAAGGGAAAAAAATCTGAGGTTAAATTTACAGGGCAGGTATAAAAGTTCCTTCCTTTTGCTAATCTGAAATACTATATGTAGTGACACTGATTCCTTCCAAATGTACTGGAAGTTAAAGGACATCTGATTAGTCAGATAAGCATTGCTTCCTTCCTTTCAAACACTGAAGAGGAAAGTGTTTCAAACAAATCCAGCTACACTGGAAAATGGTGTTTAGCTTCTGAAGTCATCAGTGTCCTTCTAGTGCCTTTTCTGCAACATGCTTCTTCTGGGTGCAACAATCATTGCAAGTCTTCATATTCCTAGAAGAACCCAGATTCAGAGGAACTTTCTCACTGGAAATTACTGGTTTTCACTGAAAACAGGAAGTGAGTAGGGAAGCCTGTGGAACTGAGACATTCAAGTAGAACATTATGTGGCTCTGAGTCTTACTCAAGTACTCATATTACTTGAGTTGGTGTTTGTGTGTATGTGAGTAATGAACGGTGAAGACCCTGCTGTGTTGTTTGTGTGGTTGATGACATTGTGTTGTGTGTGTATCTGCACCTTTGCAATATGTACTCAGCTCAGGTTTTGTCTGGACTTGCAAAAAAGAACAGCAGCAGCCACAACTATCATACCTTTGTGATATACTGTGTTGTGCCTGGTGTTTTATCTTGTGCCATCCTTAGCCTTTGCAGAGCAAATCAAGTATATGAATCATGCATGTGTATATTACTGTGTCTGTATAGCTGCTATTAAAGCTCAGGTGCCATTTTCAGGGGGTAGAGTACAGGATATGTTTGTGACCATCCCTACTAGTCATTACTCCTCCATTTTACCTTTTCCAAGGCATTAGAACTCTGCAGTAAACGATTTTAAGTTACTCCCTTGTCAGAACCTCAACGGGGGAGGGGGGGAAAAGACAGAGTTCTCTACTGCATTAATGAGCTGAACTAGCCCAGCAAAATCTGGCAAATATCAGAGGTAGTGGGAGGATATGGGAGGGAAACACAGCTAAGATCATAGTTTTGAGAAAAGAAGTCCAGAGGGCAGCCCATTTTCAGTATCAGCAAGGTGTTTGTCTTATCTCTTTGTAATTTCATATTTTAAATACGGCTAACTGGAGCTGGATGTGAACTAATTCACCATGCTTCTCAGATGGTTTTGTGGGCCGGTCACTATTGCTGCAGCCAAACACCAGTTTGCATAATCCTGCTACGGGTTGAAAAGCCTCCAGACTACCACTGCATAGTCAGAGGTAAGGCACTCAGCTTGAAAGCTGTGACTGTGAGTGAACTGTTCTGCCCTGTTCTGTTCCTGCATGGCCTTCTCCCAGTTCTTACAGGTGCAAATGACTGAGCTACATTGAACTGCACTACTTGACAGTTTTGAACAAGGTCCTTTGAATCTAGCTATTAAGGCTCATCAGTTGTCATAGCAACCCTGTATTGTATGGATTTATATTATGAAGCTGTAATAAGGCCGTTGCTCATCCCTTTGAAATGAGGCATAAATCACTAATGCAGCTTCTCAGTGACAGAGCTTCTTTAGGTATTATTCTAACAGAGAAACTGATTTGCATTAAATGACATGTCTGTCAGCAGTGAAAGACAAATGAATGATAGGAGTAAAACTTTCTACAGGTATACTATGGGCATTTTTATTTGTAACCACACTGTAAAGTCACCTTCTACACTGAAATCATTGGTGTCATTTGAAGCCCCAGGGGAGACTGTGCAAGGAATTACTAAACTCAGATAAGATCTGC
Source organism: Platyrinchus mystaceus (assembly GCA_035041135.1). Lineage (NCBI taxonomy): Eukaryota > Metazoa > Chordata > Aves > Passeriformes > Tyrannidae > Platyrinchus > Platyrinchus mystaceus. The sequence goes on along the minus strand of JAWWLV010000001.1, from coordinate 28,574,219 downwards.
AGTTTCTACTTTTTACAGAGGAAAATACTGCCTTCTTCAACAAGAAATCAAAGGATGAGTTTATTTTCTGTCATGTGGCAAAACATTTGTCTGCTCAGTTTTCTTATAAAAGTTTGTAAATCCCACAATTATGCAGTTAAAGAAAAGTATTTCAGGTTAAAATGTTAGCTTAATTTAAAAGCACTTTTTCCATTTGCTTTTGCTTTCCATTAGTGGTTCAGAAGGCAAAAAGTCCTTGGCAGTGAATTACATTCGGTAGTTTTACGCCTTTCCCTTGCATAAACATGCAATGACCTTTTTTGCTAAGATATGATTTATGGAGTTGGAGAGCTTTAAAAGGAATAAGGCCCATTGAGTCTATTTGATTTGTGAATCACCAGCCATTCCATTGCACCTAGTTACTCTGAATGAAATCTAAAACATTGTGTTTGGTGAACATGTATCTCTTTTCATTTGTCTTGGATTTGAAGACATTAAGAACTGACAACCTTAACTATTGGGACAAACTGCTCAGAAAGTTGGTAGTCTTCTTCACTGTTAAAAATGCTGCTATTTTCTCTTTGAAATGACTGGCCTCAGCTTCTGGCTGATACTCTCTTACAGAAGACTAAAGAGCCTTTAATATGTAATGCCAATACCTAGAGACTATAAGTCATCTTCTGCTCTTTCTCCAGTTTCCATACTGGATCAAACACCAGGTTGATTTGATACAGTATCCTATCTCTAGCAGTGGCCAAAACCAGATGCCTGAAAGAAATATCAATAGGGCTGCAATTTATGATATTTTCTTCTATATTCTTCTGATTTCCAGAGCTTACTTTGCAGGCTCTTTCTGAGGATGAAATGGGTTTTATGCATTAAAATACCCTCCATTGGCTTCTCTTCTAAGACTGGAATGTGTTGAGTCTTATTTTGGACTCATATAAATCTATCAGTTCTACAGTATCCTTGGCAAGGAGCTCCACAGCTTATTTATTCTTCATAGAGAACCACCTGTGTTTATTTTGAATAATAAGCCCTACTAGTGCAAATTAAAAATCAGGACACCAAAATTCCATGCAATTACTGTGCTCATTTTACTGCTATGGTATACAGAAGTACCATCAGTAACTTGTTCTTAAGAAATATTGTTGCACTCATCCATTGTGACATTGCCTAACCATTTTTTTGCTATAGTCTCCTAGCAATTAGAGATTGAACAAACTACTGTAATTAGGCTCTGCATACTGTCAGAAGTCAGTACTTTACAGAATACAGTCCTCTAAGTTGTATTTTTAACCCACATTTTTAGTTGCTACAGGCATGTTATATGATTGGGCAAAGAGGATCTAAAGAAGAAAGAGGGATCTTAGCAGTGTGTGTAAATACTTGATGGATGTGAGGAATAAAGATCAGGGAGACAGCCTCTTCTCAAGGATGCCCAGTGACAGAAGAAGAGGCTACAGGCACAAGTTGAAACACAAGAAATTCCATTTGAACACAGGAATTTTTTTTTTTAATGTGTTAGTGGTCAAACACCGGAATAGTTTTCTCAGAGAGGTTGTGGAGTTGTCCATCCTTGGAGATATTCAAAACCCAACTATAAATGGTCCTGACAACCTGTTCCAGCTTGTCCTGCTTCAGCAGTGGGGTTGGATGTTTTCAAGAGATTGATTAATCACAGTGGTACTTTCTGATTTCTAAAATTCTGACTCCTTATAAATGTTCCGAGTTCAATGGGACTGGCAGGATCTCCAGGCTGACTAGATTTATCCTCACTACCACAGGCATTTTCATGAGTGGACCATAATGAAAAGAAGACATGACAGACAGACAAATAAGAGATGAGGATAGCTTAGTTGAAAAGTTTGATTTAGGTCTGGTTTTGATTTCTGAGCAGGTTCCAGAAATGGAATCCTGTATATCACTAGAGTACAAGCTAGAAACATCTCAAGATGAAGGAAAAGAAACAGCATACTGTGCCCGTACTGTTGAAAGAACAAGAATGGGAACAACATAACACAGTGTCAAATGTTCTGGCAAGCAGAAGTGAATTTTGTATTTGGATCCATGAACATTAGGTTGGAATGGTCTAGGCATTTGCTCAGATTGAGATCAGACATCCTGCTGCTACTTAACGGTATCACTTAGCAATAGAATTCAAATGGAAATTTCTCCAAAATGTTACGTTTTAATGTGTCTGCTACATTTGTTAGTGGGACGAGTCAGACCAATCTACCTAGTCTTCTGAGTATTTTCTGATAATTTTCTTAGTTATCTTTAGATTTTTACTAGTAAAGGATACTTTGACCTTTTGAATTCTGCTGCTTCAATACCCTCAATTCAAAACTTGTTGTCATCATGTGTTTTGTCGTCTATTTGACATACAAATTCTGTCCATCACATGCTTCTGCTTCAGCTTGACACAGCACTTATGTTTCTTGCCTGCCTACACTGATCCCATAGAAAGCAAGCAAAATAATGAGCTTTTTTTCTCTGAGATACTCTGTTGGTGGTGGTATTAGCAATTATTTTTGCTTCAATCAGATCTCATTAGCTAATGGCACTGATTTGTCATGCCAATAAATGTGAAAATATGCCACTATGATGATAAAGTACTTCTGCTAACTGATCAGCATTGCAAGTCACTGTTAATGAGTTACACATGCCTTTCGGGGCTGCCATTTCATATTCCTGCATCAAAATGGCAGGGCATGTATGATTTGTGATTAAATACTGTTGTGACCTTAATACAGGAGTCCATTTCTGATTCTAGGGTTCTGTTGTAGTGGAAATGCTGATGGTTCATGTGAGCAAATGGAAAATGGCCAGGCACAAAAGCACAGAGTCAGTCTGCAAAGGAGGATGTTCCATTTTCCACATGAAGATTTAGAGGTCAGCTTAGGCTTGATTTTGCTGATGTGCTTCTAAAAGACCACTTTTGATGATTCAGAGGAATGACCTGGATTGTAGCCCTGTGTGCTCTGTGAGAAGTAAGACTGATTTTGTGTTGCAGTTGTCATCTCAAAGCTAACATGGTTTCTTCTGTTTCACAGTCACACTCTAGTTCTCTCCAAGTTTTTTCAAAAAATGCTATCTTTATGTTGTTTGCATCATCACTTATCTCCAATATTTGTTTCCACTGAAAAGTCAGAAAAATATCAAACATACTAAGAAAAGGGAAAGGGAAAATTCCGGGAAATTGTATTGGTACCTGCAGAGACCGGAAAGACAGGCGAAGAGAACAGTGGAGATTGCAAAAATTTGGAGATCATAAAAACCTTTTTCTTTCCCTTCAGCTTCAGATTTGCACCCTGGAATAATTTTGTGTCTAAAGGATGGGTGCTCTGCTTTAGCAGCCATCTGTGAGCAGTGGTCTGTTTCTTTCTCCATCTCAGCTGTGTAGAGCACGTCTTTTACCTTTTTTGTGTCTATCCCCAGAAGCAGCAGGTATTTTCAGGGAACACTCTTGTTCCCTGTAGGCGTACTGCTGCCCTGGCTCACCTCAGTCAACATACTATGCAGAAATATAATTTTTCTGGGAAATCTCTAGCTCATGATTCACATCCTCTTTAAATATATTGTTCTATCAGATCTGAAACACCAGGTTTATTTCTTTAATTGCTCTTCAAGAAGATTTGTAGGTGCTGTAAATTCACATTTAATTTTTAGGAAGTTTAGATGTGATCTAAAGGATTTGTCTTCCACCCACGTGCCTGTGTGCTTTGGGGATTAACATCTGAGATGATCTCTGAGAAATGTTGAAAATAAATGTTTCAAAAAAGACTAAAGCCCTCCCACTTTTCCAGTTGGAACTAGTCTATGAATGCTGAATGCCTATTGAAAAAGAAATCACGTGGCTTTGTTGTATATTCAGGCTAGGCAAGTGCGCACACTGGCATAAACTTAGACCTTATATACCAACCTAAAAATTACTCATGTGTACTCAATGCTACCAACACAATGCAGTAAGAGAACCTGAAGTTCTCTGAATAGTGGATCCTTGGGGTTATATTCTTTGGAAAACCCTTAGGTACATTTGTTAAAACTTGTGTAACAGAAGCAATATATACTTAGACTCTGTCAGAAGGAAAAAAAAAGGAGGAGGGATTACAGGTGGATATGAGGTGTAATTCATATAAAAGGCCAAGGTGCAATCATGGGTTGTATAGGAAAGAGAGGAGGTACCATGAGGGAACTAAGGTGGGAACTAATCGTATCTTCCAGCTTCTAATGGAGAGTACAGTGAAAACAGAGCCAGACTCTTCTCAGGGGCAAATAGGAAAATAACAAGAACCAACAGTCCCAAGTTAAAACACAAGAAATTCCAGTTGAACATAAAGTGCTTATGTGAGATTAGCCCAGCACTGGAACAGCTGCCTCTCTTAGAACGCTTCCATCAGCGCTGCCTCCGTACAATCCTAAACATCCACTGGACAGATTATGTGACCAACACGTCTGTCCTTGAACAGGCAGCAGTCACGAGCATTGAGGCCATGCTGCTGAGAACAC
>JAWWLV010000001.1:28550458-28566809 GCA_035041135.1 Platyrinchus mystaceus | reverse complement strand
CTAAAAAATCCATTGCGCAGGCTTGAAAGGTAAAAAGACCTTTCCCAGATCTTCGTTCGCGAAGACTGGCCACATAATAGTCAGCTCAGTGATTATTGGCAAATGAGAAGATGAAAACATCATTTGAGTATCTTTATATAAATGGAGGGACATGAGAAAAAAATCTGGTAGAATTCTTTACCTTAAAGTTCTAGATCACAGAAGTGTCACTAGAAAGGGGACTTTAGAGGGTTTTTTCCAGTCCATTACTGAAAGAGTAGCTGAACTGATTCCCTGAAAATGACAGCAATATTTGACAGATAAAATCCTAGTGATTTTGTGAGGAAAGTTGTTCATCTTCATCCTCATCCTCAAAATGAAAGAAAAGTGCTTTAAAACAACAGTGATGAACTACATTGCAAAAAGCATCTTTTACTGCTGAAATACAGTTTAATTTCATTCTACATAGATACCATGTGATACAATCCCTAGACCGTAATCTTTAGACCATAAGAAAATGGAGGCAGTGTACAGTTTCTGTGAAGGGAAAATCAAAAGATATAGGTTTCTAAAGCATGAGAACTTGACAAACACTGGCAAAATACATCTTCAAGTATGCTTTATTTGCAGGTGATTAAAAAGATTTTTAGGCAAAAAACTAATCAATCTTATCCAATACATGATAGAACAATTTAGTGCCTAATGCCAGACAGACTGGAAAATGCGTAGATAGGACTGATGACACAGTTGTTGATGAATTACATGTGATTAAATGGTCCACATTCATATAGTAAAAAGACCTGATACATACATATACGGAATTATAAGCACTTAATGTTTTAACAATAAGCGGGAGATTTTGTAAGAAAAACAAGGGGCTTAAGGGGATGGGGAAGCTACAGATATCTTAGTATTATCAGAAGCCATTGACAATTTTTAAAGACATTAATCTGTTCCTGCAAATCACTGCACTCTTGAGAATAGTATTTGCAATTTAAAACTTATCTAAAACATCACCAAAAGGAAACACTAATTCCTACTTTTAAAAAATTATTTTGTATTAAGAATCTTGCAAAGAACTGAAATATGGCATGGCTAAAAAACATGAATTATCCACCATTTCAGAGACTTTGCATTCATCACATTTAAATACTAGGTGTCTGATTTCAGGTCTCATGCAAAATCCAGCTATAAAAACTCACCACAGAATATTTTCAAGGATAAAAAGCTAATGTTTTTTAAAGCTCTGACAGACATCCAGTTGTGAAGGTGAATTTCAAAACTAATGGTCCACATTTTCCAGAGGACATTCAAAAATATAGTTGTTGAACTTCCTGTAAATGCCCAGCTCTTATGTACACTTTGCATGAAGTATTTACCAAAGCTATAACATTGGATGGACAGTTAATGGAATATATCACTGCCTAGAGTAGTGCCAGAGGTAACACCATTATCTTTCCATAACTGCATAATGAGAATTAAATATTCACAAAACAAATTCCTATTATGAAATTACTTTTTTTCTCATGTACAATATATATATATTCATTTATATTGAATATAAGTCCAGTAATACTATCACAGTAATGTGCTGTAGTAGTCTTTCATAGTGAGAAAACTGCCCTAATCATCTTAACATGCAAAGCTTGGAAGAACCAGAAATTCACAGTAAGTAATACAATTTGTATATGCGTCTTCTGCCATCCTGAAGTTAACCAGAACACTCAAGACTGTTGCTTAATTTTTCCTATGTTTGACAAAAGCTACAGTTCTGTATACTGTACATTCACAGTGGGATCCCAGCCCCCCTGTACTATCCGCAAGAAAGATCAGGTTACCACTCTCCATCAGAGTAAACATTCTAGTAGTTAATAAAATAATCTTGTGAACAGTTGCTCTTAGCTTGAAGCTCAGCAGTTCAAGACTTGATAAAATTCTCCTTTTCATCTCTCTGAAAGGTTTCCTGCTAACGCATTTTGTAGTCATTAGATACTGACATTTCACATAGCTGTCCTTTAAAATCCAAGTCTACTGTGAAATCCAGGTCACGCTGTAAAAAGATTTAAATGTAACATGTAAGTAAGACCATAAGTTTAGTGTATCAATTCAGTTATCATTGCTTGAGTTGAAAAGACCTGCAGATTCAAGAGATACCTACAATGATTTCTAAATTCTTTTGGTTTTAAATGGTGCTAACACTGAAAAAGCAGGGTGTAGGATGTGTAATAGCATTCACCATACAATCTATGCTTAGGTCATATTTCTATATTCTTCTTGAGGCTGATTTAATGTCCCAGTTACTACTAGGAAGCTTCTGAAGTGCTGTTATCATACATATAATATGAAAATTTCTGAAGGGTATTCCCCATCGAGATGCTCCTTATCTAGGCTAAAGGGCTTTCACACTAGGGGTTATTCCAGAATTGATCTAGTAAACTTCCCATTGTAGAGAAGCCCTTAGTCATTCTTTATCTTATAATGACAGGGTTTTAGGAAAGCGGCACTACATAGCCCTACAAAAGGAAGCTCTGACTCTACAAGCTCTTGAAAGCCTTCATCTTTCCTTTTGAATGAAGGTGGTCTCTCTGTTTTATGACAACTATCAAAAACACATTAATTTTAGCACTTAAGTCTCCATTCAGGTGCTTACTACTGTGCAAACAAATTTGAGATATGTTATTAATTTCTCTCAAAGAAAATTGATATGCTCAACCCAAAAGGAAATGTTCCAGTCCCCCAAGGACAACATAAAGGTGGGAAACAGACCATTTTCCTCTCTTTCACAGCAATCAGTAGCTTCAGGGGTGAATGTGTTTGTTTTAACGCCAAGTTTATTTTGTGTTTATTTCTTCCCCTGTATAGTATTTCACTACTATGAAAACCATATCCAAGCTGTGTTTGGTACAAAAATGGAAAAGTAACACAAAAAAGAAAGACAATGAAATGTTAAGAGTTGCTGCAGTAAACAAATGTAATAGTTCAACAAACTACTGCAGCTACATGTCTCATAGTATCCTTAGAAGTACTGAATAACTGACATAGAGGGATTCAGCCCATAGCAGAGAAACTGAGGAAGTTTTCACCAATCATTGTAGTGTGAAATCCATCATGCTTTAGTTTTAGTCTTGAATAAAACACTGCATTGTCTGTGGAAAGCCACAGTTTTTAAATAACCTTGTCACTTGATTAGTGAGTTAAGTACATTTGATCAGTGAGTTCACACAGACATCGAAATGAAATGTGTCACTTGATTTCCTACTGGAGACTTCTTGGGCACTGAGTGGGAAATCACTCAGTGGCCACAGACGTGGAACTGAAGTACTTACTCTTGATCATCCTATGTTGGCAGAAGGGATCTTACCACTGATTCAAGTGACAGTATGAAGAGACCCTGGCCTACTTGCATCACAAAACATGAATAGAGCAGATTGCAGAGGACAGCTGCCTTGGTGATGTATTTGAATCCTTTCTCCCCATGCTAGCTTGTTTGCAGGCTGACTTCTGTAACTAGCACTGCTTTATCACTGCGGTCATCAGCTTTGGTGAAGCTGTGACTAGAGCTTTTACTAATAAACATGAATGCCTTTAGCATTCTCGTTGTTTTTACTCATATGCATTTTCTTTACTGTTGATTATAGTTTGTGATCAATAGAGTTCGAATTAGAATCAGGGATGCTAACTTACCACATTTTTTGCATTTGGTTTCATGGATATAGTCCCATAGATTTCTTCTCCTCGTCTCACAGTTAAATAGTCCTCTAAGTAGAAGACAGTTTGCTTCCAGTGAGTATAAGGAGCATCAGGTGCTAAAAAATATATATGGGTATTACTTGTCAAAATTTCTTATGTGTCTTGCAAATCAAATTAAGGCTTGGGAACAATTGCAAAAAACCTTTCTTTTCATAGCATGCTTTAACTTATGTACTAAACTTGTAAATATACTTTACAACAGCATAATTAATTCTATGTCTGTCAGTGCGTTGTCTTCTAATTCTTACTGGAATATGTCAGACGTGAATCACATCCAGCAAGAAGGATTCCACAAAGGGGGTTACCAAGCAAGATAGGCACTTCTTGATGCTTTCCTTTCAACCCACACATGTTCAAATTGGGGAAATCTTTATCACTAAGTGCTTTGAATGTCAGAAGTCTAAATTACTTCAAAAAATAATTGCACAAAAACATCAAAAACTATTATTTACAGTGCCACAGATGAAACCTTTGACTCATGATCCCAGAACAGCAGATTTTATAGTTTCCAGGAGGATAGAGCTGGTGAAAGGCTACTTGCACCTTGAACTGCCTTTGGATTTTTAGAAGGCATATACTAGGGGCAATCTGCCAGAGATGGAAACTCATCTAAATTAATTTCTTGTCTTGCTTAGCAGAATCACTTTGACACTCCTCTGCTATTTCAGGCTGTTAATTTAGTGGGTTTTTTTTCTTATTTAAATTCAAATCTTTAAGCAGTGCCTAATGAAATTACATTGGTTACTTAGCACTTCTAGCATTCTTGCAGTCAAGAGCATATAGGAAGCTAAGAATAGCTAAACAAGTTCAGAGACTTCCTGGCCTGGCAAAAAATGCTCTGATAAATTTATTTTTCATCTATTTGTATCCCCAGTCATACGAGGCCATTTTATTGTATCATACTAAAAATAACATTGTAATAAAATAATGATCTTATTTCATTGCAACACCAATATTTAAAAAAAAAAAAATAAATTTGGATTTTGAAATTGTTTGTGACTGTTGTTTTTCCAAAAAATTGTCAGGACAGGAATTTTTAACTGGTTTTTTCCCCCCAAATTCCAGTATCAGAAGCCTGATATAAACAAACTTTTTCTCAGAAACTGTGCTGGCAAACTGGTATCTTCCAAAGGAAAAGTATTTTACCAGTTAATTTCTCTCCATGTATCCAGACACGTTTAATGACTACTAATCGCAATATTTAAATGGAGAAATCTTCTTGTAGGAGTTCAGATTCAGACTCTATTTACTGTTTGGACATGTCTCTGTAAAACTTTTAGGTGAAAACATGTTAGACCAAAACTAAATTGAATTTATATTTAAAATTGTAACTGCTACCTTGTACACACACGTGTACCTGTGCATATACCTGTATGCAGAGCTATGTTCCTTAGAAAAGCCTGACATAACTGGAAACTTGTGCCACATGAAGAGCGTGTGTGTGTGTGTGTAATGTAGGCACAGGTCTTCAAGTCCACTCCAAATCACATATTTATTTTCTTCATAATTAAAAAGTTACATATCAATCAAGTGGCACTTCTTCATGTCCTACAAACTGGTATATTTTATTGAAATCAGTAGAGCTTTGCTAACAGACACCACCTGAGAATCTAGACCACTCTTCCAGACAGTGGTGGCCTTCAGCAACAGATGGCCAAATTACTTTTTTATGGAGTAGCTTCTTCTGCACCTACCTTATCATGATGTACTAAACAGAGGCAGAGAAACGCTTCCCTCAACCTCCTGTATGCAGTCAGGCTAATACAGGATGAGGTTTTTGCATTTCTTGCAACACTCTGTGGTTTATTCACTCTGTTAAATGATGCCTTAAAGGAATGGGGTTATTCTTTTAAATTTCTGCTCACCAAGGTAAGTTATAGTTTCACATTGTTAGAGATGATTTACATAAGCAGTGTGTGCTTGGAAAGAATTATGATTTTGTCCTAGACTCTGAGACAAGCAAGAGCTTTGTTGAGTTTTGGATTTAGGGAAAACTAGGATGCAGAGCTGCTATCTCTCACTGAGCTGATAATTCCCTATCTAATCTGAAAACTTGACATGAGATTTAGATGTAACTGGTAAGGGACATAAACTCCAAAGTCATAATTCCCACTGAACCCTCAGCTTGGTAGCCATTGTGAAATCCTGCCTCTGTTTCCATAGAATTCCTATAAGCAGTTGCCCTTTCCCCATCCTGCTCACCTGCCCCAGAATGACAGTAATTTTTATCACTGAAATTAAAACCTGGTGGTACATTAAACCTCTCTGTGCCATCTGACCAACAGAACTGATAGACTGATAGCAACAGAAATGAAATTAAAAGAAATACAGATTACCTGTAGAAAATCCCATCTTCTTGTGGCACTTCGTAAATTCGATATTAAAATAGGTGACCAAGGCATGAATGTAATCATTACGTTGAATTTGGAGGCAGAATGCAGAAGTAAATGCCAATTCTTCAGTCTTCACTGTATAAATATCTACTTCCTGTGTTAAGGAGAAAGAAAAAGAGATTTACATGCAGAAGTCTGTGACTCCCAGACAAGTGTTGAGTGATGTACTTCAGCATGTTATTTAATTATCAGCCACAAAGACAACTGACAGCCCTTTAATACTGTAAGAAATCAATGGTACATTTGAATATATCAAAAAAATAGCAAATAATCCAGTTATCTGACAAGCTGACAGTGTGGCAAGAGAGACCACTCACTGAAGAGTGTACTGGGAATGGCAGGGAGGGGCTGTAGCAGCTGTAGGAAATCAAGGTAAAAACCTGCCTTGACGAATGCAGGCATGATGGATGTCAAAATGAAGATACAGGTCCCAGTTCACAGACCTTTTGTTATCGGGGACTGTCAGCACTGAGGAAAGATGGCAGAGTTTGGTTTTTAATAAAAATAAACTTTTGATTTGTTTGTGCATCTCTAGAAGGGAAAGTGATTTGACCATGTCAAGCAGTTGAAACATTTGAGGTGTGAGAGGGCCCTGCTTTCCAGTGGTAATGCTTTCTAGTCCTTTGTCAGATAACTGATTCCAAATGGACAGTCCACAGGGACCTTACTCTTGAACAAGACAGAAGTAAATTATGTAAATCGTACTACAGCTTGATTGCAGTAGTTGGAAGCAATGATGTAGTCTTTAAGATTGCCTATTTCCATCAATATTTAAATCTCCCTGCTCAGGGCTTAAACTGTGTTTTCTAGATGGATCTGATTTTCCCAGCTTTTGGTATTGCTTTTATCTGGGTTGTTTCCAGAACTTGTAGTCACGATAAGTAGGATAATAAGTCTGCAATACTATTAATTGTGTTCTAATGCTGTGGGAAATCGGTGCACTTTTTGATATCCTCACTGCTCATTCTGATACCCTCATTGCTCATGCATACAGAGCAAGAGAAGTTTTGTAGGCAGAAATCCAAATTTTTTCTACCAGCCTATGCCAAGAATCCTATCCCTGATCTCACCAGCGCTTCTTCAGACCCACCCTGTAAAAATGGAGGACAGAGTCTAGACTGCCCATTGGAGGGCTTTATTAGGTCTGTCTGGTTAGCATTATTGCTCAAGAACAACTTATAATGAAAATTATTGTACTACATTACAATGGCACCCTGAGACACCAGTGCTTATAAGTGACCCATGCATATAATTGGTCATTTAAAGCTGTGATAGCCTTAAAATGTTTTTGGGTTTTTACCCTCAAAAGCAGGTAAGGAAAAAGCATGGCAGGAATAAGAACTTCTGAGGTCTCCTGGCATAGATCCACAGCAGACTACAAAATTTGCTTTGACAAGCTAGACTGGACTGGTGGGTGATAGCTGCAGATTTCTGTAATTTTTGGTGTCTTTTTAGTGGTATCACTGTGGGGAAATTGTGACTTAAGTCTAATGGTGAGGCACATAAAAGGGAACTAGCTCCCTCTTTCTGAGCTGTGTTGGCTCTGCAGGGTAAAGTGGAATCAAAAGAACCAGGAAATATTTTTATTATAGAAGTTAGTAGAAATTTATCAAAAATATTGAACAGATGGGCTGCCTAAAATGTTGGTCACTTTCACAGTCTTTTTTTTTAAGGACAAAAACATGCCTTTTTTTACTATGCAAGGTATGAGACAAATGTGTGGGGGTTTTTATTAGTTAATATAATTTTGAGAATGGATAAGTCCAGTTTTGGTGATGTCTTTGAATTGTAGTCTGGCTATCTTTATATTCTTATATTCAATGGCACTGCTTATTACAGACAAACACTGTGATTGCATAAAATAAATGGAAAAGTAATGCTTTACCAGATTTCATTCAGATTTCACCACTAACAACAACAAAATGGGCATAGTTAAGCAGGGATTTGATCAAAATACAGCTCTTTATTATCACAATACAAAAATAAAATGTTTTAAGCAGCAGTAAAAGTGTCAGAATTATCAGTTGAATAAGGGGGTTCAGACCATGGCTGACACTGCAGGAAAGATCATGAAACATCCCATGGTACATGTCCCTGTTGCACAGAGATAGGTCTAGTTTTAACATTCACTGCATAAAGAATGGTTCTTGGACGTTCCTGTGGTGTAAATTGCTTCAGGACTGAGCAAAAGATGTATAGAGGATCATTTAGAATCAACAGTGAGGTTGAGAAGCCATGTTGCCAGCTACTGTGTATTTCTTGTTTGAATGGTATCACCCAGGCAGCTCTCTTCTAATGGGAGAAACAGCTCTCAATCAGGTTTGCTCATGGAAAAAATGCTGACTTGCTGCCTGTCCTGTTTCTTCATATGAATCAGAATTGAGGTTGCTTCTAGAGTGCCAAAGCACCTCTTTCCTGATCCCCTTCCCAGACAATCTCTGACAAAAAAGAATGTTGTGTAATTTTTTTTTTTTTGTGCAAGAAAGGCAGTTTGTGATTTAAGTAGCATTAAACTGTGTAATCTTGACGTGGTGTCTGATCTGCAGGAGCTGTAATCTGTACTTGGAAAGAACGCAGAAACAGATTTTTTTTTTTTTTTTTTTTATTTCTGTGTCTAGATAGGGAAGGATATTCAGGAAAGCTTAACAGTACTTTTTATTACAAACTGGATGTGGCATGTCCTTTATTCTTGTTTGGTATTGTCAGTTTTTGCCACTCTTTCATTGCAGGTTTTTCTACACGTGTGTGAACACTGGATTTATTGTTATTTTAGTCTCTGGTGCTGACACCAAATCAGAATTAAGAGGCAGAAAAAGTTTGCAGTCAACCCAAAACCATTTGTATTTTTCCAAAGTACAACGGGATCAGAGAAGAAAACACAACTGTTTTACTGAGTTTGAAACAAACTTCTTTTTTTTTGGCAGTATTACTGAAAGCAGTAGGCCCTCAATAGGCCATCTATACACTTATCCTGAGTTCAGTTATTGACTGATGGTTTCAAGATGCTTTGATCCCACTACCTTCCCTAGCTTGGAAGTTAAACAGAGGACTCCCACTCCTGTGCCCCTGAGATATATTTAAGAGATCATTTAAAAGGTCATTCAACATGCTGTATTCTCTGCATATCACCCCCAGTATGTCTGTGGCCTAGTGGCTAGAGTTCCTTAAAGGATTCAAGACTTATGTTACATCCAATTTCTGAGGAGTACAAAACAGGAAATTTTAGTCAAGTCTCCAGCATTTTAGCGAACTGTCATGGTTACAGAGTGTGCAGGGGCTGATGTCTTATTTTGCTGAGTCTGTAGAACAATTCAGAGCATCTAAATTGGGAATCAAAATAACTGCAGAAGCACAGGGCTCTGACTGGTCTCTGAGGAATGCATCTAGTGACTAGTCCATCCACTGACTAATGCAGAGAGAACCCAGGCTCATCTGGTAGGCATCCTAAGTTAGCTGGCTTTGGGTTGAATAGACCTCTAAAAATCCCTCTGTGAATCTAATATGAACAAGCTGTGCCATCTTGAAGTGCTGTAATAAAACATTTGAATAATTAAACATTATGGCTTTGTTTATTCTCAAATGTTTTCTTAGGCTAATATAATTTTCTGAATTCACAAATATTTTCAGGACGAAAGAAATATACTTTATATAAATACACCATGTGCAAAAGTAAATTAAATTTAAAAAAACCAATGTAGACTCTGTTTTTTCTGCTTCCATATTGCTAGCTTGAACATAGGCCTCCCTCCTTCATGCCTTTCATTAACAATTTTCTATTTTTTTAGTGATCAGTTTGTGACATTAGTGACAGAGTCTGGAATGGAAAGTGGTTTCTGACTGTGTAGTTATTACCTGCTTTGCTCCCACAGTGCCACTACATGGTACAGCACCATATAATGTATGGACAAAAGATGTCAAAACTAAATATAAAACCTGAATAGGAACACTTTGAAAATTTTTGTCTGTCTTCTTAAAACCAATTACTTTCAAAAACCTTCTAAATAAAGCACTGGATGTGCACTTCATTTAAGGGTATGCAGCTTTTTATTCCAGAGAAGCCAACCATTTTGCCCCTTTACCTCTCACTCTCTGGACATATTTTACACAGTCTAAATAGCTGTTTCTTTTGTGTGTATTGCAATTTTAAATTGCTCTGGCTCAGGGTGTTTTCAGGCACAACCATCCTGTGTTCCCCTCAGTGCAGATGGACTTCGCATGCATATGTTGTCCCACAGAGTTTCTACTTCTGTTCCTTTCTGCTGCTTTCAGTAAAGGTTCTGCAGACTAGAGGTATGTCTTTCCTTATTACATATGGGAATGCTTAATGCTTTGTTTGTTACTGGCAAAAAGTGAAAGTGAAAAATTAAAACTGACCCTTTGGGATAAATGAACATACTCTTGGATTCATGGACCTGATCCTTCCACTGTGCTATTGATGAAGACAGCCTTATTTGTGAGAGTAGTCCCACATGAAGAGGCTTCCTTCACTTGGAAGGAATTTTAGAGCTTTGAAGTCTTCCTGCAGGCAGTTCCTGCATTCTTAACGTGATCTTGTAAAAGGGATTAGTGACCATTCTGTCTTGTATGTAGGACAGGGTACAAGCTAACCTCTGAATGGAAACGTTGGGGCTGGGAGAATAGAGTAATATTCTGGATAAGGCTAAGAATTAGGAAGTCAGACAAATAAATGAGGTTTCATTTCTGATCACGTTCTGAAGTAAGTTCGTTATATCATCAGATAGACAAGAAACTGATGCTTCCATCTTTTTTACTGCAAACAGAATTCATTTACCCCTTCTCCTCAGCAGCATTCCATCAGTTATTGCCAACCTCTATTTACAAGAAGGTAAGGCAATTAAAATCCATATCTAAAAACACCATGTCTCTCTTTATCCAGTATTTGTATATGTAAAATTTGTAAGAGTCTTGAGTTACAGCCTGCAGTAGCCAGATGAGTAGAGTCAAAAGGAGCATCTTGCTTTTGGGTATTCCATAAGAAATTAAGGTATCAATGTTAATGCTTAGCTCATGTGACAATATTGAGCATGTACAACATACCAGTACTGACTAATTTAAAACTGCATGACTTTCCTTCTATGATGATGGCTTCTGCAGCTAGATAAAAGCACATAAAGACAGCAGTAAAACATAAGCAGCAGGTCTTCAAAGAATCTTACAGTTAGTGATAAACATTCATAATTAAGTATATTTGGAATTACCAAACCTTTATTAAACAGGCATTGGTCACCACTTGCTTTGGATCTACTATGTCCACCAACGGCTCCTTCATGGCAACATCCCTAATACAGGTCATGTCAAAGCCGTACACATTCTCCCACCCTGCCAATGCAAATAGATGTGTCAAGGTTAGCAGTAATAATAGAAATATATTTTGTTTCTCAAAGCATCTTTCATTTGAAAGACTTTCTACCATCCCCTAATTTTCAGATTTCCTCTTTAGCGCTTTGCTCTCTGCCCCAGTTGTCTATCATTGCTATTTTACAGATAATGCAGTTGTGGCAAAATAACCCCTCAACGTACATCTTTGAAGAAGTGGCCTTTGTTTTTTGGTGTCTCCAAAGCCGTGTTATATGAGATTTGTTGATGATTATTGTGGCTTTAGACATTTGAGAGTGTTGCCCAAAATCATATAATATGTCAGGCTGAGTCTTTGGAATAGCTGTTAGGGTTATTCTATCCTTTCCTATCCATTTTGGTTAAAAGTTTGGGTTTTTTTTTTCATAGATTGCTATTCAATTAGCACTTTGCATGCTCTTTTGATTATTTAAGTAGTCTTAGTTTCAGCAAGTGAATAACTGACAGGAGTAGAATTACAGGTGTGTTTCAATATTTGGGACATCCAAGTTTTAATCTGCATGTACATTGTGAAACAAAAGCAAGAGAGACAAGGTGGTGGGGCAGACAGATAGTGAGATGGAAATAACGCAGGGTACATAAAGTGAGGGGGAAAGAGAAATTAGAGGTGAAATTAAAAAAAAAAGTGTCTTAAAGGAAAACAACATTTTAGAAGAGAAAAAAGAACCTGAAACTTTTTTTGTATTATGACAGCTCCCCCTGCTTTCTCCCCAAGTTGAGAACAGATGTGTTTTCAGTCAGAAAAGAAAAAGGCTCAAGGTCTAGAAAGGAAAGGGTTTAAAAGCAAGGTGAAAAAAACACATAAAGGATTTTAGGCCAAAATGGCTTTGATTCCTTTATGGAATGGATGCCTCATGCATCCATTTGAATCTGTACATTTTGTAAGGAATTTAGCTGTCTCGGTCATCATGTTACCAAGGAGAAAATCTAGACTGTGCTTGAGGAGGAGATATAATTCTCCCTGGCACTTTCAGCAACTTCTTGTCACTGCCACACTGCACTGGGTTCACTTTTGACCCAAAACAGCAAATGTGACCAATTGACAGTTGTGTATTAGTACTGAATTTGATTACAGAAACACCAAACTTTCTTCTGAGAGGAGGTGAGAGGCAAGGAGTTAGGCATTTTCATTTAAAAGTTGACTAAACCCACTAAATTAACCCAAACTTTTGTACATATCTTTTATTAATATAACTGCTTAGAAATTTTGTGATTTTTTTGGTCCCCTAGTGGAAAATGCCTTTAAGTGAGATTGTCCAGCTCTGAAAAATAAATAAAAGCAAAAAAAAAAAAAAAAAAAAAAAAAAAAAAAAAAAAAGAAAAAGAAAAAAAAAAAGGAAAAGAAAACAAATAATATAAAACTTACTAATTTCATCACAACTATTATGATCAAATAAATGAAAACTTGTGTGATGTGGGGACAACAAGCTGAACATGAACCAGGTGTATGATCTTTTAGTGATGAAAATGAACCACATGCTAAGACATGAGGAGTGTCCAACAAAATTGGGTTTGCTTAGCCTGGGACAGCAAAGACTAATGGTGGTATCTACTTGCTATCTGCTGCCACAGAAAAAAAGAAAAAGTCGGATTCATTTCTGGTGATGAGGGAATGAAGGCAAATTTCAGGACGGAAAAGTCAGTCTGGATATTTAGAAACATGTTTACTCCTAAGGGTGCTTCACTGAGAGAAGCTATGGAATCCCCATCTCCTGACAGCAGGGCAGGGCCCTATGAGTCTCTTTAACTGTGAAATCTGGCCTGCTTGTAGCAGGAGCTTGGACTAGGTCACCTGTAGAGGTCACTAATAGCACCAGTTATTCGATGATACTTCAAGGAAACCTTCCCAACATATTAAAAACAAGGGAAAAGCCAATTTTACGCCTCTATATAGTATATATATAAAAAAAATTTGGAACCCTTTTTAACATAAAAGTAAATTTCTAATCTTTATTTTTAATTTAAAAATTTGCACACAAAATGTTTTCAAAGATTAAAAAAAGCATTAAATGTTGTGCTTTGGTTTTTCTTTCCTTGACAAGCTTATTATGGAGACAGAATTTTTTCTAGGTTTATTTCTTCACATTTACAATCATTTTGCATCTTATTTTTTTTCTGTTCTTGCTATGTTAAAAAACAAAAACAAGGACCTGCATGGCAAAAGAATATTACCAATTTTCCTGGCTGTTACGATAGATTATATATTTATTAAATCAACCACAAGACTAAATCTCCTATAATTCACATTTTAAATACAGGTAGGGGTATTAATATAACTCTAAGCAAAGTCTACATCAATTTACTGATGCATCTTTCCTTTGTGCACTTTTACTGCAAGTTTCCTGAATTTATCAGCAGACTAACATATTCTTAGTGTTCACATTTATACTAGAATTCTGGCCTAGTCAGTGTGATTTCTTGGCTTTTGCAATCCTTTGCCAACAAAGAGATTACAGTAAGCCACTATAAATCAAGTATTTTAGGGAAATAACCACAGAAAATTATTACTTACAGTGAATTTTGAAGTCCTTGTACTGTCTGTCTTCAATTGCTACCACGTACAAAGCAGCTCGGTCTGGAAACATTAGCCCTCCAGGTTTCTGTTGATGAATTTTGGGGAAATGGATCTCGTAATCTATTCACCTGACAAAGACATCACATTTTGAACTGCACATACAAAAACCAGACAAGCACCCCTTGCATGCCTTTATTGTTTTCCTTCAGATTGTCACACCAGCTTTAATCTCAGCAATTCTTGCAGCCTGTAGCAATGGCATTAGGTAGTGTCTATACAAATTTCACCAGCCAGCAGCTAATCAAAAGCAAAGCTCTTTCACTGAGATTCCCAGTTTTTATCTTAAAGCCTAAGAAATGGCACTTGGAGATGTAACTGAATTTTATTTTCATGCCAGTAGCAAAGGGAAGGCTTTTAGTCAGAAAATAAATGATGATTGCTCCAGCAAGGAGTATGACATGCAGAGCACCTACCAGCCACTTGTCTCGTGCGAAGATGACTGTGTTTAACATTGACTCATAGAACAGACAGTAACCCATCCACTCGCTGATGATGATGTCTACTTTATCCACAGGTAATTCAACTTCTTCCACTTTACCTTTAAATATTGTGATTACTGAAAAGAGAATCCAAAGAAATACGTTTCACATAATAAAACACCTGAATAAGTTCCTTACTGGTGACTGTCAGGCTGACCTTTTCAATATGATTCTCTTCTTGAACACCTGTAGATAAGGGGTCACTCCATGTGACTCAATGGATTTTAAACTATTTAAAAACTACTTGCAGTAAGTATAATAAACAGAAGTTTTAGAATTAGTATAAAAGGGAAAAAACCACCCCAAAAACAGAACAAAAAAACAAAGGCCAAACAAAAACGCCCCATGTTTAAAAACCAGAAAAACAGGCCTTACCTGCTCACCTGCATGATCTCATTTTACATGACCTTTGAAATTTGGAAGATTTCTAGATCACTGACCAAGTAAATGCAAAGAATCCACCTAGAATCCTTTAAACATGCCTGCAGGTTTACACGTCTCGATATTACCACTGAGATATTAGAGATTATTGAATCAGGATCTAATTCTCATCTGCTTTTCAAGTATGTGATGATGGATTCCCAATGAGGAAAACTAGGACTTATTCTTTCCATGAATTCTGGGGAGCTGACTCAACTGAGAAAGTCATATCTAGCCTGACAGTACACAAACAAGAAAGTTTGTACAAACAGTTCTCTCATGAAAAATATTTTTTCATTCCTTTCTGCTTCATGATTGACTCATTCATATCTAAATCTTCTATCTGTTTTAGACGTGCACAACTTTCCAGAGTTACCCAAAGTGACTGCTGGAAAACACTGTTGTCAGGTACTTCATCACCAAATTAGTTTCAAGAAAATTAAAAAGTCTGCTAGGAGTTTGATGTAGTAGAATACAGAATCTGCAGAGACACTATTACAACACAGCACATTAAATTATGGGCAACATTGTATACTACTTACAGGACACTGGTTATGCCCTGCAAAAGCAAATCAATGAGTAATGATAGAAATCTTCGATACCAGAACCAGATATAGTGCTTAAGGGAAAATTAAATGCCGGTCCATATTCAGTTCAGTTGTAACCAATAATTTTGGTTTAGGACAAGTGACACAAGTCACCAACCATTCCTGCTTTTTTAAAAAATACATTTCCTATTTACAAATGTATTTTCAGCTTGCGACAAATACCTTATAGTTTTGTTTCTCTGCTATTTATATTGTTTGCTGCAGTGCCTAAAGTCTCATGGTTCTGGATTCTTCCTTGACAAGGTAACAGATGCACTTGAAATTTAGGAATAAGGTGAATAGGGAATATTTTTCTTTCCATTACTAATTGATAACATTACTCTACTACTCTTAATTAATGGCAATTTTTATTGATGAAATGGTCAACACTCAGTTTGGGAAAGATGAAAGTAATTTAATTTAGCTAGAACTAGATTAGCTGGTTAAGAATGGAAGTGTGGGTTAAGTGAATTTTTAGAACTCAGCCCAGGAAAAATGAGGTTTGTCTTTCCCAAATACGTGCAGTACTAGTATGACTCCAACTAAGTATAACAGAGATGTGACCACTTTATTTGCATAGTAAACTTTGAATCCAGACTGGCCCCTTAAGAGGTTTGGAACACTCTGATTCAGACTGGTAACACGAAGTATCAGCTGGTAAGAGCAACATGATAGGAAAAGAGTTCTCTTTCCCATTCTTTAAACTTTCTTTCACAGTAAAGTGGCCAGTCTTCGCAAACGAAGATCTGGGAAAGGTGTTTTTACCTTTCAAGCCTGCGCAATGGATTTTTT
>JAWWLV010000001.1:28516292-28550358 GCA_035041135.1 Platyrinchus mystaceus | reverse complement strand
TGAAGCAGGACCGGGATTCGAACCTGCGGCCTTGGTGCTGAGAGACCAGCATCTTAACCGCTAGGCCACCAGGGGTCAATAGTACTCAATAGTTCATCTATTGTTATAATGAAGACTATGCATGTCTATAAGCTCCAGCCATGCGTTCTCTTTAGTTCTCCTTTCTCCCAAGAACTTTCACTGTCAAGGTTCTTTTGGAGTGAATTTTAGCACAGTTGACAGCTGCCAGACTGACACACCTGTAGACTTTGAAGCCCTCTGTTTACACCTAGAACAGCCACAGTATAAGCAGCAGCAGCACAAGTTCCTCCCACCTCCCTTCACTTTGGTGAAACATCTTCATAAGGCATCATGTGGGAACAGATTGTGCTGTCCCCAGCTGTATTGTATCTGTTTTGGAAACAGTGGGTTTTCTCTCGGTTCAGCCCCTTTTGCTGCATCTGCATTTCTCTAAACATTTAAGGGGAAAAAAAGAAACACTCCCATGAGCAACAAGATCCTTTGGCTCAGTACCCGGCTGCATTAAAATGAAAGTGAATGCTGGTCAGTGTAGAGTGTGAAAGTGTAAATATTAGTTCAGGTGTGTAACTTGTTTATACTGGAGACCAAACTGCAGTCAGGCAGATTGCTGAACCTGTCCAGACAAGTCTCCTGACAAAGGGGAGGGGTTTCCGCTTCTTCCTCCAGAGTTTCTTAATGACTTGCTCCTTGTAAAAACAGGAGAAAGAAGCAGGGATAAATACCTTCTGCAATGTCTGGAGCACACTGGAACCTTCCAATTTATTCTGACAATGGTCTCTTCAAACACAATTCCTGTTGCTGGAAATCCAAATGCAAATTGATTTGTGGTATGCTATTTTTGTTGCTATCTGATAAAAGGCCACTCCAGGAATATATAAGCTGTGCACCAAAGGTGCAGGACAACCAACCTGATCTCACACCTCACTACTTTAGTGCCTTTTCCCTACTGTGAAGAAGAGTATTTTGTGGTCCTTCCTTCTTTTTCTGAACCAAAAGTTGCACATGCTGGCTGGCCTCTTATATCCCATGTCACTGCTGTTTCACACCACACCCCTTGAATATCCATACTGTACAATAAATTCTTCTCCTAAAGAGCTCTGTGTTCGTCAGAAACTGCCAGCGACAGCAATGAAAATTAGAACAGGTCTAAACCGGAACAGAAATCTATTCCTGCGCCTTTGCAAGAAGAGCATCAGTGCAGACACAGCTAAAAGTGGGGGCACATGGAACAGCCCAGTCAGCTCAGACCTGACCTGCTCTGCAGCAAAGGCAAGCTCTTCACAAAGAGCACTTTTTAACAGGAGCTGTCTCACAGCCTCAGTTAAAAAAAGACTGATTTTTTAGGCTGTTACAAAGATATCTTGTGTACTGTGATTTGGAGGAGGACTGAAGGCATGAAACAGAGCTGCTTAGAGATTATTTTGTGCTAAGAATTTTCAGTAGGTTGGGGGTATTTTTAGTGTGTGTTTTTTTTTTATTTAGAGTTTCCACATTCCTGGAAATTTCATCAGGGTTTTTTCAAGAAAAAAAGAAGTTTTCTATGATAGTTTTATTTTGGGAACAGGACATTTTTGTTTATGTGTTTTGATAAGTTTTGGGAAAAAAAGTATTTTTTTAAAGTTGAAAGTCAGAAATCTTAGTGAAAAATCTATATTGCTATAGAATACTTTTTTGCTTTGAACCTTATTTCAGTTTGAATGTGAGTGTATGTGTGTGTGAATTCTATTTAAGAGATAAGGTGGAATTCAAATGGCAGAATTAATTTGAAAGGTTCAGCTCTCATAGGGGATCTTCTGTCTGCTTTGCTAAACCAAACTACCTGTTCATAAGTCCTATTTGCTTTTATTTTCTGTGAGCCTAGAAGTAAATGTGGAAGTAACAGTAATTCCTGTGAAAAATTGTTGTAGTGCCTAGAATGAGGTGCTTAGTTTTGTATTTATGTAAGTCAGTTCTGCAAAACTACCATTTATATATAAACCACACAACATAAATTACTCAGAGAAAGCAAAACAGTTATCTTCTCTTTTTCCTGAAGATAAAAGTATTTATTTATGCCTTACTGTTGTCCAAGTGGTTGGCCTTGATAATTTTTTCTGAGTAGTCAGATATACTTGAGCATTCAATCTGGGAAAAAAAAGAAAAAAAGAAAAACAAGAGGAAGATAATTTATATGTTAAAGATCTCAGCCATGTGAATAAAACTATTATCTACTGAAGGCAGCAAAGACTCTACAGAACATGGAAGCATTGATAAAAAGTAAATCAAACCTGTGTGTGGAGAATCATAACCAATAATATCCTAATATTTAAATTGCAGTCTGTGTTTGAGTTGAACTGGCTCCTACAGAAAAGACTGTTGAAATGTGGGGGAAAAAAGAGGTCCTAACTACAACATTTATATGATTTACTAATTGCATTATTTAATTTATTCCTGCTACTTTATAATATTGCCTCCTCTCCCCAAAAATTCAGCTGAAGGGAATGAATTAGCATGGTGCTGCATTTCCACACATATTTTAAAACAAAATACATTCAATTTTCGTGAATAATGTTAAAATTCAAACTATGCCAATACTGGTCTGTGCCAAGAAGCAATTATTTTTCTACATGAAAATTCTATAATCTTTAGCAATGCATGCTTTCCCAAAAGAAAGTGGACATTTTACACATATGAAATGACTGAAATTTTCTATTTACAAAAAAATCCAGTTCTGCATGTCTTTTACTCTGATGAGTTCTGTGCTTTTACTAGGAAAATAATTACAAAGTACCTTTTAGTTTTAGATTTGCCCTTAAATTTGGTACAATCTGCGTACCAGCTTAAAAGCCCATGTTTGCAATGACCTTTACTATCTTTTAGAGAAATACTACATTCCATTAATCTGTTTTTTGTGCCCTTTGAAAATCACGAAGGCCAAAGTTGCTTGTAGTCACTGAATCAGTTCCTAATTTACCTCTTCCAAATTTGACATTAAACTGCCAATACTACTTTGCATAATCCTTGTCTCTCTAAATCCCCTATGGGAATGTCAAATAGAACTGTATTATCTCTAATGAAGTGTTTTATATATCCAGCGAATCCCATTTAATCTCTAAAAGCTAAATTGTGCCTGACCTCTCTGATAGCACTCACAGATGGCAGGACAGTGGATGGAAGGACACACAAATCCCTTATTATTTTTATATTGTATAAGAAACAGACATACAATATCAATCCCCGTCCCCATGGGAACCTGACTATTAATTCTACTTGCCTGTGGATGTAAACTGCTCCTTAAAATGTCTGGCTCAATGGCCTGAACATAAACCAAAACTGGCTTGAAGAAAGGAACACCTGAGTGTCAGTCCAGAGAGTTCAAGAAAAAAAATGCCTTGGGGACAGCACCATCCTTTTGCTCCATCCAGCTTCTTCCCTTACTGTAAACTGTATAGATTCTACATCCTGTCTGTGGTTACAGCCATTATAACATACTCATTTTCCTTCAGATACATGGTGGTGGTGTGACTGTTGGGGATGGTCCTGTGCCGGGCCAGGAGTTGGGTTTGATGATCCTTGTGGGTCCCTTCCAACTCCTGTGATCCTGTGATTTTCCCTGTCTGTATTCACACCTGTCTGGCATTTTCAATTCCACTGCACATTTTGGATGATTTTTAAATAAAGCATGAACATGTAGGTGTTTGGAGGTGGCTTTCCAACCTTTCTAAAGAAAAAAAATGCGAAGAAATAAAAAGTTCTCTTTCATGAATGACTATGAGTTTCCAAAAATCTGCTTCATTAGCAAAGAAGCAAAATAATAAAAACCTTCAACAATTAAATGTTTCATGAAGGAATAGATATTTCATAAAATAAACTTTCTTTAGGGTAGCTAAAGCTGTTCACCTGCATTTTGACTTGGATTCTATACTGTGGTTGAATTTTATTTTAAAATCTCATTTGAGAGAAAAAAAAAACCCACTGAATTTTGTAAGTAAAGAAAAGGAGCAAAAAAATCAGTGTTTTCAGGTTTTTTCCCCATTCTCTTTCAAGCCAGTGATCTGCTCAAATCTGTCCTAAGCATTTGGATTTTATGAAAACTGTGTGTTCCAATAAAATAAGTTTGTACCTGAGTTTACAGTCACAGAATTACAGAATGGTTTGGGCTGGAAGAGATCTCAAAGGTGAGCTAGTTCTAACCTCCATTCTACAGGCCCGGATACCTTCCACTGGATCAGGTTGCTCAGATCCCTATCTATCCTGGCCTTAAACACTTCCAGGGAAGGGGCATCCACAACCTCTCTGGGCAACCTGTGCCAGTGCCTCGCCACTCTCATGTAAAAAATGTCTTCCTTATATCCAATCCAAATCTACCTTCTTTCAGATTAAAACCATTGCCCCTTGTCCTATCACTATAGGCTCTGGTAAATAGCCTTTCTCTACCTTTCTTAAAAGCTCATTTTATATATTGGAAGACCACTATAAGAAACCTTCTCTTCTCCAGGCTGAACAACCCCAGCTGTCTCAGGCTCTCTTCACAGGAGAGATGCTCCACCCCTCTGATCATCTTTGTGGCCTCCTCTGGACCCACTCCAATAGGTCCAAATCTTTCTTGTGCTGGGGGCCCTAGAGTTGGATGCAGCACTTCAGGTGGAGTCTCACAAGAGTGGAGTGAAAGGGCACAATCACCTCCCTTGGCCTGCTGGCTACAAATCTTTCGATGCAGCCCAGGACATGGCCAGCTCCCATTCAATTGTGCACCCACTAGTATCCCCAAGTCCTTTTCTGCAGGGCTGCTCTCAATCAGTTCATCACCCAGTCTGTATTACCCTGATTCAAGTGAAGGGCCTTGCACTTGGCCTTGTTGAAATTCATGAGGTTCACATGGGCCCACTCCACAAGGCTGAGAAGATTCCTCTGTTGCGGCGTATTTTCCCTCAAGTATATCAGCTGCACAATACAGTTTTGTGTCAGCTGCAAACTTGCTGAGGGTGAACTCATTCCCACTATCTGTGTCATTAATGAAGATATTAAATAGTAGTGGTCCCAGTATGGACCCTTGAGTTTCTTCAGCTGTATCTGATTCTGTGTGTGTATATTCATTTCTACTTTCATTTTACTACTCAGTCTTTGATTTAATTCTGCAAATGTCTCCTCTTTTACTGTGGTCTCTTTCTGAAACAGTCACCACATTCCCAGATTTCCCCTGGGCTGTGTCCTCATCAGAACCTTTTCTTACAAATCAGCTAATATCTAACATGTGCCTTCATTTCCCATGTCTGCTTAACTCCTTCTTACCTGCACTGTCTTGTTTGTTTGAAAATACTGTAGAATTCAGTTAGTTTACTGCAGTAATTGTCCCGAGTTTTGTATGACTAAATGCAGCAGATGAACCAAGGTTTCAAGGGATATTTGAATGTGCTTCTCTGTCCCCCACTCACTCCTCTCAGACACCAACATCTATGTGCCAATCCTCTCTTCTGTGTCTTACAGCAGTTCCCCAGTTAGATGTACATCATTGTACAATGGATTGTTACCCTTCCACTATGGTTAAAGCTCAGGGCACATGAAGAAAGAGGAGAAAATGAGGGGGCTGGTTATGTTTAGCTTGTAGAATAGACTCCCCCAATCCAACAGCTATCTACAACTATCTCGAAAGGGCTTGCAGAGAAGGCATAGTCAAACTCTTCTCTGAGGTGCACAGTGACAAGACAAAAGTCAGTAATCATGAGCTGTGGCAAGGGAAATTTGGGGTGATTGTAGACCTGGAATAGGTGCTGAGAGAGGATTTAGAATCTCTATCCTTGGACATTTTCCAAATTGGACTGGACACCCTTGGGCAACTTGATATAGCTTTAAGTCAGTGATTCTATGATTCACATCTCTTGAGGACCCAGAGACGATTCTAGCATTTGGCTTAGGTAGTGGCAAGGAATAAGTTCCAACAGCGAATAAGAGGGAATAAGAAGAATCAGGAATGGTAGTGGATGAATTTGAACCCAAAGAAGAGAAAGAGTGAGAAAGAGGAGAGGGATGTCCATGGCACTGTAGTTAGAAAACCAACACTCTGCATTTGTCAACAGTTCCCACATCATGCTATTTGAAAAATCACATCTAACTCTAGAGAAGAAACTGGAACATCTCAGCTCTATGTAGTAACTCATGGCAAATGTTTGCTTTTTAAATGGAACAGTCACAGTTTCCATCAGCACTCTGTGCCAATATGACCATAAAATCTGAATTTGACTATAAGATTTCCACTGCTAGATCTCTGAAATATCTGTTTGTTCAACACAAATACCGCTCTGCAGCTTGCTCTGTTACAGGGTTCATGGTGAGGTAGCTCATGTGACAAGAAGGTTGAAATTCTCAGGCTGTAGCAGAGAAATTTCACACCTAAGAGAGTTCTCTGGATAGCACACCCCCCAGCTTCAGTACTGAACAGTCCATAGGTGAGCTGGCACTGGTGCACCACTGAGCTTTATGAAGGTCTGAGGTACAGCTTGAACTGTAAAGAAGTCCAAAGAAAAAAACAAACCACTACAAAAAACCACCACCACCACCAAACATGTGGAAAAGTATTTACTTTTATTTTACTTGGTGAATTTTCTGCCAGTGAGCTGGCTCACTGTAGAATCAGATAAGCATCAGTGCCAGCACAAGGGAGGGAGGAAGACCATATGGCCAGGGATCTGAGAGATAGGAAGGTGGGAGCACAGCATCATCATTTTGTATATACTTTTAGAGCACTGCAACATATTTGCATGAGACTTGCATTTCTGCATCAGAGAAAGCTATGAGTTTATCCTCCTTGAGGCTTTGAGACGATAAATTGTATATCTGATTTACAAGAAAATACATTTTAGCTGCCAGTTCTTTACACAAAACCTCATGCTTAAGCTCCAAAACTTTTGCCAGCACCTTTTGTTTTCATCTATCTATACTGCCATGCTCCGGTCCAATACTCAGATCAGACACTCAATATTAACACTGGATTTTGAAAACATAAGCCTGAGAATTGAACAGGAGCCCTGGCATTTCATGTATCATTACCAGTAATAGACACACAGTTTGAGTACTTAGTGACATCAGTGTCTTCAAATGCACAGATGCAGCCAATTAAGTTTTAGTAAACAATATTTTTGAAGAGAACTACATAGAGAAATAGGATCTAGTTCCCCTTTTCTATGTTACATTGTGTCTGCAGGGCAAACAGAAGTCCAAAGCAAAAAGAAATCGTATTTGTCGTTTTAGAGTCAGTACAAATAACTGAGTATACCTTGGAAGCAAAAACTGAGTATAGCTTGGAAGCAAATCTGTGCTCTCTCTAATGACTTCTCTGCAGACAATTGCACATTCATGCTCCTTAAGTTCAATGTATTTAAGGTAATAATTTCCTTCTGACTCTGAAAAACGTTATTGTTGGCACAGAAAACATGCACAGGCTTTCTTGCATGATTTGCTGAGTTGTAATATGCAGGGAAAAGTGTATTAAAGAAATTTGTTTCCAAGACTACAAAGTTGCAGACCTTGAAATTTTAAAAAAGCAAGATAGTTCCTTTAACCTCTCTGAGCAGGAGTGAGTCTCTTTAACAGGTTTTTTCAGCCAAGAAGATACGTGCTTATGTGCCAGGTCACCAAAGGTTCCGCAGATGAAAAGACATTACATTTCACTTGGAAAAGGCACATTAGTGCAACAGAACTCCACTGAAGTCACTGTAAATTAAACCATAGAAGAGCTTGGAGAGAAGAATTTCAAACCAAGGCAAGTAAGAGAAGGTAAATCACCAAGCCAAATTCTCAGGCAAAATGCACAAACAAATTCAAAATATGAGAGAAAGTCTTCTTACCCCATATACCTTCTTAGCTCCTGCCTTTGCAGCAAACATGGAAAGGATTCCTGTGCCACTCCCAACATCAAGGACAATCTTATCTTTAAAAACATGTTTATTGTGATACATTGAGTTTCTATAGGTTAATGTGCGCACTTCATCTTTTAACATTTCCTATGATGGAAATAAAAGCATTGTGTTACTATCTGAAGTGCTTAGATGCATTCAACACTGCTGCTGAACACATTCCTTTGTTATCGTTTAAGCATTATTAATACACAACATGAAGGGTTTTTCAAGTACTTTGGGGTGCACACATCAAAGCAACCGTAAAATGATAGCTACTTAGAACTGAGTTATTAAGAAGCAGCATGTTGCCCCTTATACAATTTTATTTTCTTATTACTTCACTGTTACAATTGACAACCAGAACACAATTTAACCACAGCACTGCTTTGGGAGTAGAGAGAAGCCATAGAGAAATCCAAACATTCCTCTCCTCCTGAAGCATGCACAACCCAGAGCCTCAATGAAGGGACCTTCTGAGGTTCCTCTTTGAATAAAAAAGAAATTATTCCATAAACCATTGTAAGACAGCAGTCTTAATAGCCTTGCCCAAAGTGAGGCAGGAAGTCCATAGCAGAGCTTAGAAATCCTGTGCTGTATGGTCCTCCCTTACAACTCTTCTGTTCACTCATTTATCTGACAAATTTCCAGAAGATATTAATGTATAACCCAGACCCCTATCTCACTATTTTAAGTTGTCACTGTTAGGTGCTGATTTTTGTTTCACTGATTGCAGCAGTACATGCATTTAATTCCATTGATACCTTGCTTTCAGGTGTGCATGTCAGTCAAACTATATCCATAAAGAGGACTCAGGTCAAGACCCAAGTGCCATTTTCAAGAGAAGTGTAGGCCACTCAGCACACACTTTTATTTTCCAAAAATGCTTTTTTTGGTCTAGAAGGCTGAAATTCTGCTTATACTACTGCCATAATTTCATAGTTGAAGCAAGTAGGCAAATGAGTTTTTGAATTTTGGGGTAAAAAGAATCTGTTCACTGCCAGGCAGTCTGAGGCACTAGTGAACTGGGTTGTTACATGTATCAGTTGCTCACTTACCTGTCTTGGCAGGAGGCTATCTGTATGCAATAACTGCAGATGAATAAAAGATTTTTTAAAATCATCATAAAGCATAGTTTGGCATCAGGCAAAAAAAAGTCCATCAGCACTGGAAAGATGATAGAGCACACCCTCATGGAAACAGTTTCCAAATATATTAAGGACAACAAGGTGACTGGGAATATTCAGCATGGATTTGGAGATGACTGACCACTTGGTATCATTCTCTGGTGAAATAATGGGCTCTGTGGATGAGGGGTGGGGGGGATGCTTTTTATCTTGATTTTAGCAAGACTTTCAACACTGTTGCCCATAACATCCTCATTTAAAAATGGATGAAAAATGGACATTGGACTGAAAACTGACTGAACTGCTGCTCTTGAGATGATGTGATCAACACAAAGTCAATCTGGAGGCCAGTGATTAGTGGTGTCTCCCCAAGAGTCAATACTGACACCTTTTGGCCTGTTTTTTTAGGGTGGATTGCATCTCTTCCTAGCAGACCTCAATCCTCAAAGAGGGTGCAATAGACATAAAAACTGAAATTACCATTGACACCAGCTGCACAACCAACTGTGGACCTGTGGGACCCATTTGAACTGTTAGGACTGAGGCAAAAAAACACCTGTCACACCACACCTTGCTGTTGATCATCATGCTAGGAGCTGCCTAGTCACACGATATGCTCCAGGTCTCATTGGTGCTCATGTAAAAGAGAAGCAGCAGTAGTCTGAGGCTGGTCTAAGGGCCGGACAAATATCAGCAGCCTCTACACCATGTCTCAGATCAAAATGCTTTGACAGAAAGTCTTCTCAGCAGATGGGGGCCTCTGTCCACTGCAGGAGAGAGCCTTCCGCTGCTATCACTTGGCACTTGCTCCCAGTGCTTCTCCATGGCTCAGGGCCAACTGGTTCTAACGGTCTGTTGGACAGAAATTCCTGCCCCTCATCTACAGTGAAGACACTGACCCTGTTCTGTAGGTAGAGATCTGCAGGGAGATCAAGAGCCTTCCTCCTGTTACCAGAAGTCACACGTTTCCAGCCTTCACCATCAGAGGAGTCTCCAAACCTGATAAGTATAGACTCTGACTGCCCCTCCTTTCAGCACAGCTGGGGATTTAGGCTCTTGTATCTTCAGGCTCTCAGAGAAGATCCAGTCAGTCTCTTCCTCGTGTCCTTGATGCTCCAAAGTCTGCCAGCCTCCTTTAGCAGCTCCTTTACTTGTTGACACAGATTCTCTACCACTGCACACCTCCAGCAGGCAAGGAGAAAATCTCCCACTTTCCAGCCTCAGCAAGAGGCTCCAGGTACTCCCTGCATTCCCTGAGACCTACATGGCTGTATCCTTCCATCAGGAAATCAATCTGATTTGAGGTCTCTGATGTGTCTTCAGAATTTCTCCTCAGTCTCCCTCCCACTCAGTTGTTCCTCTCTCTTCTTCCCTTCTTGGACTGAATTTCTGAATGCTACACTGGTAAGATATTATTGGCAGATAACCTCTTACTTTTATGTATACACCCCACAAACAATTACTAGAGTAATGGAAATGGATATTGTTTGCTATGCAGTTTGTAAAAAGTGCCAATAATTCATTTCATATTGTTGCTTTTCTGCATCCTACTCTTAAAGATCCTGTCCTCCTGGGACATGTAAATATCAGTGGTGCAAGATATCACTGTCTTCTTTAGAACTGGTTTAGGGTAAACTTTCTGAAGGTAAATATGGTCCACTGTGTATTTTGAATTATTTCCAGGAGTGTATTTACTGGAGGCTACTGAGCTTAATGCTCCCATCAATGCAGTTTATGCATTCAGAAATTCAAGTAACATGCCAGGAGTCAAGAAACTACTCAGCTTCTCATGTCAGTGGAGTAGCTGTGCTGCTGATATCTGTGATCAAATACGCAAGAGAACAGAAGACCTAACTTAGCAATAATGTCGTTTCCATGTGTAATCGAGTTAGTTTGCAGCCCTCATAAATGCACTAAATCGATGCACTTGTGAAGCTCACCACTGTACAGATAGCTACTATAAGGTCTGGGGAGAACTCATATGTTAGATTCTAAGTGCGACGGAAGTTTGGGGTGGAGGTCTCTAGAGATCTTTGGCACTTAACCAGATTATACATTCATCTGAGCAAAGGCAGAGGAATATAGTCATAAGCAAGTGGGATGGGGATAAATAAGAAATAAATCAAAGAAAACATAATTATTATTGTTATGAATATTACTATATTGTTATTTAATAATTGCTGAAATAAAAATAAGCATTACCTCATGAATTCCAAAGTGAGCATAGGAATCAAAGTAATAATCCCTGGATGTCATCTCTTCTGGATTGATGAGTTTTGCCATCTTGCCTCGGCCTGGGCAGCTTGGTTGCAATGGAACATGTATGACAGATTGAACTGGT
Organism: Platyrinchus mystaceus; assembly: GCA_035041135.1. Classification (NCBI taxonomy): domain Eukaryota; kingdom Metazoa; phylum Chordata; class Aves; order Passeriformes; family Tyrannidae; genus Platyrinchus; species Platyrinchus mystaceus. The sequence continues at coordinate 28,538,998 of JAWWLV010000001.1, read as the reverse complement.
TTTGGAACAACAGTAGGCTGTGGAGGCTGGGATGGAATGGGGCAAACCTAGGAGGACATGGAATATTGTAAAGAGGCATCATTAAATGAAAATATTTATCTCTTTATCTGGCACAGTGACATTATTTTAACTATCTAGGAGACAGCAAGTTCAAAGACACCTGGGGCATCGTAAGTGAAATTTAGGCTGCCTTCTGTTCCTGGATCTTTAACTTACTTGCTCTGCCTTGGAAAATTGCCTTAATGGATTTTTCCTTGATGTTTCTCTGCAGATACCTAAATTAGTGCAGAGTAATGGCAAATTATTGGTGTTGGCTAAAATGGTTTACTGCAAACATTGACCCAAGGCAGTGAAGAGCTAGGTTTTCTCCTTCAGTGTCATATTCTGCCAAACTGCCACAGCTTTGTGAGAGGCAAGTTGTAATAAATAAATAGCTCCCCTGAAAAGAAGAGCTCATAATCAAAGCATCTGGAACACAGTGTTGCCAATAAGGAGAATAGGATTACCAATCTATTTTTAATTCTCAGGTAATGTACCTGTCTGTACTGATGAGGTAGGGCTGAGAATGCTCACAGTATCTGAAAGTCCCTGATGCTATTTGAAAGTCTCTCAGCATGTCCAGAAAGCACCGTAGGGGGCTGTGTGGCATATGTGATCCTTTAATGTAGTTTCCTGTTGTCAGGAGATGCAGGAGTCGTGTGTTACCAACACAGTATGGCCCACTGCACTTAATTTTTTGGTGTGTATTGTATCTCCAATATCAATATTTCAATAGACAAAGAATGTTCGCACCCCTTAGACTCAGATTTGATGCCTGTAGCATGTAAGACAGAAAACAGAGTGTTTTGCAAACATGAGATAAAACGGCCCATGGTCTGGCCCACGTGTATATTGACATCTTTGATCCCTAACATAAAGTGAAATGCTGAAAACAGGGAATGACTGAGCAATATGATACAGCTTCACATATGCACTAAGTCACTGTAAATTATGGGTCAACAACTTCATATAATAAGGTCAATCCCACTTAAAATGTGCCATCTCCTCTTGTACTTTTTTTTGTTAAGACTCGGTAGTTTCCCAGTGGGGAACAGAGTTGCCTGAGCCTCTCCTAGCTTCTTTCATAAAGTTCACTCTATCTTCTATAGCTTGGTACTGTGAAATATCAATCCGTTGTACTCTCCCTGAATAGCATCAATTAGCCTAGTTCAGTTTGCTTCAATGTAAAAAACAACAAAACCCTCCCCACATTTTTTCCCCTGTTCATTTGAAGATTTAAGTGTGTCATCTTTTCATGAGTTTTTTGGTCCATCTGTGAAAAATGAATCCTAGTGGTTTATGTTCCTGTAACACCTTTCATCCCCAAAGACACAGAACTGCTTTATTTATAAGTCTTTTCTATTTCTGACATTTTTTACTTCATCACCTCACCCAGTCCACCTCACCCAGTTCACCTCCCACGCAGAATACAATTGCTCCCAATTAGTGTTTGTATTTCTGCCTGGTCTAGTTTCAAAAGTGTCCATCTGCAGTCATTTCTCTTGAGACGCTGCTTCATTGCCTGGTTATTGCCACCAGTAACACCTTGATAACTCATTCTGTCAAAGTGTTGCTTGTAATATTCGACCCTTTAAAATATGATCCTGCTACTTTTAATTACATACTTGTGGTTATATCCTAACCTTTTTCTCCATTGGCGTACACACTATGTAATTTTTGCAGTTACCTTGCTCAGTAGTACTTTCTGTATTTGTCTGCTGGATTACAAAGACTTAAACTGTAAATGTTTGGAATTCTGTTTTAATATAATATGAACTCTCTAATATCTTATACTTTTCTCCTAAATCTTGTCCTTTGCATCATTTTAAAATCAAAATACATATATTTATATAAATTACAAAATAAAACCACGTAGAACAGTCACTGAGTGTTTAATTCTGTTCCTGTCTTAGGTAAGAAGGTCTCCAGACACAAGATAGTGCATCACAGGCAATTGTTCAAAAGCTACGTACTGGAGAGAAAATATATCAGTTTTTGTAAATGAAAACAAGGGGGTTCTAGCATTTCTGTTGCTGTCAAACTACAAATTCAAATGTGATTTGCTGTACAACAGAAAGAATTTTCTACAGGAAAAGAGACTAGTCTTGAAGGCAGATCTTCTGTATGGGTCTCAGGCAGTATTTGTTCTGCTTCTGGCTGCATGGAAGGATCTAGACAGCATTGTGAGAACAAGGCTTATTGTGACTAAAGACACAGAATGAAAATAAATCCAGCAACTTAGGCTGAGAAAGTTGTCAGAATGATTTTGTTTCCTGTAAAAGAATTAACATAATTATTTCACAGTCTGCATCGACAGCTGAATTCTGCTACAGCCAAGGGGTGGCAAGATAACTTTTATTAAGCTACTGAGGCAGTACAGCCCCTTTGACTCACAGTCCTTTTCGGGCGTATCTATAGTACCTAAAGACTTCTGTTCTCAACTGTCCATCTACATCTCTGCGAGAAAGAACATATCCCATGTAGCAGAAGACTCTTTGGTTGGCTCCTCAGCTGCCTTAGTTTGCAGCCAAGCACCCCGTGTTACAATATGTTGACGGTGGTTGTGTGACAACATTATGCTGTAAATGCCATCAGGTCAGCGCTGTCCATCCTGTGCTGTGGGTGCCACAGCCTCATGTAGAAGGGGTCAAAGAAAACTGCATGAGGGTAGTGATCTTTTCAGCCAGCAGCACTGTCACAGGGACCTTAAATCAGCTGCTTCATTTCTGTTTTAGGCATATTAACACAACACAGACCTTCCTAATTAAAATGATGTAATTTTTTTGCAGCATCTGTAATACCTACTGCTAAAATTTCTTTGTATAGCACTGTAATTCTGGAACACCAGGACAAGATCACAATTACATGAATAATTTTGTGAGTGGGGCTCAGGAAATCCCTCTTTCATAAACTTGCTATAGACTCTGTGAACAATTTCAGTTAAGAGTAACTCGTGTCCTATGACAACAAATATCTGGGGAAGACATGTAAATGCAGTGGGCAATTACAGAATAAAGAAATGTAATGAAAGCAACTATAACATCAGAAACAATGAAGTCTTCAGGTGTACAGCATTGTGACTGTAAACTAGGAACAACTAAGCTTTTAGGGATATGATATAACTTCTTTAGGAGAAAACATGCCTCCAAGAGAAAAGCTATCAAGGAAAGACAACTTTCTGTATTCTTTCCAGAACTGAACAGAATCCCTGATATGATTTACAAGCTTAGCTTGTATATACCCTACCTGAGAAACAACTCATCTTTTGAGTAACTCCTGAAAAGGCAAAGCATGTGGGCAGGGGTCAAACCTCACATCAGTGTAAAGAATCTAATAAGCTCATGTATAGATTCCAGTCAGCTGCACACAATTCCAGAACACTGGCCACTGCTAATGCAGATGAAGTTTGAAAGAATGCAAGCAGCTGCCTCAGAATTCAATAATCCCTGTGCTAAACATGCAGCCCTCTATTTTTCCATCTCCCATTTGCTACTGATGGTAGAGTTGGAGCATCTGAAGGATCCGAGAAGCAATCTTTTTCTACCACTGCTATGGGACTTAAGCCCGACTGCTCTGTACCATTTCAACATTTAAACAAAAGGAAATTAGGGAGATATTTTCCTACTTTTAAAAATTAAATAAAGTTTCTTTCTTCTTCTTTTGTGGACAAGGTCGGTACATTGCAGATACATCAAATGTACTAGCACAGGACTGTTTTTTTAAAAAAAGCTTTGAATTCTTACAAAAGGCAAGATTCGTAACCCTCATTCATTTCTCAAAATCTCACATCTAAACATCTTGACATAGGTTTCTAAAACACACATAGGCACCTCAGTGACATATGTGACTTTCAGATAGAGTTGCCCATGTGCACCAGGGGATACTGTTGAAAACTCAACCAATTCAACATGGACTTACAAGGTTATCTGAGTTTAAAATTCCCAAAATACAATATATAACTGGGTATTCAAAAATAAAGGTCTATTTTTAAAAATTTGAACCTTTTAAATATATATCCATCTGTCTACAGAGAGGCAAGATTTTGAAATATGCACAACTCATTTTTTAGAAGGTTTGTGACAAAAGCTTTGATGTGTAGAGTAAAAATAAACCTGAATTTCAATTTTCCTTTCTTGATATTACTATGGAGACACCGGGCTGGAGGTTAAAATTCCAATCCTTGTAAAACTGTCGTTCAAGCTCCAGTGTTTTATTCCTGACAAATTCTTAGTTATTTATGACATTTTTATGTCATTTAAGATGTTAACAGAACCTTCTGCCTGGAAATGCTTACCTTTTCATTAAGAAACTAATTAAAAATGGAATTATAGTTTAATATGATTCAATTTCAGCCTTGTCTTCTTTTTAAAGAAATGTTTTTATCCTACGTAAACGTTGGTTATACTTATTTTTTGGGCCAGACAGCTTTCCCTGTCAGAATGACTAAAATACAATATGCCTAGCATCATTTCATTAGTCTGAATTTAATAATCAAAACCTTTAGTGTGCAAGAGATTATCAATTGATATGCAATCACCACAAAAATTCCAACAATACAATTTATTCCTGCTGTAGATACAAAGACATAGCCAAATATAAGAGGTATTTGATGTCCTCCTGCCAAAATTTAGGCTTCTTCAACCACTCCTTGAAAGTCATTACACAATGGTACAGATTAAAAACTGCCTTGGCTCCTTTATCTTGTATTCTTTTAAAGTAAGTTTTGTCCTAGGCTTATCCTAAGTGAACTTTGGATTGAGCAAAGAATCTAGTCCATTATCAAAGAAATATTAACCTGTTCTTCTGAGGAAATGAAGCTACTACAGTATCTTGTCTGTGCCTCCCATTGATAACTTTTGAGTTTGTCCAACCCAGTCTAATTTGACAGAAGAATGGAAATGTCAAACACAGTCATATTCCTATACATTTTTTGAAAACCAGAAATAAGGTAGAAAGATAAGTGATTTGATGATCCACTAAAATTTAAGCACCTAGATTTCAGTTGCCATGCCTTCTACTTGCTCTAGGTTTATTAAGCCCACTGGCTTGTGTGACATGTGTAATGTGCAGCCTCCATACTAACCATACTGGATGACTGGTGATGAAGGTGTAGGAAGAAGACTAAGCATTGCTCTGAACTAAGCTGGAAAATGAGGGCATAAAGAGCACATACTTGCAGGAAACAAGGTTTCATTAGCTCCTCTACTCATGGAAAAACCTTTTTATGCTAAAGATGTAAAGTTCACAAGGAGTGAAAAATAGCCAGAAATCAAGGGGTTCCAACACAGACCAGATGAGACAAACATTCAGCTGCAGACAGACATAACTGCTTGGAAACAAGGATGTTTTATATGCCTGTATTAGGTACATGTTTTCAGGAAGTAGGGCCTTCAAAGTCTGGTAAAGAATGTTTGCTTAGTGGAACCTTTATGCTGTGATACATCTCAAAGTCAGGATAAAATAGCCAGTTCTTCAGCAGCTATAATCCACTTTCTACTTGATGAAAATTAGGTTCAGACTGTTTTAAATTGCAGATAACCATGAGTTCAATGCAACTGCAAATATCTCTAAACTCCAAAACGGCAAATCTAGTCAGACTTTATAGGAGAGAGAGAACTGATTCTTAAAACTGCTTGCTTTGTAGCTACCCCTTTTCAGCCACTTCAAAGTCAAGTGCTGCTCTGAATTTTCTACATGGAGTGTATGAAATGCCAGATCAACTTGTCATAGACAAACCTGTCCATTTGTTATCAGCAGGAAATTCACTGTCCGTTTTACAGACAAGCATAGCTTAGAGTACATTACAACTGCTACATCATATCCCTAAGGTAATGGTGATAGGAAAATTATTGTGAAAACACTGTCTTAAATGTACAAATCCTCAAAAAGTCAAAGCAGAAGATGCAAGCAGGTCTTCAGTATGATAAATGTGTGGTTGGGATATTTAGGTTGCAGAAGAAATAGCACTGAATAGCAAGAAGGAATGTAAAGATCACAAAGGTTTGCAAAGTTGTTACTTATTGTTTAAAAGTTAAAAAGGAAATTAGATGTGTAAATTCAAGATAAAACCTGTGATACCTTTGTGGATTTGATCCAAAGTACTGGGGACTATCTATTTCAGAAAAGCCAGAATCTTCTTAGCAACAGGTCACAAATTAAGTAAGCAAATTTCCAGTTGGGTACACAGGAATAATTCTTCTCCCTATTGGAGGTTAAGCACTGCAATAAATGCTTACAGATCTGTGGGCTCTCCAACCTTGTAGATTGCAAAACTCATCTGAGAATGTCCCTTACCAGCCTGATCTGCCTTAAAGTTAACTTTTATCTGAGCAGGATGCTGGACTAGGTGACCTCCAGAAGTTCTTTCCACCCACATTATTCTATGATATTGAGACACGGAGAGTTATGTTTGAACTATGTGGGAGATATAGGTGGCAAGGTTTATAAACCTGAGCCTAGTGTAGATAGATTATAGGGTGAGTTAGATAGATTATAGGGTGAGTTATAAATTTGGATTAATAGATTTGTACACACAATACAAACAGCACCTGTTTTCAGGAGACTAAAGAATGCACACTATAAGAAGAACAGGAGGATAGGACACCCAGGAATTAAAAGCTTTTAAAGCTACATGTAACAGAAATGGACTGAGATGATAGGATGTGAGTTGACAAAATGTAAGGACGGGAGTGATATTAAGTATCCTTAGCATTTATAAAAGTCTGAGCAGTTTTAGACCATTCTGTGGGCCACAGCACAGAATTAAAATGCTCTTCATCCAACCTGCTCTCATGACTGCTTAGTGCATAGTGCAGCTGTGGGAAAAAAAGTGACAAATTGTAGTTACAGATGTTGACGTTGAATTGAAGTTGTGTTCCTTTTCACAAAGATGGAGATTTTGCAATACATGTAGAGTAGAAGGTCCTGTGCAGGGCATGAACAGTCCTAGCTGAGCACAGAACAGTAGGAAATATGAGAGAAATGTATTACTATTAACTGAAATTTACTCTTTGCAAAGCACCTTATGAAAGGATAGCAAAGCATTATTTTAAAAGTGCTGAGAGGTACATTTCTTTAGGAGAAGGTTTCATTTTTATTATCTTTGGATTGTGATAGATCTAATGTCTATTATTGTTTTAGATACTTAATTGCAACACCTTATGGTTTACAAGATCCCTAGGAAAAGGAACAGCTGGAGAAATGTCTAGTGCTTTCTCACCTGTACTCTGTGGTGTTGAGCAGATGGTCTGTCATTAGACTCTGTTGCCCATCTGTTTGTTTGAAACCCCTTAAGCCTCCTGAGGAGTGAGCTAAGTTGCACAGTTAGGGGGTTCTCAAGTGCTGGCTAAAGTCTCAAACACATTTCTACTGAAAACAGTTTCACAGCTTCAGCTCAATGGGGAATTGTGTTTTAGAACCGTTGCCCTCTGGTGGTTAATATTAAAAGTGAACTACAGCTGGCAAATGGCTAAATTCCTTCTCCATTTCATGGGGTTAACTGCAATTAATAATCTGGAAACAGATCTTCATGTATAACCATGCTACTCACTCCATATATACAACATACGGATTTTTTGTAGTGTAATGGTCTCTGTTGCGTGAGTCAAGAGTCTGAAAGGTGGAGAATTAAATAGAGGAGAATTTTAAATCAATCAATCAATCAATCAATCAATCAATCAATCAATCTGCGATGATCTGTGGCTACTAGATGTCCTGTGGTTTTGTTTCCATTCTTCACTGTAATGAGGAATGGAAGAGGTGGATATCCTCAAGCATACTGGTTATTTTGTCAAAAGATTGACACCTATAAGTAAATCTGTCAGGCTAAGAAACAAAGGCTAGATCATCAGGGCCACAGTGTTTCTGAGAGACATTCCTGAGTTCTTAGCCTTTTTCTGACTCACTACCATGTATCAGGACAGCTAGGAAGAGCATCCTTTCTAATAGAGCTCTTCTGAATTTGGTGCCTTGCTAAGAAGTATGGGCTTTTTGGTTGTTGTTTGGTGCCTTGCTAAGAAGTATGGGCTTTGGTGCCTTGCTAAGAAGTATGGGCTTTTTGGTTGTTGTATATCACTCTCGAGGAGAAAAGACAACACAGAAAAAATCACTTCTTGTCGATATCACCCGAGGAGTCTTTCTGCTGTGCCTTTTGCAACCAGAATTGTCTGTCTCACACTGGCCTTTTTAGCCATCAGCGCTTGTAGCAAGTGTGGGTAGAGCCCTTCTCAAATCTTTGTTCGCGAAGCCTGGCCATGATAATGATGATGATGATGATGATGATGATGATGATGATGATGATGATGATGATATTGCAGCAGCCTTTCTCCTGTTCCAGAATCCAGTCTGAACAGTTGACTTTAGTGTGTGGATCACAGAACAGCACAAACTGCAACCAGCAGCTTCACAAAGCCAGTGTCTCTTACAGGTGGAAGCTTCTGGACTCATACAGATTTACAGCTATGTCTGACCTGGTAACACTGCAAGTCCCTGCTTTCCACTGGAGCACCCCAACTCTTTTAAAGGATTCATGAAAGGCAAATAAAACCAAATTATGAATAAAAAAAAAATCCTTCCTACCTTCCTATCATTTTAAGCCTCCCTTTTCTGACTAAAGAAGGTGATAATTTAATTTAATTTCATTCCTTATTCATTAGGTAGAAGATGAGTCAGTAGTGAAAAACAGGAAGGTGCCTAATGCACGGTCCTCAGCCCATCAGTGTTGACTAAGTGAAATTCTGATATCATCATGAGAATTTAAAATTTAAAACTGAGGTCAACTGTGAGAGTTAAGATTGTTATTGCCAACCATAACTGGTATTACTTGTATAAAAATTTGAAGTGTTCCTAATACCTAAAATAGCCAATAAAGGCCAGGGAGCATTTAAGTTGACTGATCACCATGGAATACTTTCCCTCTTCCACCTAATTAATTATCCAGAAAAAAACAAGCAGTAGGTATAGACTATGTTGTATGTTTTCCTGCAACAGATTTTCCTTCTGAGATTTCTGGGTTTTGGGAGTTTTGACAGATCTCTTGTCTCTAAAGTGCTTCATCCAAAACTCTCTAGAACAAAAGCAATCCAGACATAGATATAAGAAGGGGAAACGTCTGTTGTTCTGACAGAGCTGTTAGAGCCTTAGCTTTCGTGGTTGTTCAGACAGAAGGTTTGAGGTATGACTACTGCCTGTCTATTGATGAAAGTGGAAAGAGGAAAAGCTGATAGCAGAATTTTCCATTTGAATTAGGCTACAGCCTCTGGGAAATTAAGAGCCAATTTTAGTGTAATTTTATTTCTGATTTGCCTTTCAGGGAGTTCCATAAGGGAAGAAATATCTCTGAATTAATAAAAAGCATCAGGTCTTCAAGATGATTTTAACATATTGGTTACAAACTCAAATAATCTAAAAGAAAAAAGTATCAATTTAATCCCTGGGCATTCATTGCAGAGTCACCTCTATATTTGGCAGTGATAATTATTAACATTAAATGCTTACTACTTGCACTGGTAACAATACGTAATGTCCCATCTGGTCTGACTGGGCAAGCACTTCTATACCATCAACAACACACAGCTACAGGGTGCTGTTCAGGGACTGAACTCTCCCTACCAATTCCAGCTCCCATTTCAGGTATGGTGAGGCAGAGTGAGAAGGTTGCAAAAGTGTCATATTGCTCGACCAGCACTGGCTTAAAAACAAGGTTTAAAGTCTGCCCCTTCCCCTTCTATTCTGCAATACAAGTAGTCAAATAGCACTAGTCCTGCCTCTTCTTTTGAGACAGGATGGAAACCCGTAGTTTTATGTGTGGCTGAGTGGAGTGTCCAAGACTAGCACTAGTTCTAGGGCACCTGGGTACTATGCAGCAGTAGCTGGAACAAGAGTAAATGGTTCTTCCTCTGTGCACATAACAAAGTTCAGGGTTCCTGGTGAGTCATGTTCTCTGCTGCTTGGGTAGATTTGGCACTATGCAATCAAACAGAATGAAGAAATCATTCCATGCTATGTTTCCCTGGGAGTAGCTCAAAGCCCATATCGTTATTTAACAGGTCACGATTCAGCTCCTTTTCCTCCTGTAATGTGGGGCTGAGTACGAAATGAGCCAGTTTTCTAGGACTGCCTTTGCACAGACTTGGACTAGCTGGAAGGAGGATCTAGGTTTCTCACTGCTCTCTACCCTTGTTGGCTCCTTCTCTTCTGCGTGCATCAGAAACAACTCATTAGTGTACCTTAATGCTCCTTTTCTACAATGTAGCTCGCAGTACACAGACTAAAAGACTGCCCTTGCATTTCTTTTCAGAATTCAATATTCAGTGTGAAAGCCTCTACAAAAGAAGCCTCCATAATGTGTGGTGGGTCACCCAGGTAAGCTGATGTAATTCCACATAAATTTTGAATTACAGACAATTTATCATCATGGCTATGAAACCATGAAGGGATCTATAGTCAGAGCATTAGGGGCCTGTTAACAGATGGTAATTAGTTCTATTTTAAGGATGGCTGGGCAAGTCAGCTCTTTTTGTGAAAAGAAAAAAAAAATATTAAGGACAAGGTCATTTTCTGAGGTATGAAACTGTCGCAGTTGTTTTCACTTTGTGATCAACTACAGGCCAGGGAAGACATGCTGCTGTTATCTGGAAGCAGTACACAGAAATGTAAATGTGACTGAAAGTTTTTATTGATTTTCAAGTGAAAAGAGATAGATATTCATGTGCCAGATTACTTTAAAATGCCTCACATCACAAGGCACAGCTTGTTGTAGAAATAGCAACAGAAGTTATAGAAGCCTGCACTGAAAATACCAAAGTTCAATGCAGTGAAAAGGAAGAGTTTGTTGCAGATCATTGCATAAAGAGATATGAAGATACAAAGCCAGAGAAGCGTGAACTTTCCATTGTGATTTTTTTACTGTTTTTTACTATCAGTGCTGCTGCATAAGCGCCTGCCTTGCTGAACAGATCATGGTTCCAGTGATGCACAACTAAATAACAAGTGATACACCCCCTTATGAGAAACTCCTCAAGATGGACACAAAATGGAATGGAAACAAAAGGGACTTGGTACTTTCAAGCTACTTTACATCACCCTGACAAGTGCGTGAAAATCAGTTGAGGAAAGACTGGGGGGAGCTACAGTCTCCATTATCAATGCTGATAATACATTTCTTGTAGGGAAAGTAGCTGTACCACTGGATGGCCTCTTCTCCTTCCCACCATCATCCTGACTGACTCTCTGGTGACAAAGAACAAGAACCAGAAAGTGCTAATCAACTATAAACCCAGTTATTTTTAGGCTCTTTTTCAGCTGAAATTCACAAGAAAAAGTAGAGCTCCACTATTTTTAGAGGCTAATTATTAACAAAAATAACCAGAGTATTCTTTCTGTACAAATTATTTTCTTAAATTAGCAGAAAATTTAATGGAAGGCCTCCTCTGCTTAGCAAATTTCTAATGCAGTGATCTCTGAAAGTCACTTTGCTGCTGATATCCCAGTCTTCTCTTCCCCTCTCACTGAGCTTCAGCTGTTTCACAGTAGTTCTAGGAAGACATTATGTTCTGTAGCCTTTGCTGAGCTTTAGTATGGGGGAAGGGCAAAACATCCAAGTGACCCCCTACTCCATATCCTAGCCAGCTTTTGATTTACACTTCAGTGTAGTTTCAGATGCACTTCAGCTCTAGAAGAGGTCTCTGTCTATGAAGTATCCAAGTTTATTACTTAGCCTCTGCAGCATAAATGAGGACAGAAAGGAGAAGACGGAGAAATGGTAATTCCTGAGCTGAAGTGCCAGAGAAAATCAGCAGTGACTTACAGGTCAGCACTGCTTCAGAACTACCAGCAAACAGGCACCAACATCGAATGGAAGTCCCATATTTGGCACTTTCATTTGTCAACTAGCAAAAAATAGCCTGTTTCCCTGCACAGAGCAATCACACCCTGCCACCTCCTTTGAAAGTATACCTCAGTGGATCTTAACATGTTATAGCACAGACTTTCTCTTGGTCACCTGGCAGTCTATTTTTCTTCTGTGTTGATTTGAAGTCCATGTCACTGTGTGACTTTGAAGGAGGCAGCCATCTCTTAATGTGGGTTATCAGAGTATTGCTTCCTCCCCTAGAGGTGGAATGTAACTCTCTGAATCAACGCCTACAAATGAAGAAGGCTCACTGGAGATGAGTAAGGATGAAGTGCCCATGAAATTCAGGGAATAATGCAGGGTGTGACTGACCACACCTGTTGCAAAGAAACTGACTTTGAGTGGAGCAACTTGTGGTTTAAAAGAGCATGAATGTCTCCCTGGGTTAGCCAGATTTGCGTGGGGGGAAGTGATTACATGGCTCAGACCATGTGAAGTTCAAAAGCTGAACAACTAATAGGTTCAATGAGAGCACTGGGCTTCAGCTTCCTTCAGCTCTTGTTTTCCTTCCTGGTAACTGGGGATACCCAATGTCAGTGAGAATATTACAAAAACACACTGGTATTATGATTGGACTGCAGTCCTGTATTTTGCTAAGTGTAACTCAAATCCCATGTAAAGTCAACTGTCTTCAAATAAGACATTAATAAGTAATCTCATATTTAATGTTACACCCTCCATGAATGGACTATTGAAAAGAAACTGATCAAGAGCGTATTAAACTCTAATGCCTATCTGCAATTTTAATTTTCATTTGTAATCACTGGAATAAAATTCTTGTGAGGACATTCAAAGCTTATTTTTTTACCAGATGTAAAGGGCCCAACTGTAATTAAATCCCTGGCAGAAAGCCTTTAACTTGTGCTCAGGAGCCCCAGCTGCTGAAAGGAAATCAGTAGCTTTTCTGCCTTTCAAACATGGTTAAGTGTGTGGTAAATTCTTGCTCTATTCTCTCCTAGGCATCTTAAGTTCAGGAAGACACTTCCCCTCGAGACTTACAATGAAGAGTACATCTTCTCTTCCCTCTTCAGGCTTCTCTGGGAGTCACAATGTATGAATTTTATACTGAATGTTTTCAGGTTAGTTGAAGTATCAAAAACAGCTGACTTTGAGCCACCTCATTGCTATACATTAATGGGCTCTCTCCATCCTGTGTTTTGCTGTTACAATTTCCCTTCCCTTTCTTGCTTGCTGCCATTTTCATAAGGGATTGGCAGCACTTTCTCTTTGTGTCTCAGCAGTTCCATCGATGCTGATTCACAAGGCAGCATATGTTACTGTGTGCTGAGAGTGGGGGCATGCTAAGACGGAATGGAAATCCTTGCCTGATTTATGGGCACAACGTAGAATGCTTTGTCCACAAAATGCAACCTGTAACTGTCCTGACAGTTGCAAATGCCTCTTTTGCAACAAGCAACTGCTACTTGCACCACACATTGTCAGCTGAAGCTGAATCCTTCCTGCAGGTCGCAGGCATGCAAGGACAATCTGCATTCTGCTACCCAATTTCTGTACACATGCCCTTTCATGCTTTTCTGCTGTCATCCCTTCTGGGTTCTGATTCTTCCTTCTTCTGTGAGAAGATTTGGCTCTGCCAAATGCACTCACAGGAGCAGCTGGGTAGCGAGACCTCCACGTACATGCATGAGTGGTTCATCTTCCCCTTTACTTATGCAGTAATAGAGAAGCAGCAAAAATGATTGGGGTAGAATAAATACAGACAAGCAAAACAAATGATTGCTGTAGAATCAGTACAGACTGAAGTATTTCCTCTTAGAAGAGCTGTAGATCAAAAAGGAAATTACTGGTGACAACACGAGCAGAAAATGTAACTGACAGTAGAAAGATCTGTATAACTGGGCTTCTGTTCAAATTAGCCTTGCATTGATGCTGTGTAAATAGGTTGATTAGCATGAAGGCTGATGTTCTCTGATTGAAGTGCTTCTGACCTGTGAATTTCAATGATTCATGTGACTTCTCTGAACCTGAAAACCTTAAGAGAGTGAGTCTCATCTTTAGAAAGGTTTTTACTATTCACAGTTGTGAAGAAACCTTGAAAAAACTGAGTAAAAGTTTCTGTGTACTGAAAGGCCTATAAAAGGAACACATTGACGCAAATTCAGTGTCTTTTTTTAGCTAGTCTTATCACCTTTCCACATATAAGGTTGGCATTATTGTTCTTTAGCCACAGTATGGGCACAGCATGATGTACAGCAGTGCAAAATTCTTTGTTGCACCAACCCCATCTGTGTTCTGATGGTGGAACAGACTTTCAGTTTTTCTTGCCTTTTGATGTGCTGTTGGCCAAAAACACCCCTAAAATAAATAAAATTTAAAACCAACAACAAAAACAGGGAGGTAAAGGATAAGACTGAAAGTTTCACTTGCTGGTTTTCTGAACATTGGCATGATCCAAAAAACGGAAAAGAAAGAAGACCAGAGAAATAACAGAAGCAAAAATAGCGTTTCATTTCAAGGTGATTCAAGGTTTTATTGTCATGGAAGAGTGTTTGCTTTTTTTTTTTCTTTTCCATTTTGGAACACATCAAGCTTCATGCTATCCTGTTTCTTTGAATATTTCTCCTGTTCATGGAATGATTGGCAACTGAATGGGATAGAGGAGAAGAAGCTTCAGCTCTCACTTCTGAACTGGCTGCACATTCAGAATTAATGGGTAGGGAGAGCTTTCTGATGAGGAGAAGATTCTGAAAATGTGAAAAACAGAAAAAAAGTAGGATTTTTTATAGCCTTATGAATCAGGGGATCGTGCTTTCAGCACTGTTATACAAAGGAAAAAACACTGTTCTTGGTCTGTGAATATTACTGAAGGTTGGCCACCAGATCACCTTAGGCTCTGTCTAGGATCAACAGAAAGAAAAAAGTTTCTTTAAAGTATGATTCAGGTTTGAGGTGGGCAGAGTTGCCATTCAGAGGTGTTTGTCTCTGCTGATTAGACAGGACAAGGAGACCACCAACTCAGACACCTTGTTAAAGCATTTGAGTTTATGAGCAGATTCCAGATCCTAGTTAACCAATTCAAAGAAAAATTAAAATCTTATTTTCATAAGATTTGTTGATCCAATGATCAGAGAGAGCATCAGGACCCTATCCAATGAGTTGTGCATGTTTGTTAAAACAGCACGGAAATAAAATTACTGTCATCAAGAAGATTCCAAAAGGGTGATTTGAATTTCAACTCTCAAACATTTTCAAGAACTTAAGCATTGCAAAAGGCTTGTAAAAATGGGAAAAATGGGGGTTTTTTTTAGCCACTGAATCACTGGAGGTAAAACCTTTCAGCACTACATTAAAAAAGGGCTTATTTTTTTCCTTTTAGTGACAATATAATCATTTTCAGCAGAACTCTGAAGCAGGATGCAAGTCAGAAGAATGCAATGTTCTGCCACCAGCAGAACACAAATTGTATATTACAAACAATAGGGTTTGCTTTAGAGACCATACCGTGGAGAAAGATCTAAGTGATTAAAATTTGAAGGAAGAAAACCAGAAACTGACAACAGCATCTCCCCTATCTCCTTTAAAAGGTCCAAATAAATAATACCATCTTTATGTAACCTAGGATTTCTCACTACAAACAGATGATAAAGCAGGATTTAGGGTTTTAAATTTGTGTCAGTGAAGTCACATCCAGCAGTTAAAAAACAAAAGTGATAAAAAGTGATAAAAGCTAAATACAGAATTGTTGGCTAGTACCTTAAGTAATTAATTGACATGACTTCTGTTGTTCTGGATTGTACAGACTGTACAATCCAGCAACTGTAATAAATCATTGGTCCTTTTCATTTTATTTAGGCCTCAGTTCATCAGGTGTAAAAAACCCCAGAGTTAACAGAGATGTGAACATACTCAGCATTTCACAGGATTAAATGTTTGAGGAAAACCAGAGACTGTGCTCCTTTCTTACATATTTATCAGATTTTTAAAATATCAACTAAGGAAAGAAGATGAATGTGATGTACAAAATAGGCATCTAAAACTCTAAGCTCTTCAATTTTATTTATAGCTTGTGTTTGATTTCACAGAATCACATACCATTTGAGGCTGGAAGGGACCTCTGGAGGTCATCTGGTCCAACCTCCCTGTTCAAGCAGGACCACCTCAGGCCAGTTGCCCATGTCTTTGCACAGATGCCTTTGATTATCTCCCAGGATCTCCACAATCTCCCAGGACAATCTGTGCCAGTGCTGTCATCCTTGCAGTAAGACAGCATTTCCTGGTATTCAGATGGAATCTCCTGTGTTTCAATTTGTGCCTGTTGCCTCTGATCCTGTCACTGGGCACCACTGAACTGAGCCTGGGTGTATCATACTATCTCAGAATGGTATGGAGTAGAAGGACCTTAAAGATCATGTAGTTCTACTCCACTCTGCCATGGGCAGGGTCACCTTCCGCTAGACCAGGTTGCTCAAAGTCCCATCCATGCATGTGCATAATCACCATCAAATTTCAAGCTGCAATAGCCAATGGCTTGGGAGGCCTGGAGTCCAGGGCAGGGTTCCCTGGGCAGAGGTTCTGTGCTGCTATGCCCTGTGGGAGACTTGTGAACTTGAAGCATATAAAGGACAAGTGTGTGAGTGCTGCATATTTGCAACAAACACCAAGATGGACCAGCTGGCAAGTGGAGGATCCTGTGGGGAACTCTCCAACCTCTGAGATGTGTGTTTCAGAATTTTAGAAAACAAGGCCAATTTTATTTAATTGCTGAATCAAAGGTGTGAATGCTTGGAAGTGATCTAAACTGAAAGAGACAAATATTTTTAAATGCTCCCTTTCTGAATTGGGAGCCTGTATTCCTAACAGCTCACCAAGTTATTTGAATTTAAACATATTTTAGAGCTCTGTAAGTACTATATCTAAAATATGAGTTTGTTATTTCAACTTGAAATGGAAGGGTTTATCCTCCTGTGATTCACCATAACTAAACTGCATTTTGTCACAACACCCATACAGAGGAATACAGTGAATATAAAGGAGGCAAAGGAATTTAACGCTAGGACTTTTCCATGAAATTGCTTTTTTAAACAGAGTTTCTCTGTGAACAGATATATATATAGATATATAGATATATATATACACATAAATTTGATGTGGTGTAAGACTTTAACCAGGATTTTATCATGCTACAATGTCTGAACCCGCATAGGCACAATAGTGTCTTCTCTGACACAGTTTTATTAACACTGACAACATGGGTACACAAAGGAATGAACGTTACAGCATAATATGCTGTTTGAATTTTGTGTAAATATAAAACATTGTGTGCATATGTATATGTATGCACACACATACACCTGGTAAGTAATTTCCAGAATCACAGAACATGCTAAGTTGGAAGGGACCCACAAGGTTCATCTACTTCAACTGCTGACCCTGCACGGGACCATCCCCAAGAGTCACACCATATGCCTGAAAGTGTTGTCCAAATGATTCTCGAACTCTGTCAGGCTTGATGCTGTGACCACTTCCCTGGGGAGCCTGTTCCAGTGCCCAACCAGGTTTTTCTGAGTGAAAAACCTTTTTTTAATATCTAACCTAACCCTCCCCTGACACAACTTCAGGCCATTCCCTCTGGCCCTGTCACTGGTCACCACAGAGAAGAGATCAGTGCCTGCCCCTCCTCTTCCCCTCATGAGGAAGTTGTAAATGCAATGAGGTCTTCCCTCATTCTCCTCTTCTCCAGGCTGAACAGACCAAGTGACCTCAGCCACTCCTCATACGGCTTCCTCTCAAGGCCCTTGACCATCTTCACTGCCCTCCTTTGGACACTCTCTAAGAGCTTAATATCTTTCTTATATTGCAGTGACTAGAACTGTACACAATATTCAAGGATTTTGTAAGTAAGCATATTAATGAATGTTTAAGGAACTGTGTGGCTGAAATGAAAAATGATCACAATTTTAAGGCAATTATTGAATTGTCACGTAGCATAGTCCTGCTCACTCAAAACTATGGTTGTAAATCGCATTTGCATTTTAGTTCTAAGATGAGGAGTAGAGTAACTGTCTTGATTTGAAATAGTGTCAGAGTAGAAACTGTTGTGTCAGTGTGACAGAATACCTTTTGATAATTCATTAATTATCAGACTCTAGAAGTACACTGGATATTAATGGGTTTTTTATGGGGATGGTATTTTATAACTGCATTGAAGCAGTTAATTAAACTTAAATCTCAAGTTTAAAAATCCAAGGAAAAGAAAGCTTCTCATAAGTCTGCCTCCTGTTTTCAGCTGGGACAGAGCTTGTTATCCTCCTAGTAGCTTGTACAGTGCAGTGTTTTGGATTCCATATGAGAATACTGTTGACAACACAGTGATGTTTTGGTTGTTGCTGAGCAGTGCTTACTGGAGGACTTTTCAGTGTCTCATGCCCTGCCATTGAGGAGGTGCACAAGAAGCTGGGAGGGAGCATAACCAGGGTAGCTGACCCAAACTGGCCAAAGGGATATTCCATTGAACATCATGCTCAGTATATAAACTGGGGTGACATGAATGGGACCCACTGATTGCTGCTCAGGGATGGGCTGGGCATCAGTCAGTGGGTGCCAAGAAACTATATTGTGCATCACTTCTTTTTCTCACTCCATCTCCATTTCATTAAAATCTGTATTATTAGTAATAGAATTAGTAGTTGTTATTATATTTTACTTTCTTTCTATTATTAAACTCTTCTTATTTCAGCCCAGGAGTTTTATATATTTTTTTTTTTATTTTCCCCCTCTTGATTCTCCTTGCTATTCCCCTGGGGAGTGAGGGCAATGAAGGAGCAGCTGTGTGGTACTTATTTGCCAACTGGGGTTAAACCATGACAGTTTGCTTAGTAATGGAGAAAGAAATATTAATCTTTCTTCAGACTGTAAAGATAACCATGTATACTTTGAGACTAGTCCTCATTTATAGCAAGGCCAACATATATATTCTTAACCACTCTGTAAATTTAGCCTAATGAAGTATGCTTGCTCATATTCATTAAACATTATTTGGTTTGGTTTCACCTAGTGTGAGAAATGTCATTGGAAGAGACTGAGATTAATAACCTATCAATTCCAGGCTTGGAATATTTGTTCTCAAGAGGGCTGCAAATGACCCAATTCACTTAAATGTGTTTTCAGCAGTTATTTAAGAAAATGAATATGTACCTATCATTCAGAACAGAGGTAATACCCCTAGTTCAGTACACTTGCTCCATATTATATAAGGTAGATAAGGAGGGTTTTTTAATACCCTGCTGGCATGGAACTTGATTCTACAATAAATAACCATGCTGAGTGCTACTGACACACATGAGCAAACCAGTGTGTTCAGTATTTCTTGCATTATTAATCAAACATTTACTGAAGTGTTCAAAAATTTTCAGTGAGCTGTGTTAACTACAATGGGTTCTAAAACACACCTGTTAAATGCATAGTGTATCTCAAAAGCAGTTGCTGATAGACATGTTGATATAAATCAGACTTTTTTAGCTTTGTGTTAATAATTGGATAAGCTTTTGTTATTTTAGACCCATCTTTTAAACACAGTTAAGAAAGGGATACAAGAAAGTATGCTCCTAACATTCTTATACAATCACAAAACAAATGATGAAAACACTATTCTTGAGCAAAACCACTGGTGATTCATCGTTCTATATACAATTTTATATATAGATGTGAGCTGGTTTTGAATCTATATAAATCACAAATAATTCTGCTGAAACTGATGCATTTACATGAGGGTAAACCTATCATGAGCTTAGAATGCCTTTGTTTCCAGTAGGCATGGTTAGAATACTCAGTTTTACCTGGTGGAAATAGGTCTTGCAAACATAAATACTTTTGCCTTTCCCTTTACAAGGCAACAAAGACATATTTTTTATGAGCACTAAGGAGCACTATTGTTTTTTCGTCGAGAAAGGAACAGACCTAAAAGATAGGATGGCACAGAGATTTTTTTCTTCCATAAAATAATGGTACTGAGGCTACAAGAATAGTTTCACATTTTCATGAAAATCTCACAGTAATAAGTGAAAGCACCTTCTTTACTTAAAATCTTTATCTATCTTTGTCTTCCATCAAGTTTATCTGCTTAAAACAAATTCTCTTAGAAAAGCAGGACAGAAATTCAATGTCATATATGGAGAAAACAGAAATATAAATCCATTAGCCTAATTTTACAATTTTTAGGCTAACCTCCATTAAAACAGCACACACACTGCCATGATACTAGTATTATTTTATTATTAGAAAAATATAAGAAGCGTGAGATGGAGTTTGGCACTGGAGGCTTGAATTAATCTCTTGTACTGAATAAGAAATTCAGATAGGTAGCAGGACACATGCTTCAAAACGCCTTGAAAATTACAATCAGCTTTTTGATTTAATAGAATATAAAAATTCAGCAATTCAGATATTAATAGAAATGTAATGTAGTTGAAAGAGCGAGCTAGGAAAACGATCTTCTCAGTAATATTTCAGGTTCAGCAATGACGATGTGACTGTGAGGTGAGGTGAGGTGAGAGCCAGAGTGTGTGCCTCAGGTGGAGCTGAGGTGCTGCTCAAAATCCTGACATGGAGACTAGTGAGCAGTGTCACATGTTGTTCAAGCTCTACTTATTTGAATGGTTATTGGGGTGGGTTTCAGGTGTATGTGCAAAGGTGTAATAGTGGGTGAAAAGCTTTCATTGTCAGCCTCTCTCACTGTATTGTAAATCTGTTATTTGTGAGATTAATAATTGATTAACAATTTGTGAGACAATGCTGGTAAAGGCAAATTTCAACAGAGAATTTCAAGGAAGCTTTTAAATACACACCTTGATAACTAATTAAAAACAGTCTTGTCTTTTTCTGCATTATGTTCTTTTCTCGTTCATGACTGGTGGGGGTGGATCACAGGCCTAGAAATACTTACTGTCTCTTCTTATTCCATTGCTGACTAACGTGTCAAAAAGCCGTGAATGTTGTTTATTCTTTCTGACAGAGAAGTTGAAATTTGCATTAGTCCTTAACAGCTGTTGCCAACCCCCCTATTATTTCCTTATTTACAGGTTGCAAATGGGTGAATTGATTCACTCCTTTGATGGCCTCCTGCTGCCTCAGCCTACAGCTCCTTGGTTCCTAACATGTGTTGAATCTGACAATGGGACAAGTACACAGGCACCGAAAGGAAGGCTAGGGAAAATGTGGGCCTGTTGCCAAATGGAGATGCCTACTGCATCCCTGGTGACAATGGATGTGGAGAAGGCCAAGTTATTCAGTGTGGTTTTAACCTTGGCCTTTACTGGTAAGAATGGCTTTCAAGGAGTCACAGTGTGATTCTGTGACTTTTTGGCAGTAAATTTAGGTATGGATTCCTACTGTTCCTGCTTTACTCTATATTGTTGACTGTATTTCCCCATCTCTCCTCTCGTCTCCTTCCCTCTCTTTCCTTCCTTTTCACCCTCCCTCCTTTCTTCCCTCCCTGTATACCTGGCCACCCACTTTCTTGCCTGCCTTTTTTCCCTGCATCCTTTTGTTTTGCAGCTTCACAAAAATAATTTCATTATATACTTTGACTTCCAGTAAATTTTCAAACCACATTCTGTTTCATGACTAAATATAGTATTTTCCACAACAGGACTTTTACTTGAGCGTAATATCATGTTTGCCACTTCTAATCCCAGAAATCTAAGAGATCGTCAAACTTACGTCTAGCTGCAAAGGATTTAAGTGAAATTTTAGTCTGCAACATATTTTCTTGAACAATAAAATATGTTCTCTTTTTCACCTTCTCTGCCCAATAGCTGTTCTTGTATCTCAGTTTTCTATTTTGCATCCTTGTCGTGCTTTAGGCTTGCAGAGCAATTAGAGGGCTTTATCAAAGCAAATGGGACTGAAGGGTAATGATCTTTTTTTAAGGCTCAACAATAGGCAGAGCATACTTAAAAATTGCTGAGCAGCCCCTGCTCCCTGTAAATTCAGCTACTCCTAATTAAGCTTAAAACACCGTGACTCCTAAGGAGACATTGTGATGTGGCTAACGCTATCCCATTTTATTTCCTTCTGAAACAGCTGTTCCAGATATACACTTAGCAACATGCAAACTTTGGGTAAGAAGCAGTGCTGCTTTTTACATTTAACCTCTCTAAGGAAAAATAAATAAGAAACAACAAACCCAAAATACTGAAGTAAAACATGCCAGATACACAGCTGGGCTCAGTCACAAGGGATTTTTGCAGAACACACTTTACTGATACTATCTGGCCATGTTCATTTAATCAGTTAGTGTTCGGCTAAGTTCTTTCAGCTAGAAAAACATTCTTCCTTTCCATTCCCATAACAATTTCTGCAGAGCATTTAGTCAAAAAGAGGTAAGCAAGATGCTATCTAATTCAATGGTCATGGGCCTGAGAAGATGACCTGTAAGAAGAAATTACAGTGTGCTGAACTTATTTGACTTGTGAAAGAGTAGACTAAGGGACAAACTAATAGCAGCCTGCAACTACTTGAAAAATAGTTACAAAGACAGGGGAAGCAAACTCTTCTCAGTAGGCAGATGATGTAACGAGGTACAAAGGTCACAACCTGCCGTTTTGGAGGTTCAGATATGTGATAGTTGAGTAACTGATTATAGTTGCAACATAACTGATTTCTTCAACAGCTTAGCATTTCAAAGGAGCATCTTTGTAGCAAAGTTAACAGTGTCTAGACATTGTTAACAGGACCCAATCAACATCCTTTTGAATGAAGAGCCCAGAGAGCAGACACTGATAACAGAAGAAGAAAC
>JAWWLV010000001.1:28477507-28515688 GCA_035041135.1 Platyrinchus mystaceus | reverse complement strand
TAAGTCCCCGGCGAACATCTAACATGTCATACTGTTCTGTTTTCTGTTGTTTGCTAATAAATGTATTCTTTAATTATGATTTTGCCTATCTCTACATCACTTTTTAATCCATAACAATCAATAACAGATAGAACAACACTAAAAACTTGTTCACTGAGAGGTCTGTGCAGCATTTGAAGAGGTTGCCTAGAGAGGCAGTGGAATCTTTGTGCTTGTTGATTTTCAAAACTTGGCTAGAAACAGCAATGGCCAACATGCTGGTGACTGTTCTACACTGCGGGTGAGGTTGCATGAGATGTTCTGTAGCAGTTGTTTCTAATCAACACGTCTGTGTTTCTGCCATACCACTGTGATCCCTATTTATACAGGACTCAGTGGTGTTATTCCTGATATATCCTAATGTAACTCAGAGTAAAAAAAAAAAAAAAATAGAAGTACATATCCTGTACTTCAGACAGGCTCATGTCTAAGATAGGGCACATCATGAGGTGTACGGTTCTCAAACAGAAGTAGCTCAGAATGTGTTACAGGAAGGGTAATTACTTCCCTGTTTGTGACTAAGGAATAGAAAATCAGCAGCTGGTCTTTATCCCAAGCTGGAGTCAAATTTCACAATGGATTGATGAATAGAACAAGGATGTAACTAGAAACTGAAATAGTTGCCAACATTGCCTCTCTTCCTTTCTAAAGGAGAAGGTCCACGACAGAAATAAATTTGGATTGGTGGATTGTTGCTGGAAGGCCCTGGCTTGGTCACATGTTATTCTGGTCTCTGACACTGGCTTTGAGCTTTCCTATTGCAAAAGGTAAGCTGTATGGCCAAAAAAGGACAAGAAGGACAGGAGAACTGCAAGGCCACACGCGACCTCAAGTGTGCATTGTGGCCACTAAGAGAACACTTCAATACTGGTCCTTGGAGACCACTACATATTACTGTTTCCCAACCGGTATATGTTAACTTTCATCATACTGTTACAAGAGAGGGAAGTGCTACTTTTTCTTTTAAAAAGACCCAGGTACAATGCAGTCCTCAATACACACAGACTTCCAGGAGCATGTCTTAACTGCAGGACAGGATATTTTAAGTGAGGGAGAATATTATTCTCCTCACCTTCTTTATTGCATCTCTGTCAAAAATTTTAATTAAACATTTTGTTCCCAACATAATACTCTTGCAAAGGTTTTGTTACTGAAATATTCTCTTCATTTCAGAAAGCAAACACATTGAGATTTTATTTATGATCACCTACCATTTCAAACTCAAAATGCAAAGCAAAATTATCTTTAATTTCTGCACTTAATAGAGTTTTCAGAAAAGCAAACTTGGCAGTGAGTGCTTTGCTTCGTAAAGTGAATCTGCCTTATTTTCAATTCTGGTCTGTAAATCTCCAAATTGTTGATGCAATAACATGAATATAAATAGATTTTCTAATCCAGGTTTTCAAATTGAGTTTTTAAACTATTCAATTTCAATTGAGTATTTCAATAATGTCAAACTATTTTTATAGTTATTTAGATCATGGAAAAAGCCCAACATTTTACATATCTTTTAAAATTTTTGATTTTTTGATTTTCACAACTGAGACCTGACAAACCTAGCTTCTACAAAATAAATCTATACCTCATAAATCAGAGAATCATAGCATATACTGAGTTAGAAGGGAATCATCAGGATCATCGAGTTCAACTCCTGATCCTATGCAGGACACCTCAAGAATCACACCATGTGCCTGAAAGTGTTGTCCAAATGCTTCTTGAACTCAGACAGGCTTGGCCCTGTGACCATGTCCCTGGGGAGCCTTATCCAGTGCTCAACCACCCTCTGGGTAAAAAACCTTTTCCTGGTATCCAACCTAAACCTCCCCTGACTCAGCTTTGTGCTGTTACAAGGTCACAAGCGTGAAGAGATCAGCACCTGCCCCTCTGCAAATTTAATTTCAGTTTAAAACTGAAATACTGAGGATGAAATGATGACCATCCTCTCATAGTCACTGTGAAGTGACTCAGCTCCCATGCAAGAGCCTGAAAGCCATAGCATGCCAAGAGACTCCATGGATCCAGTTAGTACCTGTTCAAAAACACAAGAAAGAGCCAGGTAGGCTGTTAATAGTCAGCAATTGCTCCATTCTGGTGTGTTTAGTGGGTAATCTCCTCTTTGCTTCTTTGAGATGAGTGCTTCTTGTTTCTATTATTTAGACGTTATTCCCAAAGAAAGAAAATTATGGAAAAGACAATTCCATTTTATCTAAACTCTAGATCAAAATAAAGATTGTATTAAAGCTAGTGAACAGGACAGCAGGTAGCAGGATTCTCTGTGGAATCAGAGGTAGGAGAAACTAGTTTCATCACTCACCCCCTCATGACCTCATCTGTCAATGGACTGAACTTCATTGCAAACTCAGAAAGGCCAAAGCAAAACCTTACGAAAAGAATAAGTTCATTTTTTTTACCTCTATGTATTTCTTTGCTCTACCTGTACCAGTAGGCCTGTACAAGCCTTCATCTTTCACTGTCAAGCTGACGGTGAAACTCTGGAAGGCATGTGAGCCATTGCTAAGCTCACTTCTGGCATGGATGTAGAACAATTACAAAGGTAACAACCTACAGAATTTCTTGCTCTCTTCTTTCAAGTATTTGGTGCTTTTCACAGACTGCAGCTGGGAAAAAAGAGCCATTGTAAGCCCGCTCACTAGCATGGAACCTCTCTTTTAGTATTGGCACAATGTCACAATATGATCTGGCCCATGATGTCACAAAGATGAACCATACTCTTCCTAAAAAATACCAGTCTTCTTGACACTAAAATGCTGCTCTCTAAAACAAACCTTTGCTGACACATGACGATCCACGCTAAGATATTTTTATCTTGAAACTATGCTTTGAATGATTGCTGTTATTCTTTACTTAAGCATAAATGTTTCTTCATCGTATCTAGATTATTAATGCCAACCAAAATTTAATTTTTCAATGGGGCCAAAATATTATGGTCGATGTCTTGAGCATTTAATATTAAATTTGAGAAAGGAACGGGGTGTATTCAGCTATATGTTCAGTTGAGCTAAATTAATGTTCTACACAGGTGAAGTTGCAGAAGATGGCTCAGAGACATATTTCTACTCCTCCACTCCTAAATTGTCTAGAAACCCAAAAAAAACCCCCTATGACTACGTTAGAACTGCCTTGTTACTAGCCTAAAAGCATGGTTTACAAAGTTCTAGTAGGAGCATTGTAAAGGATCAAAATGTGTTGAAGTGGAATATTCCCTGCTTTAACTCAGAGCTGCCTCTTATAGCCCTTGGGAATTTGGCTACACTCACACTGAAAGATTCCTCTCTGACATCATGGGTCAGCTTTCAGACTGCCTTGTCAGCAGTGCAAAACATCTGGATCATGAGCCAGTGGTCTAGTCTCTGTAGCTCACCTGTACTACTTGCAAACACACCAGCTACCACAAGTTTTCCTGTTCAAAGTTACGTGACACAGGCTTGTGGCACACCACTCAGTAAGATTGAAATTTATGTCATAAACTGCTTCTTCAGCTGACTATCTCACATCATGCCAGACCTTTCATGACTTCTGTTAGTCTAAGAAGTACATCACACAGCAGTGCTATTTCTCTTTTGGGTAAACATCACCCATGCATTAATGTTCATTCAAATATGGCAATTTAATAACACAAAATAAGAATTTTCTACAATACCTTTCACTAATAATCACAGAATTTAACAGTATGAATGGGAACGATCAGAGGGATTAAATTATATCTCCAAAAAAATCCAGTTTAATAGCCAGGAGCAAAACTTAGGTTTACTGAGTAAATTCAGTCCACTGTTCTCTGTTAGGCACACACCTGCTCTGCTTCTGTTAATTTGTCCTTCAGTGACTTATTAAGGAGAAATCCTTCTTCCTACTTATGAATCACAAATAGAAGCTCATGATTTCAACAGATTTTATAACCTCTTTTCCCCCTCCTCAGTAGTGGTATAATGGGATTTCACGTAGATAGGACACTGCAATCTCCCCACTTCTGATAACTGAGCAGTTAGTTACTTTCACTGACCTGGACTGCATGAAACCAAACCAGTTCATCTGGAGGAGGAAGCACATCTGTTAAGCATGTTACCCCAAGTCTAACCAAAGCCCAACGTTTCTGTAATAGGATATTCCGTGAGGATTTTATTCTGTTACCACAAATAAATTAACTAATCTCTCCATTCTTAGCAATGATATAAGAATCATTTATCTCTACAGACACTGCAAAGTCTTCAGCACAGAAATTACTTTTTATAAAGTTACTGTGCAAGTATGTTGTACAAAACCAGACTAGTTTCAAGTTCTAGAATTGTTTCAGTCAGCAACTAGCCTCTTACATGTCTATGTCTGTTGGATGTGCACATAAACCCTGGCACTTTGTGCTATTGCAGCATTTTGTGCTCATTGCATCCTTTCAGTAAAGGGGGCCTGTAAGAAAGATTGGGACAAACTTGTTAGCGGGGCCTGTTATGACAGAACAAAGCACAACAGTTTTAAATTAAAAGAGGATAGATTTAGACTACACTCATATCTAGACAAGGCATAAGGAAGAAATTTTTTACAATGAGAATGGTGGAACACTGGCACAGGTTGCCCAGAGAGGTGGTTGATGCCTCATCCCTGAAAACATTCAAGGTCAGGTTCAGCAACTTGATCTAGTTGAAGATGCCTCTGCCCATGATTCTATGATTCTCTTTCTTTCACGTGGTATAGTTTCACAAGATACATTCAGGCACACTTGTGAAAACATATGTCTTTCAATTTTTTTCACATCATTGATATCAGGCCTACTATTAATAAGGCTTCCATTTAATACATTTAAAATAAAAACACCCAGAACCCAAAATCTACAGCAGGTCAGAACCGTGTATTTTGCAGAATGTCCATGCATATATTCTGCAAAGAACTGTTTCTCTTTTACTTTGTTTTCTGTCATTGTGTCTTTAATTATTTGCAGAGAACTCAATTCTGTATTTATGCAAACAGTCCTGTTTTATTTAGACAAAGTGTCCTTTCATGACTAAAGATACAGAGTTTCACTATTATATCTTGAGGAGAGATTCTACAACTTTTGCTCCAATGGAACTTCTCTGAAAATTCATGGGATGGCCAAGGGTGTTCCTTGTGCACTTCCAACAAGGATCTGAAACTATTTTAGCAAGTTTCCTATTAGTGGGACCCTGTAGCCTTCAGTGAGGCTCTAAACAGAAAAAACTTACAGGTTTATTCCCCTTGACTTTTATTTTTATACAAAACACTGTGTATTCTCAGGCTACTATAAACACATACAAAAAACCCATTAGTTACACTTAAACCCTGACAGATGGACTGATATCAGGCTGTAATCTGTACAATAAAATTACAAAACTATTCACGGCCTGATCCAAGACCTTCCACTTACTTGACCAAGATGTAAGGCTACAGGAATACTGGTAATGTAACTATCTGTACCACAGGAGCACCCTTCTCTAAGTTTCCTGGTAACACAAGGTGTCTTCCTTGACTGGAAAGTAATGCTAGTGAGACGTAATGCTACTCTCTTGTATTCTTGCTTGAGGAAATAGTGAGTATTGTCTTACTGTAGCTTTGGTTTTCCCTTGTCTATATTTGTTGTCAGTGTTTCTTTAAGCTTTTTAAGCTAAAGACTTAGTACTACGGTCATCAGTGTGTAGTTAAGCGAATAAAAAGTTTCTCATGTAGTGTCCATGTTCTTTGACTTAATATATTGTTTTAAACTGCCCTGCTACTAAAAGAGAATACTTGTCATATTTGACCAAAACTTAGATTCATGCTCTTAGTTGCGTTAGATTTAAAAGAAAAAAATACCAAACCTCAAACATAAAAAATGTACTATGAAGCTGTAACATAAGTAATTGGGTCAAATCAATCTGAGTAAGAACTGGAAAGCCTTTGGAATGATTGGGAATTGGGGCATTTTGACCATTTCTTAAATGTTTTAATTTCCATCTCTCATTATGGATGATATTTTTTATATCATGCCTATCACCATGACATCAAAGTTCTTCAGAAATTTAGTGTCAAATAATGAGTATTACTGGTACCCCATTGGTTTCACATGAAACAAATTTATACCAATTCCGAATTTTCTCTCACACTGCGGTAACTCCAAAAGTGAGATATTTTGTCCTGTCTCCCTTCTGTCACAGAATATTTGCTACCTTCAAGACAAAGTTAGAGAAATACAGGTTTGAAGGTCAAACTAATATCATATGACTTTGCTAAATATAGATGCTTGACAAGTGAAAGAGCTTTAAAGGTCTTGGCATATTTTGCTTGGTGCACTTCTACATTTGCACATATGCAAACTACTTCTCTCAGTACATATCAGAAATATGAAAATTATTAAAATAGAAAATATCTAGATGCGAGTTACAAATGTATCCCTTCTGATTTTCTTAAGGTAGAAGGGCAGCAGGATATGCCTAATCTGCAATATTTTCACTCTCATTTCACAAATCTGTCACTGATGGGTACTCCAAGGAGACGAAGCACAGCATTTTAATATTCTTCTAACTTGTATGCAGCATTGAAATGAATCTGTCATCGTTTAAAAAATCCTTCTCCATAAAATAACATTGCAGTGTGTGCAGCATTGCTCAAACAGAAAGACAAGCATGATTAAACAACAAAAATGTGCTAAGAGTGAACTGACATAGAAGAGGAATGTTTAAAGAGCTCTTCTCACCTATTTTTCCTGTCTAAAAATGATTTCCATTGAAAAAAATGGCTTCGAAAGAAACTGTCTATGCCTGTACATTTCTCATTGCAATCCCATCCTGGGATCCTGGGACTTATAACGCAATATGTGCTGTCAGGACTGTGACAGTTTACAGATGTGCAGCCAGACTTCTTGCTATTTATAGATGCCTCTTCTGCAAACAGTACTCCATGGGGTTGTAGCACAGTAACAGGCATGTTCTTTGACTAAGTGCTGACATCATATTCATTTAAGAAAATTTGGCTCTTCACCTGGCATGGCAAAGGAGGCATATTTATGAAGGTCGGGGAGAGAGAACATTATTGCAAAGAGAAATGTGGAATTCGTGAGCGAGCAGGACACCTACTGGGAGGACTAACTGAAAGGAGGAGACATTTGGCAGAGACGTTGAAATAATAAAGGATGGAATAGTTATGTGTTCATTCACTCACACTGAAGTGATGCTTTTGCTTTTTATTACCCGTGCAGGGCAACTGGGGAGAAGGTTCAGTGCCATCCATGTGTGTAAGGGCAATGCTGTAAAGTTGGTTGGGGTGCAGTGTCCTTGGGGTCTGAGCATGGCTGTGCTGCATCTCGCTTAACCATGTGTTAAGTGTTCAGCCAGAGTGCTAGGCATGGTTTATTAATAGAAACAGGGAGTTTGGCACACGCTCGCACTTTCGCCTGTCTCCCTCTCACATGCTCCCAGAGATGCTGGGACTGCATCCTGCATCCTTCTGCTTTTCCAGACCTGAGACTTCGCACACTGCTGTATCCCTTGAGAAGTCTCAGTGAGGTCAAGATAGCCCCAGACAAGTAAACAAGGGCTGCTCAACCCAAATGTTGAGGAAACAGAAGGTAACGGGCGGGGGGGGGGGGGGAGGAGGGTGCGGGGGGGGAGTAGATTTCTTGCAGAAAAACCTGAGAGCTCGCAGGGTACACTCCCGGCCTGAAGGCAGTGCAAAGCTGTTTTCGGCACTGCCCAGGCCAGCCGGACAGCCCCCGCCCCGGGCAGCTCCGCTTGGTAATATCTAGGATGCTGCAGAGACGAATGCTGCCAAAGACCCCCCCAGACAATCCTAGCCAGGGCTGCCGGCAGAGAGCACGGGGAGCTGGCCAAGGTGCTGCAGCAAGAGACAGTCTGTCCCTTTCGGCCTCCTCAAACACGCGAATTAACGCCGCTCACACCCCCCGCTGCCTCCCCAAAAGCCCTCAACCCCGCAGAGCCTCCCCTCCTCCCGGCCACCCAACTTCCCGGGAATCCGGCCGTGGAGCGGCGGCCCCGAGCAGCCTAAGCGCCCGGAGCGCTCGGCGGGGTGCAAACTTCTCTGTCTACAGGGAACGGGGGGAACGGGGGGAAGTGTGTGTTGGGGGGGGAGAGGGGGGCAAATGCAGGAAACTATAGCAGCAAGGCAGGCAGGAGCTGGACGGAGGGGCCGGGAAAGTTCTTCTGCACTTACTGCTGCTTCTGCTAAGGGATCAGTGCTCGGGTCTGGGGGGGAGCGCGGGCGCCAGGCTCCGGCTCGCATCCTTACCTCGGTGCTGTCAGCAGCGTTCTCCGCCATTTTCCTCCTTAGGAGCAGGCAGCGGGAGGAGTGTTTCATTCCCATAAGAGCTAGCCAAGGGGTTGGGGCTTCGGGGCTGGTGTTTAGGTTTGTGTTTTCAAAGATCTCCAAACACTGGTGTGCGCCAAAGGACAGGGAGAAAAAAAAAATATGGAAAACAGCAATAAATCAGTCAGCTTTGTCCTTTCTGCGTCGTCCACAGGAATGTTTGTCTCCTCTTAGCATCGGGAGCTCCTCGGGCACTTTCAAGTCCTCCTCTTTCTCCCCTCTCCTCCACCTCCAGCGAGTTCTTGGGGTGGGCAGAGAGAGGCGGCACACACTCTTCAGGTTACACTATAAGGCTGTCGGGCTATGAGTCCTCCCCTTCAGTGAAAGCAGTCAGGCTAAACAGGAGAGAAGCACCAGCTAAACTGAACTTGGGCGTGCAGTGACCAGCTGGGCATCTTTGTGTCCTGTGGCTACTCTTCCAGAGGCAGAGGGAGCCAGAGACAAAGCAACAGGACAAGGAAATCATAGCCCTTTATTTTCCTTCTTTGGGCTTCTTTCTTTCTGTGTCCCAAGACACTTCCTTTAAAGATGGTCACAGAATTTGCCACCCTCTTTCTATGAATGTCTTCTGAAATAGAAATCCTTCTCCTCCTCCTTCTCCCTCCCTCCCTCCCTCCTCCCCCCCTCTCCCGTTCCCTCTCCCTTTCCCTCTCCTATTCCCTTCCTTCTCTTCTCCCCTTCCCTCTCCCTACCCCTTCTGCTGTTGGGCAGAGCTTGGTGCCCTTCGCTGGGAATTGCACTCACGTGTCTTTCGTAGAAAAAAAAATATTATTTCAAGCTCCCCCCACCCATCGCCTACACCCTCTCACACACAAGCACGCATTCACACGTACACACACACACACGTTGTCTCCCTCTCACAGACATGCACGATTTTTTTTTTCTTCCCCATCCCTCCTCTTCTTTTGAATCAGCAACACTTTTCTTTGCAAGGACTCTCGGCAAGGCTCTTAGAGAGCAACCGGAGAAGTCTGCTCCAGCTTCTTTCCTCCGAGTTAAGTAGCAAACCTGCTTTCTTAATATATCTTCTCGTGTGTGTGCTCCCAGCTCCTGTTTTACTTGAAGTTTTTCAAGAGGATCCACACTCCGTCAGATAGCCGTGAACTGTAGAAATATAGTCCCGATCCGGCTGCAGCTCCTGCTGAAAAGGGGGGAGGAGGAGCAGGGGGAGGAGGGGGAAAGAGGCGGAGGGAGAGGTCTTGCTGGGGCGGGAAGGGAAGAGGCTAAAGGTGATTTGAACTTGTTTTTAGCCTTTTCCTAATGACATCTTCCTCTGTAGGAGTGCATCGCCACCTTCCCCACACGTTTATTTTGCTCTCACTCCTCCGGGCACTTTCTAGTTCTGAGTTGTCAGCTGGGAGGATTGGGTTTACCTCACTCGTGTTGCTGTGGGTAAGGGCGGGAGAGGGGGCGTATTACATAATTAATCCTTCCAACTTCACTTTCCGCAGTTCTATCTCCAGCCCACTGTTCTCACGTTTCTGTTTTGTTTTTACATGGAGGAGGTGACAAAATAATGCTGGTGTGTGGGTGTGTGTTGCTCGAAGGATTTCAAGGACCAGAACAGGATTGCTGCTCTCTGAACAGTTTGAAATTATTTCCTCTGGGGGTGCCAATGGAGACCTGAAGAAGAGGTTTGAAAAATTACTTCTGATGCATATTTTAAGGACATGGCTAGCTCAGATGCTTCATAAGTAACAGATTATGATAGATCTGGGGTTTTGAATTTTGGTCCCTTGCAGCCTATTTTAATATCTTCAATTAGAGTTTGTCCTCGGCTGACCTCTGGAATACTGACATACCATGAAGTACTGCCAAAAAAACAGGAGGTCCCTGGGCACACAGGAGGCAGAAATATTCCTGGGGGTGGGGGAATGAAAATAGAGAATATGAATTAGAGAGTAGAGAGCAAAATTATTCTCCTGCCCCATGAGGAGGTGGGGATGAGGAGGTGGGGCCAAGAAAATTAAATAAGCAAATTTTTCCCTTTTACTTGAATGACCCTCACAAATTCTTGCTCAGACACAGATCATTAGGTATGCAATAGATTCAGGATTTTGTAATAAATCACATAAAAGTAAGAAACCAGGGGAAGCAGAAGGTGTGTGGTATGCTGAAATGTCAGTGACAATGACAGTATGCCATGTAGGGCACAACAGTACCATATGAAACGGTTTTAGAATATGAGAGTATGTTATAGACACACATGCCATACAGCTTGAGACTGGACCTTTGTGAGATACTTTGCAGGGCCATTTGATCATTCAGGTTTTCACAAGCTTCTGATTTCCCCCTTCCTTTCAGCTCACATGTATTTTAACATCTTGGGTTCTTTCACTAGTTCCACACCACTGCTAATTTTTTAATAATCATCCACACCTCCTTTGTTTATATAGTAGAATTTAATTTCACGCCTTCTAGGCATGAGGCTCAAATAATGACAGAAGTGGAAGCAGGCCATCTCCCCTTTTCTTTGGGACATTCACAGAGCTCTCAAGGGTCTTGAAACCCTTCAAACATGAAAACCCTTATAGTAATTGCAGGATATTCCAAAGGTACCCTCAAAGTCTTGGGCTAGGGTCGTCTTTCTCATCAAGTACTTCAATTTCTAGGTGGAGGGATAAGGGAAAAATAATCTGCTGATAAAAATTTAATGTCTCTGCAATCTCTGTCACAATGTTTTTCTCTTCTATGGCGTGAGTATCTGGCGGTTAGTGAGAGCATGGATTTTTAGTCAGTATGCATTTGGGCTAACCTGCATAGTTTTAGTGTGTCTTTTCTATTTTCAGGTGATATATACAGCTAAACTTAGCCTAATTAACTATTTTAAAATAAACTAGTGTTCTATATAGAGAAAAATAATTAGATTTTTCAAAACTACTCCAGAACATATTTTCCAGTTTTCTCTGACAGCTGGGTTTGTATTTCTGGTACAGCTCAATCACTCTTTAGTCAGCTAAATGAGGCATCAGATTTTCAAAAGCACTCAGCAACCAGCAAAACTGGCAGGCAGAGACTTAATATATCCTTCTCTCTTCTGCTTCAGATACTGCATGACTTACTCTGGCACCTATTCTTGTCCTCCTCCATCTCTTTGTCAACACAGATGATACCTGGCTGCTCATCCTTGAATGTGGTGCTGATGTTTTACAGATACTAGGAAAACATTCCAGTCTTATAGTTTCCAGCATGAGGATGAATGTTTTGGTCCTGAACTCCTTTGGGAATCTGCCAGATGGTTGGTGTCTTCACTCCTTTTATGTTATATATGTGATTGAGGAAACTACTTTGAAAACACGCACACCATTTGCTCTAATCTGCTTTATTCCAAAGGGTAAATGATTTGTCCTACAGGATTTCATTTTTTTTTTTTTTTTAGTAAGCCATAGTTAAAAGTTATTCCTTGTAATATCTTTTAAGATACTCAAAGCAGTTTGTTCACACACAGAGATGTCTGTGTGCACACAGATACTTGGCTGGTCCTTCAGTTTGAATGAGTCTCAGTGCAAGTTCCTGTTGATACCAAAATTCACAGCAACACTGAACTTGTGAGCTTACATACTGTTTAGCAGACAAATACCACTCTCATCATGTGAATGCAAATGTGAATGCATTTGTAACAAAGCCAGATGTCAAAAGCATCTTCTGAGTTTAAAGATATCATGTATAAGTACGTATGAAGGTCACAAAGTATTAGAAATTGAGTGGAGTGGTGCTAAAGAGAAAATGGAAAGGGAAGTATTTATTACTTCAGACCTCCAATAATAGCAGCTGTGGTTGAGGCTGCTGTGCTACTTGCTGAGTGTGGCAATAATACTGTGCTGGCCCTCAGAAGATTCAGACTTATTGCCAACTTTGTCATTAGCTTGGATGAAATCCAAATGTTTGCATTTGAGGTGGGGTAATCCTGTGCATGGGTACAGACTGAGAAATTGCATAGCAGTTCTGATGGAAAGCATCCGTGGGTTATGGGTTGGAGGTGTAGCTAGGCTGAATATGACTCATCATGCTTTCTCACTGCATGAAAGGCAAACTGTATAATTATCTACATTAGATGGAAAGTGGCCATTAGAATGAGGGAAGTATGATTCTCTTTCTACTTGGCGCTGGTGACACTGCATCTTCAATTCTGCGTCCAAGGCTGGGTCCCCTGTTTCAAGAGGGAGGCTGATGCATTGGAGATCGCTCAGTGAAAGACTACTACAATGGTCTCTTAGGATGCTAACCTCTGAGGAGAGTTGGGTATGTCGGGTTTGGAGAAGAATAGGTCAAGAGGCACCCAGTAGTGGCTTATGATTAGCCTTAAGGATTGTAACTAAGATTATTCAAACTCCTCTCAGTACAGTTAGATCATCTGAAAAACAGCAGCAGCTGCAAGTTGTGACTTTGGAAGTTCAGATTCACTATTACCCAAAGAGTGTTCATCCACATAAAAATGCCTTTTCTTCATGCTTTATGAAGAAAAGGGTTTTTTTGTTTTGTTTTGCTTCTTTGGTTGGTTAGTTTTAGGGTTTTTTTTCTTGTTTTGGTTTGTTCTGGGTTTTTTTGTATGTGGGTGGGGTTTTTTTTGTTTGTTTGGCTTTTTTTTTGCAATTGAACATATGAGCTTGAGTATAACAGCAGTGAAATAGGTGATCTGCTAAAAATATAGCTAAGGACATGCATGAACAGAAGAATATTTTTTCCTTTGATGAACACTTTCTCCCCAAAATATTTTTTTTAGAGGAAGAAGATGGAATGCAGTTTCTGCTGTGATGATTCCAATTGAAGTAGGTAAGAGTTATTTCAAACATTGACAATTTGGCATAATTTCATGTAGGAGGCAATAGCAGTGCTCCAGCTGAACAATGGACAGGAAATAAAAGGATGAATAAGGAGAGTAAAAGAAAATATCAATAAGGAAGGAAGTCAGGTGGAAGACTAGCAAAAGAAGACTGGCAGAGAACAAGAAAAACTGTGCAGCAAGGTTTTGCATAGGGAAGCATATGGTAGCCATGGAAGGCAAAGAAAAGCATACATGAAATGCTGAAAACAGGAGAAGGTTAAATAGAATATCATTTTGTGTCACAGGTCATATGGCCTGGATCAATGTTAAACTGTTGCATTTATTACACTTCAGTGTTGTGTCATATAAAACAGAGTCCTTTCATTGGATATTCCAAGCCCTTCTGTCACCCTCATTTCTGTAGCATTGGCCATCTCTGCCGCAATTCACAGGTCGCAAGGAAGATTAATCCAGGAAATTTTATCTGTGTTAATATTTTGCATCTTGATGAAAGAAAGAAGACAGGGCATAATCAACCTGGAAAAGACTTCTCTTCTGTTTGACCTCAGACTTCAACAGAAAAGACTGTCATGTGTTTTTGTTCTTTATTTGTTTAGAAAAGTGGGGAATGGCTTTAGACAGAGACTGGGAGCAACTCTTGGGCTATGAATCCAC
Source organism: Platyrinchus mystaceus (assembly GCA_035041135.1). Lineage (NCBI taxonomy): Eukaryota > Metazoa > Chordata > Aves > Passeriformes > Tyrannidae > Platyrinchus > Platyrinchus mystaceus. Next base: position 28,501,884 of record JAWWLV010000001.1, on the reverse strand, counting down.
TTCCTAGTTGAATAAGAAAACATTGTAGAAAAAATCTATTCTTACTGCAATATCCTCACCAAATTTTGTTATCTGATCAAAGGAAGACATTTGGAAGGATCCTTTTGTAGCATCACTTTGCATTGCTCTTTATTGCTCAGGAAGTCCTAAGGATTTCCTTTACCTCAAACCATATGTTTGGCAATCTTTTCAATTTCTTAATGCAACTTCTATCTCTACTATGCCTCTCAAAGTTGTCAGCAGTTCAAGTAGTTCTCTTATTCCTGCAATTTGCCCATGTTAATTCTGAAGATTTTGAAGTGAATTCTAATTGACACTGTGGATTTAAAGATCTTATTTTATTTATGCTGTTCCTTCATGGTCATTCATCTTTCCTCAGTAACTTTTTTTCCCTGTGTTTTATCTTCTTATCCTTCTTCATGAACACTCCATATTTGAGCCTTTTCCTGGGAGTGATTACAATTTTAAAACATTGGTCCTAGTTTTGAGTGAGAAAAGGAGAAGCTAAGCTGACCTGAGACACCCACTTCCACAAGCCAAGAATATATGTCCAGGGCTCAGATAATTCAGGGTTAAATTATAGACACCTTGTCATGAACGAGCCCTTAGCCATGCTTACAAGTAATGAAACACCAGGGAACTATCTCTGCAAGGATTCATCACCAGAATTTTATTTTTTTTCCCATAAGGTTGTAGACTTCATTTTATTTAACAACAGAAGATCCATTTTGCAAACTGAAAACTTAATCTAAATTTAACCAAAATGCTTCTTCCAGTTTTTTTTCATTGTGAGTGCTAAACTCTAAAAAAGTTGAAACTAGGTCAGTTGGAAGAAAGTCTTATTCTGACAGCTTCTAAAAGGGCCACCAAAGTGGGTCTCCAGTCCTCTGTGGATTAGAGGAGCTAAGCAGGCCATTGAGAATTGTGATTACTACAACGACAGAGATAAACGGGCATAAGTATCATGAAATATTATATGCTGACCTCATTCAGTTCCCACTCAACCTTCTGAACAATTACAAATCATGCACTCAGAACAGATAACAAAATACTTCTGAATTTGTTTGATGTCAAAGTTATCCTAAAATTAAGAGGTGCCTAAGAAATGTTATGCAAAACTTTTTCCCTTGTCAGAAAAACATGAATATACTGGAGTGAGTTCACTGAGAGGGCTGCAACAGTTATTAAGTAATCAGGGAGCTCTCTCATATGAAGACAGGTTGAGAGTGCTTGAAGAGGGAGGGTGTAAAGAAGATGAAACCAGACTCTTCTCGATGGTACCCAGCAAAAGGACAAGAGGAAATGGGCACAAACTGAAGTATAGGACATTAAAAAAAATTTTAACAAATCCTTTTTTTACTGAAAAGGCATCCAAAGACATTTTGGAGTCTTCTTCCTTAGACGTATTAAAAACCTGGCTATAAATCGCCCCAAGCAACTTGCTGCAGTTGACTATCCTGAGTGGGGGTTGGACTACATGATTTCCTGCTGTCTTTTCTAACTTCAACGATTCTGTGATTCTGTGTTATTCTAGAAGATCTATGAAAATCACGTAGACAGATCTGGGCAATAGGCATCTGTCTTCTTGCTTTCTTTTCCATATTACTTAAGAAGCTTTGAAAAGATTATACATGAATAGTCTTACACCAAAGTGATTTGATAAGTGCAGCCAATAATTTCACAGAAAAAATACACTGAGAGAAGTGACAGACTGTTGTTTGCATTCTATTCTTAAGTGCTCATAGGAGACAGAAGGTGTATAATGCTGTTTGAAGTGCTAAACCTCATTATAATGCTGTTACCCATAAGCTATCAATGGGTAGGGAATCTTGGTTCTGGGCACACAGCTTATCAGAAAGAAAGTGAAGTAATACTCTCAGAATCATGAACCCATCTTTACTGAAAAGAAATGCAAATCACTAGCTTCCATCCTATCTTGTCACTTTCTGTTCTTGTGTGATAGCTTTAAGAAACTTTCCTATCTGAGAAAAACTACCTTCTGCCTTATATTGTTTTCTGGAACCTGAGGTGAAATTTCTACACTTAGACACCCTCTTCTTTTTCATCTGCTCTGCTTTTCTCTACTGGATTATAGCATGCTTAGCAATGAGGTGAAGATATGTAAAAATGTCACTATTCATTCAAAAAAGAGGTTTTCTTGCTTTCAAAATATCAAATCTTAGTTGTTTTTTTGCTTCTCAGGATACATCTGTGCTTAAACTTTGGAATTGCTATGTTACATGGGGTTAGAGGAATGTATCTGGACTACAGATGAAGTTGCAACAATTGAAATTACACCACTTTTTTGTTTCTTTGCCCAATAGCAGGCATTCTGTCATCTTGCTTTCTGTCACTTTCTGTTTCTCAGAAAATGATAGAAGCATTTATTTGCCTTCTTCAGTAATACACATAATACTTTGGGAGCGCTCCTGTAAAGCATTTTAACAGGAAGAGCTATGAAAATCACTTTCATGTCTCTGTCAGGTCTGGCAAATAGCTGTCTGTCTTCTTGCTTTCTTTTCCATAACTGTCTTAGAGAGTAAGGAATTCTGCTACATGTCTCACGTTTTCCTGTAGTGAGCAATTTTCTTCAAACACATGCACATGTGTTCAGCCGTCACTGTCGACAAGCAACCAACTGTAACTATGATAGTGGGTTGGCATTTTTTTCTTCCCACTTTGGTATTTTCCTTTCTCTTCCATTAAGGAAAATTGCCAAAATGCTGCTGACTCCCTCTAAAACATAAAAAATAAGGAAGTCTGATCAGTACTGTGTGTATTTCAGGAGCTGAGAACAATGTAGCTCATTTTCCAGAACTGTCTAGAACTCAGTAAAATTGAGGTCATACCTCTTTAGAATGTCTCTTGATGATGGTCCCAAATAAATTAAATACATTCAGGCTTTGGCCAGGTTATAGCATGGAGTCAGCACTCTGAGGTGCCTAAGATGATGATTTTTCTGGCTGCAAGTAGAGCTCAGCCTCCTGGGTTATTGATCTGGTAGTGGGCTTTGGCAACTGCTGTGGTTCTGGACTTCGGCAGAATCTAGAGATTCTGCTAGTTCATCTGTGGTCTCTGCCAGAGAGATCAACTTATTTATACTAAACTCTCCATAATAGGTATAATTGTGTGACCTATGGGTGTTAATGGTGCCCATCTTCTCTCTTTCTTCACACTTGATAAAATAGGAGGTGGTATAAACAAAAGAGCCAATATTGAGAATTACATTAACCTTATATGTGGTGTACTTGTATATTCTTTCAGGGAAAAAAAACATTTTGTGAGCAGTACATAATAGTTTTGCTTGTAGAGTTCAGAAACCTGCTTGATGTAATAAAAACCCTCTGAAAATACAGATGTATTGGGTGCAATTTTTTAAGTTAGAGAAGTCAGTGTAGCAGAGTTGTTCACAGTTTCAGTGGCAGTGAAAGCTTGTTCTGAGAAGGAAAGTGGAGCTAGAACATAGCTAATACTACTAAAGGTGAGGTAAAGCTTCCTTAAGGAAAGAGTTTCTGACACTAGTGATTTTGTTACAGAAGTGGCCTAGAGGAGCCCGTTCAAGCTTGAAACCCCATTTTTCTAGGTATTGCCCTTCAGATCCTGCTTTGGTATTTTGGCACTAAGTTGATGAAAGCAAAGCATTATTTCCCCGATTCCTGCTTTACACTTGTGCCATGGAGCTGAAGTGAATTACATGAAACATAAAACAAATTCCAGGATGGCTGGGCCAGAGCCAGTTTTCAGGTCTATTTCAGTAGCTGACAGGATCTTTCTGTCCGTAAACTTAAGAACTGGCATGCTGGAAAAAACTTGAAATGAAATTCAAGCTGCTCAATCAAAACAGTAAGTAATTAAAATGGAGGATTTAGAAAAAAAATAGTACAGATTTAGAACTATTATTGTGACTAAGCTAATTTGTGTGTTCCATTCCTTTTCATTAGGAACACTACCTGCTTCAGTGTGCAAACAACAGTAGTAGAATGGATGGGTTTAACAAGAAGGGTGAGCCACTGCAACTCCAAATGAAGATATTCTAATCTTTAGTGCAAGAGGTTTGACAAAATATGTCATTTCTTAATGACAGAAAAAAATAAAACAAAGTGGCACATTCTCTCCCTTGCACTTAGTATATTCTGGAAATAAATAAAAATTATGATTTATGGGTAGCAAATTCATGTGTGTACAACTTTTGAAGAATTACCAGCTTGGTGAGGAGGGAAAAGGAAACTACAGCAATTTAAACCATAGAAAATTTACATTATAAACAAATTTAAGGCATGTTTTTAAAATGGCATCTGAAGGGCCATGCTCATTTTGTAACAGTATGAGGTTAGGAGGAATTTGAGCTGTTCTGTCTTTTGCTGTCAGGATAAATAGAAAAACGAACACCAACAACTTTAAGCACAACAAATCCTACAATGATCCCTGCAGATTATGGTCAAACAGGAGCATAAACCTTGAAGAACATTTTTAACGGGAAAACATATTGAAGTTTTTAATGCCTATGTTAGAAATATATACATGGTGCATTTTGAGGTGTGGATAAGTAGCTAGCTGATGGTGGTACGTGCCTTGCGTTGTACATGTTTAGAGATAATATAAAAGCCTCTGTAAGTGCAAAGTATTAGTTAAAGCACTTCTTATATGTGACACAAGAATGGCAGAGACCACCTGGATTACCATTTCAGGTAGTGTATAGGGACATCATTAGGTAGTACAGTGATATTTGTAATATCATTTTATCATATTAGTGGTATTATCATGCAAACACCTATAGACTGCAAATTTATATTATACTAATCATCCCATGCACTGCAAACCAAGTGTTTCATTATCCAGTACAACCTTAAAATTTACAGTAACAAAGAGGAAGAAGTCCTCTAACTGTGATTTGCAAAAGGAAGAGAGCTAAAGAGACTGAGGGCATTGTCAAGTAGAGAGCATTGTCAGATACAGTAGCCTAGTCATAGTTATTCCCTAGAGCTGAATGTATTTCATATATTTTTAGATTAGATTATTTTAAAATTATTTTGTCTCTCTGAGTGGTTATTTTGCCTCTGTTATATCTAATAGCTGTTTTATCATCAGTACAAATATAGAAGGGAAAGACAGAAATTCAAACATCTGAAAACTCATGAAAAGAAAAACAATCCTGAATGCCTCTTGTGGCAAGAATTATGGATTTTAAGTTTTAATTGTGACATAAGATTGAGCTTTGCATTTGATGTATAGTTTGTGACCACTGTAGAAGCCTTTGAAAACTATAATTGTACTAATGAGAATATTCCAACATGGTTTGTTGCTGTGCTTTCAAGCCTGGTCATCCCAGCCTCTGAGCCATCAGTTCGATGTGTACTCAGAGCTAATTTAAAATATGGTTGTTAAAGACTGACGGTGCTGTATACGTAGTGATGATGATTAGCATAGTGTAAGTACTGATGATTAGTATAGTGTAAGTACCGACTCTTACCTAGAAGTGTGTTGCTGGTGGATGAAATTAGAAAAAAATTAGTTTTCCAGTTTAAAACTGGCCTGTTTTCTCAGTTTTCTAAGCATTGCCATTCCAGCAATCTCTAATTCCCTCAGTGATATATAATACCTAGATACACTGATTTGTGACAAGTTAGAGTCACAGTGTAGCTGTGTATCTTGGCTGTGCCAATGTGCATACTCAGCACAATCACGAATTCTCTGGGTGAGTGAGGAACTCCACAGATAGATTCTGCTGAGACAACTCATTTGAGACAATGGATTGACACAATATGAGGTGGTTGACTGAACTCCTAGTTTCCTTCACAATAAAGTATTTGACAAACCATTGCAGAAACTCTCTAAGTGGGAATTTCAGACAGTCCTGGAGGTTTCCCCAGGCAGTTCCTGCTGTGTATAAGCTAATTGACAGGCAGTGTTGTCTCAGAAGTGCTTCCATGTAGTTGGTGCTGCTGAATTGACCGAACTGTACACAGATACTTGTAACTAGTCTTTAGAACTGTTCTTGCAGTTATCAAACAAACCACTTCAAAACAAGACATCTAGACTACATTTACATGCATAAGATTGTGTGCCAGCTGTGTTATAAGAATCCAGCAGACCAGCAGTTCAGCGAGTCTCATTTGATTCAGCTGAAGATGCTTTTGCAAAAACGTTTGCAACAGAGACTGACAGTGTCACTGTCCAAATACAGATGACTAACCTGAGAGATTGATTTCCTATGTATTATCTTATGCCAAAAATCCATATAAATATTATATTTTTAACAAACAATATGTGTTATGAGTGTCTGTTTATCCATTCTAATGTACATTATCCCAATGGAATGTTCAGAATGGGGAACTGACAGAGGGGGAATGTGTGGGGCCAAAATTTAAAGTGCAACAAATTTCCATGCTCTGTGTTCTGGGGAAGTGACAAGTTGGGATTTTTTTGTTTTGTTTTTGCAAAATGTGCATACTTTTTGACGTAGCTCCATACTGTTTTTTTTACAGAAGGCCTGTTTTCAAGAAAGATGAACAATTACTTCCGTTGTGAATCCTACTTCAACATCACAAGGATCAATTTGAGAGTGCATGTCAGAGTGGAACAGTGGCAAAAGAGGTTATTAGAGGAACAGGAGTTTTAATCTTTAGATCACAGAACCAGAAATTTACTGAAGCTGGTGGTTATAGAAATAGTTCTCTTCTAATGAGCATTTATGTGAACCAGCGTATGAAAAAATTTGGTGAGCTCAAGGCGCAGCTCAACATGGCATTTTTCTCAACAGCAATGCTTGTTGCCCATTGTTGCATTTTTTTTTTTGTTAGACCACTTGTCTGTGTGGATGCAGATTGATCCAGACCAGGACACTGACTAGAATTACAAACCCAATCTTTTTCCTTTTCTTGAGTTGTGACATGGTTTTCTTGAGTGGTTTATTTTTATTCCATTTCATTTACTAAACTAATTTACTGCATAGTTGAAGAAAGAGCTGAACTAGCACAGTTTTAAGGCTGTTGCATGGTAGATCCAAAAGGAAAGGCATAGAAATTTTGCTTTTAGTGCTGAGAAAAATGTGACAGCTTCAATCCTGTGTTTATAATGACTCATTAATGCCTGTACCAGCAATTTTGGTGAAGTCTCTTCAGCTGCTGGTACCTCAGACAAATAGGCCCCTCCAACCTGAGATCTGATTCCAGTTGCTACTCTCAGGATTTTGTGCCAGAACAGTGGGGCTAATGAGCCCCTTGGGGCAGCTACAGGACAGGGTGTCCCTTTCACAGGAGTCACTTGTAGACAAGGCCTTTAACTGATTGCTGGTTGTCCCTGCCAGAGAGGACAGAGGCTGTAGTGACCACCCATTATACTTGTCTAAGACTTTTTGGTGCTCCTATCTCTAACGTCATGCTAGAATAATTCTACACATTCTCACAGTCAGCACTGGTTTTATTTACCACTAATCTTGTATTATTAATTGTAGCAATCACTTACTGAATCTGCAACGTACAATATCTTGAAGGGATCAATGGCTGGAATGTAGTTATCCCAGCTGAAATGGCATTGAGCTTCCAGGCTGGGCATGGAGGCAGCATAGCCTCAAGGAGAATGGAGCATGATGCTGGCCTGCCAGGCACAGGAGCTGTGGGGGTTTGGCGAACCACACCAGCGTGCTCGGCTCCAGAGGAAGGAGAAATTTCAAGGGAAATGGGGCACCACACCACGCCCTGAAGACAAGGCAGTCTCAAAGGGAACTAGCCCACCTGCCAGGCCAAGCAGACAGGGCAGCTTCTCCAGAGCCAAATTGATCAGGCAACTGATCTGTTCCTTGAGAGGAACAGAATTCCATGGGGGGTTCCAGAAGCAGAGCAACCTGGAGGGAAGCAGGCCTCCTTGCTAGACTCTGGAGGTGGGGCAGCTTGGAGCGGTGGAACTCAATGCTGGGCATCCTGAGTGGGAGCAGGACACCAGACCAGCCTAGCAGACCCCAAAGCAGGGCAGCTAAGAGGGGAGTGAAACCCCTGCCAGGTGGAGTAGCCTAGAGAAGTGCAGGGCACAATGCTGAGCCCTGGAGGTGGGATAGCCTGAGAGGATCAGGAGGCAGGGTGGCCTCAAGGGGAGCAGGGAACCACGCTGCCTCACTCTGCCCAGGAGTTACGGTGACCTCAGCGGGAGAGGGGCAACGTGCTGGTCTGCTTGGTCACAGAGGCACAGCAGCCTTGAGGGGAACAGGGTAAAACCATAGCCTCCCAGACCCTGCAGGCATGATGACCTTAGTGGGAGTAGACCACTACATTGGTCCAAAATGCTCAGTCTTGAGGGGAGAGGGGCACCACAACAGGCCTCTGGGTCTCAGAGGTAAGGTGGTCTGCAGGGCAACACAGTACCTTGCTGAGCTTCCATGGCCATGAAACACTCCGACCTTGTGGAGAGCAGGGTATCACACTGGTCTTCCTGGTCCCACAGGTGGGAGCTGATCTTATAGCTGGAGTTGAGTTTGTACATAATTACTTGAAGGGGAGTTTAGAAGGATGATAGAGCAAAACTCAGTTAGAGTAGATGGACCAAGGGGCTATGAATTTCACAGGAATTTCCCAAAACTTGGGAAAAGCTGGTTTTATCTTAGAGGAAATGAAAACATTCATTGAGTAGGGCAGCACTAGAAAATATCACTCAGAGAGCCTGGGTAATCTCCTTGTCTGATAACTTTCAAGATTCAGGTATGCACAGCCAGTCACCTCATACAGTGTTGGCAACAGTCCCACTGCAATATTGAAATTGGGGTGGAGACCTCTGAGGTTCATTCCATTCACTGCTTCTCTGGTTCTGTAATTCTTGCATCATTAGCTGCTGTCTAAGTGCTTCTTTAGTTCACTGATTCTTCTTGTTATATAACATTTATTATTAGTAGCTTTGAGCTTAGCATCTTCTTACTTGCATCACCAATTCTTGACAGAACATTACTCCACTGAGCTTAGTATGGCACGAAAAATCATATTTAGTAGACAGGGGTATAGACAAATTGTGTTTATGAAATAAGCATAAATAAACAGAAAAACAAGTGGAAACACTTAATTTTTAAGTGTGTATTTGAGTGAACCCTTTGAGTATTAGGAAGATCTAGGCTCCAAAAAAACAGTAATTGCACACTTTAACATCAGGGTTTGGTGCCATTTAATTTATGTGCCTAAGCATTCTTCCTTGTCCTATTCTTCTAAACTGAGGCTTAAAAAATTTTTTTAAGGATTATGAGCTTTATTTTCTCTTTACCTGTCATGAAGTAAGAACGATTTAGCAGGTTTTTTCATGAGACACTGGTGGACATCAAATCCAGTGAACACAAGGCCAATTAAATAAATTGTCTTATTGCCCACATTCAGTGCACTGCAGAATGTAGGTTAAAACTAGGGACAGTGTAATGAAACATATATTTCAAACTGTTCTGGTCATTTAACAAACTGTTATAGAATACTGTGGAGAGTATCTGTTAAAATATGGCTAATAAATATGGCTATGACTTTTCACACTGGTTTCTTGATTCAAAATATTTTAAAATTTGGCTTTTGGTTGCAGAAGGTTTCAGTTTCAAAGGTTTCTAAGTGAAAAGAGTAATCAGTTCCTACAACAGAATAAAAAAATCTGCCAATCTCACTAATTTAGATTTAGGAGTTTTCTTTGCCAGGTTGCAGTTTATATTCCATATTGATGTCTTAAAACTTGGGATTTGCATTTTCATAACTAGACACACTCTGTTGCTAATGTATGTTAAGTAATGGCAGTGTATATTTACCCCAAGAAATTATACCAGACCACTAAAACTCAATTCACAGAAGTGATGACAAGTCAGTTTGCACCTTAACAAGAGAACATCACATTCCCAAAAGCAATGAAAAATTAACTCTCCTCAGAGTGCCACATGCACTGTGAAGTAAAGCTGTGTCATTCCAAATTGTATTATTTGTATAAATTGTATTACTATGATATTTTTCTTGATTAAATCTAAGCCAATAGGATAAATGGCCAATATTGCTAAATGTTGATGCAGCTCAATTTTCACTCCCTTCAGCCCTGCCCCTCCTCTTTAAGACCTGCTAGATATTTTTTGCTTGGTTGTGTTGGCACCTGCTTCCTTCCTTTCTTCAAGTTGCACTTGTTCCATGCAAAACCTCTTTCACCTGCTACAATTTCTGGTCCAAAGGTAGATGAGTGTGGGCAGGTTGATCTTGAACAAAAATTAAAGATGAACTACTTCAATCAAAAATAAATGTTGATTTAGAGTAAATTGTAAATAAAAAGGAGACAAAGGCAGCAATACTAATTAAACATAAAGGGCCTGATTCTCAGATCCCTTGAACTAAAGATCCATAGCATAAGCCAGGCAGCACCAGAGTGTTTCAAAGACAGCACTCCCGAGAAATCACTACCATTTAAGCTAATAAGGGGAGGGCTACAAAAGCCTTCCACTAGAGGATGGTGGGAATGCTTACTCTGTTTCAGGATTACACATTTTAATGCAGTATTTTGAACAGTGAATACTGGTTAAGTAAGGACTCTTACTTCATAGGGCAGATGAAGGAATCTCTAACTATCTTAAAAACGATAAATTCATATTTCTTTCTTATTTTGATTACTTCACTTTTTGACCTAGACAGCTTTAAATTCCAAGAAATCTGTTTTATCTGTTTATAAAGTGTCTTATTAAAATCCGTCCTAGAGAATGCAGACTGATTTATGTTGCCATTAGACATAGCAGATCTCTGTTTTGCTGATATGAAAGGGCTTAGTTCTGGGAAGATTTTTTTCCTAAGAAATCTCAATGGGAATATGTGTTTGAATAATATAAAAAAGGCCTAAAAATAAATTTAAGACTTGTTTACCCTTTGAAAAAATGTAGATACTTCTGTCCCTTCTGTCTTTTAATGCTTCCTTAGTCAAGCAAGGCATGTTTATATACTTCTTCACATATTCTTTCTTTATAAATTAATCCCTCCAAACAGACCCATCAGAATTTTTTTTCTTTTTCTCCCTTCAAACTCATCCTTTATGGGATTATCTGTCTTTAAAACATGTCTAGTAGTGCCCATAGGACAATTCTGTTAGCTTCAGGGAGAGAGAGACTACTGCGTGCTAACAAAGTTCAATTCCACAGGCCTTTTATGCTGGCATATTCCTTTAAAAATCTGTCTGATCTCTAATTCTTCAATTTAATATTCCTGAATTTAATACTGTTAAACTTTTTTTTCTGAATATTTCCAATCACATATCTGCCTCTCTGAAACCTATCCCTCCCTTAACATACTTCTAAAAACTTTAATTCCCTTTAATATTTTCTGGTTTTATCATTATTTTGCAGCACCTCATAAAATAGACCTACTTTTGAATTTCACCAAATCCATTAACCCTTTTCATACAAACATAATCAAGGATAGTAAAGAATATAAACACAATAATGAAAATAAAGTAACTCAGAGACTCCTTTAGTGATCCTTAACTTTGTCACGATTCATTTCAGAGTCTCTTATGTTTCCTTCCCACACTATTACAGTGCTTCCTTTCTATATTTTAATCTCTATTTGAATGGAAATTTGCTTCTTAAATAAGAATGGTGCAGAAAAATCTACCTCAAAAGGAAAATACAGAGAAAAATTCTAGAGTCTCAAGGGTTCTAAATTCTACTTCTAATGATAAAACTTTGCCAATCAATGCTAGTCCAGTGAGTTGGGAAGCTATAAATGAAATTTCTCTCAACGCTTTCATGGGAGTGAGATAACATATTGGTGGTTGCCTTTCCCAGGTCTTTGAAATTTGTAACCTGTAGCATTGAGTTTATGATTTCAAGAGGGGGAGTTTAGCAATACTTTCACTGTGTGCTAAGTGCTAAGGAGAGCTTTTTCTTCCCACAGTTTGAATACTTGCACTACAGTGCACTTAAAAGGGTCTCACTGCTATCTCACTTTAAGTACTCACTGAATACTCTAGGCTGGGACAAAATCCAATCTCCTCCCTTTTTTTGATGTCAGAATTCATACCTTACTGCAGGTAAGTGAGAAAACATGAATTTTAAAGTAATTAATATTCAGTTCTGCTCTAGAAATTGCTTTTTCACAGCATATTCTTCTTGAGGATGTTGAAGGAAAGAATGGGACTGTGACACATAAGGCACAGATGCAAAATATAAAGCACACAGAAGATTATCAGATTCTCAATTCCTGAGATTCTTCAAGTCCCTGTGTCAGAATCATTAATGCCTTGGGCTATTTTAAACCCAAATAACCCCCAATATAACTTCAATATTGTTGTTAAATTGCATCTTTGATTACAAGGTGAAATTTAAATTCTTGGTTCTGAAAGAAAAAGCAGGCCAACCCACCAAAGCTAACTTAGTCCTTAATCTAAGCAAATATGCTAAAGAATATCTGAAACAAAGCTTTTTTTTTTCCTTGAGAGAATCATACTTTTGGAGTCTGTGTGAAGACTGTGAATACAAATATGGTTTGTGTATCACTGTCATTGGGATAACTTCTACAGATGATGATTGAACACAAACTTGCTTTTGCAGGTGTAAAACTTGTACTCTCTTTTTGAGAGTACAAGTTTTCATCAGACTGTTCCATAAGAGAAAGCACATGACCCCAAAGGAACAGCCATTTATTAACACAGAAAATTAGCTAATCAAATTAGACACACACCCACATTGCAATACATAAGTGAATCTCAGAAAATTTTCAAAACACTACGCTTGTTCCTACTCCAACTATATATATCTTTGCTTTCAAAACCACTGTGAGTTCTGCTTAAAGAACAGAAGTGCAATCTACAGTATTAAATACTCATCAAATAAATAAATAATAAAATTAACCTATGTGCCATAAAAATCATCAACTAAGCTAAAGAAGTTGCACAACCATAACAGAATACTTAACTTTTTCAAGTTACTGCAGAACCTCAGAATGCAAAATGACATCTAGTTACTACTTAGTTGAAAATCTGGGTCTTCCTAAGCAAGTGTTTCCTTTGTTCCAGTGTTTCCTTTCTAAAAGGATTTTATAACATTACCCAGCTGCATTTTGTTCCTGCCGCTGGAAACTTTCCATGCAGCCACAGAACAAAAAAAAAACAACATGTCTGTTTCTCAAACTCTCCAGTTCATGGCATGATATTTTAGACCAAAACACTTGGCAGAATACACTAAGATACAAGATTTTCTACTGAAGTGGTTAATATGAAGGTTCATGTTCCCTGTCATCACCCTTATAGATAATAGTTATCTTTCTTACTAGAAGGATTCTTTTGCAGTGAAAGTAATTTGATAAACTACTTTATTTTTATATAGCCAAAATCTTTACAGCAGCTTCACTTGACAATAAAATAAATTAAAATCCTTTTGAGTTTTGAGTTGAATTCCATCTCTTTACAAAATGCTGCTTAAGGTACATAATGAATAAGCTTTTCATCTACCAAATAGGAAATTCACCATTTCTAAAGACAGTGAAAATGACAAAAGTAAGAATCTGATCTGAGTGTTTTAGCTGTCTTGTTTTAATGCATGATTGATTTAGCAAATTTGCAAAGACAATGTGTCTTCTCAGCTAGTGAAAGGACCATATTATACAAACCCAGGAAGAAATTATCCTTATAGAACAAAGTAGCTAAACAGTACAAAATGAACAATAAGATCATCTGAATCAGGCTTTCTTTCTTCCAGATATTTCAGACACACTCAAAATTATTTGTTTGATTTATCTGGATTTAATTTGTTCTACTCTCCAAAATGAGAGGACACAGTCTTTACAGATCTTACTAAGGTATTTCCAAGTTTATTTATGTGAGCCTGTTAATGCTGGTGTTGCAATTCTTACATAAAGTAGATTCAACCATTTGTAGCTGTGGATAAGCAACAACGTTAGATAGAAAAATCATGTTACAATTGGTTGAACCTGTTTAAGAATTGGATTAAGTTTTCTTTGGGAAGCTGGAAAAAGGCCAATAAATTTCCATGTGCAGACTCCTGATAAATCTGTGGAATGGACACAGTGGAACTCAGGGTTTGCACAGGAGCACAGATTGCAATTAAATTTAAGACATGATTCTTATTTAAGTTTCAAACAGAAATCACTCACAGGGTAAAGACAGATAAAAATTCATTTGAGCATTCTCAGAATATTGCTTTATTTACAAGAACATAATTATCTCAGTGCAAACTTAGCACTCCCTACTCCCTCCTTAAGTCACACTTAAATGCAGCATGAATCCTTGTGGTGACAGGACTAAACCTTCAGTTGCCATCAGAAAGGCCTTGGATGAAACAGCCTCAGAGAAAAAATGGAAGTATCTTGGGAGAGCTCAGATACAATAGAAACAAGACACTTTTGCAGGAGGGAGGCAAGAAAGTCTGCACAGCTGCTTCCTCTTTTGTTATTGAATGATTTCAGCCTCCAGAGTTGTCAGGCCAGTACAAGACACAATTCCTAAAATCCACTTACAACAGCAGTTGATTTTTCTATAAGCATGCCTTTCCTTGACTTGCTAAGAGTTCTGACAGAGTCTCATAATTAAGAGACACAGTTCTTTTGATATACAAAGCCTCCTATGCTTTTTTCACACCTGCTTCGTAAAGTGTCTCTCACTAGGGAAAATCCAGTTTGTTTATCAGGATTGCCTTGCATTACCCCAAAATGCATTTTTTTAAAAGACATATTGTCTTCTTTTCAACTTCATTCTCTGCACTTACAGTAAATGTGTTGGGATAATCACCCGCTGTTAGCTAATATTAGCTATAGATTTTATCTTGGCACTCAGCATTCTTACATAGTTTATCAGTTCTTTGGTTTTGTCATGCGTCAAGTGCCAGGGTTATTGTCATATGCATGTTTGACATAAGCATTAGGACAGGAAAGAAAATGAGGCTAAAGACCTCATTTTTTTCTTTTGACAGTTTCTCCAGTTTTGCTAGGAAAGTGAAAATATCATCAAAAAATGAGCAACTATTTAACTGAAGAATGTTCTCTACTGTGAGAAGCCTCCAATGCTATTTTCATTAGTGGAGTATCTTCCACATATTTGGTTTTGGGGATTTTTGTTTGTTTGTTATGTTTTTTGGGGTTTTTTTAGTATTTCTTTGTCCATATCCAATTTTGATGCATTTAGGCATTCTGAAGCCATTAGCCTTCTAAGAGTTCTTTATGAGATGTACCAAATTGCTCTCCCAAGAGAGAAATTTCTCCCAATTTCTCTCTCCAACTTTTGAATTCAGAGTCAAGAATCTTCTGCTTTAAGAACCCTCTAGGAACAAGAAGTGGTAGAAAAGTGTTAGTATATTGATAACCAGAAGTAAACCCATCTAATCAAAGTGCTGTGCCAATAATCCCAGTTAGAAAATACCAAAACCCAGGGTCTTTCATTAAGTACTTCAATTTGGAAATTCTAAGGCATTTGGTCTTATACACTGACTAATTAACAAAAAACTTATGCAATCATGCATAACTGATGATCTTTAAAAGTTAAAGAATGGCATATCTAACTTGCCTTTTGTAATACATCAGATTTTTCATACTTATCTAAAGGAATAGGCAAAATCCCACTGGTCATTTAGGACTCAGTGCATTTGAATGAGGCTTTGTGGGCTGCCTTGAAAGTTCTGGAAAGTGTCTGAGCTTATGCAGTCTTTGCTAAAGTCAGTGCATCAAATTTTCTCCAAACACTTTTTTTCTTGAGCATCTTCTCCCTTTTTTTTATTTATTTCAGTGTATTACTCAGATGTTAAGATGATTATTCCTATTTAACTTGCCATAAATCATGGTTCATAAGAAAAAAATACTGTCAAATGAGAATATTTTCTGTTTATTAAAAATAATTCTTATTGTCTTTTTTAAAATAAGAATTACAATTTTTTTAATTGGAGTATAAAAGCAAGGATAATTAAAGGAAATAATGTTCAACATTTTTTTGATACTGGAACCTGCCTTTTCAAGAGCAGAATAAATAGTTTGGGATCTGGCCCATGGGAACTGATGTGTGCTCTGATCTTCCTAAGGCAAAATCACAGGATTGACAGTAATTGATTTCAAAGAATATTTTTACTAAAAGTCTGGAGGCAAACATCTCTTGTTATTGGCAGAATTTAGATTGGATTGATTTAGACCAAAGTCAGGTTTCACAAAAGAGAGCAGTGCAATGAAATACAAAAGGAAAATACTTTCTGTGCTTACCTCTTTGGACTGATAATATGAGAGACATGAGAGACAGAACTTTAAACTCTATCTCTTGAGAGAAAGAACATTCGGTAAGATTTCAAATAAATGGCACACAAAAGATCTATGAAATATTTCTACAGTGTCTGACTAGCAATTGCATTTCTTATTTCTAAACCTTTATGATTTGCTCCCCCAGGTTTTTAAGAAACTAAAATTGGATGACTGATGTTATTTGACCTGTACCATGCTGGAAGTGTCTACATCACAGTAAGAAAGACGAAGCTAATGAATGTTTAGAGGATCCCCAAAATTCTAAAAGTGTAATTCTGCAGGATATTTCTGCAAATCCCCACTCCTCTCACAAGGTGTAACTGTTTGAGGGTCCTTCTAGTCAACCTGTATATCTCAGATTTTTGTTGAGCCCATAAAAATATCTGAAACGTGTTAGGTTAAAATAAATGTTGGTCCTTATCCTTTCAGGATGTTTACATGAGAACTTGGTGGTGTACAGTTAGATAAAAGAAAAGCCATACAGGTAGCCAGTAGCAAGTGCAAGCTTCATGGAAGTTCATCTGTTTCAGTGAGCAGTCTGAGCTTATCCTGGGTCCAAGGAATTTGTGTGGTACAACACAAGCCTGAAGGCCACACTGTATGTGCAGCACATCACAGCACAAACCTGGGCCTATTCAGGAAACTGTTATGTGGATCCTCATTGTATAGGAGTGTCAGTGTTCCTCAATGTATAGCAGTCTCATGGTCACGATCATTACAGCAGGCAAGTATTTTTATTTTCTTTTTCCTGAGACATTCATTAAAAAAAATAATATATATATATATATATAAATGTTTACCTGATATTATCTGTTACATAAATTTATCTCTCTTCTATTACAGATACATTTTAGATAACTACAATGAACATAATCATATTTTACTTGCATTTCCCTCTAGTCTTTACTTTTTGTAATACATCAATAAATATGTGTCTTTTCATTCTTAAAGTTGTCTCTGTTCTAACATATGACTACTTAACTAAAGTTGAGCAACAGTCATTACACTAATAGCTGTACTTGGACAAGAGAATTTTTTTCCTTCTGCAAAGGCTAAAGTTTTCTCGGAGATAAATTGTCTCATTTGGACGTATACAGAGTTCCCTTTACAATGCTTTGATTTTGAAGGACTCTTTAAAGCAACTGTAGATACAAGAGACTTTTTTTCACTCTGTACAAAAGCAAATGCATGAGAATCAGAAGATGGTTCTTACTCTTCACAGGCCTGATGAATAAGAAAAAAATTGAAAAGAGAAGGGGAAAAAGAAATGGGTTAAAGCAAAAACTGCATGCATGAGCAAAGCAAAAATAAGGAATTCATGCACTACTTCCATTCAACAGGCAGATGTTTTCCAGGAAAATAGGGCTTAATGACATGCAACAGTTACTTGGAAAGACAAACACCGTAACTCTGAATCTCCACCCTCCTTCCTTCTTTTCCCCGGCTTTGTATCACTGAGCATGATGCCATAAGGTACGGGACATCTCTTTGGTCATTGGGGTCAGCTGTCCTGGCTGTGCCCTCTCCCAAATTCTTCCACATCCCCAGCCTACTCATTGCCAGGGCCACGTCAGAAACAGAAAAGGCCTTGATGTTGTGCAAGTGCTACTCAGCAATAACGAAAGTTTCATGTATTATTGGCACTGTTTTGGTCACAAATTCAAAACATAGCACCATATAAGCTACTATGAAGAAAATTAACTCTGCCTCAGCCAAAACCAGTACAGTGTGTTAACAGGCAACTGCATTTATGTTCTTTGGTCCACATAGTGAATTGACCTGAGTAGGTAAAGGTCAACTTGTTCCCTTTCAAGGCTCTAGCAAGGCACTGTCAATTGTGGCCATGTGGTCTTCAGTCACAGATGGAGGACTTTGCACGTACCTTAATGAAGCTTGTTTAATTTCTCCAGTCTACTGAGGTTCCTCTGCAAGGCAGTTCTATCCACCATCATAATGCTCTATATAATCTGTGTCTAGATTATCTGTTTATGAAATCCAAAATATTGCCCAGAATTTAAAAAACCCCCCACAAAACTAAATAAGAAACAAATAATTGCATTTATAATTTTAATTTATGTGTATTTCACAGTGACTCTAATACTCTTTGCCTACACATAACAATTTTAAACTGTATGAATAATTTAAAATTTCCCTCCAGAGAAATGTAGATTCCTTTAAGTAGACAGCAAGATAGATCAAAGGTATTTGCAATGTTTCATCCGATAAAGACAAATCTAGAGAGGAATGATATAAGTCTTGCTTGCATAAAAAAAATTCACTGGAGATAGTGGTTAGTTGACATCTACTGGACAAGAAGAAAAAGAACCAGAAGCAAAAGCAGCAGCAGAAGAAAAAAAGAAAAATAAGCAAAAAAAGGAGAAGAGGAAGAAATACAACCAGAGGAAGAAACAGAACCAGAAGAAGGAGAAGGAAAAAGAGAAGGAGGAGAAGGAGAAGAACAACAGCAACACTGGAACAGGTTGCCCTGGGAAGCTGTGGATGACCCTTCGAGATCAGGTTGGATGGGGCCCTGAGCAACCTGGTCTAGTGGAAGGTGCCCCTGCCCCTGGCAGAGGAGGGTGAAACTAGATGATCTTTAAGGTCACTTCCAACACAAACCATTCTGTGATGCTATGACTCCATGAAGAAGAAACAGATGAAGAAGAAGCAGAAAAGCAGAAGCTAAAACAGCAGAAGAAGCCAAAGAATAAGAAGCAGAAGGAAAAGAAGAATAAGAAGCCAAAAAAGCAGCTGCAGGAGAAGAAGCAGAAGGAGGAGAAGAAGGAGAAACAGAAAAACAAGAAGAACATAAAGAACAAGATGGATATGGAACAGAAAAGAAGTAGAAGCAGGAAAAAAGCAGAGAAAGCAGAAGCAGCAGAAGACAATGAGCTGCAGATGTGGACCTTGTAGGTGGACTCTTCGTGCTCACGTGCTAAAAAAGAGTTGTTCTGTTCTCCACTCTGGTTTGTCTATTTTGACTGTAAATTCAGAGCATGGGCTTTCTCTTACCTGGCAACAGTGTGCACTTATATCATCTGACCTTCCTGAATAATAATTTAGAATAAATAAAAAGCATAAATAAGTACACTGATGTGAAGTGTAGCTCAAGTACTAGCACAGTGAGTATTTTATACAGCATGCACCACTCCTTCACCAATTATTTTAAGCAGGTGCATGACAGACTGAAAGAGAGTCCAAGGCACACTTGCTGGCAGAGGAGAGATTCTTTTCATACTTAGCAGTGTGAGGGAGAACTGAGGAAGTTACCACAGTGCATATGATTTTTCCAATCCACACCAAGGAGTGTTAGAGGGAAAAATCTCTGATGGGGTAGCATAGGTTTGGTGCCAAGCTCTGCTTCATTTATTACTTGCTGCTGATCTGGAAAAGGGAATTTAGAGCTTTTACATCAACAGTCCTCCAGCACATGGCTTGAAAAATCAAACAACAGGAACTCACAGGTTAAAGAAAACCATGTTACAATAGAGGAAAAAAAAGGCAGAAAGAAGGGAAAATAGGGAACAAAACTTGGAGACATTCAACTAATTTTAATACCTGGAATTTTAATTAGAATAAGATTTATTTTAATTAGAGTATGATTTATCATTCAATTCTCAGTGCAAGGCTGGGGCACTTTTTAAATATCATTATTCCTTACAAATATTCCATGGACAAAGAAACCAGGAAAACTCTAATACAAAATTATACCTAAAAGATTTTGTGGACAGCAAATTGAATATGCTTGAAATATGATATAAAGGGAAGAGGATTAAAGAATGTAGTTTTGAACAGTGTTTCCCAGAAAAATATTTCTTACACAATTATGGACTATTATTCTGCAAAGTTTTTTAAGATATTCTTAAATTCAAGGCCCAGTGTAGCTTTGACTAAAGTGGTATGTTTAGATTTACCTGCAGGACTAAGAGTTCAATTTGTTCAAGAACTATGGAATCTCATGTGATTGAAACTAAACCACGCACTAAGTAAATAAACAAAATAAATACTTCATAGTGAATGTAAGATCGGAACCCAGGTCACCACATAACTAGGCAGGCACACTTCATAATTAAGTTGGTTTGATCCTCTTATGTTCTGATTTTTTTTTTTTGTAAAATCCATAAGAGAAAAATGAAACTAGAAGCAAGACTGACATCACACAGAATACTGAGCATACCTGTCCCAAAGCTGTTAGCTGTCTCACAATTCCTGTTCCAAAGGAAAAATAAAATAAGCTAAACAAAACAAGAAACCCAATACAGACCAGACCAAACCAACAAAACAGAAAACCCAGACACATTGATACTGGCTTTGAAAGCATTAGTGTCACAATAACCTGAGGTTCTGGGATTTATTCTGCAGTGCTGATACCACATGAACAGAGAAAAATTACTTGATGTAATCTTGTTAATATTTGTTATAGCAATCAGATTCGTGACACTGCTTGGAAGAAATATGAGAGATTTGACAACTGCTAGAAGGTGGGACCTTGAAAAGATGCAAATTATCTGTCATGAAATATTAAATTTGGTTATTATCTTTTGAAAACCTTTGCATCAGTCAAGAAAAAATCAGAGAATGTGAATCTTTGATTCTGCAAAAAGCTGATAGTCTAGTGTTCTGTTTTTAATTAAAAAAAGCTGGACAACTATCCCCTACTCATACACCAGTATGTCAACATGTTATAATGTAAGATTTCTTCTTGGCAGTTGTTTGAAATCATGATGGTTAACAGCTCTTGCACTTCACTGCATTTAAATAGGGGTAGGCATACATGAGTGTCAGTATTTTTCCAGTCACAGTAAATGTATGCCACAACACTGTTCAGTGAGAGGAAATTCCATAGGACATAGTGGCAAATTTGCATTTAAATGGATGCCTTTTATTTCTGCATTCTAAATAAAAAGAACCATCTGCAGCTAGACAATGTATCTAAAGTTAGCATGATCCAAAGGGCTCTGAGGTACAGGATAGCAGTTTCCTTTGATAACAGCAAGCAGTAGACTAGGTTTGTTCAATAGTTAGTATCTCTTTCTGATAGAAATGGGAAATTTGATCATATCTGTCTCCTTTCAAAATGGGAGAACAATTTGACTCTTGAGGAACTGCCAGAAGAAAAGTCCTTCATTTTTATGAATATTCATTATTTGCAGATGTTCCATGACCAACTAATGGGATTAAAGTTCTCTAAGTACTCATTGTTGGGGCTAAGAGTTAATTTTCTTCATAGTAGCTTATATGGTACTATGCTTTGGATTTGTGACCAAAACAGAGTCAATAATGCATCAAAGTTTTTGTTATTGCTGAGTAGCACTTGTACAACATCAAGGCTTTTTCTGTTTCTTGTACGGCCCTGCCAATGAGTAGGTTGGGGATGTGGAAGAAGCTGGAAGAGGACACAGGCAGGACAGCTGGCCCCAGTGACCACAAGGATGTTCCATACCATATAGCATCATGCTCAGTGATAAAAGTTGGGGAAGAAAGAAGGAGAAAGGCGGAGGATCGGAGTTATGGTGTTTGTCTTTCCAAATAACTGTTATGCATAATGGAACGCTGCTTTCCTGGAGATGGCAAAATATTTGCCTGCTGATGGGAAGTAATGAATGAATTCCTTATTTTTGCTTTGCTTATGCCTGCAGCATTTGCATTACCTATTAAACCATCTTTATCTCAACCCATGAGTTTTCGCACTTCTACCCTTCCGTTTATCTCCCCCAACCCACTGCAGGGGAGTGAGCGAGGGGCTGGGTGGTGCTTAGCTGCCTACGAGGGTTAAACCACAACAGTACATTTTTAGTTACTTCCTCCCCCTCGACACCAATATTTCTTTCATAACTGTTCCCAATCCTGCATTATGTTCTTGTACCAAATATTCTTGGTATGCCACATATGCTTGGATAAGGACACTGATAAATACTAATGAATTAATCAGTTACCTGTGCTACTGAAATTTCATAATGAAAACAAGAATCCTCCCAAATCCTCATTCCATGCTTATTATATTAAATACTGTAGCTTCACAACTCCTTCTGTGCCTCCCTCTTCTAAGCCCAGTGGGTCTAGCAGGTTAATTGCTTCTCACAAAGAAATTTTCAGCCTATGCTTCTCTACTTCTCATTTTTACTACATGTCTCTAGGTATGTCCCATATATATGCTATTTTAGAGTGACTAGTGCATTCCTGAGAAATGTACAACACCATACTACAAAAAAACCACATACTGTTGACTATAAGGTGATCTTACAGATCATCCCAGATTTTATGTCTCTTTGAGAGGGGAGAAGAAGTAGAAATTTCACCTGAAATGTAATGAGATCCTACATCTACTATGCTATCCATTCCAGGCCCTTATATCATGTTTTTACCTCCTAAACAGAAATCAAATACCAATGTCCTGTCACTTCCAATCATCTCACACTAAATACGAATTAGCCTTATTAACACTCACCTCCCACTGCTATATTTCCTCTGTTCTTTATCCTGTGCTTCCTTGCTTCCATGACTGCATTACTGTTGTGGTTTAACCCCAGCCAGTCACTAAGTACCATGCAGCCACTTGCTCACTCCCCTCCCTGCAATGGGATGGGGAATGGAGTGTGCAGTGTAAGATTCACAGGTAAAGAACACTTCAATAACTGAAAAACGTAAAATATGATGATGATGATTAAAACAATAATAGTAAAAATAATTTTTAAAGGGAAAAGGAGAAAGAGGCATAAAGCCCAAGAAAAAAAAAGTGATGTGCAATACTGTTGCTCACCCACTGACCGATGCCCATTCCATCCCTGAGCAGCGATTGGTGGCTCCTGGACAACTCCCCTCCATTTATATACTGAGCATGGCATTCCATGGCATGGAATATCCCTTTGGCCAGTTCAGGTCAGCTGTCCTGGCCATGTTCCCTCCCAGCTTATTGTGCACCTGCTCACTGGCAGAGCATGGGAAACTGAAAAGTCTTCGATTTAAAGTAAGCTCGACTTAGCAACAACTAAAACATCAGTGTGTTCTCAACATTATTTCACACTAAAACCAAAACACAACACTGTGTCCACTACTAAGAAAAAAATTACCTGAAACCAGGACAGTATCCACCACTTATACCATGTTGTCATGCCACACTTCAATACCCTATCACCTTTCCTATGTTTTGATATATGCACATCGACATATTCCCTTAGATACATTCCCTTAGTCTATGGACCATCCATTGAGTTAATTTAGTCCATGAAATTAGTCTCATCTGTCATAACAGTCTTTCAAGGCAGCAAAGATCGTGTGTGGTGTCGTACTGCTGCATGTTGAAGTCAGTTCTGATTCCATCACCACTGCACTTCTCCAGTTAATTTACATTAATGTGGTAATCAAAAGGGAGCGGGATTCCAATCCCAGTGTGATGATGAGCAGATAGCCACTGTAGAAGTGATAATATACAGTGCTATATAGCAATTACAATAACGCAATTTCATTAATTGGATATTCTCACCCCAAATCAAAACCCTTGATGCACACACCAGACTTCCCACCTTACCCACCAAGGGCACTCAGGTTCTTGGGCAAAAGCAATCTTATGCATGGGTTTGCCTTTGCCTGAGGCAGGAATACCTCAGACTGTTTTCTCCAGGATACTTTTTACATGCACTACAGGAACTTCATCCCCTTCTACAGTACATAAAAGGCAGTACCAGACCAATTCTCAGCTCCCCTGTTGTTGACTAACCAGATGGCCTTTGCTAAACATGTATCCTAATATTTGAGGGTCCCACCACCCATTACTCTCAGTGTAGTCTTTAGCAGTCTATTGCATTGCTCAATTTTTCCAGAGGCTGGTGCGTGAGAGGGGATCTGATATAACCACTCAATGTCTTGTTCTTTAGGCCAAGGGTGTATGAGGTTATTTTGGAAATGAGTCCCTTTGACTCAATTTTTCTGGAACACCATGTCACAGACACTTACTTAACCCTAAACAAGATCTGAACCATATTCAACAACATGCTTGATCCTTGCAGAAGGACCAGGTTTGTTTCAAGGTTATTCAAAGGATGAATAGGATTATAGGATTCAAAGGATTCAATATATTTAAAAATCTCATATGCTACTATAATCAGTCAGGGGAAGGAAGGAAGGAAGGAAGGAAGGAAGGAAGGAAGGAAGGAAGGAAGGAAG
>JAWWLV010000001.1:28447898-28477242 GCA_035041135.1 Platyrinchus mystaceus | reverse complement strand
AGGAAGGAAGGAAGGAAGGAAGGAAGGAAGGAAGGAAGGAAGGAAGGAAGGAAGGAAGGAAGGAAGGAAGGATTAGGAAGAAGTGTTCCCCATAGGTTGGCTCTGCAAGCGGGAAAATGTGAAAGGTGTAATTATTAATAGTTCCCAATAGATGGCTCCCGAAACACAGAGGTGACGGCAGTGCTGAGCACACAGATTAAACTAGATTTGCGACCCGTGATTCTATCGTATCATAAGCCAGTATTGCATAGAACAACAAAATGATAACCTTGGCCCAGGGCACAAGGAGGATAGATGCCACAACCAGGAACACATACAGCAATTAAGGTATTAGATGAACACACATGCAGAAACTCTAAGAGCAAATAAATCAGCATTGTGACCGGTGACTTCTGAATTAATAGAACGAATGCTTAAAATAAATTTGTTTTAACACTTTCTGGTCAGATCTGTTGTTATCACAACCCTCTGTGCCCCACACTGGGCACAAAAAGGACTGCCATGGTTTAACCCCAGCTGGTAACTAAGAATTAAACAGCCACATGCTCATGGTTCTCCCATCCCCAGTGGAACCAGGAGTGGAACTGGAAAAATGTAAAACGTGTACATTGATATAAGAACAGTTTAATGATAATAGTAAATATATGGTAAAAATAATTTAAAAGGAAAAAGAAATAAAATTAAAACCCAAGAAAAATAATTCATGCACAGTACATTTGCTCACCACCCGCTGATTGATTCCATCCCATCCTTGAGCAGCAATCAGCAGCTTCTGGCTAAACTATCCCCAGTTTATGTACTAGGCGTGATGTTGTATGGTACGGAATATCTCTCTGGCCAGTTCGTGTCAGCTGTCCTGGCCATGCTCCCTCCCAAATTCTTGTGCGCCTCTTCACTGGCAGAGCATGGGAAACTGAAGTCCTTGATATAGAGTGAGCTTTACTTAGCAAGAACTATAACATCAGAATGTTATCAACATTATTCTCATACCAAATTCCAAACACAGCACTGTGCCACCTACTAAGAAAACAACTCCCTCCCAGCTGAAACCAGGACAAATATCCCTCTCTGTCTTAACATCATCACTCTGTTCTTGTGTGGATGTTTAACACCGAGTTTCTGCAAAAGCCTTATAGGAGCTAGAGATGTCAACTCACATTGTAAAACATTATCAACAAGCAGAGACACCTTATCTCTGAGCAAGGCAGCTCCTATATTTCAACAGCTGATAAAAGAGAAGGTGATGGGGACATGTATGGGGGTTTTTGGTGGCTTTTTCCAATAAAAATACAGTAGAAACAAAGCAGAATTTACTGTACACTAAACAACTGTGTGTTAATTGCAATTTCCTGCCATTTCCCCTTCCTTTCCACTGGCACTGTTATCCTGAACCTGAGAGACCAAATTCACTGTATGTCTTTGAAATATCAAACCAAAAATTTTATGAAAACAAACATAATCCAAATATTTGGGAGAATTTTCTGGAAAACAAATGTTGGGAAAATTTTAGTATTTTTGCTAAGTAAACCACTGACTAATTTTTTTGCAGATTTTTAAAATCCCAATATGATATGTGGTGCAAGAAAGTTTTGGGCTGTTTATAGTGAAGGTAGGAGGTGTTAAAATTAGTTTCTGTGCTGAAATTCAATAACTATAGAACAAAAGACCTTTCAATTCCTAGTAAGAGTTGCACTGTCAGATAACTTTAAAGAAAACTCACCCATTTATCACTGCATTCACTGGCAAATTTAGGAATAAGGAAGTAATGAATAAAACTTATTCAGGTCCATGTGAAAGACTGAAAACAGACCAGAAGTTGGGGACAAGTGTTTTGTGTTGAATTTTGTGAGGGGAAAATTATAATAACATTAACAGTTTATGCAAATTAGACCATGTAAAATCAGTTAATGCTACATTTAAAAGGAAACAGATAGTCAACCAAATGTAGAGAAATGAGGCAGACAAGCAGATTCAGAGGAGGAATATAATGTTTTATTGAGAGTTGTATGCTTCAACAAAATAAATGCCCAAAGGTAAATACAAACAGTTGTGACCTGTCAAATGCAGTGGGAAATAGGAAGAATTTGCATGCAGTGGTACACTCAGATTTTTGACTTTTGATCTAAGAGTAGAGAAAGCAAGTGCAAAGAGTACTATCAGAACACAATGCTCTCAATCTTAATGGCAGTTTATTCTTTCACATGAGTTATGTGTTATTTGAAAGACAGCATGAATTTTCAGTGGGCAAACAAAAACCAGATAACAAGCCAAATAAAGTGATAAAGAACATAGAGAGATATACACTTCAGGCTGGGCACAGAGCGGCTGGAGAGCAGCCAGGCAGAAAGGATCTGGGAGTTTGGATTGACAGGAAGCTGAACATGAGCCAGCAGTGTGCCCAGGTGGCCAAGAAGGCCAATGGCATCCTGGCCTGTATCAGGAACAGTGTGGCCAGCAGGAGCAGGGAAGTGATTCTTCCCCTGTACTCAGCACTGGTGAGGCCTCACCTGGAGCGTTGTGTCCAGCTCTGGGCCCCTCAGTTCAGGAAGGATATTGAGGTGCTGGAGCAGGTCCAGAGCAGAGCAACGAGGCTGGTGAAGGAACTCAAACACAAGTCCTATGAAGAGAGGCTGAGGGAGCTGGGTTTGTTTATCCTGGAGAAGAGGAGGCTCAGTGGAGACCTCATCACTTTCTACAACTATCTGAAAGGAGGTTGTAGCCAGGTGGGGGTTGGTCTCTTCTCTCTGGCAACTATCAGTCGGACAAGACAGCATGGTCTTAAGCTCTGCCAGGGATGGTTTAGGTTGGATATTAGGAAGAAGTTCTTTACAGAGAGAGTGATCAGACATTGGAATGGGATGCCCAAGGAAGTGGTGGATTTGCCATCCCTGGAGGTTTTTAAGAAGAGACTGGATGTGGCACTTAGTGCCATGGTCTAGTAACCATGGTGGTAGTGGATCAAAGGTTGGACTTGATGATCTCAGAGGTCCTTTCCAACCTGGCTGATTCTATGATTTCATGATTCACATTAGAGTCAGGAAGAGAGATAGTCTTGAGAAACGCTTAAGGAAAGATGACAGTACTGAAGTCTTGAAATCCTAAAAAAACATGACAGTAAAATTTAAACTGCTACTGTGAGAACAAGGAGACATGAAGAGAGCACTCAGTTTTACATTAAAAGGTCAAGTGGTAAAGGCAAATGCATTATTTTAGAGAAAAGATTTAAAATGGACATCTCTAAGAGGTACTTAAAGTCAGACTGTACTCACTTAACTTAAAAAATGGATAACTGTATAGAATATTGGAAGTTTTATTCCAAAAGTGATTACATAAAAATGGCACCTTCCTACTCAACAGATTTCATTGCTGTGTTTATTCAGAGTCAGATCTATTTACCTCAAAGACAAAAATATACCTTTACAATTTTTATTCCTGTCCTTTCTCCTTGCAGAGCCCACACAATTCAGCCAGGGGTCTAAATGTTATTCATTCTTCTGCAACAGCTAAATCACTTCACAAGTTTCAACCAAACATACTTGCAAGAGTAGTTGAAACACAGATTCAGTGCAGATATCCTGGAGTTAAATCCTACAGTCTGCATTTTGGAGTAGGCCAGAAAAGTTCTTATTGGTTCCTCCTGATCTTAAAAGCTGTCTAATTTGACTAAATATTATCTTAAAATATCGAACCCTAAAAGTCATAGGTTTTTCCACTGTTTTCAGTCGAACCTAAATATATGCAGACATAAACTAATTCTCAGTCTCTTTCTGTCATTTGTTGGCTTGAATGTAATTGACCTCTAACAAACCAAACTTTTTGGTTGGTGGTATTTTTGTTAAAGAGGCTTTATCTGGTTTCACCAATATCCTTCACTGTTTGTAATATTAAAGGTATTAATGTAAATTAATGCCTAATAATACCTAATTAATACATAATAAATACCTAAATGTAATATTAAAGGGATGTGTTTACAGAAAATATCTAGAATGGACATTTCAGCAAGGTACTTAAATTCAGGTTGTACTCTCATATTTAGCTAAAATCTGGATATGATGTAAGTACTCGAATTACCTATGCTATGTGAACTAGACAGATTCAATCCTTGATTCTCTCCATTATTCTCCATTCAGTCTTTTAGCCTTTCCGAACTGAAATGGGAAGTTTTTCAATTCAACTTACACAAGGTTCTGGTAACATGATGTAGGCTAAAATTAAAGGTGAACAAATTTTGAATCTTTCAGACAAAAACATCTGCCTAAGAACAGGTCAAATAGATCAACTAAAGAGCATCTGAAAATACTGCTCCTGAGAGCTAAAAAAAAAGTGCAAATTTTGTGTTCAGAGAGATGGGTTGGAGACAAAAGGACAAAGAACTGCAAAACTTGAATGCCATTAACATCATGAACTCTGAGCACTTGACTAAGATGCACTGGAGACATAAATCTCAGACTTTAGAATGGTAATTTCCTAACTGCTGCTAACATACAGGACATGGACCAAACCTCTGCTTGCTATATATTTAAAAAAAATTAAAATAGAGAGAAACCTCATAAGCTGCTTTTCTCTAATAATATGAAGAGGGGGAAGAAAAGAGCTGAAATTTATCAAATTGACAACCGTATCTTTGATTTAAACCTGAAAAGTGAAGAGGTTCTTCTTCCTGTTTGAAAATCAGCAACTACAATCAAATTGTTCATGCCCATTTTAAACTCAGGGGTTCTTTTCAAAAAACAGTGTTAATTTCCCTAAGCTCTTTCCCCCTACCAATGAAAAAAACCCATACAAAAGCAAATCTAAAAAGCAAACAACCTGTTCTTCCTCAACATTACAGTACAGTTGCCTGTTTAAAAGCAATCTATAGCCAAAAATATTGTAATTTAAACAGTAGAGAGAGTTTCAGAAAATTTCAGTGAGGTTGCCAGAAATAAGCATCTTTAAAGCAAATGCAACATAGACCTAAAAATCACTATGGCTAGTTGGGGACTTCTACTGAATGCTTAAATACAGTGAAAACAATTTTGCCTGCCCTTGTTGAGGAAGCCTTGCATAGAGCTTTGGATTTTCCCACCTTTGAATGAAAATAATGAGAAACACACAGATGGTTTACTTTGTTAGCTGTGCAGGAAGGATGGTAAGGGATTTTAAGGATTTTAAGGGATGCTATCATAACCATTTCTGCGTATATCTGTCTCTGACTTGAGAGGGATGATCTCATTATTTTAAAGACCCTACTAGAAAAGCAATTTCATAGTAAATGATTCCTCTTTGTTTAAGAGGATATTTAGTGTGCAATATTGAAAATGTTCAGTTACTCCAATAAGCTTGTCAGGTCAACACTGAAATCTTTTGCTTTAGAGGGCAAGTCTTGCCTCCTAATTACAGGCCTAATTTTCTTCTCATGGATATCAAGATTATATTCATTATAGTCAAAAGAGTTTCATTACAGTATTGTCATGAGGGGAACTATAGCATGGAAATCTGTTGAAGACAAGATAAGAAAAACTAAAAGCCTCCTTTTCCTTCCTTAATAATTCAAGATAGCTGCATATGGTCAAAAATACGTTTTACATGGCATTTTTAAAGCTCCAACAAATCACTGCAAATTACCTGTTCTCACCTCCCTAATTATTATTGTGAGTTACAAACCTTAATTAAGGCACTGTCATCATCTTTTTCTGTCATGTGTGTTTTGTTTCTTGAGTTTTCAATCCTTAAATAGCTAGTGTCATGGAATACAGACTTAATCAAATATAGATACAGTCTATTGACTGTACTGAAAGTCAGAAGGCCAGGCATCAGCATTTTGAGAATATTTTTATTAATATTTTCAAATTTTATGCAATTCTAGGTTTATCAGCCCATAATACTAGCAAGCCTTTGTCAGTGCCTCAGCTAGCTCCAAAACTGCTGTGTGCTAGCAACTGAGAGTATGCATTTTAAATAAGAACAAATAAATGAAAACTGAGACAATAAAAAGAAAGAAACCCTGTTTATTTGTGCACTTCTAAATGAAAAGTTATTGCAAGATTAAGTGATAAATGAAGCATTATTTGAATCTAAACAATGAGAAATAAAACTAAATGTACAGAAATGTGTGGTAGACAGTGATGTATCTATCTCGATTAGTGAAACCAAACAGATCCACCAAGTAATTCTCAGAAAGAATGTTTTGAAATAATACATAAGAAAATTAAATTATATGACTAAAGGTAGGTGAAGAAAAAAACTGTATTAAAAGCTGTCATATAAAATATGTCTGAATTTACCTTTAAAGATATCTTAAAAAACCCTTGGTCACAGCTTCAGTGATGTAAACTGAGAAAGCATTACTGATGTCATTGCAAATATGGTGATTTATACCACAAGATAAGAATCCAATCCATTAATTTTTTTTTTTAATATCCTACGTAGGATGGTGTGGTCTATCACTACTGAAGTTTTTGGGCTATGTAAAAAAAGGGCATATATATAAAAAGATCATTAAGAATATAGTACATTTAAATAAAAATATCTTATAGCTCTTAAGTTATAGGCTTTAAAAAAAATATGTAATTTATGAACTCAGAGAATATTCCAGTTAAGGAAGAATAGATCCAATTTTTAGAGAATAGTGCTAATACAAATCACAACTAATTAGTAAACTCTGCCAAATAACATGTAGGGACACTAAATATTGTTGAGTGGAAATGCTACAGAAGCAGGATAAGAATAACAAATATTATTCTGATACCATAATCAAAATGGAATGTGATAATTTTAATATTATCTTAAGATGCATTAACGAGAAATAAAAGGGGTGATTATTTTAATCAGTTTTTTTTAGTGTCACTGCCAAGAATTTTCTATTTTCATAGCACTCAGACTATAAAAACAAGACAGTGAGAGTTGCCTGCTTTACATTGAGCTATTCAGTGATGCAATATTTCTGTTTAAAGTCCCTACAGAAATAGGCTGAGTTTGACCAAAACACTGTTCTTTAGTTTGATTACATTCCTCTCCGAAGGTATACTGCCTTTTTAGAAAAACAAAGCCTGCCAAAGAAAATGAAGAAAAGAAGAAAAGGAAAAAGTCTGAAAGCATTTCTGTCCTAAAAATGCTTTCTTTCCCTACTTTAAGCTCCCTTGTAATTGACTGCCTTAGCAACTGTTTTCATTTCACACGAACTGAACTGGGAAACATTAAGGTTTGTATTCACCAGGAAGGGTATGAAAGAAGGATGTGTTTATCATACAGCGGTATTGTGACTTAAGCCCTGCCAGCAAACAGTTACCACACAGCTGTTCACTCACTCCCCAGGAGGAGACTCAGGAAAAAAGTAAGCCCCATGGGTTGAGATAAGAAAACTTCTATAGACAACTATGGTGTTGCTGAGTAACTGAAGACATTTAATTAGTAACATGATAAAACTGAACTCTGCAAATCATAGGAATAATTTAAGGGGAAAGAAAAGAGCATAGCTGCAATCACCACTCTTTGGGGTTTGGCAGAGATGAGTAAAGAATGGTAATTTAACCTAATACCTAAAATTCTTGTAAGTCAATAAATAGTGGTCAGCACTACTGAAAACATTTATAGGAAGTATACTGTTGAGAGCAATGCTTTTCACATCTGATTTGTGTTATTCTATACCAAATCTTAACACTGTCAGTTAGATTCTTGGCCCAGATCTGCAGTCCCATGTATACAATTCACTGACCCACTAGAAGTGTTTCTCTCTACACATTCAAGTTTCAATACTGACAAGAAGGCATTTAAGATGCCAGGAAAGCTCAGTCTTTCTGAGTCAATCTGTTGCCATCTTCATATAACAACTCATCCAACAAGTGTGAGATACTTGAGATGCACAAGTATATCCTGTGCAGGTTTAAGAGTTGGACTTAATGATCCTTGTGGGGCCCTTCCAGCTCGGCGTACTGTGCGATTCTGTGATAATTTTTGAGTGATGAGGGCAGCACCAAGCTGAATATCTCACACCTAAGAATGGTCAATTTCTCATTCTCATTCTCCTTTGAGAAGCAACTATAATCTACACTGGCAATCTACACTGCCAACACTGACAGTAAACAGATAGCTACTCCCTGTCAGCACTTTCCCTGTGCTCTCTCACAGGTGGAGCACTGTTTTCACTACAAGGTATAGAAAATTCACTGTATGTGAGTAAGTTTTCAGATGTGAATCATGAAATGTGAGCAAAAAAAACAACAAAAAAGAACCTTTGCACTTCCTTATATGTATTGGAAGCTAGTATATGTAGGAATGGAAAGGGTAAATTCCACTACTAGACATGTCCAAGAGTCATCTGTCTGCACAGAAAGTTCCACCTGAATATGAGGAACAACTTCTTAATTGTGTGGATGACTGTGCACTGGAACAGGTTGCCCAAAGAGGTTGTGGAGTCTCCCTCACTGAAGATATGCAAGAACTGTCTGGATGAAATTCTGTGCAATGTGCTTTAGGATGACCCTGCTTTAGAGGGAAGATTGAATCAGATGACTTACTCTGGTCCCTTCCAACCTGACCCATTCTGTGATCCTGGGTCATTTTTGTGAAAAGACTTCTGAAGTGTTCTTCTTTTGCTTTTACCATTCCCAAGAAGAATGGGGTGCAAAGGTAAGGACTTCTCTCACTCATTAAGTTTTATTGTATTCTAATTGCACAGAAAAATGGATGAAGTATCAAGCTTAGGCTTCAGGTGAAACAATAGTCAAAATAGTTTTTGCTTACACTTTAGCTGTCATCCCTTGAAATGCAATCTGGAATCTGAGCCAAACTTTCTATTTTTATTTCTGTAAACAACAAAATCCTACAGAATAAATTAGGATGTTCACTGGCACCTATGTAAATGTGTTAAAGAAATGCCTTCGTCCCAGGTTTCCTGCAGCAGAGTCTCGGATGTCTGACTGCAGGAAGAAATAATTTAATATTTGACTGGTACAACAATAGGAACGGCTCAGGCTGGGTATCCCAAACAAAGGATTCCATGGGAATTACACTGTTACAATCTAAGTTTCCTGCCCATCATGCAACAGTTTGGTCCAATGGTATTATTAGGGTCTTCTTGTTCTCCACTGGTTCTCTTCGTTGTCTCTAGGTGGGCTGTTTCTCCTCCTGTCTCTGAGGTTTCAGCTTCTGGTGATGGGGACAGTGACCTTTGCTTCCTTATATTCCGGAGTGAACCGGCTCTGGGCTCTCCCTTTTCTTAAGATGAAAAGATCAGCATATCTAGGAAAAAGTTCACAGCCTGAGGTCTGAGGCTTCAGCACATCTAGATACTAATGCTAATATTAGTCCTTTATTTCCTTTATTCCTTTACAAATGTAGCACCTCAGTCATGTTTTTGTAACAACTCCCAGGCAATTTTATTTAGTTTCTATTGTAAACAATTGTCTACCGGATCAAAAAGACTGATAACATAAAAGAAGGCGTATCATCACTCTTTCAAAGTGCTCTCACTGCTCTTTTCAGGCTTTGAAAGAGAAATAGAGATAAAAACTCGCAAAAAGAGATGTTGCAGCAACAAAAGGGAGGACATGAATCTCTGAATACACTCAGAAAGCAAGTCTATTCAATAAGAAGATGCTATCTTAACGTAGACATTTATCATAGTAGGTTTGCTACCTGAAATGCTCTTATAATAATACAACATATTGTTGGAGGTAGTCATTTGTAGAGTAACTAGAACAGATATGAACCTCAGACACTCGTGTTTGTGGTCTGGTAATGTAGCACAAATCCTTTTTAAGCTTTTCTTTAAGACAATGCTAGACCAAGAGACAAAGTGACTAAAAATTATGCCTGTCCACTTCTGCAGACTCTGTTAGGGAATGTTGATTCCCTAACAGAGGATCACCGTGAGGGCAGTGTAGCTATTTACATGTCACAGCTTATTCATAAAAATTAGTAAAGTATGTTTTGGTCTTGCTTATCTCAACAAGATAATAATTTTAGTTAGATCACACCTCATGGCTGAAGCCAAAGTAGTGATAATTAGTCAGAAAATTACTTCTGGAATGAGGTAATTCAAAAATGATCAATGATATCTGGACTTTTAGCTGCTATGTGTAATGGAAACTGGGTATGGATTAAATGTGAAATAGAATAATAAATAAGGAACCTGAAAGATATACTGGCAACTGATGAACAGCCATAAAGCCAATGGTACTCTACAACCTCTTTCAACAAAAACATCATGAAATCAATTTCATTTTTGCTATCAACATGTCTTCTGGCTAGCTCTATATGCAGAAATTACCGTTGACTTTATGCGAACAAAGTCTGACACTAGTCAGTGAAATTAATCTCCTCTAAGTAGACACCTTCATTACCAGCTCCTCAAATGGCATATGAAGTTTTTCAGAACACCACCTTGTGACTGTCTTGATACTCTGCTGTGATGTATGTTGCAAGAGTGGTCCAGAGTCCCATTAAGAGTTCATAAATGGAAAAGACAGCCCCTTATTCACCACTGATTTCATAATCATCCTTGGCATAAACACTTCACATAATGAACATCTTTACAAAAAACTTAAATATAGGCAATATGATTGCAAAGCTGTCATGATCCTGGAATACTGACTGCCCCCCCTCTCTTTAAAAATAGTAAGGGAAGCCAGATGCAGTCACATTCCTCTCTGAATTTAGTGCTTGATTAAATCATAAGCAAATCATCAGACTATGGTGAGCAAACCACCCTCTATACCTAATGATGTTATAATCATCAAAGCAATGTAAAAAATTAAAATCTCAAAGCAAAGGCTGACTGAGTCTAGTATTTTTTAAACATGCATGGATTGTTGATTAATATATCTTATACAACCACCAAAAGTAGACCAAAGCATATTATTCATTAAAGTCTGCTGACTGGAACTGCTGATTGATTCCACTCATATATCTGGGATCAAGAACAGATTTATGGTAGCTGTCTCTAACTCACTTTTTGAGGGATAGTATTACAACCCTATTGGGTCAAGTAATAAGTACTCCATAGGCAGGAATACCAAAACACAGGAACTGACATCAAAGTATATAAGCACATCAACCTCAATAAAGGTATATAAAAAAAAGTTTTTTAAAGCAACTGAAGTACATAAAAGCTATCCAGTTGCTGGTAGAAAATTTCATGTAACTGGTAACCTCTGACTGGGTTGCAATGAGTTATATGGCTTTATGACAGCTGCCTTTCAGTCACTAGACTTTCAAGAAGTTGCATAAGAATAATATATATTCAGACCTATATTCTGTATATTTTCAATTTGCTGTGAGTTGAATTCAGTATCATCAAACTATACGCTCCAAAACAAAACAATCCATCCAATAAAGGTTTACCATACCTTTAGCTATTAGGAATCACATGTATAAAGATATCTGAAAAGGGAAAGAATGAAAAAAAATTTGGCAGAACTTATGATATAATTAAACTGCTGCCTTATTTTTCAGGCTAGTGAGGTTTGGTATACAATGCTAAGCAATAAAAAGGCACTACAATCTGCACACTTTATTACACATGTCAATTTTTACAGGCGGACAAACTGAGGAACCCGGCAGTTCTGTGATGGCTGCAGAGCAAACAAGCAAGTGCCAAGAGCAAAGATATAAAATTTCATCCCCTCCATTTATTAAAAGGCTAAACTCTAAAACACTTTATTGTCTCTTGTTTTTCTTCTCAGTGCAAACTCTTACTTTTTATGTCTTTTCTTACATGGTCATAATCATATTCACATAGCATTCACTGCTTTCTGCACAGCTGCATTTGGTCACCAGTTCTTTGATGCACTGCACCAAAGCAGTGGTTGGTTGAGCAGATTTTTTCATCCAAGGCCATGTTTTCATTTTGGTTTGTTGCGATGCTCCTGCTAAGGAGCAATCACTAGAATATGCCACAGAAATGATAAATATTTTATATTAATTTAGGCCTGCAGCCTAAATTAATTAATACTTTATTTTTATTTATATTAATACTTTATATTAATTTGGGCCTGCAGCAGATTCCCAACAATTCTAGGCATTCCCACCCTGTAACATTCCTGTACCCATAGGACAGTCATGCTATCCCCCCTTGTCCCTTTTTTTGATTCTTTTTGCAACCCACTGCTGCAAACTGAAGACAATTAAGAAAAGTCCAATGCCAGTAAGGACAGAGCAGCCTCCTTTGAACTCAAAGAAACATAATCCTTGTATCCAGGTACATAAGTTTGCCAGAAACATGGCAGACCTGACACCATGGTAAATCCGTCAGACTTCCAGAGCTATGTACTGGAGAACACCAGAATTCTTCTGTTTCAAGGGCCATCGACATACTTAATTTGGAGAAAAGCCAGGTGTGGCAAGAGGGGACATCAAGCTCAGGTATATGTTTTCTTCAGAAAAGGGAAACAATTATCCTGAAAAATCAAACTGCCAGTGTAGACCAACCCTTAGCAAAATCCTAAATGGTTTTCACTCAAAAAAGGTCATCTTTTGAAAATATAATTTCTCATCAGCTTCATTATGAGCACTTGATAGACCTGTATATTGGTGTCATGACCTTGCCTCCTATGTCACCAAGCTTTTGCTGCAATTCTGAAAATTGTAGAATCATAGAATAGTTTGGGTGATAAGGACCTATAAAGCTCATCTAATCCAAACTGCCCTACAATAAGCAAAGACATCTTCAACTGGATCAGGTTTCTTAGAGTCCTATCCGACCTGACCTTGAATGTTTCCAAGGGTGGGCTGGAACTTTTTCAACAAGTATAACAGGTTAGAGCTGGGGTATATCTTCCATGATTTTCAAATATAAAAATTAAACGAAAAGTAAATAAATAGCCAAGGAAATTGCACAGTAATGTGGTTTGCTTTTCCATTACCTTACACCCAGCTTCAGTGTTTACATTAAGATGCTACTTCTCTGATCACCCATCTCTTTACATCTCACTGTGCCCTGATTAAAAATTGCTCAAGTGTGAAAAGTAGTAGTTGGCCCCTAGGTCCTGGAAGTTAAGGGTGGCTTCTGATCTCTGCTGAGCTACACAGAGCAAAGAAGCAAGGCAAAAAATTAAGCTTCTAAGACTTTTTTCAGATGAGCTTGTGGCAAAAATGTTTTTGCTCGCTGCACCCCTCTACCAAATGCTACCAAACAGGAAGAATGGAGAGTGTGGGGATACAGTAACATTCTTTCCTGATTCCTCTGAATTATAGCACAAGGAAAGTGTGGAAATCAGTCACATGGCTCTTTCAGTCTAGTTTATATGCTGCAGGGCTTAGAGGGAGTAAATAGCAGTTCTCAAATTTCCATTTTTAAATGTACCATCCTGAATGAAGGAAGCAGCAGCATGGAATAAAAAGCTGTATCAATACACATGGGGAAACATACTTTGCCAAAGATATGGAAGCACAGTCTCTTCAATGTACAACTCTGCATAAAAAGTATGGTAGTTGTCTTGGCTCCAGAAAGTAGACATTTAAAAAAAACAAATATTGAACCTACCAGGAGAATATTCCATTAGTGATGTGCTAAAATTAATTTTAGTGAGGTCTCTGCTTCACTTGGCAGGAAAACCTAATATACCAAATGATACTTTAGCTTCTGATGAATGCCTTTAATCCTGTTTGTCTGGACTATTGAAAACTACTGATGCTAGAGAGCATGGAGTTCTGGAAGTCATAAAATATTCTTAGCAGTGATGTATGGAGCTTTAAAAGGGATCCAAATACAGGTGTTTTCTAAACATCCACTACGTCAATGGATTTGAAGTGCAACATGATGATTTTCATCTTCCTTCACTGGAAACTGGACATGATATTTGCAAGAATAAATGCAATTTTGCAGCAAAATATGCTTGGCATTTATTTAACTCATAGTTTGACACCTAAGGTCTCGGTGAACACAGTATATTTTTGCTGTAATTGGGAAGATACAGGAGTAAAGTCCATGTTTTTCCCACATCTTTCCAAGCATACAACCAAGCAGACACTGAGTTCATCACATGCTAAGGGTAACACCGAAGCAGTAGATTGGCCTTGAGGCAAGTACCAGGTGCTTCAAAGGGAGATGCAAGAAGCCTCAGATTTAAGAGCTAAAGAATGACTTTCTCAAAGGGAAACTTATTAGACACCCTTCACCCTTTCTCTCATCCTGGATGAAAGATGACTTTCATCTAGGAACACTTGGGCTTTGTCTCTGTTATATCTTTTGTATTTCTGTTTCTTAAACCTTTACATGTGTTAATCAAAGCCACCATTTATCAAAGAAATAACTTAGAAATCCAGAAACACTTTATGTTTTGTTTTGTTGGCTTTGTTTGGTTTCTTTAGGGGTTTTGTTTGTTTGTTTGTTTTTTAATTGTTCTGCATGGGTAAAGTCTATTGCTACTGGTCATTATTGGCCGAAAATCTTGTGCTTTGACAGTGCCACTTTTTGTTTCCTGATGCACAATGCCTCTAGCAGTTCCCCAGCAGAACTGCAGGTATGCACAGTTACATATCAGTGATCAGGTATGTAAATATATAAGTACCTTGTCTCTGAAGACCACAATCTCTTTTTGTAAAAATGGATATTGCCTTTGCAACCTTTTCGTGCTTTGAAAACAATGAAATGTGGGAAGAAATTCTGCATTCACTCTCAAAACCTGTAATCTGCACTGGCATTGACATCAGCTTGATTGGACTGCTTACCTGAACTAAGAAAATTATATTCAGCCAGGGGAAGGGACTCAAGAATGCTATCTGCCTGACTGCCAGATCCTCCTGCCAGAGCCATCTGATCAAGGGACACAGCAGGTTGTTCCATTACCTCCTAGTTTTCCAAATTAAAGTGAGAATAATTTGGGGTTTTTTATAATTGGTGTGAGTTTGCAAACAATCACTTCCCATAACTGGGGAAATCTATTAAAGCTTCTTATTTCAGGCCTGAAAAAGACACCAGTCATTCAGTGAATTCCTGAGCTCTGAAGAACTGAGCCAATATACATTGGGCTTTGATTTTTGCTATTATTTGGTCCAAGTCAGTTTCTCGTCTATGTTTCAGTTGCCCAGGGGAAACCAAATTCTCTTGCAATTGAAAAAAATGGTATCAAAAGAATAATTCTTATAATTCATACAAATAATTCTTATAATTCTTATAATTCATACCAATGCCAGAGTAAATGTAAATCTTATTAAATGTTGACTTCCATTTTGCTTAAAATCTCAGTAAGTTATCGAGTCAGCAAGTGGAAGATTAACGACCTTGTTCTGAGAAGCTGAGAGAAATGAAGTGCCGTAAAAAACTAGCAGAAAGCTGTAAGAAAAGAGAAGGGAAGGGAAAGCTGTTCTTGAAGAGTATTTTCAAATATTCAGTAGGAGCATATAAAGAGTGGACATAGCATAAACTGACCACTGACAAAAGCTTAACAACATGCAGTAGTTACAGTAAAGAACTCTGTTTACTTGGCTAATTTCTGTTCTCAGTTTTACAAGTGTAAAGCACGTGACACGAACACATGACATTGCAAGCTACCTAAAAAAGCATGTTCGTCCTGTGACTACAATAACAAGCTATGGTCCTAAGAGGTAATTTTCACCAAAAAATTACGGGCACACTTTGCCACACAGATGCATTGTATTGGGAGGAATGGAAACACAGTTATGCAAAAGAAGTTGCTCTAAAATAAAGATTTAGTAGCGAGGCAACCTTTTCTTGATTATTTGATTGTGAGCTAGGTCCTCTCTTGCCATGAACTACCTCTGGATCAGAAGGCTTTTCCAGTTTTGAGATTAAACGCTTCTTTGATCAGGCTCAGTCTTATGTTAATGTGTATAAGTGGCTTTGGGAACACATTTTGTTTCATGTCTTGCCAAGAGTATGGGCAAGCCAAGATAATAGTTGACCACTTATATCCAACCATACAGGAAGCCCTTGTGAGTTTCTGTTCCAGTAAAATACCATCCTACTCAGAGAGCATTCAGAATAATTCATAACTATGATCCAAATTTTGGTGGGTTTTTTTGTTTTGTTTTGGTTTTTTGTTATTGTTGTTGATGTTTTGGGTTTTTTTTGTTACAGACATCCATTTTAGCATCCAGAAATGGGGAAGTAAGTAGGGTAACAGAATGTAAAGTGAACACTCCGGAGAAAAGCACACCCCAGATATAACCACATTCATTGGCAACTGCAATAAAACATCATAGCTGTGCCCATCAGTATGCCCTGAAGCTGCAGGATGCTGCACAATAAAATATTTAATAATTATCACAGTAATTTTTCAAAAGGCTAGAATAACATTGAGTGAAAGCCCAAACAGGGAGAACAACACAAATAAGAAGGAAGAACTCTGAAATCATAGGATATGATCCAAAGAGTATTTATATTCCAAAGGCATTAGTGTATTGCTCATAGTGATTAAAGTACCATCTTCCTGCTTCTGACTTCAAGGGAATTTCTATGGACCTTAAATAACAGAAGTTCTGCCCAACATATTGGGTTACAGTACCATACAAACACAATTATGGAACTTTGAAATCAATATAGAACTGTACAGAAATGTGCTGTCCTATAAGAATGATACTTCCAAGTCCCGTGAGCACTAGCTGTTAATACAGCAATAGAGAGAGCTAAGTATAATAAATAACCTCGAGCTTGATTCCATTGTTAACTGGCCTACTTTGCAGAAGACCAAATGAAAGTTTTCTCCTTCTCACAAATTGCTTGTGTCAAAGCATAGTCTTTTCATAACTTTTTTATCTGGCTTCTATGAGTGTTACATACAATTTACACACACAGAATATAGACTAGCCCTTATAACTAAGATGCATGCTAGAGTTGATATGGCTTTGATACCTTAAAATTACTCCTATCCTCAAGACTTAATTGCACTGAATTAATACTGAGGTCTTATGTAAGAAAATATACTTGTCCTTTGGAGAACAGGGAAAAATGTCAAAAACTGTGTCAGTCTTTTGTTCAGTGAAATTGATAGAAGTATTACCAGTATTCTGTGTCTGTAAGACTGGGTATCAACCAGACTTTGACTGGAACACTCTCCTTGTGTGGGGTGCAAATCATCTGAAGCATCCCAAAGGTGAAGGATTTACCTTTCACTAAATTCAGTAGATGCTGAGGAGCTTTAGTTCCCTGATAGATTAGGTCTAGATTAGAATAACCCCCACTGTGCTTCTGTAGATCGTAGTCATGGAGCTTGAACAAATCTCATAAAAAGACTTTGGGGCTTAAAATTGTGTGGACTAGGATAACCATGACTTGTATAAAACACTTGATCTGTGACAGAGCTGTTGGAGCCATTATCAGAATCTTTGCAAGTTTTAGCAATTCTAGTATCATAAAGCTGACAACTGGGCAGTGCCTACTGGTAGCATTCCAGATTCTGGAAGCCCATGCCGAATACTCATCTCCAGTGAGTGGCTTGCTCACTGTGCCTCAATGACCAAAAGCACTTTATGCTAAGAGACCATTTTCATGCCATACAACAAGACTTCTTTTGCTTTGTCCACCTGCAGAGAGTGTCCTGCAGAATAGGTTATGTGCTTTTGGTAGAACCATTTCCCCACTGCTTGAACTGCAGCCCCTGAAGTGACTGACACAACTACAAATTTCCCATTCTAGGAGAGAGGAATCAGTGAAGTAAGTGAAAGCCATGCCACCTGAGAAAAATCTGCAGGGATACAGAAATTATGTATTGTGAGATGGAAAAAGGAGGGTTATGACTGGAGTTAAGCAAGGTTAAAGAGTGAAAAAAGGCTGTAGGAACTGTTTATATTAATGTCTTCACATGAATAAGAGCAGCTGGATCAATTGCAGGAGTCATATTGAAAGTTTTTGTAAATGATGCCAGAATAACCTGTTCATTCATCTTTCATCCATCTGGCCCCTTCAAGGCAACATACATCTTGGAAATTGAACGGTAATTCAACAATGAACTGGCCACCAAACAGAGTTTTTGAAGAGACAGTGAAATGGGGGATAGCAAGGATCAAAATGGTTGAGCTAGGATTTTCATATCTATTTCCATAGAATCTTTCCTTCAAACTCATCCTGGTTTTCTACACATTGACTTCAGGACCCAGTGAGATGAATTCTTCATGGCTCTGTTCTCTGTAGGAAAATGTTTTCAACTGTTTTTATTTTTCTCAGGAATTTTGACAAGATTAAAGAGGAAAAAAATGAAGAAGAGAAATAGAGAAGTGAAGGAAGAGTGAGCTTCTTAGTGAATTAATGGTGGCCCACAGGATATCTCCTCTTCCTGCTGAGAATTCACTTAGCTTATAAGGTTGCTAACTGGTATTTGTATAATAAGTTGTGTCTTTTAAAGCAAATAATTTACACAAGCTTAGACATTTCAGAAAGAACCTTTACAGACCTAGTTGTGTCCTGTTTAGCTTCTTCGAGA
Source organism: Platyrinchus mystaceus (assembly GCA_035041135.1). Taxonomy (NCBI): domain Eukaryota; kingdom Metazoa; phylum Chordata; class Aves; order Passeriformes; family Tyrannidae; genus Platyrinchus; species Platyrinchus mystaceus. Next base: position 28,458,880 of record JAWWLV010000001.1, on the reverse strand, counting down.
GAAAGCAAGCAGGAAAGAAGCACTGATACCTGGAGGTATCACTTGGTGCTATCACTTGAGGTACTATCACTTGAGGCAGCCTGGACTGGGATACATATAAGTACAATAATTTGAGGACAGCTTTTACGCCTGCAGGTTCAAGGATAAGTGAAAATTTTACTCTGAAGTGCTCTATGTCATCTTTTAGGAATAATGGAGGCAGAAAAGACAGTCTTACTGATAAAATTGCACATAAAATGTCTCCTAGTTGACTTTAAACTCAGTGAATGGAATATATGTTCCTGGTAGTTTCAGTACATGATACAACTATTCCTATGAGACTAGGACTAGGATTTGCTTCTTCCAATTTATTAAGAGTGCTAAGAGAGCAGGACCTTGACCATAAACCTATACACTTTAATGGAACAGTTTTTATTGTTTTTAATGTATCTTACTTCAGTGCACTGCAGGCAGCATAGCAGAAATCTCCAATAGGAAAGTTGAAATGTAGTGCAGATACAAAGAGTCAACTTATTAGGTACAGAAAAATATATATCCTGGGTATGTGAGAATAAATTTAGAAATTAGTATTTATGCAAACATCTCAGAAATTAAGAGAATATTTGAGACTCTCTGACTTTAGGATTCCATTTATGGAATCACACAGAATATCTTGAGGCTGGAAGGAACCTCTGGAGACTGTCTAGGCTAACCCCTGCTCCTGAACTACAGCCAGTTAGAGCAGATTTCTTGGTGTTCAATCAGGTTTTGAACATCTCCAAAGGTATTCAATATCCAAAGACATTCAAGGATTACACAACATAGCTGGGTACCATGTTCCTGTATTTGACTTACAGTAAAAAAAGAGGGGGTTTATATAAAAACAGAATTTTCTGGAATTGAATTTATGCCTCTTACACGACTGAGAATAGGTTGACTTTGTTTTCTTTATTCAGACATTCATACCCATCAATTAGATCCTCCCTGAACATTCTTTTTTAAGGCTAAATAAACCCAGATCTCTCAGCCTCTCCTCATAGGAAAGGTGCTTCAGTCCCTTTATGATCTTAATGGTCCTTTGCTGGACTTTCTCCAGCATGTCCATATAATTCTTGTGCTGGGGAGACCAGAACTGAACACCTATCCTAGATGTGATCTCACCAGTGCTGAGTATAGGGTAATAACTTCCTTGATCTGAGAATACGTTTCTTACTGCATTCAGAGATGCTGTTGGTCTGATTTACGTCAAGGACACATTGCTGACTGACCTTCAACTTTTCCTTGAGGACTCCTACATCACTTTTTTTTGCAATACTGCTTCCCAGCTTTGGTACCTGAGGTTATTCTTTTCCATGTACAGGATGCTGCATTTCCCTCAACAGGTGTATCAATCAGTCCTCCCAGTTTTGTATCATCTGCAAAATTGCTAAGAGTGCACTCTGTCCCACCATCCACCTCATTATTGAAAATGTTAAATTGTATTACACATGAGATAGATAGCGTCATTCATCATTTTCAGGCACTGCAGTGAAGAATGATAGGTGACAGAAGCAAGTTTTCCCTAGTAGTATTTCAGCAAATCTAGTGTGCATTTTACTGACAGATACATCTTCTGTAGTGACAAAATTCTCTTGGGATCAGTCTCATAAATAAGAGCATGTTTCCCTCAGAAAAAAAAACAAAACAACAAACTGGTGGGTGCAGGACAAAGAACTGACTTTGCAGAAAACTGGGAGTCAACAACAACTACTCCAGGCAACTGATGTCCTGTGCCAACTTATGTATCTACACCAAAAATATATAAAAAAATAAATAATTGCTTATGTAAAATAAATCTCCCTTCAAGAGCTTCAGTGCATGAGATCTCCCAGACAAGTCCAGACCCTTGCTGGGGAAGCCTGGTTGACTCCGGTCTGTGATATGGATAATCTTTAAAGCGAGACTTCTGTTTTGATTAGCCTCACTGTGGGAGCATTTTCTTGAGTTTCATACTAGTAACATCTCACATAACATATAGTAACTAGAAAGCAATTGTCTGAGTTTTATTTCATAGTCCTCATAAAGTTAATAAAACAATTTTTTTGGGAAAAAAAATAGTGAAAAGACCTCACAAAGCCAGAATACTTTTCTGGATTAATTAAAAGTTTAGGAAATTTGTCCTGCTGGAAATCTTCCTGGCATCTCTGTGGATTTACGCACTATAATAAAATACCAGCTGCATTTGAAAAGTTCCCTCTATCTCTACAACCATATAATGACATGTTATAGCCTTGTAGGAACTGAGAAGTGTGAGAAGTGCAAGGTCCACAAACTCTTAAGATTTCACCTTTAAATTGTACTGAAATCCAGAAGATTAAACACCACATTCATTTGTGGCTCTAAAGCAGGACAATTGGCTAATGAGGTGGGATCAGCTAAAGGTGTAAGAAGAGGCTGTGTAAGTGGCATGAGAAATAAAGTGCCAAACTAATGACCGAGAGTTATGGACAGATGCCAACCCCTGCATGTTTCTTCATGCAAAAAATATTCTGTCATACTATGAAATAGTGTCTTGATTGTCAAAGAGCTCAAAGGATAGTCTGAATATGACACTTCAGTGCTGCTTTTTGCTGTAAAGATCCCATTGTATTTCCTTTGTGCTGGGCAATGTGCAAATAACTAATGTAAAATGCCCCTATTTTAAAATCTCCATCATGTATAGCTAAGACACACAAAAAAGGCAGGAAGATAAACACATAGAAGAGCGATGTTATTTACTCAAGGGTCAGTAGAACAGTACAAGATTACTGACAGAGGCAGAGTTATTACCTGAGTTGTATCAGTGAGCAATACACTAGAGAAAAAAAGAGCTTTCTTCTTTATGCTGTTGAAATGCTACACTTCTCTCATAATTATAATTTCAAATACAAATTTTCCAATATAATAATTTGCTCATGACCTGACACAGACATTGCTATACAGTCATTAACAACAACAGCTGTAATTATTTGGCTTGCCAATAAGTGTTTCATTAGGATGGCTTGGATTTGTAGAAGAAGAGAAGGAGGAAATGGTAGAAGAGGTGGTAGAAGCAAGGGGTGGCAGCAGGCAGCAGCAGGCGGCCATGGAGGAGGAAAAGACAAGATGATAGAAGAAAGAGGCAGAAGAAGATGGTGGAAGAGAAGAAGATGATAGAGCAGGAGGGAAAGGAAGGTGGCAGAGGTAAAAGGTGGAGGAATACAGTGGCTAAAGGTGAAAGTCATAGAAGGGTGTGGTGGAGAAATGTGGTGGTAAAGGCAGTGAAGACAGAAGGCAGTTTTGGCATATGGAGACAGTGGCTGACTAATTCAGCAGTGGAAAGTGACAGCAGTGGGAGGTGGAGGAAGCAGAAGGCAAGAACAGGAGGCAGTGATGGAATGTGACAGCAGACTGCATTGACAGGAGACGGTGACAGAAGAAAGCAGGGGAGGAAGGCAGGAGGGAAAGACGTGCACAAAGGCAGGAGCAGTGGAAGGAGGCATCAGCAGAAGGTGGTGGAAGAAGACAGAAGAAGGTGAAGATGGCAGAAGGAAGGCCTTTGCACTGGAAAGTGGTGGTGGCAGATGAAGGCAACAGAAACAGGCAGAAGAATAGAAGGAGGAGGCAATGGAAGAGGCTACAGAAAAAGGCAGAGGAAGAAAGCCACAGAAGACAAAAAGCAGAAGGAAATGGAGGAGGCAAAGGAAGAAGGTGTTGGAAGAAGAGAAAGAGAAGGCGAGGGAGAAGGCAATGGAGGAAGGCAGCAGAAGAAGACATTGGAAGAAGAGAAGGAGGAGGTGATGGAAAAAAGCAGTGAAGGAGATGATGGAAGAGGCTGTGGAAGTAAAGGAGAATACAACAGAGGAGGCAATGGAAGAAGATGGTGGATAAAGGCAGTGTAAGAAGAAGGCAGAGACAACGGAGGAGGTGAAGGAAAAAGGCGGCAGAAGAAGTGAAGGAGGAAGCAATGGTGCTAGAAAAAGGTAATGGAAGAAGAGAGGGCAGAAGTGAAAGAGGATGGGAAGGAAGAAGGCAGCAGAAGTGTATGACAGAGGAAGAAAAGGAGGAGGTGACTGAGTAGGTGAAAGAAGAAGGCAACAGAAGAAGGTGCTGGCATTAGAGAAGGAGGAGGTGATGAAGAATGTGATGAGGTGATGAAAGAAGACACTGGAAGACAGAAGTGAAAGAAAAGGATGAGACAACGAAGGAGGGGACAGAAGAAAGTGGCAGAAGAAGAGAAGGAGTGGTAGAAGAAGGGAAGAAGGAAGGTGCAGGAGAAGGTGGTGGAAGGAGGTGGTGAAAGAAGAAAAGGAGACTATGGAGAAAGTGACAGAAGAAGGAGGAGACAATGGAAGAAGGTGGCAGAAGAGTGGTGGAAGAAGGCTGTGGAAAAGAGAATGAATAAGTGGTGGAGGAAGGCAGGTGAAGAAGAGAAAGAGGAGGCAACAGAGGAGGTGATAGAAGAGGTGGTGGTAGCAAGTGGCAGAAAAAGAGAAAGGGGAGGTGATGGAATAAGGCAGCAGAAGAATGAATTGGAAGAAGAGAAAGTGAGGGGATGGAGAAGGCAATGACAGAGGTGATAAAAGAGATGGTGGAAGAAAGTGGTATAAGAAGAGAAGAAGGAGGAGATGGAAGAAGGTGGTGAGAGAAGAAAAGGCAGAGGTGACAGAGGTGATGGAAGAAGCTGGTAGAAGAAGGTGGCAAAAAAATGTGGCAGCAGAAAGGAGGTGATGGAGGGGTGGTGAAAGAAGGCATTGGAAGAGGAAAAGGAGGAAAATATATAGAAAGCAACAGAAGAATGTGGCAGATGAAGGTGGTGGAAGAAGAGGGAGAGGAGGCAATGGAGAAGCTGACAGAAGAAAGACGTAGAAGAGGGCAGAGGAAGAAGGCAGTGGAAGAAGAGGTGATGGCAGAATAAGACATCAAAATAATGCAAAGGAAGATAGTGGAGGAAGAAGAGGGGAGGAGGGGATAGAGAATGTGGTGGAATAAGGCAGCAGAAGGCAGTGTCAGAAGAAGGTGATGGAAGAACAGAAGGAGGAGGAGGAAGGTTGCAAAATAAGTGAAGGTGACAGTGGAGGGGACAGAAAGGGGTGGCAAAAGATGGCAGAGAAGAAAAAGAAGAGAAAGAGAAGGTAACAGAAAAAGGTTGTAGAAGAACAGCAGAAGTAGAGAAAGAGGAAGACATGGAGGAGGTAATGGAGGAGGCAATGGAAAAAAATGCTCTGAGGACCCTTTATGTTGCCCAGGAAATACAGGTATTTTACATCCCAAGAAAACCCCTTCCAGAACTCGGAACCACTAGGGCAAGTGTTGCCTGATTAAATGCTATCCCTGCTTCCATCTCTGCCTGAATAAGAACAACCCAGCAACACTGTGAGATAAACACACGTTCTAACACACACATTTATCAGGTCAGACCCTCCCATCCTGCTCAAAAGGACTTTCTATGCTCCAGAAAATGAAGGGATGCATTTAAGTAACTCTCCAAGCTCATGCAGGACTAAAGCAACTTTGCCTTCTGCCTGTCCTTCTCTGGGTCATGAGTGACACAATGGCAGATGGGTGACAGTCCAGAGAGATCCATAATAATCTTTAGTCTCTTACTGGGCTACAGTAGCAGGGAACTGTCCAACACCAGGTCATTCCTGAGGATGAGAGAGATTGGATCAGATGTTATAGTCCTCCATGAATTTTTCTTCCATAAATGTGCCCCTGCTCTTTTTGAGGTCATGAGAATATTTTGCAATCTTTCCCACAAAAACCTGTGAGAAGGATTGCACAGCTTCCCTAAAAGAGGAGGACATGTTTTGAACCAGCCCCAATCCCCAAGCTTTGCATGTTTCTCCGTGATTCTTGGAGAGAAACAGACAACAAACAAACCATCCTTCCCCTGGCTCCTCAGGCCACTGTCATGTCCTAGGTCTTCTTTCTCTCTTAGACACTGAGAATCCATGTCTTTGGCATGGATAGAATTAGAAGAAAAGCATTAGTGGCCATAGGCGAAAGAGGAACACGTGCAGAAAGAAAAAGGCAAGAGACTGTGACAGTAGGTTTACTCAGGTGTGGAGAGCTTTGGGGAATGTAGCCACTGCTCCCACACAGGAGACACTTGGAAAGAGAGAAATAGTGGTGCCTCCATCACCAAGCTCTGTGAGATGTAAAAGGACTAACCTCAGAAACTCCTCTGATTTATGTTCACAGGAAGCTTTATCTCTGTCAGCCCATGGTCTCACCAGGTTTCTCTTTCCCAGGATCTTTCATCAGCCTGGACAAATGGATTTCCTTTATCTGAGTCCAATGTTGATACAGCTGACTGAAAAAGTTGAAGTAGGAACATGGTGTTCTAGAAATGCAAGCTGTCATTGCTTGTCCATTGATAATACCTAGTACAGCTGCTCTCAGTTCCCCAATCCTCCTCCTTCCTGTGCCCCTGAAGTCACCAGCTTTCTGCTGCAGCATCACTGCATGAACTGAGAAATTCATTTGCAGGAGCAGATGTACAACCTTGAGTGTATTCTTTGGAACACCCTGTAAAAACATTACAATATGGAATGTTCAGCAGCGTATCTGATGACAGCCTGTCTTAATGCTAGTTGCATGTTTTGGACAAAGAAATTATAAATGCACAGGGAGATCAGATTATACACTCTTGTAGGCTAGAAATTCTTCCTGTTCTGCTTAGTTATGATGGCATTGGATAGCTTTGGTAATCTTTCCAGTTAGTGCCCTTATGGACCTTTTTCTTTTTCACAGGAAGCTTCTAATCCTTATTTCTTTCACAGAATAAAACATGCTTCCAAGAAAGCTGAGCAGTGATACCAGTTTAAAGGCCAACAAAATCCATGCAGACCCTTGGAGGAGTTGCTGGCCTTGGACATGTGCTTTAGCATGAAGGAAAATTTCCATCTGGACAGTGCCACTTTGGGTGTCAGTCCTCCAGGGCTCTCAAAACATTGATCATGAAATAGTATTCCTACTTAGTCTGTCATGTTCTTCAAGCATCTCAAAAAATATGGCTTCTGTTTAGTGTTGCTTGAGAGTATCCCACGTCTTTCAGGAGCTTACATGATGAAGTTGGCAGCTGCCTGGAAAATGAAAAGGATTATTCATCAGATGCATTAAGCTTTAGCAAACTTTATGTCATGACCGAAATCAGAAGATCTCACTATTTGTGTTCCCAGTCCTATTTTTCATAGACATTACATTCATAAACATCAGCATTATTCTGAAATTCTTCTGGGGCAAAAATGAGTCTCTGTGGGACATTCCAAAGATGAATAGAAAGCATGCTTTGGTACTTTGGCAGATATTTTCATAGAGATTAGGAGAGAGAAATTAGGAAAGGGAGACGGTGACCATTCCCACATTTCAAGTATATAACTTGGCAAGTGGTGGATGACACAAAATAGTTTTTGTCAGACTGCCTTTGAAAATTACTTGTGTGGGAAATTGCTGTTTTTGATACAGTAAAAAGACACAGACGCTATTTAAGGGAAGGAATAAACTTAACAAAGTTAGCCAGTGGTTTGTTGGCTTTCTCACATCTCCCCAAAGAAATGCATTGTATCTTTCTGTCCACCAGCTACAATATTCAACTTCTGGGAAGAATATATATTTCTAAGAAAGACATCATCAGCACAGAGGAATCTCAAAGGGGTTTGAGACTTCTTCTCAACAGGTGCTGAGTTTAAGAATGAGGCAGACAAACAACTATGCATCTTCCAAAGCCAAAATGTATTTTTAAATTGAAGGCTGCCCTCTGGAATAATTTAAAATAGCTCTCTGTCTTAAGAGAGGTTTATGATTAACAGATATATTATTTGTACTTTCTACTGGGACTTGTTAATGCCCAAGTTGGGATCTTTAAATTTTCCACTGTGTACTTTTTGTCTGGAGAAGACCTTGGACTAGAGATAAGGCCATACCCAAAAAGGTATTTCTAGCAGCTCCTACTTCCAATCAGCCAGTCTGGGCTTGAGGCTGAATCAAGACCATGAAGTGCCTGCTGTTTCTCGCCCTTCTTGGGGTGGCTGGTGAGTAGATTTTTTACTTGTATTTCTGTCATTTAAAAGGCAGCTCGTTTTCTGAGCAAAATGGCAAGGTAGCCTGTAGGGGGAAAGCCACATCTAGTTTCAACTTGCAGAAGTTTTAAGGCAGAGTCCTGCAACTTCTGTCTTCTCTTCATAATTGCTTGTGTCAAAACATAGGGAATTAACATCTTCACAGGGGTTCCTGACCCGGCACCACAGGAATGTGTCCCTAGCTCAAGAAAAAGACTCCCTCTCTCTTAAGAAAGACACAGATAACCATTCTGGCCAAGCAAGCCCTAAAGCAGCTGTAAACTTTTGGACTCTAGGCAGGTGCTTGCTCCGAGGAAATGGCACTGCAGACTTGTTTTGTACTTTTGTGTTCAGTCCACTATTGACCATTTCTGCAGACAGGATCCTGGGGAAGACACACCTTTCATCTGCTCCATCGAGCAAATTTCTCTGCTCTTCTGTTCACTCAGGGACTAGCTGGACATGCTTTAGTTGTGGACTTGTGAGACCCCAGACTAAGTCTGATCACCGTATTGGAGGGTGCAGCAAGTGAATGTCCATTGGACTTGCTCACCACTGCTACCCTGAGTTTTATAGGAGTGCAACCTACAAGTGGGGTGCACAAGCTACCTGGGGCCAGGTGTTGACGTATGGCACTTTTTATCTCCCAGTTGCCTTCCCCACCATCGCTGAGGATGATGACGACAAGATCGTGGGAGGCTACACCTGTGCAGAGCACTCTGTTCCCTATCAGGTGTCCCTGAATTCCGGATATCACTTCTGTGGAGGTTCCCTCATCAGCAGCCAGTGGGTCCTGTCAGCTGCTCACTGCTACAAATCGTGAGTGGAAAAATTTACGTTCTTCTACAACTGACTTCTGTCTTCCAGCTCACTTCTGGTGCTGAGGCACCTGAAGGGATTTTTCCCTTCTGCAGATGCTTCTGTGAATGCAGAGAAAGCACTTTCTGAAATAACACTGGAATAATCGAGAAATGAGTTATGGGCTATGATTTCTTGTCAATTGCATGAATCCAGCTAAAGCATGGTCACTGCAGAACAGGAAGAGGAAGGAGGTCAGGGGGAGGGAGGTTTGCCTTTTTCCAGAAGGTTTGTATAAATCAGTGCAGTATATTCAACTGCCATGCAGATATAACCCTGCAGAAATCCACCACCCCTCCTGGGAGTGGGTAGAGATCTCAGTGTGGATGCCCAGGGCTTATGCAGGACAAGAAAGGTAACCCGCCCAAAAGAGCTACTGGGGCAGCGGTGTTGAAACAAGTGCCTAAAGTGACAGGGAGGTTTCTCTGAAGCTGTACAAGGGTAGCAGTAAAATACATGCCGTGCCTTCTCTTTTGCAGTCGCATCCAAGTGCAGCTGGGGAAACACAACCTGGCCCTGACAGAATCAACACAGCAGTTTATTAACTCGGCTAAAGTCATCCGCCACTCTGGCTTCAGCTCCTATACCCTGGACAATGACATCATGCTCATCAAGCTTGCCACCCCAGCCAAGCTCAACAAATCTGTCCAAACAATTGCTCTGCCTACCAGCTGTGTGGCCACCGGCACCGTTTGCCTGATCTCCGGCTGGGGCAACACACTCAGCAGTGGCAGTGAGTACTCTGTGGGAATCTACAGCCCCCTGGGGGCCCGGGAGACTCTCTAAGACCTCACCATTCACTCCAAACAGGGCAGGGTAAAGCACAGAGGAGTGCTGTGCAACAGGGCTGTTGGAGTGAGGAGTCAGGGAAGGACAGTAACCGTTTGACTGCAGTAATGGCAAGCCTTTGCAAGGTCCTTCCTCTCATTCTGTGTTATGAACACGGGATCACTGCAGCCACCCATGCACTCTTTACCAGCATGTTCACAGGGCCATTAATTTTGTGGCCCGGTGCTCTCAGCTGTGCAGTGCCAAGCACTAGCAATGTAACTATTGTCAACAGAGTTGTCACTTCTCTGAGGACAAGGGCAAAGCTTAGGATTGTGGATCGACAAGTCCTACTAGATGCCTTGTCTCTCTTACACAGGTGGATAGTGACTGATATCTAATCCATTGATGACATCTAAACCTGCTCCAGAGGAGAGGATCGTTGTCCTGAGGCCCAGGCTGCTTCCAGCCTAGGTGCCACAAGAGTGGCTCCACACTTGCCAACTGATGAATCCCTAGGTACCAGAGAAATGAAGGTGGCTGCAGTGTAGAATAATGGGCCCATGGGTAGATTCTATTCCATCTAAACCAAAGGAATCCATGTTGTGATTACTGTTCAGATGAAGAAGGACAACTGCTGGAATAGGATGTCCAGTGACTACTTGTCTGATAAAAAAGAACTTCTCTGGACCGTGAAAGGAACTCTGCGATGTCATCAACCATCTCTCCCTGTTTCCTTGTAGGTTCGTATCCAGACAAACTGCAGTGCCTGAAGGCTCCTGTGCTCTCCGCCACCGACTGCAAGAACGCCTACCCTGGTCAGATTACGAACAACATGATGTGTGTAGGATTCCTGGAGGGAGGAAAAGATTCCTGCCAGGTAAATCCTCTGCCTCTCCTGTCCCATTTGCTTCTCTCCTGCCTTTTCCCAGATGAAGAGGCCTTCATGTCACACAGTCAGCTCTACTTACTGCCCTGGCACTCCTGAATTTCTGAATGACAGCAGAGGCTTAGAGCACACGTGTCCTAAGCATCTGACAAGGACCACATCCAGCAAAACCAGGCAGCTTCTTCATCCTTAGCTGTGGTGCCCTTGGAGCTAAAGTCAGGCATGGTAGCATCAGGGGGAGAATGCTAATCTGAAATGGCCTTTGTAGAACTTCTGTGTAGAGTAAGTCAGACAGAAGTTCCTTACATGACAGGGATTTCAGGGATCTCTGGCTCATTGCTCAGGCTGATGCCATTTGCTGACTATCCATATCCTTTGTGTGCACAGGGAGATTCCGGCGGTCCCGTGGTCTGCAACGGACAGCTGCA
>JAWWLV010000001.1:28412707-28447798 GCA_035041135.1 Platyrinchus mystaceus | reverse complement strand
TTTAATCCTAAGTTTCATCTGCCGGGCCAAGCAGGCTTGGACAATGGCAGTGAGGTCCTCAGGACGTAGGTTTGTTTAGAGTGACCTAGCTCGTTCATGGAGAAAACTGATCTCAAATGAAGGCAAGCAGGGTATTTCTGATGCACGACTCAGAGGTCATCCAGCAGACTGTCTCAGAGCAGCCCTTCAGGCATTTCCATGAGAACCCTGAAGGATGATCAGATTCCTTTGAATTATAGTGAAGCTGGAGCATCTTCTGCCACCTCTCATTCCATTCCTGAAGAGGACAAATCTCCATCTGAAATGTATATGCCCCCTTCTGCTCAATGCTGCTGAATATTCTACAGAGCCATTGTAAGGTTTTCTTCAGGGTGTTCCAAAGAATACTGAAGGGTGTATATCTGCTACTGGAAATGAATCTCTCATTTCACACAGTGATGCTGCAGGAAAAAGCTGATGGCTTCAGGGGCACAGGAAGGAGGAGGATTGGTGAATTGAGGGCAACTGTACTAGGTATTATCAATGGACAAGCAATGACAGCTTGCATTTCTAGAACACCATGTTCCTACTTCAAGTGTTTCAGTCAGCTATATCAACATTGGACTCAGATAAAGGAAATCCATTTGTCCAGGCTGATGAAAGATCCTGGGAAAGAGAAACCTGGTGAGACCATGGGCTGACAGAGATAAAGCTTCCTGTGAACATAAATCAGAGGAGTTTCTGAGGTTAGTCCTTTTACATCTCACAGAGCTTGGTGATGGAGGTACCATTGCTTCTCTCTTCCCAAGTGTCCTGTGCCTGTGACATGTTTCTGGAAAGGCACACCTGAGACCTAGGAACACCAGCTCCTCAGTTGCTGGGGGACAGGAGAATGTCTGATGAAGCTCTGTCCATCTTCTACTCTTTACATCTCTAACTGATATTAAGAGAAAGGCTGCTGGCTTACAATGTTCCTACGCAGGAGTCTTCACAGAGGGGAGCGTTGCACCCCTGGGGGTGTGCAAGATAATGCACTGAGGCATGGGAAGGGTGCATTAAAACTTTAGTATTACATGCATATAATTATCACCTACTAAATATACATATACTGGAGGTTCTTGTTTAAAAATATTTTACTGATGTGGTGCACAATGAAACATGTTTGGAGGCCACTGTTGTACTACTTTCAACTAATACCTAAGGATACCTTAAATTTGGTTTCTTACATTCTGCTATAACATCCAGTGTCCAACAGTGTCTAATTCTGCATAGCCTTCATGTCATCTCTGATTTCTTCACTACCCTGCAGCAGTTCTGGTTTTTGCTAATTTTTTGGGCTGTGAAGAAGGAAAGTTATGACTTCTTTCAGAGTGTCTAAGCTCACAACTAGGAAAGGGTCCTAGATGACTGTGGCCAGAGGCACTGAGGAAATAACAAAGTAAGAAGAGAGCACAGTGCTGGGAAGAAGGTGGGAAAATCATAACAACAGGGGTCCCACATGGAGCCAGATCTGGACATAAAGCATCAGCCTTTGAGGCAGCAAACAGACTGTGTCCCGGGAATCTTCAGCAAATGCCTGGATCAGAAAGGAAGGGCCCTGAAAGGACACAGCAGATAGGAGAGATTAGATTTGAAAGTATTTCTTTAATCCATCTCATCCAGCACATGATCTGTAAGAGAGCAGCATAAAGAACCTTTCCTGAATGGTCTGTGTACCCCAAGCTTGTGTGAACTGTGGGCAATTTTACCATCTCCAAACCTAGAAACTGCCTCTTTGCTGTAAGAATGCGAGATGGAAAGTTTGGGAAACAAAAAGGAAGGCAAAGAAGAACCAGAAAAAGTGTAAAGGTGGTGAGGGGGAAAGTCAAAAGGTCTAAAAAACTTGGGAAGAAGTTTAGAAGTGGTAGCCAGCAAAGCTGACACAGTGAAATAGAATGGATGAGGAAGAGGAACTTGCACCAAGCAAGCAGACACAGCTGCTTCCATTATAAATGGAATTAGAATGGATTGGTTGGGGATGAGAGGTGGGAAAGAAGCAGCATGAGTCTGGCTGGGCAAGGGATCTGTGATGACAAGCCTGAAGAGGAAAGATTTCTCTCAGAATTGTCAGCAAAGCATTGGCCCTGGGGAAACTTTCTGTATTGGTAGAGGCTACTGAAAGAAACTGGCCTGAGATGCCTTAAATCTGCTACAACTAAAGAGACATTTGATGCTCATAGTCACCATTGACCCAGATACAGTCCTAGTCCTGGCCATAAACACTAAGCCTACATGTAGCACTGCAAATAGATTGCCAGTGCCTTCCTTGTATTGCAACAGGCATTTTTCTCTATCATTTGGAACAGGAGAGTCAACCTTTGCTTGATGGTCTGTTTCATGACATTCGTTTCCAAATCCAGCACAAATCCCTGCTAAGCCAGTACTTACTGTTTCCAGTTTACATTAAACACCCTTCAGTAGGAATCTTTTCCTTGTTCCTTTGATTCTCTTCCATGCAGTCAGGGTACTTCTGCCCTTCCCTCATTGTCACATCTATTCTGTGGTCTCTTTTCCATTAAAGAGGAGATGAGGTTCACTGGTAGGCTGGGCTGAATCTGGTGGCCTGAGAGAGAGGAGGCTCCATGCCCAGCCAGTAGCAAGGCTGAGAATGCATCCTGAGTAGACACACATATGTACAAAGCATATACATGTATAGAAAGCTGAACATACCGATCAACACAGATGCACTCACCCCACCCACAAACAGAAACAGCACTAATCACCTAATCTTTTGTCCCCCTCTGGCTGGGGTGTATAGTGGGAAATAAGGGTTCTAAGTGAGGATTCAATAGCTGGAAACAGATGTATACATATGTACAATGTGCAGACTTTCCATAGGTTTCCATACCTGGACACTGAGTCCAGTAGATGCCACTGAATCCCAGTCGTCACATGTGCCAGCACCTGGACTCGTGAGCCCCCAGGTCCTGCTGCCCCACTCCAGTTGCTGGTATGCACACACACCTCCCACACAGTCCCCTCTCCAGGAGATTCCTGGGACTCTCGTGCTCCCTGTGGTTGCCACCTGCCACTGCTCTAACCATTAGAGACATACACCTGGAATCCAGGTCTCCTCACTTACTTTGCAGACTGTCTGGCTTTGTGTTCACTAGTGATCACACACTCACACACTGTCCCTCAACCCTGCTGCCAGCACGATGAATAAATGGTACCTCTTACTGGTCGGTGACCCTAATGTGGTGCTTAAGTTCACTCACTCTGGTCTCTCCAGTTGGTGGCACCTCTGGTAATAGATAGCCCCACCCTCAAATAAATACTTAGAAATGGGACTTAATAAGACATGGATGCACTGAGCTAAACAGGTACAAAGCATAGCCAGACAAGCATATTCACCAGCATCCTGTTTACCTGTGAGTGACTCCTTTTATAACTGTATCCCTCTATTTTCCTGCATTTATTCTCCCTCAAATACAGTGGTTCTGCGTCTTACTTGAGAAGTCTGAACATACCTGTCTTTATCTTGGTACTTTTTGTTTTCCCTTGTTTCTTCTTTAATCTTAAAAGAAAATAGATTGAAAGAATTAAACGTTTGGAACTAAAAAAAGAAAAGGGCTGTCAATCTTGCTGCTCTTCAGAAAGCAGCAACATGTTAGGCAGTTCCAGAGAGACACACTAGAGGTCCTGAGTTGTATCTTCTTTTGGAGAGTCTGCAATCATCTGTTGTTTCCTGAGTCAAAAAAGTTACTCTAAGTAAAAATCTTCATCTTGGAATGAGGAATATATTCTAACATATGTGATTAGAGAAGAATCTGCAGCCCAAATGCATTGAAATTATTTTGCCTTGTCTCAGAGCTCTTACACAGCATAATTTTAGAATTAATTCCCATAGTCTCCATAATATGTTTAATTTCCCATCAGTCTCTGAAACAGTTTCTTCCTCCAGGACTTAAGGTCTGATTGCTACCGAAAAGGTTTTTAACAGGTTTGGCATGACAGACAATAAGCAAACTAAAAATCCAGTACTCTCCATGCTCAAGGTGTGTAGGGGTAATTTTGGGACATTCATCAAAGTAGCAGTGTCCTACAGAACTGTCTCAACAGGGCCCATGGAAGTGTCTAAAGGTGTCCCATCCAAGCAGTAAGGTGAAACATCAAAATGTCAATAAAATCAAATGGAAAACAAGAAATATCAAAACAAGCCTTTCATGAGAGATAAAAAGAAGAATAGATTGTGAGGAGTAAAGGCTAAAAATATGCATTAAAGGATAATTTCTGTCAAGCACAAAAGAATATGGAAACATATTAAATTTGTTCAAACTTATCTGCTAATGGATGTACTGACTCCGAAAACAGCACAAACATTCAAAGAAAAATGTAAAAGATATGGAAGGTAATTAAAAACAAATCTATATTGTCTATGATTCCTTGAAGAATCACTGAAACTGTAATATATCCAGCACAGGGCTCAGTCTCACTGGAGCACAGGTAAGGAATAATTTATCCTGAGAAAACCCACAGTGGCAAGAACTGCCAGGGACTGAACGGGAGCAATGGTCAAACCCCTACTTCACAGATGCTAAGTGTCCATGATACTGGATATCATAAAAAACTCTTATACACAATATAAAATGTATTTTCTTTCCTGTCTGGGAAGAAGCTATAGTTTCTTAGGTAATTTCTGTTAACACCTTAGAAAAGCAGGATTAAAAAAGTGAGACAGGGAACATTCACTACCAAATTTTTGAGATTCACACTGCTCTGAATCCTGGTGTCATGCTAGGAGCTCAGCCTTAGGCCCCAAAAAAGTACAGTACTGCCAGGGTCACAGACAGAACATGCCTCTTCTACAAATACATAGAGGTAAAGGGAAGCTACAAATCTCTCTAGAGCTTCAGGCAAGTATGGGAAAGGGGATATCAGTAAAGTGTGAAGGATTACTAAAGATCATTGGAATTAAATCTGTGTGTAAAACACTGCTTTCTTGTGAAAACGCTAAAACAAAATTCCAGAGTCACATGAATACTTAGCTTTGCTTTCAATAATTTACCAAGGAAAGTATGAAAGTTGGACAGTCCCTTCTCTCTTCTCTGCCCAAGCTGGACAGAAAAATCAGAGGAAGGGGTGGGGTATCAGTCTCTCCTAACTCTTAGCTCACAATGAGAAGGAACACTTTGTCCTAGGACAGCTGAAGGGCCATGCTGACTGTTTTGCTTGCTCTTCTACCTGGTTAGAAACAACAGATCTGCCTGCAGCACAGCTCTCATCCGGGCCATGCTGGGCTGGTGTCAGGTAAAGGACCCTTTTAGTTACCCTCTGTACTCCTACTCCTCACTTTCTCTTTTTCTCTCTCACTAATGCAGGTATTGTGATCGGATACAACCCCATTGCACAGTCACCAGAAGAAATCTTTCAGGGAGTTGGAGACACTGTGAACATCTCCTGCAAACAGAAATACAGGGACCTTGCCTATATGTTCTGGTACCAGCAGCCTCCAAGAAATGGTCTGAAGTTAATAGTCACTACTACTTCTTTGAGGGAGAAATTTTATGAGGACAGTTACAGTGAGGCCAAGTTTGAGATAAGCAGAAGTCGTACTTACACTGTGATGACAATCAAGAATGTGACATCCAAGGATTCAGCCACGTATTTCTGTGCTGCGAGAGATCACACGGTACAGCGAGCAGGTTGAGCACTAAGATAAAATCCCCACCCTGACTAAGAGAGAGATGAAGTCTCTGAAATATGCGAGGCAGTCAGGAGAGAGGCAGAGGACGAGGAGAAAAAAAGACAATGAAGATGTTGGAGGAATAGACCCAGAACACTTTGGAGGGGAGAGAGACAAAGCAGTGCAGCAGCGTTTAGCTTCAAAGACAAAAAGCCTTCAGAAATACAAACCCCTAGGTCAACACTAAGAATTGAGGCACTGCTGATGTGGTTAGTGAAAGGCAGCATATATTAAATTCTTAAAATTAGTGCTGCAGTAGCACACGCATGTTCTGGGCCAATAGTTCCTCACAGATACCACCATAGCACAAGGGAAAGAGTACAAAGGAGATGGAGAATTCAAAGTTCTTCCACATACTGATGATGCACCCAAAACTGAGGTACCCAAACAGAAATTGATTGGTGTGGGAGGAGAGCTGAGCCCCTAATTATGGACACAGGAGGATGTCAGCAGTACCAGTGGGGGAAAACATACCCAGGGGACCAGGCATACCTCCCATTGTGGAAAGGACAGCCCTTTGGTATCTTTAAAAGCAACAGTGTGCACTGCAGCATTTTATTCACCTGCTTCACAAACTGCTTAAGTGCAGGATCCCTCCCTTCCTGGCATGCAGTTCTGAGCTGGACCAAGGCACCCCTTCATGGCAAAGCCTCATTGTCAGAGAAAAGAAACCACAAAAAGCTGCCATCACGTGGTGCTCCCCTTGGGAGGAAGAGCTGAAGGCAGAAATTTCCTCCCATTGTGCCTCTTGTGTCCATTGCTTGCAGAGAGAAACTTTTGATGAACTAATTGGTCTTCTGTAATGGAACTGGGAAAATTGAGGGCAGGGTTTTATTAGGGTTTGCTCACCTGTCACTGTCCATACCCCTGTTTTTATTGCATAACCTGGAACTTACGTCTTCTTCAAAGGAAGGGAAATGGCACATAAAAGAGCAAAAGGAATTTTTAAGGAAGTATGGCTATATGCTTGTGTACTTTAGATTTCTGGTTTTAGGCTGTGGCTTTAACATCTGCATACCATTGTTGAAAACCCAATTGTCTCATATGCTCATGTGGAGGGCACTGCATATCAAGCATTTAACTAGCACAGGTAGCAAATGTACTGTGCTGCTCATTGATGTGGCAAAGCTGGGTATGCTGAAGTGAAACACACTGTGTGATTACAGCAAAAAAAAAAAAAAAAAGGGGTGAGAGATGATAGGAAGAGCTGGTGAAAGCAAGGGGCTGGAACCAGCTGTGAGCATGTCCTGTAAAAGATCCTCATGCTCCATTTTAGCAGCATTGCTAGGAGACTTTTGTACTGCCAGGATGGATCTCTCAATTTCATGCCAGGATCCTAGTCTCCTGATCAAGCGTGCTACAGAAATATTACTTTGCTTCCAGGCTCTGCTCTGAAAGAAAGTAAATTGTTCTTGGCTAGGGAAATCCAGACCCATGACAGAAACTCGTGCTCATTGTAATCTCACCCTGGACACAGGGGAGGGTCTGAAGAGGCTAAATCTAGTTGCATACCAAACTTACTCCAGTCCTCCAGAAACATTTCTGAAAGCCTCAGCTTCATATACCACCCCTTGCACACCGTTGTAGCCAATATTCTGACTTCAGGAGCTGCTCAGCAGTAAATGTAACACACAGTTATTTGCTCCCAGGGAGCACTTGTCTTCTCCTCAGAGAACCCTCAGGTCCATGATCTCCTCACTTTTTATATCAGGTTGCAGACATACAGTAAAGAAGCACTGGAAACATATTGTCTCTCACATAGCAGAGACATACTGAGCTCCTTATCCTCTTCAGCCTCTGATCTTTTTGTAGAGATCATCATGACACAGGTACAAAACACATTTGTGCTGTTGCTGTCTGGAATTATTACTGGTGATTCAAATGCCTTGTGAAAGGTTTTAGGAAAATAGTTCATGCTGGAATCATGAAGGAATATAAACACTATGGTGGTGACTTTGGGGTGATTTTTATTTTAGATCTTTTTTTTAAAAACTCTTTTACTAAACTACCAGTTCCTGAAAACCACGTTACAGTCTTAGCTCAGACCTTTTTCATAAGCACTGCAAACCAAGTTTTTCAACTCTGGTAACATAACGAAGGAAGGATCCCTGTCTCAACTCTTAAGCACTTTTAGTTTAGCATGGCAAATGCAGTTTTAAGGCCTTGGCATAACAAATTTATCAGTGACCTTTAACATACAGCAGTTTAATGAGCTGGCTATTGACTGGTCACAGCTGTGTAATTTCCAGGCAGTAGTAGAAAACCACAGAGATCTCCGTGTTCATTGCTACCTTGAAGTTCTGCGGTCACAGCTCCCTCTTCCACCTCTAAGGTACAATTTGCTCCTACGCAGTACTTCTTTTATCAGCTTGAAGTGGCTCTGCACAAAAAGCAGCTATTCTAAGAAGTTTCTTGTGAAACAGCTACTTTCCTCCTCATCCCACTCCCTGTAGTCATATTTATTCAGATTATTAATCAGATCCCTCCTTTCACCATTTTATATTCTCAGTGCAGAGACTTGCCCTGAAAAAAGGTGGTTGCTTCACTTTAGAGGTTTGTGGTCAAAAGCCCTGACTGTTTATGAAAATCTTCCTAGTGTCTCTAAAAGAAATCTGTAAAGCTCGGGGAGTTTCTGTAGTAGGGCCTGCTTCTTTGTAGCTGCTGCTTCTGTAAACTCTAAAGAATTGAGGACTGGTCTAAGGGATGCAATCACTATGTTCTTGTGAAATTCTCCCACTAAAATGAGACCATTGTTAGGAAATATGTCCCTAGATGTCTCTTTCTTACATATTCTTGTCTTTTCTTGTCTGAAGCTTTACACAGTATGGCACACAAGCCTCCCATGAAAGACCGGGAAATAAAAATCAAGGAACTGTCTTTCCTTTCTTCTCTCACTCTCACTCATTTGAATTCATGGCCTGCAAGGCCTTTGCTTTTGGAAGGTTACAGAGGAACATTAAAGTGGGACAAGACTGGTCTCTGCTGGCATGTCTTGGAAATTGCCTAACGAACGTGACCTGAGGAGCCGTTAGCACCACATACTCCTTCAAAACTAATAGGTGATTTCCTTCTTTTTGAATCAGGGACACATATGAGTTAGTGACAGTGAGGACACTAATGGAGCTGTAGACTAGACATGAAGACAGAACAATCTTAATTAATTTTAATACAATGGGTTTAGACTTTGAAAAAATAGTGTTGAGATCAGAGGCAGACTAAGAGCAAGGCAGGCAAATAATATCCCACTATTAGTGCTATTATTTAGGCAGTGACAGATAAATACAATCCTAAATGTATTTTTTAAAAGAATTCAATATAAACAAATAACTTTGTCACTTCCATAATTAGTGACTTAAGCACCCAGTTTCCTGTGGTAGAAGAGGGAATATCCTAGGGGCATTCTGAGATGACCAGTCCAATACCTTGTCTTCTGCAGTCCTATGTCTTGATCCTAAATGTTTCACCTTAGTCTATGTTTTTGTTCCTTTCCCTGGGACACTAACAACTGTTCCCTGCTGAACAGGCTGTATCAGAATTTACGGGTTTTTCTGTGATACCTGAAAAGAACAGAAAATAATTAGTGATTTTCCTAGTAGAATAACCTTGTTTTGAAGTATCCTGTCCTGTAAATAGGCTTTACAGTCTATTTTTTATATCAGAGAGACTCAAGTAAAGCTATTAAAGAGCAATATGAACAAAGTTTACTGCAACTACGTGTTGACATTTTGTGTGAGAAGACTGGGCCATTTATATGTATGGGAGGGAGATAAAAGTAGCCTATTAACTAACACCATCAGTTCCCACACTCTTCAGACAGTCTGCAAAATGAAGGCTTGCTCTTACAACCAGATGAATCCTTTTCAGAGGAAGAATCACAGGCCCTGGGAGAAGCTTGTCCTTCTGCTTCTTGTAAAAGGGCAGTCAGAGGAATACAAGTTTAAGAGCTCAGCATCCTAGTTCTCTCCCTTTCAGAGCAGCTATGACAAGTGCAGCACAGGCCACAGAGGATGCTCTCAATCAAGACCAGGCTACAAACAAAAACACCAGCCTGTAGTAAGCAAATCACTCTCATTGCAAACCAGTTATTGTGGGCTTGAAGTCTCTTTGTCCGCGTGGGGCAAGAAGCGAGCAAGAGTGGAAAAGTTCAGCAGCATGAACATTGTCATGGTTTACACATGGATTACCAAGTGAAAAATAACTGCATTTAAACCAAATCAATAAAAGAAAATAAAGTATTACCTTTTTGACTATAAGAAAAAATGTTGGGATTTTAAATTCAGAGATAATGAAAACACTAAGAGGTAATTGGACTATCACACAGAAACAACAATGGCAAAGGAAGGATGTGGCCTGTGGTTCTGTCATGGTTTAACCCCAGCCAGCAACTAAGCACCACACAGGTGGTCGCTCATTCACCAGCAGGACCAGGGAGAAAATTGGAAGAGTAGAAGTAGAAAAACTCATGGGTTGAGATAAAGAGAGTTTAATAAGTAAAGCAAAAGCCGTGCACCAAGGAAAACAAAAGAAGGAATTCATTCACCACTTCCCATGGGCAGGGAGGTGTTCAGTCATTCCCAGAACAGCAGGGCCCCATCATGCATAACAGTGACTTGGGAAGACAAACACCATCACTCCAATCATCCCCCTCTTCCTTCTTCTTCTTCCCGCCACCTCACTTTATATACTGAGCATGGCACCCTATGATCCCTTGGATCAGTTGGGGTCAGCTGTCCCCACTGTCTCTCCTTGCAACTTCCCATGCACTCCCAGGCTCCTTGCCAGAGTGGCAATATAAGAAGCAGAAAAGGACTTGAATTCTGTGTATGCCCTGCTCAGCAATAACAAAAACATTTCTATCTTATTAGCAGTGCTTCTGGCACAAATCCAAAACACAAACCCTCACTAGCCACTGTGAAAAAAAATAACTCTACCTCAGATAAAACCAGCAGAGGTTCTCATGGCAGTCTTTCATGGTGACTGATTGACAAAATGGGAGGGTGGAGTCATGGGTAGGATTGTTTTTGTACGAGGTTGTATCGTTGTGGGGACAGGGGGTACACGATGATACATTCCCCAGGAGGCCTTTACAAAAACCCATCTGCACATAAGCCTTGTGGAAGAGCATTTTGAGGCAGCTGCAGAGAATTCTGCAGCAGAGCGGGCATGTTCTGCCTTGGTTTTTCTTGACAGGCTTGGTATGCTAGGACTTTCGTCATCTGAGAACTGAACCTGCCCTTTCTGGGAAGAAAGCTAAGAAATTCTGAGATATTGAAATAATTTTCAGCAAGCCAAGTTGACTGCAGATGCACCTGAAGCTTTTCAGAGTATGCAAAGCAGAAATTAGTACTTTTTTCTGATGCACCAATGTTTGCAATAGACCACAAAATTGTTCTTTATTAATGTGATGCAAGTGATAGAAAAGGAATTCTGACACGTAGCAGAGATGCTATATAAAGTGTATTGGAGTTTTCTCTCTTAAATAAGCCTCCAGTGTCCACTGACTGACTCATGCCTGTGAGAACAAAGGTTGTCTCTAATCCTTCTCCAGACTGTCTCACATAGTTCTTCCTAATGGGTATCAAGGGTTTGTCTGAGACCAGTCAACTAATTATTCTCGGCTCTCCTTCTGTGGATTATTTTAACGTATCAGAAAATTGAATCCTGAAAGACTATTCAAGATGATTGACCTGTCATGGAAGGCAAAACAAATGTATTTGCTTTAGTTCAGTGCCAAAGGCAAACCACCTACATTTGACTATGAAAACCACAAAACAAGTATTATTTGATTATTAACTCCACAAACTACAGAAAGGAAGTCTTCACAATGCTCAGAGTACAAGATGGAGAGTGAGGAAGCTCTAGTTGTAGAGGAATTCTGTTTCTAGTCAATGACAGCCTTTGGGTACATCTGCATGCTTTTGAGATCTGCAAAATGAGAAGAGCAGGTAATATCAATGGCATAACATGGAGATTGGAGAAAGGCTGCAAAAACAACTTGAGGTAAAATGTAGACAACTATCAAAACCTCTGGCAAATGCTTTTATGAATGCTACAGATTATACAGTAGATTTCAAGCTGATTTTCTGTCAAACCCCTTCAGACAGAGATTGAGTGACCTTTGAGATTTCAAATACACTAATGATTGCTTAAGCTTCTGCTTATAGTAACTCAACTGCAGTGCATCCCTTTTCTTAGCTTATGATACAACACTTTGTCACTGTGAGTGCTTATACCTTGTTTTTCGGCGAAGGCACAAAACTTACAGTAATAGGTAAGAAATTTTTGTTTTCTCTTTCAATTTCTTAATTTTCTGTCAAACCCCTTCAGACAGAGATTGAGTGACCTTTGGGATTCCAAATACACTAATGATCGCTTGAGCTTCTGCTTATAGTAACTCAACTGCAGTGCATCCCTTTTCCTAGCTTATGATACAACACTTTGTCACTGTGAACAGCGGTAACATGATTTTTGGCGATGGCACAAAACTTACAGTAATAGGTAAGGAATTTTTATTTTCTTTTTCAATTCACTTGTCTTTAGAGAACTTCACTTCAGCATTGTTCTCCCTTTCATTATTAAACTGGTGTGCTACTGTTATGCTAGTAAACCAGTCTACTTTGGAGAATAGACTAAGTTTAGTACTCTAGGTAAGGACACATGTTTCATTTTGGAGAACTAAATGAATGCACGTCAGTGAAAAAAAAAGCTGTCCATATAAAGAACTAGGATAAAAAATGGGTTAAAAAATGTATGCATATCATAAGAAAAATTGCCTTAATAAATCAACATATGCAAAAATTCTTATTTCCCCAAAAGTATAACTATTCTCTGTAATGCTAGTGCTCCTGGGGCTACAGATGATTAAGGAAAAGTCAATGAAAAGCTATCTGTCTGTCTGGAAAGAACTGACTTACAGTTACACTTTGAACAGGTCTAGAAAACAAAATCAAGGCTATACAAGCTTGAATTACTTTGGATCTTTTCAGAGTAAACAAAAGCACATGTTGTCTCAGGTAACTGTGAAAAACAAATGTTTTAGCATTTTTGGTTGATAAAACAGAAAGCACAAATAAATACTTGACTTTATAATAAGCAATATCATGAGCTCTCTGCAGCTCTTTAATTCCTTGTTGTCACAGAAAGTAACTCTCCACAGCACAGCACGTTTCTTTCCACTAAACAAGCTCATCAGGTGGTGATAAAAGATCGTTAAGGACAGCAGTCTTTCTATTTCAGAATAGATGCTAAACAGCTGCTTAAAACCACAGAAACAGAGTAGATGTTTCATTTCAAATAGAAGGAGCTCTCAGGGAATGTTTCTTTATGGGCCACATTTATGGATTTGGATTCTCCAATGCAGGGGAAAACAAAGTTGCTTCTAAGACTGATAGATGATGGTGATTTCTTCCTGTCATTGTACTTCTCCTGGCGACTTTTGTACCACATTGTGCCACTACAGAATAAATTGATTACAAGTGATAAAATTCAATTTCCATAAGAAAAAACTCTGTGATCAGCTCATTTTTCAAAATCCAATGTGTATCTGAGGTGCCTGAACTGATGAAAATGAGTACACCGATCCCTCATCGACCATAGACAATTATGCAGTTAACTTCAATAATCATCAGTAACAGAACAGAAAGAATAAAAGCAGAGACTTCTTTCCAAGGAAGGAGAAAGGGAGGTGTGTTTAGGAACTGCTACAACTGGGAGAGTGGACAAGGATCCTGTGCTATATCTTAAAAGTATTTTGCAAGTGAAGAAAAAAGGCATTTATTTTACAAATGAAGAGTATTCATGGTGTTGAAAAAGATTAGGAAATTAAGGAAATGAGGATGTTTAGTTGAGAATAAACAAATTATTCTTTCTGCATATGGAAATTATTGTCTAATATTACACTTAGATAAAGGAATAAATATCCTCCAAAAAAATGGTGAAAGCTGCAACAACTGATTCACCGAAGCCCAAAGCAAAAGGACTCTGGATGCAGGATTTCTGATATTGATCTCAGCTGGTTAGACCCCCAGATGTGGTGGTGTTCCCTTACAGACCTTTGTTTTTAGGGACCACAGATTGCTGTACTCTGTGTTTCTTCTTTTGCTGGTACCGCATGAGGGGAGGGTTAGTCCGCAGGTTTGGCTAAGAGGACTGAGAGTGGAGGAGAGGTTTTACTGCAGCTGCAAAACAGTGTGAATAATGAAAGACTGTACTTCGGCAGTGGGACAAAACTCACAGTCATGGGTAAGTCAGAAGTCAGATCTCTGTGATATATGTGACACTGGTTTAGGGTACAAGAACATTCTTAACTAAAAGCAGAATAATGATCTGTAATAATTTTTCATACAGCCATGAGAACAGGATTAATGCTTTATTGGTTGCTTATTAAAATGAGATATGCTATTATGGAAGGGTAGGGTTTGCAGGCATAAATTTTGAGATCTTTCTGTCTGTAACCTTTGTCTTTCATTTCTGGGAACATCATGAAGGGAGAAAGGAATAAATAATTCTGTTTCCTGCCATTCTCCAAGAAAACATTAGAGAGGTTGAGAATGAAAAATGCTTCTTCAGTCTGCAAGTTTTTGCAGTTCATCTATGTAACAGTCCAAAGCAATGTTTCAGAGGTAGAGTCTGGATTCTCCTGTGTGCTGGATCAGGCAGGGAAAGAGTAATATTGCTGGCACTTTGCTTGCCTCTCCATAGATGATTGGCAGGCTGCCTAACATTGCTTTGGGACACTGGCATCTGCTAACAGTCCTTTTCACAACTTCTGATTCTCTCAGGGCACTTTTCTCCTCTATTCCTTCTTCTTTTCCCAGTTTGCTGTCTCTGCCTTGTCCCCTCCCAGGAAAGAATTTATCAAGGCACTTCGGAATCACAGGGCAAAATAACCTTTCCCATCTGCTAGTGCCATATCTGATAGCAAACTATAGAAATACACACTGGTGCCTGTTCCTTTAAACAGTACCATTTTAAGGAACTAAGTGTCTGGCAGGAAAAACATAACAGCAATGCGAGTTATAGCCTGATTGTGTGCAGCCGTGTAGCTGGGCTACTTACCTTTGGAGCTGGCACTGTGCTCAGAGTTATAGGTAAGTAGCTGTGATTAACCCAGGTGCTCAGTGTGGAGGACATTTGAAAGTTTCACTTGCATTAATGATATGCAGCATATACACAGATGATTTTAAAATGAGAGTAGGAGTGAAAGAGAACAAGAAATTTTGAAAGTGACCTTGCCATGATGGGAATGGAGGCACTGCAGTACTTTTCCTCTTAGGTGGATGAAGACTGTGTGACTGGGAATGCATGAGTTTATGCATGGAAGGGATTTAGCTTTGTGCCAGTGTCTACCATGAACAGTGTGGAAGATGAGAACAAAATGGGCTGTTGACAACATTTTTTTTCTGGTTGCCTCTGTTCTTGCTTTTACCAGTCTTGTTATTCCATTTAAAACATACTCATTTTCTGGCTTTCTTTGTCTTTCCGGTAGTTTTATCATTCTTTCTGTCTGCCTTTTTCACCTACTTTCCTCTTTGTCTTTTTTTGGTCTGTTCAATCTCTCTCGTTTTTCTTTTGTGTCCTCCTTTTGTTTCCACTCATTAGCCATTTAGGCTATGAACCAATGAACTTGTCAGAGATACTTTTTGGATAGGAAAAAAACCATCATAAAGCCAAGTGCTAAATGGGAGCAATAAAAGTGATCAACTTCATATCCACTGAAAGGAAAGCAGAGCAGTGCCAAATCTCTGTTAATATCTAGGTACGATTAAGGCTAACATTTGAAAGCAAACACTGGTGCTTAGGAGTCGAGATTTATGCAAGATATAAATTTCTGCTAATTCTGCTAACTCTCTTACTCTACAAAGGAGAGAGTGATCAGGAAGGACATCTATGATTTATGGTGCCTTCACACTGAAATAACAGTAATAGTTTTCTCTTTGGCTCCACAGTTCTATCTGCCTTTCTGATTCCACAAACATTCTGCAGACCTGTGAGGTTTATCGTACTAGATGAGTAAAAAAGGCTCTGTACTCGGTATATTGGGGAAAAAATGGCTTTTAGGGACAGTGGCTAGCTTCTGAGTAACTTCTCATTGCTGCCTTGTACATCCTTTTGACTGAAATCTGTTCGCATTAGTCTTACATGTAGGTATTAAACACTATAGGACAGGGGACAACTTTTGGTTTGTAGTGTATAGAATCTTGCATCATTTTGTGAAGATGTGTAGTCTAGGATGAGGGCTTCTCATACCTAGGATAACATTAACAAGAAATTGCATAAAGAGATATTTATTAGTCTTAAAATAGGATGGCAAATTAAGACCCAAAGCAAAATTTGTCCCAGACTGATTCATATTACCTACCTCAGGTGTTCTTCAGACAGTGAGAATGATTAGCTCTTTCCTTTCAAGTCACCTCTTAGGTAGGAGGTCCAAGTAGGGTACCACATGACAGTATAATTTTGAACACTGCAGTGACCATCATGTCTTAGCTACATCTTCAGGAATGTAGCTCAGTCCCTTGAAGATGCTTGTGCCTTAGGACAGACTCCCTTATCTATTAATACAATATTACAAATACAGGCCTTACAGCATAACTGGGTACTTTTCTGCCCACCTGTTTGCTCAGCTTCTTTCCAGCTCTCCTATTCTTCTGACAGAGGCAATACTAGAAATGCAAATACTCATGCATTTCTGTAGCCAGACCTTTTATGTTTCTGTGTAATAAAGGAAAACAAATGTTTTCAGCTTCCCAGTGTCCAATATCTAATAGATATTAATTCTCTATTAGACAGTTATTAAAAGGCCAGGTATATCAGGAGTAACACAACACAAATAGAGTACAATTTTAAGGAGTTTCTGATTGAATAGAGTAATGGAGGCTCTGGGCCATATTGCTTTCTCTTTCAGAGAAGGATAAGAAAATCATACCTCCCTCTGTGGCCATCTTTTCCCCATCAAAGCAGGAGATCCAACAGAAGAACAAGGCCACACTGGTATGCCTGGCCTCTGGTTTCTACCCTGACCACCTGACTCTGGTCTGGATGGTAAATGATGTTAAAAGGACAAAAGGAGTGGGGACAGATGAATTCTCCACACAGAATGGGAGTACCTACTCACTGACCAGCCGACTGAGGATCCCAGCCTGGGAATGGTTCAACCCTTTGAATAATTTTGAGTGCGTTGCCAATTTTTTTCAGAATGGAGGAGAGAAATCCATACACAAAGTTATCTCTGGTGATGCTGGTGAGTAAAAAATGTGTATCACCATGCTGTACAAACTAGAAATCACAAATCAAAAGAGTGTGTGCTATGATATGAAACACATCTATGAAAAACTTCTATCCAGGCTGTTGTTATGGCAAAATATATATCTAAATATGTAGGTATTAGCATATGTCTCTTCATATTCCTGGGCCTCTCTATCTACATTAGCATTATACATCTATAATTTCTTCAGCTTTTCACTGAGAAATCTCTGTGGTATAGTAAAACTTATAGCATAATAAAATATATATTATACTAAAATGAATTATTGAATTAATGAATTATAATGAATTAGGCAGTATTTTGTAAACTGAAACTTCTAAAATTTATGTTCTGTTTGATTTGAAGAGAAACATGACTTTCAGTTTATTTTTGTCTTTCAGGCTGTGCAGTTACAGAAGGTATGTGTGTCTTCTCACAGGCAAATATCTGTATGTATTTTAATTCCAGTTTTACTGACACTAAGTACAAGGTGTGTAAGATTTCTACTACATTAATAGCTTCTACTTTCTCATCCAAGTGTTTTGTATGTTAGATTAAAAAAAAAGAAAAAAGGAAGAAAAGACTTTGGGACGGTTTTTTGTGCATACTGTATGTAGCAATGGTGTTGGGTTTTAGCTCTTCCTTATGACTCCCTTTTGAAAACACAGGAGAAATAGTGGAACCTTCCTGTAAAGTGTAATTTGCTCTTTATCATCTCCTGCTATCCTTAGCAATGCCTTCAGTTGAGAAGATTCTTGCTCAGCCATGAAAGAAATGATTCATACTTATCCAAGTGATTATGACATGAAGATTCAGAATCCAAAATTCTGAATATTTCCTATATAAAATTTGACATACTTCTGATAGCAAGTCGCATCCCCCTCCAAACTGGAGTTACAAATGGAGGATATCCAGATGACAAATTACATTTCTTTCCTTTGTGTATACATATTTACTCACTCCTGTTTTTCACCAACTTCTTTAATGTTTCAGGAATCTTAAAGCAGAATCAACATTGAGGTAGTATCTCAATACTACTGCAACTCCTTAAGAGTGAAAAATCTACATGAATAAAAGTTCTAGAAACCATGTTAGTCAGGGCTGTGTGAAACTTTCCTGATATGTCAGCAGCACTCATAAGGCCACTGACAGTAATGAGAGAAAAAAATTTCTTATCTTGTGATTCAGCTTATTTTGTGTTCCTAAGAGGGAATTCAGATGAACAGCCTAGTTTTTCAGTAGGTATGGCAACACAGTACTTTCTTAGCATAAAGCCAATCTCTGTCCTTCCCAGGTTTGCTTTCTCTTTTGATTCTTCGAATCACTGTGTTTTTTCCCATCCCCTGCTATCTGGTGTCAGCAGAAACATTCATTTGGCTCTAGTTCCTTTATGTCAGTTAGCTAAAGATTTCAAGGGTTCATATTTGATTAAAACTACATTAGATCTAGTATCTTGTGATGATGACAATTCAATACATAAATGATGTTTGCTTTGCAGACTCGTACTTGCGGTATGGAAATTCTGTGAAGCTCACTTACCTCATTCTCTGTGGCAAAGCCTTGATCTATGCAGTTTTGGCGAGCAGTCTGGTGTGGAGAGCCAAGGTAAGCTAATGTGCCACCAGAAGGCTTATTTACTAGTCAAGGATCAGTGGATGCAAGCTAGATCTGTTCTCAGATCTGTGGTTTTTCTGCATGTGCTCTGCCAGGCTTTGTGCAGTCTAGTTCGAAAAATCACGAGAGATGAGTTTCTATTCCTGTTTTTCCAGAACTCAAATAAAATCAATGCTACCTAGCAGAGAAATTCCTTCTCAAAATACTCTTTAAACACATGACAAAGATGAGACTTAAGGACAAATTCTGTAGAAAGTCAAGAAGGGAAATATCAGATATATTGTACTTTTCTGTAGCCGTTAAAAAGGGACTTATGCTTGCAGTGGAAATAACATGCAGGTTTTTTGAAGCGATACCGGGGATAAATCCGAACAAATATTTATAAAGATTTACAAAGAATAGTGTGATAAATGTGAACAAGTGGGAGAAGTTGAACTAACTGCCAAGAAATACTTCTTATTAGTAAGTTTCTCATATGGCTGAAAGATATACCCAGTGAGAGCAGTAGAAGCCTCACCTCTTGTCCCTTTAGAAGCAGGACAGGGAGATGTATTTGAAAAGTGACCTGGCAGAGTTGAGGGCAAGTATGAACACATTCTCAGTTATATTTTTAGACCTTTTCCAAGGATAGCAGAGGGAGTGGATTTGTATTTTACCTGATCACAATCACAGAATCACAGGATGGTTTAGGCCAGAAAGAACCTTCAAAGATCATCTAATTCCAACCCCCCTGACATGGGCAACAACATCTTTCACTAGACCAGATTTTTCAAAGCCCTGTCCAACCTAGCTTTGAACAATTCCAGGGATGGGGCATCCAGAGCTTCTCTGGGCAACCTGTTCCACTGTCTCACCACCCTTACCGTAAGAAATTTTTTCCTTTAATCTGAAGCTACCCTTTATCAGTTTAAAACCAGTGCCTCTTGTCCTGTCACTGGAGGCCTTGGCAAAACGTCTCTATTTTTCTTGAAAGTCCTCTTGTATATTGAAAGGCCTCAAGAAGGTCTCCCCAGAGGTTTCTCTTCTCCCTTGTGAAGAGGGGTTGTTCTCTCAGTCTGTCTTCATACCAGCCCTATGACAATTTTTTGTGACACTCCTCTGGATCTGCTTTAACATGTTTCAAGTGCTAGGGTGTCCAGAGCTGGACACAGTACTCCAGATGGGGTCAGTGGGGTCACATGAGAGCAGAGCAAAGGGGCAGAATCACTTCCCTCAACCTGCTGGCCAGACTGGGCTTTTGATGTATTCCAGGATATAGTTGGCTGTTTGGGCTGCAAGTACACACAGCTGGCTGACATACAATTTTTCATGCACCAGTATCCCAAATTCCTTCACCACAAGGCTACTCTCAAGCCATTCATCCTCCAGTCTGTCCTGATCCTGGGGGCTGCAGGGTTCACATGGGCCCACTCTATAAGTCTGTCCAGGTCCCTCTGGATGACAGCTCTTCCCTCAAGCATATCAACCTCCACTAAGTTTGATGTCATCTGTGAACTTGCTGAGGGTGCACTCGATCCTGGCATCAATGACACACTGAAGAAGGTATTAAATGGTGTTGGTCCCAGTACAGGCCCTTGAGGGAAACCATTCATTACTGGTTACCACTTGGACATTGAACCATTGATGGTAACTCTCTGGGCAAGGTCATCCCGCCAACTCCTGTATTTGTTTCTTTTGCTTGGTGGTTGTTGTTGTTGTTATTATCATTTTTTAAAAATAGTTTTTATTCTGTTTTGTTTTCAATTAGGTAGGTGGCAAGTTGTGTAAAGAATGAAGAAGAGCCCTCTTCATCACATCGGCAGGAACACAAGTTTTACCTCTACCTTTCTAGAGCAAAGGATCTATGCTTCTAAGAACTTCTAAATATTTTTTGGTGATTCTTTGTCCCACTCATGTTCTCCACTTTTTTTGTACTCACTGTTGGATTTTTCCTGTGCTTCCACATCATATGTTATCATATTGTATTGTTTCATATGTTTAAAACTAGCGCCTTCTTAATGCTCAGAGGCTGAGAACTCATCTCCTTGATTTAGGAATAAAGTTTTAGCTTCTTTTCCATTGAAAAAAATTAGTTGTTTTTTAATTTGGTCTTTTGTTGTAATAATGTCCTACCAGACAGCTTTCAGTGATGAGTGGTGTCATAAGGAACTCACATTAAAGACCATTAACTGACAATCCTTATAGGAATAATTTATCTGTTAAGGGAACAGAAGACTCATCCAGTTCTTAGACTGCGTACCAACAACTGGAGCAAGGCTGCAGGCTTGAGAGGCTTGCACACTCCAGTGGCTGATTTCTAGCCAAAACAGATGCATAATTAAAAGGTGGTAGACAAGGAAACAGAACTTAAGCCAGATGAGAAGTGACCCTCTCAGGAGAGACATGGTAGCTGCTTTCTCTCTTACTGTGTTCTTATTTAAGATTAGCTTGGTGATGGCACCACACTCATTGTGTTAGTGAAGAAAAATCTTGTGAATAGATTAAAGGTCTCCTGACAGTTAATATGTTTGTTTCAAAAGGATCTGATGATACGTTTGAGAAGAAGGTGTCATATCTTTTTTAATGTCATTAAAGGGAAAAAAGGTATATCTAAGTGCTAGAGTACAGATGGGTATAATGGAGTTATTTTTCCTGCTCTGTGCTTGTCACTCCTTTAATCTCCTCTAAACACTTCAAAACAAGAGAAAATACCGTATTGAACAATGAGATTTATTGGGTGTTCTGTTAACAGAAATTATTTATGTAGCTTCATGGCTGTTTCAAACAAAATGGAAAACTGTTTCCTGAAAATACTTTTTTCAAAAATGTCTTTATGGATCTCACATTCACAAGATGTGAACAACCTGGTCTAGTGGAAGGTGTCCCTGCCCATGGCAGGGGGTTTGGAACTAGATGGTCTTTAAGGTCCCTTTCAACCCAAACAATTCTGTGATTTTATGACTCTATGAAATGGAGCACTTTTTGTTATCCTCAACCAAACAATTTAATTGTCCTTCAATAATTCACACAAAGCCTTAGCATTTGCTTCACTGTTAAGAAGGAAATTTGTGTCGATTTGTCCATTACACAAACTACGCACAGAGAAATAATCTCAGTTATTTGGACACCTATCGGTGAGCTTTTACAAATTTTAGCAATAATTTTTATCTGTGCTTACACAGAACCACTGCAATTTGGAGGAGAAACCAAGCTGACTGTTACAATTAATAAAATGTTATTTACCAAGTATGTTTGAAATAAAACGAAGGAAGCCCAGAAATAATTTTTCTTTCAACTATTTCTTTTTATATCTATATTTTCTATTTTAGTGAAGTCATGTTTAAGTTCCATTATGTATCAGTGAGAGAAACAATCAGTCAATGATCAGTCTTCCAGTTGCAATTTTTGTTTTCATAAATATTTTTTGCCATTTTTGCCCTGAACATTAAAATACTAGGTCATTTTTGCTTTTGAAAGATTCAAGAAAATAGACAACAACACCGAAGAAGGGAAAAAACCCCAAAGAGAAACACAGACATGTTCTAGGGAAGCCCCTAGAAGAACAAATAAGATGTTTTGATTCTTGAAGCACAAATCACAAGCTAACTTACAGATAAAGGCACTAACACTCTATCCAGGAATAGAAAGATAGACTAAGGGACAAATTAGACCTCTAATTATGTATTTCGAGGTTGAGAAGAAGGGTTGATGACAAGGAACTGCTGTCTGAAAATCAAAATAATATGCTTAAGAAATACCATTTGAAAAAAAAAGATGAAGCATATAGTCTAGAGTGAAGGAAGAAAAAAAGGTTGGTAAGCAATTTCTGTGCCAAGAGGGGCATGGAATGGAGGAAAATTATCTGTTGGCACAAGTCAGTATTCCAGGGTTCTGCTCCATACTCCCTGCAGTTGGTGAATTCCTGTGCCCAAAATTTCCTACATCACAGAAAATGGGAGGGTGATGAGAGAGGGAACCAAGGAGTTAATGGAGGCTTCTTTGTCCTTGATCCTTCAAAACCTTAACTGTTACAACAGATATGCACTATTATTTTCTTATTGTTTCTCTCTCAAATTCAGACAACAGACTTCAGTGACTACTCTGAGTAATAAGCAGAGGCTGACAGCAAAGCTGAATGCATCTCAGCTTTTCTTGCACCTTTCTTGACAAACATTTTTGTTAACACATGCCAGAGGTACTGAGCTTCCTGTGGGAGCCAGCATTTTCTTATCTGAAACAACATCTCACAGGAAATGTGTACAGCTTTCTGGTGGCTATGATAAAATTTTAAAGTACTTGAAAAGTACGCCTGGTTTTGTGTCCTTCCTCACTTGAGGCAGGCAGAACATTAATAATGGGAGAGGAGAAAACAGATTTTGTGAGTTAAACACCTGATTGCTATATGAATTACAGGAAGGAGAGTCCATGGGTAAGGGATTTACCATTAGGTGATTCCAAATTCTGCAGAATTAAGTAAAGAGTGAGGACAAATGTCAGGCTGTGTGTTTACACTTCAGTCTGCTGGACTGCAGAAAGGTAGGGTATATGACAAGTTGCCTAAAAAAAGAGAAGTCCCTGTCTGGGTTGTTTAGCAATCAGTGTTTTGCTAAATCATATGCCTAAAAGCAATATTTGTAGGTTCATGGTGAAGAGGATGCTTAATGTCAAAACAGATTAAATGAAAATTTTTTATTTTGGAGCTTGAAAGAAAGGAAAGTAATGAGAGTGAAGGATGGGAGGGATAAACAGGATCTTCCCCGTGGTCCTGGTATTTCAGTGCAGTAGACATTACTTAAGTGAAGTAGCATGCTACATCTCCAGGGGCTCTTTTCAAGGGTGGGGGGTATTTCAGGAGTGGCTATTCTGGGTGTGGTAGATTAGGAAATAGAATTTTTGTGTCAATAAGGAGGAGGAAGATTGAACAAGATTCTCAGGCATATTTCATATGAAGGTCAGCAGTAATAATGTATTTTGAAAAAGGAACATGTCTCATTGTTCTAGGTGGGAAAAAAAAAGGGGAAGTCAGCAGAGCTTCATTAAGAAGGCTAAAGATGGTGCTTCAGGAAGGACAGGCAAAGAAATAGGGAGACAGTAAGGACTGTGAAGAAGTAGGTGACAAATTAACCAGTTACTGAATTTGTCCTTTTGAATAGGATATTTTAGTGTTAAAAATAACAGATTAATAAAGTTGTGAAAACAGATAGCAAGCAGGCAACTTTAATGGAATAAACTGAAAGGAATTAGAAGGTTGAGACAAGACCAAAGAAGAAGAGACCTCAAGTCAGATAAGTGCATTCTGGAAGAATATATACTATCTCTACAAGGCAGAACCCCCAGAGACTCTACTCAGTGTGTGCTCAGTGTACTGGCTGTCCTCCAGAAGAAATGAATTGTGTGACTGACCAAGTCTTTGTCACAAAAATAAATTGCTTATGGAATGAGCTAATCATTACGATTCCCTCTTATTTGCGCAGTCTACCTCCCTCTGTCGTATCTAAATTGAATGTGTGTCCATGAAAAGAAAAAGGCAGAAAGACTAGGAAGGATATAAAAGGTATTCATGAGGAACTGCCAAAAGGTGTGGAGGCTGGAGGGAAAGAAAACAAGAGTGGGTTCAAACGAAAGAGACTGGATCTTACAGTGTATATAATGACTCCTAAAAATTGTGAGGATATTGATGTCAAACTACAGCACCAGACACTAAAATGCTTTACTACTAACAGAAAAATGAGGGCGGCTTTTATGCTGACATTTGGCTACCATTCTGAAAAAAAAAAAAAAAAAAAAAAAAAGTATTTAAAGATTCAACATGGTTATCACTGAATATCAACCCAGGATAGATGTGAGTAGTTTTGATACTGTCCTATGAGGCTGTCCTGTGCCAATGTCCAGCATTTTGGAGAAAAAAAAAAAAAGGAATGGTTCTCAGCAAGTGGGACTCGTGAGATGGTTGTGCAAGGGGCACATTTCAGGGAGTGTGACAAAGATAAACAAAGACAAGGTTTTGGATTCAGATGATGGGTTCTTTTCCCAAGATGCTTCATTATTCATGTTCTATGAAGTTAGAACAGACTAGAGCACAGCAGAATGCAATATTAAAAAATAATTCCAGCTCAGTCTGGAACACACTAAGATGAATAGAATTTCTAAGGACATTTGGTGGAAATGACTGCATTTATCAAGCCTTTCAAAAACCCACAGATTAATCTTGACCTCATACATAGATTTGCAGAGTGGTTATGGCAGAATTTGGTCAAAGTGAATGGAGGACAAACTTGAGGATAGGTGTTTTGGAGCACACAAGCTACACAACTAAACAGTTCTATGTAGGAAAAAAATATGGCAAATAGCAGAGACTTCCTTTAAGATTCTGTAATAAAAAGAATATTCCTACACTGAACTCATATCTGTCAGTGCCTGGAAATTGAGACCAAGCACAGGAATTCAATCTTGTTCTTCTCCAAGCTTGCTACAAGCCATGTAATCCTCATTCCCACACACCCCCTCTATTAAACAAATGATTGTGCAAACAGGGCACTTTAAAAGAGGGGCTGATACATATCTGGGCTCAAATAATAGCTGCTTCTTTTTTTTCTTCTATTTTTTTTTTACTACAGTATCTTCAATGGAAATTTTAACCCTTCATGTTCATATACACCTGTGTATGCAAAGAGAGATGTGAATTGTGTGTATGTGTCTCAATGTGTCCTGTGTTTGCTTCTGCTGGCAGGCACTGCTATTTTCCTAAACAGATGTAGGAATAATGCAGACCAAGGTAGAGGAGTGTTTGGGGAGCTTTGGAAGAAGAAGAACTGAGAATGAAATAGAAAGGCAGAAGTAGTAGGAGGCATAGAGTGGAGATCCTGAACGAAGTTTTGGTCTAGTAGAGAGTCAGCAGCAGGGGAAAATGTCTCTGAAGGCCTCAACAGAAAATGGTACCTCAGAATGAGAGCAGGTGATGTGTCAAAATGTGTTTGAAAATATCTCTTTAAGGGAACAGCAGTTGAATTTCAACAAAACAGGATGCGGTTTGACATATAGTCAAAAAAAACATTTTGGTAACGCATCAGCCTCTCTTACCACACCACCACCCCAGCCTCTCAGGATGAGGCACAGGATGTGGCTTTCTGTTCACCATTTTACAGTTGGACAGCAACAGTGACACTTAAGGGGCCTTATGAAAGCTGTTGAGTTTTTTGTCTCAAGTTATCACACAGTCTTCTTGTTACTCAAGTCTGCAGATGGGGTCCTGCCTGTGCAGCTGCTTTTCTGTTGTGCAACATACAAAAAAACTAAAGATTTGTGGGTTTGGGGGAGGTGCTGATCTGCTTTTACAATTTAAAAAAACCCTCATGCTTTTTTTAGGCATCTCAAATCAGCAAAGCAAGATAATCATAAATTTGTAGAAAAATTTTGATGGGAGGGGACTTCTGGAGATCTCTTCAATCCATATTCCTGTTCTAAGCAGGGCTAACTCCAGTGCTAGAACCTGTTGCTCAGAGCTTTGTCCCGGTGATTTCTGAATATCTTCAAGGACAGAGATTTGACAAGATCTCCTAGAAACCTGTTCCAGTGCTGAAGCATCATCAAGACAAAGTGTTTTTTGTTATGTCTAATCAGACTTTATCTTGCTGCAGCTTGTTCCCACTTGCTTCCACTGTTCTCCTCTAAGACTCCAAACTCTGTTTGGAGTAATGCAATTAGTCATCTTTTAGCTGCCTTCTCTCCTGTTGAACAAAATTTATTCCATCAACCTCTCTTCTTGTGTTTCTGCTCCAGTTCCCTGATCATCTTAGTGACTGACTCTGCTGGGCTCCACAATTTTTGATATCTCTGTTGTACTGGGGCAGGGCTGTGTATGGACAACAGATGTGGTACTCCAAATA
Organism: Platyrinchus mystaceus; assembly: GCA_035041135.1. Lineage (NCBI taxonomy): Eukaryota > Metazoa > Chordata > Aves > Passeriformes > Tyrannidae > Platyrinchus > Platyrinchus mystaceus. Next base: position 28,421,370 of record JAWWLV010000001.1, on the reverse strand, counting down.
TAGTCTCAAAAGTGCTTCAACATACTAACTGCATTCTTGCTAATGCAACCAAACATACAATTAGCCTTCATTGCTGAAAGAGTTTACTGCTTATTCATGTTCAATTGGTTTTCTGTGAAGTTGCCCTCTAGCCAGGCAGCTGATATTTAAAGGACTCAAATAAAGGTTCTTCCACCTTTTCTTCAGGGATGTGCCTCTAATCCAGTAATTCCCTTCCCAATGAAGAAATGCTGCACAAAAATCACAAGTCGAAAACTTCCCTTGAAGATCAATATGGTTATCCTTCATGTGTGGCAATACTCCTTTGCCCTACAACATTTACCATATAATTTGACATAATCCAGATTGATAAGAATAATCTTATTGTGGATGTTGTGTCTATAAAGGGAATGTTCCCATTCTTCATCTTTTTTTAAACCTTTCCAAAACTGGAAACACATCATTATTCTTCTGTATTTCAGAACTAGCAAATTATGCAGGTAACTTTTATACATCACAAGAAGCTTGCTTAGTGCTTTTTCGGTTTAGGACAATTTAGAACAATTTGTTATATTGTCATCATGGAAAGCTTACACCAAAAAGTATTTCAGGCTATGACTACTCCCACTGCATCAATGACAATACCTGAGAGAATGCTAGTGATGGAAAGACACTGGTAAGTCTTTTTGTGTGAGACAAAAGACTCTTCATTGCAAGCCTGAAGTATTCCATCAGGGTGAGCTTATGTAGTAAATAAAAAATTCATTCTAAGTTGCTTACTACTTTGACCATCTCCCTTTCCACTTTCTATCCTCTATATACATATAACTTCTCAGGACTGTGTCAGTGCACTTGCAGGCCATGGTAATGGCTCCTCTTTTGTCACTTTAATCCAATCTGTTGCATATTAGTTCTGTTTAGCTTCTATTCCTGCACCATCTTTTGTTCAGGCTCCTTCTCATTACTGCTGACAATGGTAATTCTACAGTTTTGTTGTGATTAGGCTAACAATTCCAAGCACAATGAAGAACATTATGGTTTTCACTACTTGATAATCTTCAGGAAGGAATGAGAGTGCCCACAGAAGTCACTATTTACAAAGTATGTCAGACTTATATATATCAAGTAACTGTTCTGTGTCAGGTAAGAAAATGGCATAGAGGATGATAATTTGTGACTGTGTAGATTGCAGTTTGCATTTCCTTTATTTTATGTCTGCATTTGGTTAACCATCTTTATTGATTGTCCTGATGAGATAGGGGATAAATGCCTGATCAGAGGAGTTCAGCAATTAGCCTACTCTTCACATACCTATTCTGCCTAGGTCTTATTTCTGCCTATTCTCATTCCAACTTCTTGGCAACATCTTGTTTGTGAATAGGTTATTAACCTACACACCCTTTTCCTGTGCTGAGAGCAACTCCTTTTGGAGGGAAAGTTCTGAAAGGAGAGAGGTTTATGTAAAGAAAGCAAGTGACTTTGAAGTGTTGTGTCCAAACTGCTAGCACAGAAATAGACAGCTGAATTGTTCATCGTCACAGATAAAATATCCAAATTGAAATCTTCAAGGTTGGGCCGGTTAGCTTGGAATCCTTCGGGAATGTCACCCTCTCTTTTTTCATTTGCACCATATGCAAAATAGATCAATTGCAGCCCCTTCCCTGGCTGCTGCATATACCAGTACATTGAATTGTGATTATCATTTTGACTGCATTTCAGAGTAATTTTCTCATCTTCTCTCACCACAAGACTTGAGGTTTGGATGATTTTAGCTCCTATAAGAAAGCACAAAACAAAAAACGCAGTAAAACAAGTAATCTACATTCTCCCAGCAGCAGAGCAGGTATTATGGCTCTACCTATTCCTTACTTGCTCCAAAGAAGTACATGGCCACACACCAAGCAGTCCACATCCTCATTTCTGCCTTAGTCGTCAGTGAACCTACCCCAGTAAGGGCTTTATATAGGTCTGTTTCACATGCTTCTCTTAAACCAATAGCACAGATCTCTGTAATAGCTGCATCTATGTTGAAAACAAGCTCCTTCCTGCAAGAAATTTCAAGCAAGCACTTGTTTGTGCATGTGTTGACAACACGCAGAAAGTTTCAAATTGACTCAGCTGGAAGCTTTTCTTATTCTATCAGACAGGATATTGTCATATATAACAACAGTCTTTTTATTTACCCTTGTGTGTTTTATTTTAGCTTATGATATTTTGTTTCCAGAATAAACCAGAAAATGTTTAGTGCAACCAAAAAAAGTATTTTTATTTTTGTATTGGTAACTGCTGGAATTTTTCTTCCTGGAAAAACACAATACATATTCTCAAACCTTAATTATTTTCTTCCTTTTCTGCCTGTTAGAACAAGCATGCATGATGTTATTTTGGGAAGAGGTTTGTATGGGAGCCTGTTGTAGCTTTAGCATACAACAAAAGTGAAGGAAACTTGGGTTATTCCTGAAGCAAATATCTAGTGACCTTTTCTCCTGTAGTTGTCCAGCAGTACTTGTACTAATTATAAATGCATTTTCCAGGATCCAGAGTGATATCACTGATTCTGACCCAATCTTTTAACCTGCATTAAGAAGACTCATCAGTGTCCTACCACAGTATTTTGAGTGCACAGTGGGAACCGACAGAGTTGTCATATTTGCTGCCTATAGCTTTGAAATGTGGGCCCAGAGACCAATGCTAATATTAAGCAATCTAAGGTCTGTGCTACTGAAACTATTCTTTCTTAAGTGAAAGGATATCATCTGGTGGAATGAGTGGGTGTTTACAGTGATCCTTAGGGGCTGTATTTTCCACAGTTCTTTATTTCTGCATTGGCAGAACTTCATGGAAAAGGAACTGGAACTATTGTACCAGAGATACATATGTCTGTCACGAAAATGGAGACTGTTAAATGCTGAATTCAAAGTGTTTACTCAGAAGTACACAGGTTCTTTATCTGTAGGAGAAAGATCTCAAAGCTGGTATTGAGAATGGGATTTCAATACGCCAACATAATGCTGATGAGGAGGGGAACTAGTGTGTGAAGTAGCTGAAGAGGTACCTAACTAGATAAGCTGTAAAAGTTGCCCTAAGATCCAGGTAAATGGGCTGGAAGGAGAAAACTCTTTTCACATAGAACACATAGAGTTTTCCTCTGGGTTTATGTGGGACAGTGTGCAGAGAAGGGGTCTACAGCAATATCACAGGTAAAATGTTCAAAGACAATATCCAGGCTCAAATCACATATTTTTGTTGTTTCAAGAGAGGATCTGAATCCAGACAAACCAACTCTGTAGTGCACTGTGTTGTAGGGTATCACCAAGAGATTAATGACTAATGTTTTTCTACTCTGTATAAAAATACAAATTTATAGCTCAGACTTTTCACATGGAACAGATTCTATGCCTGATCAATAAGTATATAAGTATTTAATACAAAGTGAAAGAATTTCAACTGGCAAATATGATTCACAACATCCTTTTACACACCAGTGGTTAAGTCAAGCCCAAAGGAAGCAAGGGGAGGAATAAAACCTAGTCTGCTAATTTCTGGTTGGGTATATCAGTTCTAGGACTACTAAGTGTGGGCTGTTTAAGGGAGAAACCTCATCATCTAATCCTGACAGTGAACTTGTTTGGAGAGAGGTTGGTCTTCATAATGAAGTTGTAAAAATAAAGGCATCAAAATGTCTTGCTGTCTCTCTGAGCGTAACATGACCTGGGGAATCATCAGCTCAATGCTGTGATAGACTTTCTTTCTTCTCAGTGGGAATGAATGTCTGAGACAGGGGCTTTATGGATTTGGCATCCAAGAACATAAAAAAAACTAAAGTGAGAGTATATAAATCAACTGACTGAAAAAATGCAGCCCTACTGTCGGTAGAACCAGACCACTAAATACTGCTACGTCCTAACAGATTATTATACGAAGCTGGACCAGCAAGTTCAGATATTGCATGTCCTGTGGACCAAGGATACATATTAACATCTCCCATAGCTGCACAATTCTCAATAAATGCCAGGATTATCCTTTTAGCTAGTCACTTTTTTAATTTTTTTGTGACTCTGAAATTGCAAGGTGTGGGAAAAAAGGTATTAGTAGCAATGTTAATATTTACAAGAACGAAACATGATGAGAATTGCTCCAGTAAATACAAATACATCTTTCTGGAAAAAAATTACAATACTACACTTGCAATTACAAAATCTAGAAAAAATATAGCACTTTTTTGTGGAAAAAGATTTGTTTGAATCTCCTAACTATTACTCTGTCAGGAAAAAAGCCAAGATAATTAGTAAAAAACATGCCCTTCTTTCCTAGATTTGTCAAATTTGTTTAAAACTTAGTGTTACATTTGCCATCTTCCCATCACGGATGTCAAGAACATTTTACATGAGAGAATACACACTTCTGTCTGTAAGTCAGCTGTTTCAGATTTGTGCTGTCACAGTATTTTTATTTGAAAGAGATGTGATAATGGCATTTAATATCATTTGCATGTTCCATAACCTCCTTTCTGGTCAATTCAGTTTCAGACAACTCTTCTAGTGAAGATGAGTTAGTCACATAATGAAGGATTCATTGTGGGTTTCACCATGTATTTCATCTGTTTCATAACATCAAGAGATGTTGCCAAATTATTTATCTCATAAATCAGGAATCTCTTAGCACCCTTCACTGATAGAATTTTGAATGCTACCATTATTTAGGGCTGAGTTATAGGTTTGCTTTCAGGAGATCCCTTGATAGTGTCTCTGTTTCAGAACCTTATGTGTTTCTTGCTCAATGAGAGTACTGGAAGTTTCATCACAGCACAAGACTGTTGCCATCACAATTAGGCTACTGGCAATGTAGATTTAGTACTATCCCCTTCCTATTCAGGCCTAGAATTTCAATCCATTTTTTTCTGGATGGCTTCTTTTTTTTTATTTGAACCAGTTCTAAATTATTACTGCAGATATAACAGAATTAAGGAATGGGCTGTATATCCAAAGGAACTTCCATTGGTGAGAGTGGAAGGGAAAGAAACTGGCCTACTGACTGAAACTTAGTCTGTTCAGCCACTCACAGTCAAGAGTAAAGGAAATTATTTGGTTGTTGTTGCAGGACCTGCATGTGCTTGATCACACTGAAGGCTCCTGACACAGTAATGCATCCCTATGGGTTTTTTTCTGATAAAGTAGTTTTATGCTCAGTGTAAACTTCCACTTCTTTTGCCGCCTGCACTAAAACATGTTGTCTTGACTCCCTGAACTAGTTGTTGCAACCAGTATATGCAAGATTGTCTCTGTGCCCCTCCTGGTGGAGAATCAGAGAATAGACCTGCAAAAGAAAAGAAGAAAGAAGGGGGGGGGGGGGGGGGCGGGAGGCGGGGAAGAGAGGAAAGGTCTTCTCATGCACAGCAGATAATTTCTGCTCATATATTTAGTGAATATCATGATAAAAAGAAGAGGCAATAGCTACCCAGGTATCTTTCTTTCCTTCAACATCACTGACCTCAGATAATTGGCCTTCCTCCAGACAAGTTAAAGCTACAGATCAGTTGAATCAAGTACTGTTTCAGACTTTCTATCTCCCCCTGCCGTCTGTGATATCCTTATGCTTATCCCTATTGTGCTCTGTAATTCCTATACAACACTCTTACAGATTATTACCATTTTCCCCTTTTCTCGTCTTACTTTTCCTCTACTCACTCAATTAAAATTCATAATTTCTAAACATTTTCTGTGCCTATACCAAGTACACAGTCTTTTGCATTTAGGCCTGCCAAACCTCTCAGCTGTGATAAGGCTGTAGTTTTGTTGGTCTCCAGATAACAAAGCAACCATTTAAAATTTCCATTATTAGTTCTTCGGATTACTACTTTTTGTCATCTTGTAAGTGTTTGAAAACACAAGAAACTCTCAGACTTCCCCACCCACCTGATGAACTGCACAACCTCATCCTACAAATCCTACCCTCTGTTCTTTCAAACACACATACAGAATGAGAGGTATTATAGCCTCCTTCAGTTTGGCAATCAAAACTAGAATACACCATGTTCTCCGAATCATCCAGGTTTAGTCTTTCATATCACACTACTTAGAAGCTGTGAAAATCCTGTCCTACAGGACAGATGACTCCTTAGGCAGCTGATCTCAACTCCTATTACATTCTGCTTTCTGTTTTAACTACCAGCATCAGGGATGTTGCAGGCATATTCATCCTTTGGTTCCGCCAAAAGACCAGCTTGTGTCTGCTTTAAAAATGAGAACCAGTGGGAGAATGGACACCATTAGGAGTCAAATGGTAAAAGAGGAAGGTTGGAATAAAGGTAAGTCATCTTGTCTATCAACAATGCAACTACTTTGGTGAGAGAGAAGACAAAACTGGAAATAGCGGACAGGAGACAGATGTATTGCCTCATTCAGAAGAGAGCTAGATGGAGGATTAAATAAAGAGAATAGAAAGTCAAGGAAAAGCTGTTTAGTCAACCTGCAATGCTACAGACTGAGATCCAGCAAGTATATCTGCTTTCCCTTCACCCAAGCAATGCTTAACATTCAAAATATTGATTCTGAGTAAATTTGCTGTCACTGAAGTCAATAAAAGACTTTGCAGAGGAAGCAAAAGCTATAGATCTCTAAATTCTCATGTAAGTGAAGAAGCATGCTTTACAGCACAGCTGCAAAGAAAACCTAAAGGATGCTGCCTGCCATGCATTCTTGAGTAGAAGATACTGCTTGTTAAGTATTCAACAGTTTACCAAAAAACTAAGGAAAGAAGGCAAGTCAGCAAAACCTTAAAACCAGTCTGAAGCTGTATTTTATCACATGGTGATAAAACTATTTAAGAGCAGAGTTTGCTTTCTTGTACCTCTGTACAAAATCTCACATGTGACCACCAAAGGAAATTAATTTCTTTGCTCCTATCTTACCCATATGATAAAAAAAAATAATTAAACCCAAAGTATTTGACTTTGCAAACAATATACAAGTAACATATAGCCAGGCAGTGAATAAAGTGAGGATCACACACTGGCAGGACTAAGAAACACAGCTTGCATTCTATGGGGCTAGCAGGACTGTTTGGGAGAAGGAAGAAATCTTTTTGTCTGATGATACGACAAGGTACAGGTGTAAACCAACAATATTTAAAGCAGTTTTAATTAACAGATAAAACTAATTATTTGGTATGCACAGTCAGGTTATGATTAAGAAAGAATACGACTATTTCTATATCTGTCACAATTATCCATTTTTGCACTGTTCAGATATTCCAATAATGTTATTACATATTGGCTAAAATTGATTAGAAGCTGTGAACAGTTAAACATGGAGAGGAAAGTCGCCTGAATCTGAGTGACATTAATAACTTTTTTTGTAGTTTGATGAGCATAATCTGTTTATCAGGCCACTTACACTGTGCAAAAATGTGCACAAACCCTATTATATTTCATAGTTCTTATCACACCCTGAGCAAAGAACTCATGCAGTTAGTCACGCTCACCTGAAAACACTTCTACTCTGGCAAAGGAGAAGGGAACCAGAAATAAGAGTTAGGTCCATAAACACCCTTATTTATCTTGATGTTTGATGTTCTGTTGGTAATCAGAGTACTTTTTGCAAGAAAAAAATCTCACAAGCTAAAGCACAAATAAACTTTACTTCTCCATTTGAAAACTTGAGTATCTCCACTTTTTCATAGAGAAAGGTAAAGGATTTTAAATAAGTGTTAATAAACTTCCATCACTAAGATATATGTGGGCTTTTCCATTGCTTTTACAAATATACTTTTTCCATGACAAGTATATTTTTACAAATATACTTGAATCCACAGAACAATCCTTATTGCATTTTTTACAAGCTTTTGAAACTGTTTAGTAAAGCTAAAAAAGACTTTGGGGAGCAATATGGTTATAGGAATGGATTTATACTGATGTACATGCAAAACATGACAACACAATTTTCTCTCAATCCAACTCTATGAAATAAAGCTGGCAACAAATAGATGTCAAATTGACAAATAACATAAAAGACTTAAAATAAATGAATCTTTTATTTCTGCAGTTACATAAGATGATTTATGAGCAGCTAGGCTGAATTTCTATCAACAGTAGGGCTAAAAGATATTTTCCTATTCATATTATTCACTATAGTTAAACTGTATCAAGATAATCTAAAAGAAAGCAGAAAACAAAGTTTTTTCTACTTGAAAATCTTCAATGTTCTTCTGTCCTTAAAACAAGTTCCTATGTATCATTTAACCTTTTGTTTTCCTTGACATTAGGGAAGATATCAAGAAAGGATGACATCAAGATGTCTAGAAAATAATGCATATGGAGCAGCCTTAGGATATACTCCATGTTTTGAGGAGCTATCAAATCAAATGCCTTGTCATGGTCCCTTTGGATCTCCAAAATTTACAGGATAAAATACCCTGTGATTTAAACTTTATTTCCGAGCTTATTAAGACATACAACCAATATGACAAGCAGGAGCTCAATGCCCTTCTGCCTAGACTTGTCTATCACGTGAATTCACTTATTCACCATTCAAATCATAAGGTTTCATAATTTAGAACTCATAATCATTAATTTGTGCATGTACAAGCAAAAAATCCCCACATGCTTAGTGTTGTAAAAACTAATATTACAGCAAATATTAGTAACTTAGCCAATAGTGAGAGTGTTCATCCTTCCTCTTCCATCA
>JAWWLV010000001.1:28370863-28409780 GCA_035041135.1 Platyrinchus mystaceus | reverse complement strand
CAACTTGTAAATATGGCCCATAGAAGATCACTAGAGCTTTTTCTGCTTTTTCTAACAAAAAGTGGAAAGCAGGATCTGCAGAGCAAAGGTGCATCTCAGCCATCTTACCAACAACGAAGGTAAAGACCTGCCCACAACATAGCTTAGACAGGGAACGTGTGCCTACATTTGAGCTTAAAAACTAACTTATTTTTCCACAATGTAGCGTCACACTGTGCCGCTAGGATAAGGCTGACTTTAAACAGAGAGCTCCAAGATAATTTCTGCAGCAGAGAAAAGCCATCAGGGTAGTAGTTAATGATTAATGGTTAATCACAGTCACTTAGAATTCATGAGTATCCCTGCCATGCTGGAGATAAGGTAGGCAGTTTCAAAATTCTTTCTCTACTGAGTTCAGTACCCTGAACTGTGCAGTGCTAGTGAACACCCATAAACACAAAGGGTTAGTACTTCTCCAAGCTTTGGGTTTTTTCTATTGAATTTCTAAAGTTTATATACTTATATATTAATGCTTTTATATCTCTGATTCTAGTAAACGGCACTCATGAGACATCAGCCGGAGGTCAGTGGGGGCTGATCCCATGCGTTCAGCTTGTGCTTTGGGATGCTTGGATGTCACTCAGCGAGTTCTGTTAGCCAGCAATACCATCTCTGTCCACCGGGTGGGACTGTCGGCCACGGAAACACAAATTGGCGCCCCGCGGTCCCGACGCGCAGTTCTTCAAAGTTGCTCCTAAATTGCAAGCTTTGTGTGATCTTACACAAACCGCGACCTAGAATTCCATGCTTTCTTGACAGAACTAGAGAAATACTAGAACCACTCCCCGCCCTCGTATCTTTAGCCTCTGAACCTCTGTATGCAGACTTCAGTGCAAGGAAAATTGTATTACTCTCAAACACCTCCACTGGCTCTATTCTCCTGACATCTGGTTCAAAATTACACTCCCTTCTCCATGTTCTTCTTAATTTCTTTTTTGTATCTTTTTCACAAATCTTAGTCCTCTCTCTTTACATCCTGGATTCTAATACATGCAAACTGAGAGATGAGGGGCTCAAGAGCCCTGTGGAAAGCGATATGGGGGTTTAGGTTGATGGCAAGTTGAATATGAGTCAGCAGTGTGCCCTGGCAGGCAGGAGGGCTCACTGTGTCCTGGGGTGCATCAGGTAAAACATCACCAGCTGGCTGAGGTAGGCGATTGTTCCTCTCTGCTCTGCACTTGTGCGGCCTCACTTTGAGTCCCGTGTGCAGTTTTGGGTGCCACGATGTAAAAGGAACATCACGTTATTAGAGCATGTCCAGAAAAGGGTGACCAAGATGATGAAAGGTCTCCAGAGCAAGAGGTCACTTGGTTTGTTCAGCTTAAAGAATGAGGTGAATAGAGTGGGAGGTGCTGATCTCTCACTGGTGACCAGTGGTAGGACATAAGGGGAGCATAGAATCATTAAGGCTAGAAAAGACCTTTAAGATCATCAAATCCAACCATAAAGCCAACACTGACAAGTCTACTACTAAACCATGTCCCTAATTGCCACAATTATAGATCTTTAAAATGCCTCCAGGGATGGTGACTCAATCACTTCACTGGGCAGCCTGTTCCAATGCTTGATAAACCTACTGGTGAACAAATCTTTCCTAATTTCCAGTCTAAGCCTCCCATGGTAAAACTTGAGGTTGCTTCCTCTTGTTCTATCTCTTGTTGCCTGGGAGAAAAGACTGACCTCCACCTGCCTACAACCTCCTTTCAGGAAGTTGTAGAGAGTGATAAGGTCTCCCCTGAGCCTCCTTTTCTCCAGGCTAAACAAGCCCAGCTCCCTCAGCCACTCCTCATATGACTTGTGCTCCAGACCCATCCCCAGCTTTGTTGCCTTTCTCTGGACATGCTCCAGCATCTCAATGTCTTTCTTGTAGTGAGAGACCCAAAACTAGACACAGGATTCGAGGTGCAGCCTCAGCAGTGCCAAGAAGAGGGGGATGACCCTGGTCCTACTGGCCAAACTATTTCTGATACTAGCCAGGATGCCATTGGCCCTCATGTTCAGTTAGCTGCTGACCGATACTCCCAGGCTCTTTCATGCTGGGCCATGTTCCAGTTTCTCTGTCCTAAGCCTGTAGTGCTTCATGTTGTGACCCAAGTGCAGGACCCGGCACTTGGCCTTGTTGAACCTTGTACCATTAACCTCAGCCCACTGATCCAGTTTGTTCAGATCCCTCTGCAGAGCCTTTCTGCCCTCCAGCAGATCAACACTCCCACCCAGCTTGCTGTTGGCTGCATACTTACTGAGGATACATTAGATCCCCTTGTCCAGATCATCAGTAAAGATATTAAACAGGAATGGCCCCAATACTGAGCTCTGTGGAACCCCACTAGTGACCGGCCACTAACTGAATTTAGCTCCATTCACCACCATTCTCTGAGCCCAGACATCCAGCCACTTTTTATTATAGAGAAAAGTATACTTGTCCCAAGCTATGAGTAGCCAGTTTTTACAGGACAATGATATGGGAAATGGTGTCAAGGCTTTACTAAAGTCCAGGTAGAAGGTGAAACCCATAGCCTTTCCCTCATCCACTAGGCAGGTCACCATGTCATGGAAAGAGAACAGGTTGGTCAAGCAAGACCTGTCTTTCATGAACCCATCCTGGCTGGGCCTGATCCACTGATTGCCCTGCACTTGCCATGTAATGTCACTCAGGATGATCTGCTCCGCGACATTCTCTCGCACAGAGGTCAGGCTGACAGGTCTGCAGTTCCCTGGATCTTTCTTCTGGCCCTTCTTATGAATGGGCATCAGATTTGTCAACCTCTAGTCATCTGGGACCTCCCTGGTGAGCCAGGACTGCTGATAAATGATGGGAAGTGTTTCAGTGAGCTCTTCTACCAGGTGTTTTACTACCCTCAGGTGGATCCCACCTGGCCCCAAAACCTTGTGTGTGTCTAAGTGGTGTAGCAGGTCACTGAGCATTTCTCTTGGATTATGGGAGCTGCATTCTGCTCCCTGTCCCTGTCTTCCATCTCAGGGAGCTGGGTATCTGAAGAACAACTGGTCTTGCTATTCAAGACTGCAGCAAATAAGGCATTATGTACCTTTTCCTCATCCTTCGTAACTACGTTTGTCCTTGCATCCAGTAAAGGATGGAGATTCTCCTTAGCCCTCCTTTTTTTGCTGACAGATTAATAAAAACATTTTTATTTTCTTCTCATTCAGTTGAAATGATATGAAGCTGCATTAGAGGAAGTTCATATTGGACATTAGGAAAAGTTCCTTCACTGAGAGCGTGGTCAGTCACTGGAACAGGTTCCCCAGGCATGTGGTCTTAGCACCAAGCTTGGAGTTCAAAGGAACACTTAGTATATGGTTTAGTTTTAGGCAGTCCTGTGAGGAGCAGAGAGTTGGACTCGACAATCCTTATGGGTCCTTCCAACTTAAGATACTCTGTGATTTTATAATTCTATGATTCAGGGTGATAAGCAAGAGACCTGAGGTGATTATAATGGATCACTCCTTAACAAGATGAACAGAAGCAGCAGTTCATTGCTACTGTTACCTTCAAGGTGCTTACCTTCTGCAGGAGTGCTGCCTAATGCATAGGGGTTTTACCCTTTTGTGTTAGACTGTGGCTAAACCTGTGTGATTTCACACCTCCGCACCCTCAGTGTTTTCCAGATTTACAGAACAATGGCGTGTCAGCCATTTCTGGAGGCATTTTCAGGTTTAGCTTTATTTTCCTGCATAGTTTCTTATGGATTTTCTTACTTTCTTTTTTCAGCTCAATTTTTGGTGGGAAAAGAACAGTTTCATACACAGACTTCGAGAGCAAGTGGTAATGAAAACACATCCCTATTATGGGATACTCAGTTTTAAAGACCTATACTCTAGGGACTGGCATATGTCCACTTAAAACATATATCAACTAGGTTGCTGCTGAAAGGGATGGCCTTAACTGTCCCTCTCCAACCTGCACACACTTTGCCTTCCCATCCATCTTCTAGCTGTAGTGTTTATTCAGCCCCATAAAGTCTTCTACATGTACTCCAAAATTTTACGTATAATTTTTGATGAATTGGTTTTCAGACAGATCAATTCCTTGATCCAGATCACTGTACAAATCTTTGCTGGTAGTACAAGGAAGGTAATGAGGAAATACATCTCAGGGCAGCGAAAAAAGAGTGTAAGGTTTTCTATCTCTGTAGATGTTCAAGTCTTTTGGGGTTGAAATATCTGTGGGATAACAGCCTTAGTAGCAAGTTCCCATTTTGCACTACAGTGCTTTTAAACTGTTTTCTACAAATATGTTGCTACCACCGGATTCCTGAGCATGCCAGTTTGTGCATGGGAGATGGAACAAGTGATGGGAGAAATTAATTTTCCTGTTGAGATGTTTCCGTATCTTACAAGTAATTAAGCATTCCCTGGAAAAGAAACTGGCACCCAGGCAACAGATTGGGCCAGGAATTGGACCCAGGAACTGCCAAGGTACAGACTGGTTCTGTTCGTGAAACACTTCTCTGCCAGAAGCTTTATGTATCCAGCCATTCATTTCCTTCTCTGAAGAACTCCTGAAATAATTAAGTTAAATAGGGTTTCAGGCTAAACAAAATTGGTTTAACACTTCCCACATTCTTTTTCTCTCAGAAAGAAAATAAATCATTTTATTCCAAACTAAATTTGTAGTTCTCCTTCCCTACTCCTTTTTCAGCCAAGAGCTAAACGGAAACGGCAGTCTCTTATACAACCCCTTGCTGTGAGTTTGAGCAGGCTGAGAGACCTTACTGGCAGACTTGGACATAGGGTGGCGCAAGCTGCCCAGTTTGAAAGAGACCGTGGGTTACGATCTCCTACAGAACCTCAGCTCCAATCCTTTCAGCTTCCTGAGGATGTTTAGCCTTCAGCTTTCTGCCTCTCAACGCCAGTAACTTAATGTCCTTATTTTTCTATTGGGCTTCCAAGAAAAAGTTCCATGTTATGTGACCTTTTTAGCAGGGCAAGTTTGCTTAAATCCCAGGACACTTAGGAAATGCAACTTCCCGTTCCATCTACGTAACTGTTGGTCCATTTTTTTCCACTAGAGAATAAGCTCTGTAAAAGCAGAGCTTTTTGAAATATTATGCAGCTTTCTGGAGTCATTTTTCAGATGAGCAACAGTCACCTGAATCTAGCACCGGTCTGATTTAAGTATGGAATACTTTCAAACACTCTTATGGAAGCAACAAAACAGTGGGATAATTGCAACTTATTTTCACCTCCCTTCCAAGCTAAACAGACAATACCGGGTACTTTGCCCATGCTATTCCAACAGGAGTTTGAAGTTTCTGGTTTTTTCGAGCAGAAATTAGAAATTTCATGCTTGGTCAAGAGCTGTGGTTGCAGCACACCTTCAATGGAAGTGAGTGAAGCTTAGAACATGGATCAACATGGATCAGCAGATAGACAGGGCTAGTCTCCAGTGCTGGATAGAATACAGAGAATATTGCAACACATACAAGTTCACAACTTCACTACCTTTATAAGAGATATACCTATACATTCATACTTTCTGGGGACTTCAGAGGATTTTAGTAACAACATGCATAAGATAAATTTACATCTCTCACTGCACATTTCTGTTCCTGAGCTATGGCTGTAGGGCTCATGAATCTTTTTTTTCCCCCCTTTGGCAGCTTCAGAAACCCTGTAGAGTCTCATGTCCCAGTATGCTACAAATTAATTTACTATATCTGGGCATTCAGGTAAAAACCTAGTAGACAGTATTGAACTTACACAGCTGGATTGCAGGTCTACATGGAATTGACTAAATAGTGTCCAGTCCCAGCATGGGACTAGGCTTGTTGTAAACCCAGTCATGGATTCCCAGGCAGCTACTTATCTTATTAAATTTCCCCAAAACCTGGTCCGCAGCAGAAATCACTGGTTTTCCTCCTGGATGTTAGCATCATGAACACTAGCTCTCAATCTGTGTGATGAGTGGGTTAAAATGCTTGGGTTACATAGGGAGAATGCTAGAAAATGGATAGATAAACAAACATTTAGGTCATAGCTCCAGTGAACTGGCACAAGTCTAGCTGTTTCTTCACCTTTGAGATTGTTGCAAAAATTTGCAACTGGCCCGTGCCAACTGAGGAGAGAGGGTAGGATGCAAAGCATAAAATTACACGGGTAAATATTAATTCATGTGCACGAGGTGTTCCAGCCAAATTGGGGCAACCCGAATGTGGTTTTACACACAATTCTTATACCCTTCAAACATTCAGGTACTACATGATTTGACTAATCACTAACACCCACACTACTGATTATTAATCACAGGAAATCTCTGCAAAGCATCTACATTTTTGCAGAATTCTTCATGCTTATCTACTGATGCAGACATCCCTGGAGTCAGTCTTATTATAGTTACTTACTTATGATGCCAGGTGATACTGGGAAGGTTTCAAAGATGTGGTCTAGGGTGCTGGTGTTATCTTGGTTGTCCACAGGTACTCTTTACTCTTCATGGCCAAAGTAAGCTTCCAAGAAGCAAAGTCCTTATTTCCAGGAATAGGCCACTCTTTAGTTTCTTTTACTTAAGCAGGAACAATACTAATGCCTTTGGTAAAATTTCAGAACTTTATGACAATACAGTGTATAATGTGAACTAATACATATTAAGAAAATAAATACACTGTCATATTATAAAGACTGGTTTATATAATAATCACGGAAGGTAATTTTCATAATAACTGATATACTTAATAAAAATAATAATTAAAAATACAGGTGGATGCATAGTTAGCCAATGTAGATTGGGTTTTTTCCCCTTTCTGGTTTAGATTTATTTCCATTAAAGCACAGGAAATAAAGCTCTAAGCAGCGGTGAATACTAATGGTTGCCCCAAGCCGGTGTGGAGACCGTAAAAGTCTGGTTTTTCACACCCCATTTTGGGCTGCCCCTCATTCCTTTTGCAACTCTGTGCTTCCCCAAATTATTTTCAGATATCTCTTATGAATTTTACATAAGCTTCTCCTCTGCTGGTTTTTCTTAGGGAGAAAATAATTTTTTACTTCACCAAACACATCAACAAACAAAACAAGTCCATAAGATATGGTATCCAGAGGATATTACAAGGTTTTAATTTACTGATGTATGATTATTATTCAGAAATCTGTAAAGGAAAATATGCTATTTTAGACAGTTGCAGTGATAAATTTGCTCTTGAAAAAATCTTCTTGAAGATTTTATCCACTGAATAGTTCTGCTTCAAAACTGCTTGTCAAACATGTCCTCTCATGTATAAATAGTAACCTTCTTACTCTTTCCTCTGCCTGCTATTCTATTTGCTGTTGCCAGCTCCTCCCTTTCTTCTCCACATGCCTTTCTTTCCTTGTCTGTCTTTTATAGACGCTCTGTGTGTATCTTGCTTTCTCTACCTCTGTCTCCCACCTCTCTCACTCTTACCCTCTTTTTTTCTCTCTTTTTCCTTTGAAACTCTATTCCCCTTGTCTTAACCCAACCCCTCCCTTTTATCCTCCTCAGCTACTCTCTCTCATGGGTGGTTTTCTTCTCTTTGGTTTGTGTGGTCTGCCCTGCACATTCCAATTCTTTTCTCTTCAAGACCTAACATGTTTCACACAGTGAAGAGAGTATTTAAGAAATGAATTATGCTTTGCTGTCCCCACCATCGTTTTAATAACTGCACCTTCTTCTTTTCTTCAAATATTGCAAGATCTGTTTGTGTGTCTGGATATTTGAAACTCAATATTTTGTGGTATCATATGTTTATAAAATGAATGTCTGTCTATGTAATTTGGAGCATACGATTGTCTATATCAGTGCTCTCCAAACTTTTTTGATCATGTACCCCTCTTGCTAAAAGGCTTCAGCATACACCCCCAATATACATATATTTACTTATTTATAAATTATGTACTACTGAAGTTCTAATATATTTTTCTCCTGCAGCCCAATGGATTGTCTTGCATACCCCTTGGGGTGCATGCACCCCACTTTGGAGATCACAGCTCTATATCATGCAGCCACACTGTTGCATGAGGTATGCTGGGTTTGTCACATTTAAGATTGTCCTGAGAATCTGATCCACCCATGGTAGTTTTCGATTGAGAGCTTTTGCTTTTCTGTTTCTGTCATGTTGGCTGTGATTCTTTTCATATTGAGAGGGGTGAGTTTTTCTGGTAGGGTGTAATAATCTGCCCAGCAGAGGGAGATTTCAGAAACTGGAAACTTTTTTTAAATATATAAATGCTGCAGCATTGCAAAATGCTGCAACATTAAAGAAAGAACATTTAAACACTGCCATAAAATTAATCCCTCATAAAAGATTGTCAGCTCGCCTTTCACCAGGTGAGGTTTTAAACACGGTTTGGACGTTGCATGTGCACACGTGCACAGGAACTTTTCCCAGACTTCCCCATTCAGTGTAGCAGCTTGCTCATGCTTGGCTTTCATTCCACAAAAAGGAGGAGGAGGAGGTTTTGGGGGGAATATTCCGTTACCATAAAGGGGAGGAAGTGTTTCTGCAGCTATTGAACAAAGCAGCTTGTTAACCTCTTTCCCGACCCCGGTGCAATGGTACAGTCCCACTGCTCCTTTCTAGGGGCCAGATGCTCCTCATAGTACAAAAACGAGGAAGAAAGGAAAACATATGTGCAAAAATTTACTACCCTACTGAGTAAGGACCAGATTCCAAGAGAAGCTGAATACCTGCAATTTCTCCTGAAGAAAATTTCTTTTAGAATCAGATGGGAGAAAGGGGGGGAGGGAAGTTGGAAGGAAAGAAGTCTGTTGTAATTGGTGTCTAGAAACCCCCACAGAGAGGATTAAGAAAGAAACTATGCTGTCTGGGAAGACATAGGTATTTGTGTTATTCTGCATATATATAGAACTGCTAGAAAAGGTTGTGCTATGTGGAAACTAGTTTTTTGAATGCCAAGATGTGCTACTATCTGCTGATGGTACTTCTTTTAAGAACTTTATATATTTTATCATGCAGTGGGGTGTCTAATGAGCATTGTCCCTTTGTATGTGTACCAGTGTCCTACGTGAGGGGGAATCACAGTCACTTTCTATTGTATATAATGTGAAGCTCATACTTCAAACCAAAGGAAGTCACTTTGTCAGCAGAAGCCCAAAATTCTGTTCTGTGTTATCAAGCTATTTGTGAATTGTAAGCCACTGAGTTTTGATATATTTTCCATTTAGTCCTTAATGCACACTGTGCTTACACTGTAGTTCACTGAACCCTTCCTCATTTTCTGCCACTTGCCTGTGTAACTCACTGAATGGTAGGTACAAGCAGAGGCTTATGCAGCATGCCTTATCCTCTAGCATTTCTCTGTGTTCAGCCCAGTGACATTTGCAGAATGAGAAGGGAGAGACCCAGAAAGACGCTTCCAGTCCTTTGTTTCTACATTGGAAGCTGAGGTTCTCCTTTGGAAGAATTCTCCTTTAGGAGAATTGGTTGATTCATCCCAATGATTGAGGTTTGTTAGTACCTAGAATCAAACAAGCACATAGCCTCTGTGACACTTCACAGAATCACAGAATGGGTAAGGTTGGTGAGGTCATTGCTGCCTAAGTAGGGTCATCCTAGAGCCCAATGCATAGGGTTGTGTCCAGATGGTTATGGAGTATCTCTAATGAGGGAGACTCTACCATCTCTCTGCTCAACCTGTTCCAGTGTACAGTCACCTGCACAGCAAAGTTCTTCCTCATGTTCAGGAGGAAGTTCCTGTGCATCACTTTCTGCTTGTTGCCTTATGTCCTATTGCTTGGCACCACTGAGAAGAGCCTGGCTCCTTCCTCTTGATACCCTCTGTGCAGATACTTATAGACATTGATAAGGTCCCCTCTCAGACAACCCTTCTAGATGCTAAACAGGCCCATCTTCCTCAGCCTTTCCTCTGCTGGACTCACACCAGGAGCCTCACGTCTCTCTCTTGTTTTGAGGAGCCCAGAACTGGACAAAGCACTCCAGATGTGCCTCACTAGGGCTGAGTAGAGGGAGAGCATTTGGAGGCAGAACACAAGTAAGCACAAACGCACTAACTTGAGGCAGGGTTGTCGCGAACAGCAGGAGACGCTAGAAATTCATAGTAACATGAATTTCAACAGTGTCAAGAGAGACTGCCCAAGGATCAGTCCTGTATGGCCAATCTGTCCCTCCTGACCCGATCCTGACAGGGGCAGGGGCGGGGGCTGGGGCTTGGGCAGGGGCTGGGGCAGGAGCAATTGCAGCCACGTTCGGGATCCCCAGAGGGCGCCCGGCCGCAACCTTGAAGCTGCGGCGAGGGAAGACCCAGTTGGAAAACCCCCCTCTGGGAGAGAGTGGGTGGGGGGAACGGGAGGGGGCCTGAGCAGCATAGCCCGGGATCGCGGAGGGAACCCGGTGCCGCCCAGGGGCCCGCCCAGCAGAGCGGCTGCGAGGGGCGGGCGGCGAAGGGGAGGCAGCCTGAGGCGGCGGGGGACGAGGGAGACGGCGGGGCTGTGCGGGAGAGAGGATGGCGATGGCCGCGGAAGTGACAGGAGTGGCTGGAGTCGCCTCGGAGCGCGGGGTCTCGCAGCGCCCCCACCCCCCTTTGCCGTCGCTGGGCCTCCGCGAAGGAAAGCAGGTCGGGGGGGCGGAGAGAGAATGGAGGAGGGGCACGGCAAGGAGGGGAGGGAGGCAGGGGGGAGAGAAAGCGAGAGAGAGAGAGAGAGAGAGAGAGAGAGAGAGAAGCCCGGAGAAAGGGACAAGGCAGATCCTGGGAAGCGAGAGGAAAAGAGACTCCTGCAGGAGAGGGATCCTGGGCGGGGAGAGGACGTTCCTGGAGAAGGGCCTGGAGAGTAGCGAAAGGATCGGGACTGCTCGCGAGCATCCGACTTGTTGAAAGGCATCGACCGAGAGCCGGAGGCTGTGCCCGGGGCCAGGGGACAAAGCGGCGGAGCTGGCGCTGGCCCGTCGGGATGGTGCAACTCGCGCGATGAAAAATGGTCTTTGTCCAACTTTTCTGATGCCGGGAGGCCGGTCGGCACGGCTCTAGCGGGAAGGGCTCCTGCGAAAACTGCTCGAATAATGTGGGAAGTGGAAGGGGTGTTGCTGGAGTCCTGCACAAGGTACCGTGGCGGGCGATCGGGCCGGCAGGGACGGGCATTGTGAGCCCGACGGGAGCGCTCCAAGGGAGCGGGCCGTGGTCGCGGGTACCCTCCGGTGTCTGCCAACCGAGGGAGGGGCAGACAGAACAAACGAGTACTACTTCGAAAGGGATTAAAACTCCTCAGATTATGTGGGTTTTTTCCTCCTCTCCTGGTATCTACTGTTCAAAGGCTGCGTTACTGGGACCCTCCCCCAAGCGCACCTCTGCTGTCAGGTGCCGTCTGTGGGCACGGAGAGGACAGATGTGGGGAATCGGGTCGGCTTCTCCGCTCACGGAAATTACTATCACACACAGACACGTTCCACAGATGCATGGTGCGTTTGGTTTGCTCCCATGCCCGTTGTTTCCCTCTCTCTCTAGCTCTCTGAAGAGCCATAGGGAATTGCTGCCTTTGAAGTCTTTGAAGTAGGGGTGGATGGATGCTGGTGTAGGTTCCCGATTCTCATGGAAGGATACGTGGAAGGCTGTGTGGCCTTGTCTATGGGTAGGGTTGTTCAGCGCTCTTTTGGGGGACAGATGGCTGTATGAGTGCTTGTGGCAGAGAAAAACCATGTTAACCTATTTTTCAAGGAGATGATGCAAGTTACTACTACTCAAGCTAAATAAATCTGTGAGTGTGGGAGGGGCTGTTGTGATGGGTAATTTTAAATTTGCCTTTTTTGGATTTACTGAGATGATTTCACTTACTCTGAAGTTTCTCTTGCTATTACACTCGCTCAGTTGTGAGGAAGGGTGAATATTACCTGCCTCTCCTACAAGTTCTAAAAGTCAGAGAGTAAAGATGCGGAAGCAAATCTCCCAAGGGTCATCCTTCACTATCAGTGTACCAAGTTATGCAGTTTCATGAGGAATGAGAGTGAGAGGGCAAATGGAAACAACAAAGTCAAGACCAGTTGCTGCCACCAGATGCATCTGATACAGAGACACATCTGCAGCTTCAGCTGGGATGGAGGGAATCTCCCTTTTTCCTTGTTATATAGGTTCTAATCAGAAATATGGAACTGGATGTGGGTGCACTTCTTGTTTAGTCACAGCTGATCCATCTGCCCTAAGCCATTATTACAAGATTTATTGACTATTTTTAGTTATTTCTTTATTCCCAGTTTGAAGTAATTCCAGTGGTGAGGTTTCTTTGGGAGAAGAAAAGGAAAAGATAATCCACAATCTAATAATCCTTTTCCATTGATGTTACCTCATCTCGGTGCTAAAAGAAAATACTATCTGTTTCTCTCTAGAAGTTCATTCCATAAATTCAACACCTTGCCACTACTTCAGTTTATTTTGCTAGTGTTTTGTCAGGCTTCAGATAACTGCATGTAATTGCATCCTTTCCTTTCCTTTACTGCCTTTTCCATGTATGTTGTCTTAGCCTAAATATTTTTTTCCTATCTTTGGAGTTCCCTCCTATTTGGCTTTCTTGCACTTACACTGAGCTGCTCGGAACTGTTTACATGTCCATGTATTTTGATACTTGGAAAGACCATTACTGTGGGATGTTGAGATTGTATGAACTGGGATTGTATCTCTCTCTAATTTAACCACAGAAACCCTGCAGAAGGGCATGTCTTCTTGCATTGTTCTGAGATTCTCAGCTCTTCCAAGCTATTATCTGTGGCGAGAACAGCTTGGGTTATAGAGACTTTCTGGAGAGGGTTGGGGAGCAGTGTCTCCTGTCTTTTTTTCTGCCCAAGGCCATTACTTTCTTCACCTTCTGTATTTTATGTGCAGGCTGACCAATGGCACAGTGTAAATCCTTTTTGGGGGAAGGGCAGCTGGTGGCTCCAAGGAGACAGCTGCTTATTCTCCAGCATGCTCCCATAGCCTTCCAGCAGATGTGTCTGACAAGGGAGCTGATCCCTCAGTCCATTGAGAATTGTCTTCTTTACGCCTGTACAAATTCACATCCCTCTTTGTGCCCAGGTGCAGATGTCTTCCCCTTCTCCCCTTTGATATTGCATATGCTATATGCAGAGAATCATGTAGAGATAAGTATAATTTTTCACCCTTTATCTTGTGTGCCTCCATTAAGATAAAATGTTTTTGTGGTCAACTCTCCTTCCCTGGATACCTGCACTGTTACAGAATTTATGCATGCTTTTCCTCTGGCTTCAGGAATGCTCCCCTTTACAGATCTGCTCTCCTTAAAACTTTCTTTCCTTGTGTTTCATACATTATCCCTCAGCAGTACAGAGGTTATGCTAAAGTCCCTACTGCAAAGTACATTTGGAGCACATTTACGGTTGCAAAGTTTATTTTTAATTCTCATTTCTGTGGCCATATTGCACATGTTTACTGCACACACAAACACTAGAATATGGAAGAAGTACAAACTGGTGTGTATGGTCAAGCTAGAGCTTTATAGTGTGGTTTAGCCACCAAAAGAAAAGCTCAGTATCTCCCAAAAAGGGTGACATCATGAAAATGTGTTTATTAAGAGTGCTCCAGAGTGGCTCTTCTTGGTCATTAACATGTAATTTCTTTTTTCAAAAAGCTAAAAGACTTATTTTTGTGAAAAGTCAATTAAAACTTTACGGGGAAACTGATGACCCTCCTGTAAATATTGTCATTATTTTGTCATTTTTTTTCTTAAACCTGCTTTAATATTATATCAGTGTTATATCTTGCTGTTTAAAAAAATAAAAAATTACGTTTTGTTTGCGAGTTTTGTATCATCTTAAAGCAATAGAGTTAAAGTACTTCTTCCAGCTACTGACTCCACACTTTCCGTGGTTTTCCAGCTCTTTGCAACCTTAATAATTTAGCTTCTGTGTGTTAAGTCTTGGGCTGAGCATGACTTGGGCCGAACATCCCTCTTCTCCCCATATTTGCTCTCTTTGGCAGCCGTGCGGTGTCATGGACTTCTGGGGTGTGCACAAGTTGAACATTATTATTCTGTAAATAATCCTGTAGATGTTGCACAGCAGCAAACTAGCTCTCTGTCTCCAGTGCTGCCAACTGTGTTATGTAAACAGACCCCAAAAAACTCCTTAATTACTCATGCCAGCCATGACACTCTAACATGTGACCAGCAAATCTGAGTAAGAGAATTCCATTTCATGTTGTCACTCTTCTCACCTTTGATTTATACAAGGAGCTTCAAACTTAACAAAGAAGAACTACACTAGTGCTTTGTTCTCAGAGGCATGTTGTGCTTTCAAGAAATATCCCTCTGCCACCAGGAATAGAATTTTATTTTAAGTGTACTGTTAACACATTGTATTTAAAAAAAATAAAATTAAAAAGTATGTTCTTTATGGAGGTACTGACCCACTGAAGGCACTGTATTGCCTCTTAAAAAGTCACCATGGAGCAGGCTGATGCTTCTGTCACAGAAGTCCTACTTGAAGATTGTTCTTGAGACCACGTCTGAAAAAAGCTCTTCTAGTCACTGGTTTCAATTTTCCATGCCTCCAGAGGCCCCTGTGCATTCTGTTGCTCAGGCTTGCTTGTCAAGAAAATTTTTGTTCAAATGTTTCACATGCACACCCCCACTGCCATATGCACGTGTGCATGCTCGTGTGTGCACACAGCAATGGGTAAAGAGGAGGAAAAAAGTGCTATTCTGGGAAGAGAGAAGATGCTGGATACTATAAGAACACAGCCTATCCAGTTTGAAAACTATAACCTTACGTGTAAAGGCTGAGTCCTCAAGGTCTTGATTCACCTTAGGATGGAAATTCTCGCCAGTCCAGACCTGCATATTGAAACATATATGACTTCATTTTCAGAGAGGCTTTTTTTTTCTGTCTGCTCAAGCTTGCCAAGTAAATGATTCCTCTGCTGATTCTGCAGTTTCCAAGTGCAGGTTTTTGCTCTGTGCCATGTCTCTGGAAAATATCCAATGTGTCTAAATCATGTAATTAAACCCTAGAAGCTAGAGACTAAGGACTACTGACTCTTCGTAACATTTCTGTTTTAGCATACTGATGTTTCTTCAAGTTACTGTAAAGCTTTCAAAGCTCCCTAAGTGACCTGATCTCTCTCCCACTTACTGCAAAACACTCACATGATATGAATCTGTTTGGCCCAGCTGACCACTTCAGAGGCAGTGTGTAGGATATAGACGCCTGTGTGGAGGCCTTTAGCATCAGGCTTACCACAGGTTCTCTCAGATCCTGAGGATGTCTACAAATGGAAGCACAGTTCCTTGGCAGAACTCTCTTATCTTCCTAACTATTATTTAAGAAGAGAGTGGGATGTCACAAGAGGGACAGTATTGTGGAGATTTCTGGGCAGGTTTTGAATAATTTCAGTTTGGAAATTCAAATTGGACTGTTTATAAAGCTGTTTGAATTTCCAAATGTTAAGTTTCACTTACAGCTGGATCAATTTGATTCCAGTATGCAGAATCTGGAATGCTTTCTGCACCAGGAAGATGTTTGAAATTATTCCCGCTTGGGTTTGAGCCAGGAAGAAGCTGCTGGAAGCACAGCTGGATTGGGATGTTTGCCTGCAGTTGTCTCCCAGATGGTCTCTTCTCTTGCTAATGTCAGTAGGCTTTCAGCTGGTGCCAGCAGCAAGAGAATGTGAATATGTACTGACATTTTCACTTTTCAATGAGTTTGCTAATCCCGTTTGGTGCATGAGTTCTTCATAAGGGGGGTACCATATCAGTACTAACCACTGCCATCACTATGGATTCAGGAGTGGAAGAGTTCTGGTGAGGAATGTTCATTGTATTACGAGTGCAGGGAGGATCTTAGTGGCCATCCCCTCTTCCAGTTATCTAGGCATGTTAGAAATACATGAAGGAGCAGTACAAGGTGATTTGAGAACAGATTCTGGTGACTTGAGTATAAGTCAGTGGTCTCTTAAAATCAAATGCTTGACAGAGGGAATTTTCTTAGTTTTCATGTGCCTTGGTGGTATGTTCTGCTGGGACATGTATGCAGAGTCAGGTGCTGAAGAGTAATTAGTTTTCATTTTGAGCTTTACTGTAGCTACCTTTTTGCTTAGGGCCCCAGGCTGAGCACCAGAAACACATTTAGTGAAATAACGTAAGGGGAATGATGCATGATTTGTGCTCCTTGTTTTAGTCAAAAGTCCTCTTAACTCTGACTGAAGAATTGTGTTGACAGTTGCGTGTTTCTCATGGATAATTTTACCAGTCTGGAATTAGAAGGGACTCTGGGTGGTCCAGGAAGTTGCAGGTTCTTGCAAGCACTAAGCACAACTTTGGGTAGAAGATGGAGGGCCATGAAGGGAGGGCCATCCCAGAGGAGGCCAAGAAGAAGGCTGGTGCACTTCTTCTATGAAGACAGGCTGAGAGAGGTCAGACTGTTCAGACTGAAGAAGAGAAGGCTCTGGAGAGACATTATTGTGGCCTTCCAGTACCTAAAAGGGATACAAGGGAGCTGGAGAAGGACTTTTGACCAGGACATGTAAGGCTTTAAACATAAGGAGGGTAGGTTTAGGTTAATATTAGGGATAAATTCTTTCCTCAGAGAGTGGTGAGGCATTGGAACAGCTTGCTTGGAGAAGCTATGGATGCCCCATCCCTGGAGGTGTTCAAGGCCAGGCTGGATGGGACTTTGAGCAAATCACAACAAATCACTGTTGACTGAAGAGAATAGCATAAAATTGTTTCCTGAGTAGATTCTTTTGATTATGCCTAATGAATTACCCCCAGAAGAGTGTGTGTGATGACAGAGTGTAAAGAAAGCAAATCAGATTTTGTAAACAGATTAAAAATAAAAACATTAAATTCTTTAAAAGAATTAAACTAAAACAAGTCTTATTCTGTCTAATAAATTAACACCTAGTGGACAACCCTCATTAAAATGGTCATAATAGGCTTGTTGATTTGTTGTACCTGTCTTGCTTTTCTTAGCTGGTGGTCTTTACCAGCCCACTATGTCTAACAATGTTATAAAGAGTTATGTGTATAGAACTCAAAGTTGGAAGGGGGAACTTGCCCTAAAACCTCAGCAAGTTATTTTAAAATGGTGATGATTTTTTTGAAAACAGCTTTGTTCCCCACCCCCCAGATCATAGCAGGTCAGCCTAGTGTTTTCTACTGTATTTTCTTTTGTGTCTCTGAACCTGTGATGTTGAAATTGGACAATCCCTGATGTAAATGCACATAGGTTATTTGTATTTGGTTGTGTGAACTTCTCTGTCACAGTGCTGATGAGCTGGATGCGCAGCAAAGAGCAACAGAAGTGATTAGGAGACTATATGGAATTTTTAAAACGCTATTAAAAAGAACTAGCTTAATGATGACTGAAAAGGGGTTGCTCTGGAGTAGTTATAGTACCCGGGAGACTACTGACGGGATCCTAAGCAACGTAGCCAAAGTAAAAGGGATGGCTCAAATTGGCCAAAGTAGATCATTTTGGGTTCAGTATTAGGGTATGTTTTCTTCCAGCAAAGGTCCAAGTAGATTGTAGAAAGTCATGGAAGTCTTATTGCTAATGGCATTTAAAAAAATAACTAGGAAAGCTTAAAGAAATATACAGACAAAAATCCTACAGTTGACTTGGACTGTAGGCCAGATGTCTAAATAAAGATGTCTGCCCCACTCTTTTAATTTCTATTATTACAGTCTCACCAGCAAGTGGGGGAGGGACTGCCTTCCTGACAGAAAATATATCTTGGATCTGCTGTGTTACAACCAAGACTGGTTGGTGTCCAAGGAAAGGAAGTGGTGTATTGTACTTGCTCCATTTTAAATGTAATCCTTTGGTTTTGAGGTTGGACGTGGTTGTAACAAGAGCAGTGAGCCGCAGCATCCACACTGAAGTATAAATAAGCCTTTGAGACACAGAGAAGGCAGGATGAACTCTGAGATTTATGTGTTATTGCTTTCATCTCTGTCACGAAAAATAATACAAACATGCATTAGAAAGAGATGCTACGAGCCTGAAATATCTTTCTACTGTAACCTGCTTGGCCTTCCCATTTCCTCTTAAGACTATTTCTGTTCTGCTGAAGTATTAGTGGCACATAGTGTTCCCATTTCCTGAGGGTGGAAACATCGAACTGGAAATGCAGGATGGAGGAGGAGAGAAGGACCTGAGGATGAATTGGCTGCTCTTCAGGCTCTGCCAGTGGCAAGTTCAAATTTTTGGTGGGGCTCTAACCTGCTTTTGCTACACATGGGCTCCTTGTGATACTTCACTGAACTCAGGTAATTGTTCCAAACAGTCAATCCTGTTCAGGTCATCTCTTGCTTCTTTACAACCTTGATCTCACTTCTTTTCTTCAAGCTGCCATTTCTGCTTTGTTTCTGTCTCAATTATCTTGTAGACAAGAGCCAATTTTGGGCAACCCAATTTCGAAAACCGAAGTGAGAGCCTAGTCCAAGCATTGAGCCAGCATGAATCATTAAATAAATATCTAGATGTTGTTGACAAAATTTAAAAGAAACTTAGTGTTAAAGACCAAGTGAGATGTTTCTGAAGTTCAACAGGACCCTTATAGTGTCTGTTCTTGTTGCTCAGTTCAGTCCTTTTAATAATGAGACCATGTTAACATGAGGAGAAGCAACTGAGCATTATGGATTTGGAGACTGGAACTGAAGAGAACAAAACTGAAGAAACCATCTGTTTTCTCAAAGTTTTTCCAAAATAGTTGTTTAGTCTCATAGTCACTTTCTCTGTGTTCTTACTGTGCCTTGAGAGATTGCTGCCAAGTTCCTTGTTACCTCCCTAGTTCCTTGTTACTGCGAGTTCAGTAATGCCTCCTGCAAAAATGCTTGTAGACAAACCACAGTTAGTGTTGGTGTACAGCTCTGGGGAGTATGACCAGAGCAGTGTAGGATTATTTTGTAGCGTTTTAGTGACTAATGGGAACATGAGACTCAAACTAATAGTAGAACAGAGAGAATTCCCATCTAGGCAAACCGTGGTCATATAGAGATGAAAACTCTGTGGTAGAACTCTTCTCTGAGCCGCTTTCTCTCTCCTTCACAGCTTCCTAGTTTTGTGCATGCATTTCCACATCAAACGCTCTAATTTATGTGTTGGAGCTAGGGCTTGTGTATTGTATAGCCTGTTGGTGCAGTTAGTAAAACGTAAGGGGATCAGCTTGACTGAAGATAGTTTATTCCCACTTCCATTCAGGGAATATGTTGTGTTATAGGCCTCTGTTAGGGCAACCTTATGAACTCAAAACCTGGCATTTGCAATTTTTTGAGGGTGTAACTGAATGGAGGCTACCTGGTAAACAACTGCATGCAGCGGGGCTGGAGGAGGAGGTTTGGACAGCAAGATAAAGGCAGTTCACAAGTCCGTAAGGTGATTGTGCTTCAATGCTTTTCTCCCTTGTTGTTTTACAAAGAAGCAGTCTTGCTTCTCTTAAGAGAAATAAAAACAATGATGAGAAATAATGCTAGTAATTAAATAATTTTAAAAGTAGCCTCTATCTGCAAATGCATGAAGCCAACAATTTGTGGACCAAGCTCTATGACAGCCCAAGGCTGTGAAACTGATTAAAATGGAAAAAGGTAGTTTTAATTAACCCTTAAATTATGAAGCACATTCTCTGAAAACCCAAGTTGCCTCATTGAAGCCAGAAAGGAGGTTAATAAAAAGAGCTGCACTTAAATTAAGATGCTTTAATATTATTAGTTCTTTCTGTAATCTGTTTTGAAATGACAGTTTCTCTCATGGAATGAAAGGCAATTTCAAAATGCTGGGAATTCCCATGGAAGAGGAACATAATCTTTGAACTGGCTGTCAGTGCTGCCACTATCTCTCTGTACACAACATAGCCTTGGATACTGTGAATACAAATAGCTTTTGCTAAATATTTCTTACTGTAAAACCCTCATGAAGGCAAAAGCAAAATTAGAGATGAGAACAGTAAACATATTTTTACAAAAAATGAAGATTCTTTACTGCAGCTGAAGAAAATATTAATCCTTACTGAAGGACTTTGCCAACTGGTCCACAAAAACAGTTAAAGAAAAGTATTTTCAGTTTGGTTTTTTTCCCCTTCATTGTGTCTATTGAGTGTTTTTGCATAGATCTTTGTTCGTATATTTCTAGACATGCCATGTAAGGCTGCATTCTTAATTTAAGATGGGAAACAGCATTAGTATAAAACATGCCTTTTCTTAGGCTTATCCATATCTTAGTTTTGCAAGCCACTCTTACTTTTCCCCCTGCTCGACCCTTCAGGCCCATGATTTCTTTTTCAGCATCCTGACAGTGCCTTTAAGGCTCTTTTGCAGCTCTGTGTTTGATTTGTCTGTGCAGATTTGCAGATGCAATTGCAGGCTTGTTCAGCAAATGTCAAGGTTATTTGTCTGATTGTGGCGTTGCTTGTCTGGCCATTGCAAACACTATGCTTGAGTTCTTTATCACTTTCCATCCATCTGCAATCAGAACTTGGTATATAATAACTTTAATTTCACTTGAAAAAGAAGCACTATCAGCATTGCTGTGAACATGATTTTAGGGACATACTCTTTACGTCACTGTCATGGTTTAACCCCAGCTGGCAACTAAGTACTACACAGCTGCTCGCTTGTCCCCCACCCCCTAGGGCGATGGGGAAGAGAACTGGAAAAAGGTAAAAAACGTGGATTGAGATAAGAACGTTAAGAACAGTTTAATAATTAGAATAAAAATAATAACAATAATAATGGTGATGATGACAATGATGATGAAGAAGAGGAGAGGGAGAGAGAGGCATAAAACCCAAGAAAAAGAAGTGATGCACAATACGCTCACCATCCGCTGACCAGTGCCCAGCCCATCCCTGAGTAGTGATCAGTGGCTCCCAGCCAACTCCCTGCTGTTTATACACTGAACATGACGTTCCATGGTGTGGAATATCCCTTTGACCAGTTCGGGTCAGCTGTCCTAGTCATGCTCCCTCCCAGTTTCTTGTGCATCTCCTCACTGGCAGAGCATGGGAAATTGAAAAGTTCTTGATTTAGAGTAAGCTCTACTTAGCAACAACTAAAACATCTGTGTTATTAACAGTATTCTCATACTGAATCCAAAACACAGCTCTGTGCCAGCTACTAAGAAGAAATTTAACTCTGTCCCAGCTGAAACCAGGACAGTCACACATCTTTTGTTTAAAAACTGTTTGTGAAAGTTTCATTTCCTTTCCCTTTTTAATGCCAAAATAGTATGCGTCTTTTTCCTTGTTGTTTTCAAATTTGTTCTATCATCAAATTCTGTGAAACTTGAAGTGTTTGTTTAAGCTTAGTTATTACCAGTTGTACCAGAGAAGGAAATATCACTTTTCAAAGGATTTTTACTACCACAGATGATTTTCACCTAGAAGTTAATAATGTGATGATCTTTGAAGGTACTTAAGTCTAGTAACATAATCATAAAATACTGTGCTTAGAATTTTGGAAATGCAACATTTTACACAGTGCTTGAGAAAGGTTTGCTGCTGTGCCCTAGAGCTTGTGAATTGCATATTTTTTTTATCTCTGAAGCCTTATGTCTTCCTTCTTCCTTTTGTACAAAGGAAAGTCATACTTGACATTGAAAACATCATGTTTATTGCCACATAGATAAAAACGCATTACAAGGATCTGTGCACAGTTGTACTGAGAGAAGTATCCTGAGAAATTAGAGTAAAATTGATGACAGCTCAGTGAGACTGTATCCGGTAGGTACAGTTGTCATCTTCTCTTTCAATCAAAGAAGAGAAATATGATGGACAGCTGCTAATTCTTTTTCTCCCTCTTCTCTGTGCAGTCGCCTTTATCTACTGTATGGAAATAAAAAGGGAGTGATTTCTATATCACTCCAATTCCTGTTATTTTTAGGAGAGTTTATATCAGGCAAGTGATGGATAACAAACACAGCAATGAATTTCCTGACATATTTTATTCTTTAATGTTATTAATATTCTAGAGTTGGAATTTTGCTTCCAAGTGTTAATGTTAGAAACTTGAGTATAATGACCAGTGTTTCTTTGAAAAGTACACAAATCTCTATATGAATTGTCAATGAAATGAAATCTTGTGAGTTGGGAAGAGATTTTATTGAGGAACTTAGTTGTACTTTATATACATGTAATTTAAGTACCTAATAGATGGAAGGAAGATTCTGTATCATTAATTCGAATATTTTTTCTAATTGCTATAGTTTCAAGAGATCATTGTCCATCTTTGTTGGGCATAGCAGAAAAGTAATGTGAAGGCATTGAGAGAGTCTATGGAAACCCAGGGCAGCTGTGAATGAATTTTGGTTAGGAAGAAAAACTAGAGTCACAAACAATGCCGGAGCCAACTCCAGCCAAGAATGTATTGTGGCAGAGAAGAGAGATTTAAGGAAAAACATGGTAGTTATCTAAAGAAATGCAAATGCAGCCACCTGTGTGAGTTGGAAGACAGCACAGAGGCTCAGAATCCCCCCAGATACCTTTAGGCTGCACCTAGGGAGTCATGTGGAGGGAGCTGTTCAGCTGTCCATAGCTCCCTTTTTTTAATTAGTGCAGATCTTAGTTACCTGCTGAAGATGATTCAGCTCAGTCCACTGACTGCAGAGGTCATTTGAGTGATTATGCTTCTAATTTGGGCTCCGTATTTGAGCCTCAAGGGTTTAATAAAAATTCATGAAAATAAGCGTCTCTTACTTCCCTTTAAGAGGGAACTTTCCCTATGGAAGTTCGTAATTTGAATCCCACTGGGAAATGTATAATCAGAGCATGGAAGATCAGCTTGAAGACTCCTGACATTTCCATGGTAAACAAGGAAATAAATGCCTTTCTTTGGAGAACATTCAAAATTAATCTTTGGATTGTCATTGTAAACTTAAGGAATCCCAAAAGACACAGCTCTATTTAGATAATCTGTAGGAAGCAAATGATCAAGCCAGCTACAGGAAATATTTTATGAAGTACACTATTGAAAAAGAATTCCTTTAAGCTTAGTTATATATTTCACCTTGAGCCTTTCTCTCAAAATTAAATTAATAAACTGAATAGACCATAAAAAAATCCACGAGGCTTTGTTACAAATTCCACTTTCCTCTCTGGTACTTTTAAAGTACTTTGGAGTAATTAAAAATAATCTCAAATGGTAACATAAGATAAAAGGATATATAGCAACTATCAAGATGATTTATTTATTTAATTGAACATTTCTCTGTTCTGCTATATGTGTCCCAGTGATAGATTTTTTTGAAGAAAACACATTAACTTCATAATATTAAAGCCCAGAGCAATAAATTATGTGTTGCTCTCCCCCCATTCACTTCCTGTTTGGAGTGTAGAAAGATTTCTCTGAATAGCAGTTATTGCAGTTATTGTTTAAGGAAGAAGGTAGGCAGTATTATGTAATGCTCAAAGTGTTGGACAGGCATTGAATGACAGCTTTTCACAACAGCATTGTGAGATTTAGCCTTGTGAGGTGCGTGACCGTAGCTGCAAGGGCATCTCAGTGGCAAAGGAGCAATTATAGTGGGAGAACACTGGGGGCAACAAAGGAGGGGGGAAAGCCTCTTCCTTGATGTGTAAAACTATCGCGGTTCCCTGTTTATCATGAATGAGAAGTATTAATTCCACTTTTTGTACGCTGACTTAATGTGATGAATCAGTGTGCAGCACAAATTAATTGGAGTAGTAGTTTCTTGACTCTCCCAGATGTTGTGCTCATTTATCTACTTAATGCTTCTTACTCAGAGATAATATTAAGCTGATATGAGTCACAATGCAAAATGTGCAAGAGGAGGAAAGACTGTGCTTGCAAAGGTACAGCATTTTCTCTGCCCTGAATTATTTTTGAGCTGCATTTATATTGCATCCAGATCCTTTGTGTGAAGAAGTATGACAAATATGGGGGAAATATGTGGAATCAAGTGTGGCAGAGGGAAGCTGTACCCATATAATGATTTCTACTGTGAGATAAGCCTAGAAGAGTCAGTTAACAATGAATGAGGAAGAAGCATTGTTCAATGGGAGGAAATAAGATGATTTGGAAAAGATCTTGGGACAGTTAAGAAGAATTGAAAGCTTAAAAAAAATTGGCATTGTTACTATTTCAACTTCTATTAGTAGAACAGTTTTAAATACATAAAAAAATTCATTGCACGAGGATAGGTATCTTTCCAAATCTGTTGCAAGTTCAAAACAGGGATTGGATAAATTCCTAAAGAGATAATGGACATGTATTGGGGGATACTCTCTAGTAACCCTTGTCTTATATTTGTGGATACTGGAGGAATAGTAGGGGAGTGGATCACGTAGAGGCCAGGCTTGCAAGCCATCTCCATGTAGCTCTTCCTGGCACTGGTGGCACAGAGAAAACTTGGGTTAGGTGGACATTGGTCTGCTTCAGTGTTAGCATGTGTTTTGAAATATAGTTTGCACTGAAGCATGCAGAATTGTTATTCTCTTGACTGCACATTCAAAAACACAAGTGTTCTTCCAATAAGGAATGCTGTCAGGAACTCTTGATTAAGAACTGACAATTTTTACATTGTGTTGTCATGTCCATTGTTTCCATTTGCCTCCATGCCTCCTGGGAATAAAGTATTTGAACCAATGTTTGGAGTTTGGATTTTTACAAAGTAGTGCTGGATGGAGTATCCTCTCTGCAGTGGATCGATCTCCTATCAGATTTTAAGGAATAGAATATGTGAACTACCCATAGGTCTTCTGTAGAGATTAGGGCTACAGGACTGATAGTTCTTCACGATGCCTCTGGTTTGCTCTAATTTCACAGAACTCAAAGGAACAGCTACATTTCATTAATGGAGAAGAAGAATCTGTCAGGCCCTCGTATTTTCTCAGGAGGCTTGTGCAGTGCCTGAACAATCCTAGCTTTTTTCTTAATTCTAAAGGTATGCCTGAATTCCTCCTGCAGAAGCCAGACCAGGTGCATGGTTCAGATGCATGTTTAATGCTATTTGATATCAGGTTCTGCAGCGGGGATAGGGTCAATGTGCATTACTTTCTCATCTGTGACTACATAATGTCCGCGTACTAAGCTTGAACATGCTTCAGTGAAGGTCTGTCTAAAGATTTATGGATAGAATCAAAAGGATTAGAAAACAAGGTATTTTCTTTAAAGCTTAGGTCCATCAGAATAGAATTAACACAGATTATATTGTTGTCACTGTTTTGATCAGTCTCAGAGTGCCATGCAAACCCAGAAGAAGAAAAATCAGTCCATTTTAAGGAAACCCATCTTAGGTTTGTCACGTGTATGACCACCTCCATCAAGACTCAAGACATATACCATTGGCATACTCTGAAATAAATGACTACACAAAATAAATGACTGCTCCTACCTAGGAGCAAATCTGCTTCCTTTCTAATAAAAGCACATGTACTGATAGAAGAGAATTTTGAATTAATGCTGACCTGTTAAGCAACACTAGTGCCCATGGCTCTTCAGGTGCTTGAACTTTGAGGGAATCCTTTATTTGCATAAGGAAACTGCCTCAGAGATACTCACTGCATTAAATACTTTGCTACAGCTTCGATACAGCATGGGCACACAGCAGCCCCCTTTGTGAGCGAAATCCCACAAGCTCAGAACTGTAATAATGTCGTTGATTTAGTACATATGGGAGCACTATTGCTATCTTTTCTGTAGCACTGAGCATCATTTGCCTGGAGATTGTACTAAAGTGTTCCCACTTCAAGATTGAGTTCAGGAAAAGTGAGAAATTACAGCACTTGTTCTGTCCGGTGAGAAGAAACAGACCTTAATCAGTGCCAGTTAAGCCAGGCCTATTATGTTTCACATTTGAGGCTTTCCAGCTGAAATTGTTTGTGTTTGCAGTCTTGGATATAAGAAGCTGGGCGAGATGCTGGGCAAGAGCTGTCCCTCTTCTGTCAAAATAAACAATGGAATAGAGCAAGAGAGATTCTGACTGTATATAAGAAAGAAAAAATCCCCCATGAAAAAATAATTAAAAAAAAAATCAGTTCAGCGTTGGTACAGATGTCCAAAGAAGCTGAGGAATCTCCATCGTCGGCAATGTTCAAAACTCATCTTGACAAGCTTCCCAAAGAACTCTTCTCCTCTCTGGTTGTTCCACTAAGAAACCAAGATTCTTGAAAATACTGGTGATGATTGTGTTCGTCTCTCTTATTGGGATCTTGAACATTAATTTTGGTAATCCAGGTACAGTGGCACAGAGATGGTGCCAAAGTAAACCGCCATAATAGCACTGGTGAATAATGTAAGCAGATAAGCTGGAGACTTCCAGCTTCCATCTCTTGGAGCTTGGTACTAAAGCAAAAGTTACTCATCTTTTCTGACTTCTTAGGATCTTCAGTTTTATAGGACTGAATCATTAAAAGACATTGGGATCCTCAGGAACTGTCATGCTTCTCAGATGCTTTAGGATTTTCAGGACTTCCAAGGGGATTGATATAATTCCACTACCTAAGGAAATATATGCCTAAAAGTGGTTTAGAATCCTTTATGGAAGAGTTAGCATAAGAGGATTGACAGATGGTACCTTACCAACAAGTTCATGTAGTTGGAAGAGAGAGGGTATGATAAAGGATATTTAAGGAAGTTTTTTGAAGAGTCCTGTTGTGACAAGGTGTATTACTTTGCCGTTGGATTTGGAGGAGAAGAGGGAATAGAGGATTCCATAGCAAGGAGTAATCTCTCTGAAAGCAGTTTTGGAAGCAGTAACTAGATGAGAAGGCCATGAAAAGGTGCTTGTGTGGACAAGAGAAGAGGGTGGTTTAAAAGTTGGGATGGTTTGAGGTTTCTGTTTACGTAGTTTGGTGTAGGGAAGAAATAGTAGGAGAACTGAAGAATGAAAGATGAGCGTCTTTGGGTGTAGTCAGATTCTATACACATCAAGTGCTAGGGGGAAGGGCAGGGCAGTGGTTAGCAATTTAGGGGCTTGGTACTCTTTAATTCAGAGAGGCTAGTGCTTCCCTCCCACTCTCCCTTAAGTGTTTCCATAATGTTGTCTCTCTCCTTCATTGTGGAGTAAGCATTTTTCATTGAGGTGTGGAAGAGGCAGAATAAAATAAAAAAAAAATTAAAAAAAGAAAAAAGGCAAACTTACCTATTTTTAACTACTAAATCACAACCAGCTTTTTGATTTGGCCACAGTTTATTTCAGGGAAAAATAATTTCCAGTCTAATCTGGACAAAGGCTGTATGATTGCTCCTGAAGAGCCATGCAACTTTGCCAGCATACAGGGTTGACCAGGGTAAGCCAAACAGGTGTTGTAAAAGAGATGTGCAGGTCAGGAGGGAAGCAGAAAAATTGATTTCCTTTAAGCTTTTGTGTACAAGGGATTTATTTTTTAGTTATGTCTGTGGTAATTTCAATACTTTTGCCTGAGATTCAGCAGCCAGAGCATATCTGGGTTCTGTCTTCTGCTCTGCCACTCATTAGTTATGTGGCATGAGAAAATCCAGCCTGTGAGCTGTTTTCAAACCTTCTATAAATGCATGCAGTCCCATTGACTGAAATGAAAGTTGTGTTCAGTTTATTTGACCTCTGTTTCTGCATTTATTTGCCTTCAAAATGAATGTTTAAAAGTCCTCATCTCTCAGAATTTTACTGGCCTAATAAAAAAGCTTTTAGATATTATAATGTTACAGATTGACTGGCAGTAAAAAGGGTGAGTATTTATGTCTCCATATAGAATAGTCATACAGGCTTGGTTCTGGTGTACCCAGTCTTGGTTTTTGTGGCTCAGGCAGCAATCTTCAGCCCTGTTCCAGGAGAAAACTACTATGTGCTTGGATAGTTCTTTCTGTAAAGAAGGGCTTTCTGATCATTCAGTCATTCAGTTCTCATTTTTACAATTACATCCAGTGGTGATTTTCTTCTGTGATACATCGTGATGCATACATTAACTAATATGCAGAACCTGTTTTTTCCTCTGTTATACTGAACTGATTTTATTTTTCTCTTTTATTATAAGTCATGAATCAAAGTTTTTGCCTCTTGCTGAGGTTCCTCTAGTTTCCTTACATTTTAGTGATGCCCAGTAATTTATCCCCTTCTCCAGTAAAGCAAATCAAATTGCACTCCACTACCTTTTTGCGTGCTCCTCAGGCTGCTTTTTTCTCTGCTATGCCCAACTTGCTCAAATCCTCCATTGCAAGGTTTTCAGATAATTGCACTGAGGCTGCCCCTTTTAATTACAACTCATCCCTCTGCTGTTTCAGCCAAGTTATTGAGCCATTTCTCTATACTGCCTGAGACATTTTTCTTTCTGCTTAGCTACGCTTCACTGTCTCACTGAAGACATTGAAGTATTTTCAATGCTCTGTGCAAAGAGCACCTGAAGAAACAAAACATACTGGCTTTTTGCATGCAACCTGCATATTATTGTGATATTTCTCTGGTGGGCTGAGAATTGGGCAGATGGAGCCAAAATTACCTTGCTTAGCAAAATTATTGTGCTGGATTGATC
This sequence comes from Platyrinchus mystaceus, assembly GCA_035041135.1. NCBI lineage: Eukaryota > Metazoa > Chordata > Aves > Passeriformes > Tyrannidae > Platyrinchus > Platyrinchus mystaceus. The sequence continues at coordinate 28,381,328 of JAWWLV010000001.1, read as the reverse complement.
TCATGCAATGCTGGATTAGGCTACATGCTGCTTCTTTTCTGTGAGATAAGCCTGTGTGTCAGATTCTTAATGGTGGTGGTAGAGTTTTGTTTGGATTTTTTTCCCACTTAAGATGATAAACTTGGACTTTTTCTGCTTTTTCTGGCTGTAACACAGTCTCCCTGGTTGACCTTAAGTATCACAACGTTTGCTTGCTCACGTACAACATATCAGCAGGAAAAATACTGTCCAGCTTCAGTAATAATGTGCAGTTGTATTCTTAAAGGGACAAATGTTACAGTTACAGTTACAAATGTGTCAGCCGTGCAGATTTTTGTTGGCAAAAACTCTCCTGTCATAGCTACTGCCCTGCAGAGTCCTGAAAAGGCAAAATGAGACAGAATTTAAAAAACATACAGGGAAATGGAATGGACACCTCCTAAGAGACATTGCCGGAGGTGGAAAGGGCCAGGACTTAAGCAGGTGTACAGCCTGTACAGTGGTACAGATTGACATTGGTTTGGGAACCCACTCTCACTGATGCCATGAACGTCTCAAAATCTGTACAGGCACTGTGCAAAACACCTGTGACTGACTGAAGTCTTGAGGACCGGGTATATGGTAAATGCTGAGTCTGTGCTACTCTGTTTCACTTGTATCTCGGAAGTAGTAAGTGGTAGAGAGGGTGTATAAACACTTCCAGTTTTCTATTACTGTGGCCTGATTTCTGTTTCCATCTTCTGTTTTTCCTTAAACAGTATTTCTGTGTGAAGGCCTCTGTGCTTTGATTTGTGAAGATATTAAAACACTGCAAGAAATCTCTGACCATTTCAAGGGAGTGGTGTGTGTTTGTTAAAGATGGTGGTATTCACAGAGAATCTTCATGGATTCTAATGGTGTCATCAGTGCAAGAAGAGTGGCGGGAATGGGTTGGATCTGGATGGTCTGCTTCTTTCATCTAGTCACCTCACTAGAAGGTAAGAACAGATATATATTGCAACAACTCAATGAAGTTTTCTCTAGAGATTAAAAAAAAAAAAAAAGTGTGCTCTCCAGTATACTTGTCCTAGTCCAGATGAGCACTGAGGACATGTCTTTCTGTTTGATGGTTGATTACTATCTCTGGAGATGTAAAAGTTTTGGTATTGTTTCTAATGGGAGAGGCAAACCCTCTTACGAAAGGTCATTAATGAACATTACTACTCGCTGTCTCAGAAATGACTGCCTCAAAGAACAATTTTTTTTTTTTTTTTGCTCAGGAAATAAACTCCTTGTTTATGCTTTGCATGTATTTTATTCTTGTGTTCCTGTTCTTACACTGTGTTTGTTTTGTGAAACAATCTCTGAATGTTTAGACTGTTCTAGAAGGCAGCATACAGTGAGCTGAAATCAAGACTCTTTTTCTCTCATCTGAACTACTTGCCTCAAATAATAGATGTGGAGAGAATGCTTTGCATTAACAAGAAGAGGCAGTTCACATTCAGCCAGTAGAAGAGAGGAGGGAAAGAGCAGTGAAGGCAGGGTAGAGAAAAGATGAGCAGAAAAGAGAGGCCAAGAAAATACTACAAGAAAGAATAGATGGTAGGAGGGAGGGTGATGAGAGCAGGAGATAAGATGAGAGCTGTGGAAGAGACTTAGAGAAGGGCAGAGGTATTGTAAACAGTCCTCTTGTTTGTTCCAAGAAATATCCTTGCAGCTACATGTGCTCAATGAACTGTACTGCTTTGTGATGAATGTTCATCTCTTGCATTTCTAAAAGCCTCTAAAAAAGGAGAGAAGGAATCAAAGGGAGACAAGGAAAGACCTAGAGGATAAGAAAAGAGAATAGTGTGAGGTCTAATAAAAAGAGGAAAGCTTGTTAAAGGATCCCTTCTCTTAATAGGAGGGGAGGGGAGTGGGGGAGGAGTTCAGAGACTAAATAATTGGTGTAAGAGTACAATACAAATTCTTATATCTCTGAAATTCTGTTAATTATTAATTTTAAAATTATCTTACAAAGTACTATGTAATTCCTTGTGTAACTGGTGAAGTAACTGAGATAGAAAAGGGGGACAAAGTGTCAATTCTCTCTGCAAATATGAAACAACTCAATGATGCCTGTAGGAACTGACATTTTTTGAATTCTATACTCACTCCTGTAAGTTTGTAGAGATAAAAGAGTTGAGAAAGCACCGTGTGATACAGCTTCACAGATCACGTAGTTGAATTGCTTGGATTAAAATAGGACAGTAAAATTTAAAATTTTGCCTATGGAGATGAAGCAGTAAAGATTCCCATGAGCTGATTTTCAACTCTCAATTCAGAGTCAGGGGAGTCAGCACCTTCATTGTGACTATGCTGCATGGTCCTAGGTTTGCACTCCAAACCTGATTTGCATCTCAGAGGTAAGTATTTTTGTTGTGGTCAAAAGTCAAAGAAAAATTATGCAGTAGGGGAGGAAAGTCTGATGATAACTATGTAGAAAAGCTTCGCTTTAGTACAAGGTTGTCCATAAGGAAAAAAAAAGGCCCATGGCTGATTTGTTGACTCATTATTATATATAGTAGAAACTTGAACTTCAGGTTTCAGATTTTAGTTGAAAAATATAGGGAATATCCACTGCGTTGTTTAGTTTTTGTAATGTTTCTTAGAAGTTTTAGATGGTATCTAAAATATGTCTCACCTCTAATGAAGAGAATTGAGAGGGAAAATCAGTCAAGGTAATTTTTCTTCCAAGTATTTCTCAGGCATTTGAGTTAGATTTCGCAGTCTGAATGCAAATCACTTTTTTCTTAAACTAACCTTCATTTGAAATTTTCTAGACCTTACTGTAAATAATTACAAAAAGAAGGAGCTGTAGGGAGGGGAAGAGAAGTAGTCAAAGTTTTCAAACCATCTTTATATGCAGTATGAAGAGACCAAATACTTTTTATGTAGAATACTTTTGATAAACAGAAGGCAGCATGCTTTTTCAGGACTTACTGGGGCTTCAGACTCCTTCATGTCTCAGAAGTAAAGAAATTCTCGTAAGCAACTGAAAATGTTTTTGTTGTTATTGTTGTTGGTTTTAATGCCTAAAAAGGAATCATTAGGCTGAATTTATTTGATACAGCTCTAGTATTTGGACTCACTGATTTCACTAGGAATGAGCATGTCTATCCAAAGTTTTCCAGACATGATTTTTACAGCAGGAAAAAAGACCTGCATGGGAAACATGAGGGAAAACTGCTTTGTAAACAGAAGACATTTGTAAACTTGTTATTTTAGCTTTATAAAAAGAAACAAGATTGCATGAAAGTTTTCATTAAGATTACATTTTCCAATGTTTATGGCTCTGCAAAAGTTTTTGAGGATTTAGTTTGGAGAGCATAATTTTTGAGTTACGTGCTGGGTAAAGTAATGGATTTTTCCTTTTTCTCAAAGGTACACAAATTTTCTTTGAAAATCTAAATATGTAATTACAATTTATCACTTAACATTTAAGTTAACATTTTAGGTTAACCTTTCTGATTGTAAAAGTTAGTGAAACAAAGAATTTAAGAATGCCTGATGGGCTGCAGTCAAGACAGGTGAGAGCAAGTGATAACTTGTTGATGAAATAGCTCTTACTAGGGCGCTGAGATGAATTTTATGTGGAATATTGGTTTTGCTTTGACTGAGTTATAAACGTCTACAGCTATAAACACAAGCAGAGTTCATTTTGCAGAACTCATTAAATATGTTCCAAAGGAATGATGTGTTCTCCATGTAAGTGACTGCATTTATTTTACAACAAACTCTCCAGCCTGCAGAATGGCTGGACAACCTTTCTAGCTGTCTTCCAGAAGTGCAAGATAGAGAATAATTATTCTGCCTTGGTAGAACCTCTTTACATTGAAAGTGTCTCCTTGGCAAAAGGGAACATGGAAGAAAAAGGTAGTGAGATCAGACATTCTTATTTAATTTTTTCCCCTATTTTTTCTGTTAACTGGTTGTCATCTTGGGCTGCTGAAAATAATGTATTGATTGCTTAAATTGACTTGCCTTTGAACTGGAGGAAAACTATACTTTCCTCAAAAGGAATTTTCAGAGAAAAAAATACATTTGTCTTTTAGTTTGTGATATACAGTTTAGTATATACAAAGAAAGGTTTAAATTAGTGTTAATTTACTTCAGGAGGGAAAAAAAAATAAAATTGTCTTTTTACTTCAGCTACTTGTGATTCACATGAGTTTTTAAAATCCTGGCAAACATTTTCTTCCAGGTTCTTTCCTGGCACTTACCTGCATGCCAAAATCATTGCTGCATGCCTGGAAAGCCCAGGGCTTTCCTGGAGGAATATCCTGTTGTAGACATGCAGAAGGTGAAGGAGACTTGGTTGGATGTGCAGCTTGTTTGTAAATGGGGAACAGACGGAGGGTTATCCTTTTGGTCAGTCTTAGCAGCTCTATTTGATTAATTTTCTTCCAGAGTAGATTTGTGTGTATTCCCTATGCTAGGACAGCCACATTCCCAGGCATGTACCATAGTCCTGTGTTGATTCTGCTCCCAAACTGCAGGCTAGCCTTTACTGCTCAGAGGCCAGTAGGACAGTAGAGACTATTCATGCTGCAACTAACACTGTTTATATTCAAACCTAATTAAACCTTCAAGGAAAAAGAATGTCATTCTTGTAGTGTAGGGTATCTGGGACTTAAAATATATGCTTCAGTGGAACTTTGGAAGACATAAGCTCACTTTTTATTGTCTATGAAAAAAGTAAGCAGGAAAACATAGATAAACACTAGAAGTCACACTGTGCTGTCATCAAAGGTGGCCAGTTTGATGGCCGTGGCAGTTGGATCCAAGTTCTAAACTTGGTAGTGTGTGTTTGCAGAATGAATCTCTTAAGCTGCAGAAGAATACACATCATATTGTATCACTAGAAAAGTTGTAGATAGTAATTTAATTTGATTTCAAATGTAAAAGTGAATTTTTTTTTTTTAATTTCCTGATGTCTGCATTTTCTGACATCAGTAGATGAAGTAGCACAACATGCTAGTCCTGCCAGTTTCCCTAGAGCTTTAACAAAAGAAAAGGACAGGTAAAGAGAAAAATACACAGTCATTCATAAAGCTTAAAATCTGTGTTACAAAAAGCTGTGTATTTCCATATCCTAGACCATTTGGCTGTCATTTCTCTCTTTCACAGATGGCACATAACTCCTGGTTGGGGTGTGAGAATTCCTTCTTTCAGATAACAACTTTGATGTTCTGATAGTATCAGCATTTTGCTCTGACATAGCAAGTAGTTAAATATATTATACTTCGTGGAACTTACTAAACACTTATCACATTGGCTCCAGAGAGCTTTTTTAAAATTAATTGCATAGGAGTACAGAAGTAATACTAGGTCATTGATTGCAGAATTACTTCAAAATATAGATTTATCCAAGAAAAAATTCAAACTCCTCTGTCTCATACAGATTGGGTTTGTATATGTTCTCATATTAACATTCTCATAACCTGCAGCATGTTTTTTTATGTTGTCATAGCTAAACTTTAAAAAAGATAGTTTTTGTTAAAAAATATTATCAATCTTTCAGTTGGGTAGTTTATAAACAAGTAGGATTTTTTAACATTTTTGTTTGGTTTTTTACTTATTTCATCAACTAATTTTTGAAAAATAGAATAGTTGTTACAGTTGTGTATGTCACTGGCCATTGGTTTTACTTCACCACAATAACTGTTTAGTTTTGGAAGGAGTTCTAGTGCATTTAAGGCTTTCCAAAGGTTCAACTATATTCTATCTCCAGGTGATAGAACCCCATGCATAAATATATTGGTTCAGTCGAGTGATAAAAGGCTCCTTATGAAAGGGTCCTCTCCACAGCACAGAGGAACAATGAAGGGCAGGGGAACCGAATAACCTAACAGAGAAGTAAGCACCCTGACCCAGCTTCTCCCAGGGCTATCACAGGAGTGTGACCAGCCCACGGAGTGGGAATGGAACGCATTAAGTTACGTCAATGGAAGTGCTCTCTGGAACACCCTGGAGATTGAAGGCAGTTAGTGCCAGCAGGGCCATGGTATTTATGAGGGGATGTAAGGAAGACCAGTTAAGGCTTCTACAAAACTTATTGTTGGCTGTTTAGGAGAGGAATCATAGGCGGGAAAAGGGAGGGATCAAGGTGGTTTTGGGGAGGATTATGTGTGAGAAAGTAGAGAGATAAGGGGCCAATTGTGTAAACACTGCAGCTGTACGTGTGTACATGGACATTTATATACCAGCAACTGGAGCTGAACCACTGATCGTAGTGGCCCATGAGTCAGTGCTACCAGAAGCTGGAGAGCCTGAAATGGATGAAAATCAAGTGCTAGGAACTCAGGTTGGACCACAGGTCATAGGATCTGTGCATCTGTGATGAAAGCAACTGGAGTGAGTGAGTTTTGTTGGTGAGTCTGTGATCTCTATATCAAGCCAGACTAGCTTGTTAGTAGAGTAAGTGGGCTGAGAAACCAGGGAAAGGCCAGAGAGTCTGGAAGATGAATGAGACATGCGTTTGTATGTGTGCGTCTCTGTGAGCGAGACAGATGGAAGGGGCTGTCTAGTGAGGGAATCAGGAGGTCCAGGTCAACTATTGAGGACATCATAAGCTCTGGGGGTTCTTTGAGATTCCTGTCTATATATTGTGTATTTCAGTGCAGCTGGAGACAAGATGATCCAAAGGCCAGCTCCTGGGTAGTCTGAGTGTCTAAGACCGGTTAATGGAGAGATCCATAGTATGTGTACCTGTGCATGTTTGTATGTGTAAGTAGGGTTCTCTGGAGTGGGGCAGCACTACAGCAACTGGCTGCAGACCTTGAAGACTCCCAAGTCCAAGTGTCAGCAACCCAGGAGAACAAGGATCCAGGGCTAGCTACTGGGTAGGCTGCTTGCTTAAAGCCCGTTAGTAGAGGATCCATAGTGTGCCTCTGTGTGTCTGTGAAGGGATGTAGCAGTGAGTGAGGCTGTCTGAATACTAGCAAAAGGAGTAGAGCTTTAAGCTTCAGGTGCCAGCATATGGAGAGATCCGGAGGTCAGCTTCTGGAGACTAAATGTTTAAGGATATGTTTATTGCAGGGATCCATACTGTATATAAATGCATATATATATATTTCCCTCTAACAGACCTTCATCCTGACCACCCAGAAAGGGGAGCAGGATGAGGCCATTGGTGGTGCTGTTTCTATTTGCATGACTGGTGAGTGTTTCTGTCTATGTTAGTCTTTGTGGCTGGCCATTCACATACGTGCAGTGCCTATGTGTGTTTGTGTGTGTGCCTGTTGGGAATACCCACTCAACCTTGCTATTGCTTGCACCTGGAGACATGAATCTGCAGCAGCCTTGCTCATGTGAGGTTACTGGATTTGACAACGCTTAATAATATTTTTGCACAAGCCCAGAGAATTCTTTCTCTTTCCAGCCTTCTTAGAGAGCATTCACAGTCTTCCTACTTGTTCATGTTCAAGGCATGATCATAGAAGGCAGAATAAGCTCAGTAATGTTTCAGTTCTTTTCGAGAAGTCTGCTAGAGCTTTGCTGCTTGGGGCATTTAGCTCCATAGCAAAGTGAACTCTCTGAATGTTACCTTTTACTGTACTGCCTTATCTAGCGCTGTACACGTACATTTGGATATATTCAGAATTCAACCGGACAAGGTTTTGAGCAACCTACTGTAATTTAACCTGGCCTTCAGCAGGGTGTTGATAAAGATGACCTCTGGTCCCTTCCAGCTTGTTTCATTCTGTAATTCTATGATGTGGTCATTTTTTGCACCAGATTCTCATCCCACAGATGAAGAGATTCTTTTGCTGTCTTCTTAGGATCAACTTTATTGTCAATGGCTATAGTTTGGGCAGGTTTGGGTTGTATAATTCCCTCTTGCACCACTGCACTGTTAAGACACTGAGGACAAGTATTCTTCAATTCAGAAAGCAGTTGGGCTGTCTCTGCCTTCATGAAGGTTGTCTAAGGGTCAATCATCCTTGGGTGAATTGTCATCCTCTCACATCACGGGAACATTTTGCCTGTAACACAAGCACTGAATAGTCTTGCTTGAAGGTGCAGGCTATCCAAAACCTTAAAATCATTAACATGCCTATGTTGAACATCCTGATCTGTAATAGCAACTTCCAGACTCTGGCCAGTTGATCTTGATGTTGACATTGTAGTAAAATGTAGCCCAAGAGATTGGTTTGTGGTGTATGTAGAGACTAGTACTAGCCTAAGTATTGGGGATTTTTATTTCACTCTTTCTGGCCTGCAAGAACAAAGGATGCTTAAATGAGAGTTTAATTAGTTTAAAATTTTGTTTTACAGAGACTGTAATGAACCCATTTGACTCTTCCATAAAAGAGTGTATTTTTCTTTTTAGTTTAGGGAAGAAAAATATAGGAGAATCTCTCATCAGTTGTTTTTCTCTTCTTTGAACTAAAATAACTCTCATAATTTGAAATTGGAATATCATTCTTCAAAACTGAAAGCAGGAGTCAAAAAAGAATTGTCATCATTTCATGTGTTTAAAAGCCTCCAGATTGCTCAGATATCTTGCTTATTCCTCAGTTTTAACATAGAATGGAATATTGTTCCATTGATACTCTGACATGACCTCAATCAGTGTTTCCTCTGGCAGTGTCAGGGACTGGACTGAAACTGTGTGTAACCTGATCTTGCAAGATCCTTGATTTTGAGCAAGATAGAAAGGGCAAAAGCCTTTTTTTTTCCAAATTGGCAAATTCAGCTGAACAGATCATTTATATCTGCACCCAAAAGCAGCAGAATACTGAGCACACTGAGGATGTGGAAAGCTACATCAGTCATCAGTACTAATGAAGTGTCAGATTTAAGGCTTGTACTTGTACACATTCATAGTGTTAAATTATTAGCACATCCATGTGTTTGTCCCATGCCAATTAATCTTATCATAAACAGTGGCTACACGTAAGTCAGAAGTTAGGGTGGACCAAGGACCATTCCTCAGAGATGGTTGGATGCAACCATGCACTTCTTTGGAGTTGGAATTTTTAGCCATGTGAACATGAACCATACTGTGCCTGTTGTCCTCAGAATTAGAGAGCAGTTTAACAGCTTGTTAGATTTGTGAGTGTGCCTGCAGCTAGTGTGACTGGGGATCTGATTCAAGGCATGGAGCCAGTGGGAGAGGGAGAAAGAGAAGAAAAATAGTGAGGGACTTTGGACTGCAGGTTGTGAAATGAGATTTATGCACACAAAATTCTTGTGTACTTTTCTTATTTTCCTAATGCTTTTTGACTTAAAATATTAACTGTGAGAAGAACAGTTCTGTCTGCTTCAGGCTGCCTATTTCTGTTTGCTTGTGAAATACTTATGTCCTTGATAAATATTACCTTGCTCACTGATTAGAAGCTATCTGGAGAATATGCTTGACATGGCAAGCAGTCTGCTGAGCAAGTCTTCTCTATTTTCTTTCTTTCTTCTTTCCTTTCTCACTTTTTATCTGGCTTTCTGTGCCCTGATTAACTTTTCTCTGTTTTATTTTCTTCTAGAGTTTCAGTGGGGTAGAGGCATTATACTTTGGTAAATGGGAGACTCAGACCTGATTAGAAAAAAAAATTCTTTCTGTGTTGAGAAATTACCTTGTATATTATTTCAGCATATCAAAGCAATGTCTGGGAACCCAGTGACAAAGTAATGACATGACACAGTGCAACCCCTGTGCCAGACCATGCAATTGAGACCGTAATGGGTGTGGGGGAATGCCAAGTTCCTCTGCTGCTAGGACAGCCTAGGGAAGACTGTGAGTGCCTCAGGGAGGCATAGGCCTTTTGTAGAGGTTCTGCTGCTCAGAGTAACCATCTGAGCCAAGCTACCCTTGAGTACTCAGCTGCTCAGCATTTCTCAAGGTCTGTTAGATAATTTTAGTGAGGTTGTACTTAACCAGCAAGCTCTTTTCAGTTCTGGCAAGACTGCCCAGGTATTTTGCACTGCTTTTGAATCAAAGAATCAGCTCCTCAGGAAGGTCTAAGAAATATAAGGTCTTCTGTAGGAATGTAGGGAACATAGTTCAGGGACATTGATGAAGGCTGAGGTCTGGATAAACTTGCTCACTTGATCATGTCTGATTTAGGATGAGTCCGGTCTCTCTGATGATTAATGTGGAGTGAATCCCCAGGTGCATTGGTATGGATAGTGACATCAGCAATCCATAAATTGGAAATAGAAACCACTGAGGATCTCTCTCTTGCATAAACCATGGAACAGTCATATCTATAAATTTTCACAAGGGGAATAGGAATAATGAATCCTATTTGTAAATAAGCTGGCTGTTGCTGTTGGGTTCTGGGTTGGCTTTTTTAATCTGTTTTTTAAGGTTTTGCTTTTTTAAAGCAACAAAATGGAAATAGGAAAGTCAAAATAAACAAATAAAGATTTCCAGAATTAAAGAAAAAGCAATTGATTCTTACAGTATTTATCAACACATATAAATATCTATTCAAGGGAATCTTCTTCTTCTTCTGTGTTCTCACTA
>JAWWLV010000001.1:28344722-28356822 GCA_035041135.1 Platyrinchus mystaceus | reverse complement strand
AGCTCCTTGTTCAAACCTGCAGGCCTCCTGGCATTTTTTGCCTGAATTCCTGCTTGTTGGGATGAACAGCTTTTGCACGTGGAAGAGGTAACCCATGCATATGAACTAGTTTTTTTGGACTCATTCTTTCCTCCCGGACCTTATGCCGTGGGACTTCTCCAGATCACCAAAGGGATCACATCTGCTCTCCCAGAGTGAGCTCTCTTTTTGCTTTGCTCAATGCCCTCAGGATCTTGAACTCCACCATCTCATGGTCAGTGAAGCCCAGGCTGCCTTCAACTTTCACATCACCAGTGAGCCCTTCCTTGTTTGTGAGCATAAGATCCAGGGAGCACCTCCCTCATTGCCTCCTCTATTCCTTGGGTCAGGGAGTAGTTGCTGATGTGTTCCAGAACTTCCTGGATCACTTATGCCCTTCCTCCTCCAGCAGATATTAGGGTTGTTGAAGTCCCCCTTGAGGATCAATGCCTGTGAATGGGAGGGTAATTTCAGCTGTCAGCTCTCAGCTCCACCCAGTTTTTCACAGGTGAGTATCTAAAGCCCTCTGAGACACCCTGGTGTAGCCAAGATATCAATCTACTCCAGACTGCCAGATAAGACATAACTAAAATTTGTGGGGGTTTGATGAAACAGCTGCAGTGAAGTTTTATTTGTTCAGTTTACTGAGCTGTAGTGGAGTGCTTACTATATAAAAGAGCCTATGTGTCTGCTTCACACTCTGCTGAAGTTGAATACAGGACAAGGGAGTGTTGGGTGTGGAGACATTGGAAATGTTTACATTGTCTGGTACTTTGCTCTGAATGGTACCTGTATCACAAAATCACTTCAGAAGAAGGCCAGGTTCCTTCTTAAATGTAGTTAGGCCTTTTTTTTTCCCTTTTTTATCTGCTGCTCATATTGGAAGTTTTTCTCAGAAGCCTGCTACTGCAGTTAGTGTATTGTTCTTGTAACCTGTAATTTACTGTAAAGTCACCTGTTTTCAGGCTGTCATATCTTTTCAGCATAAATAAACAATTCTTCATTCACTGACTTTTACAGTTCCAGAAATTCATTTGAAAACAGATGCTGCCTCAATGAGTAAGAGAGCTCATAGGTAGCAAGAAATCGCCTAAGTGTGACGGCACACTGGGCAGTTCTAGGGAGACAGCAATAGCACACCTTTGCATATGGTTCAGGCATAAAATGTCAAGCACGGAGCATGGATGATGAAATTAGATTTTGTGAAGCAAATAGGGAAGAACAGATGTAGGTGTTTGATCTCTAGTATTTGTTACACATACCTATTCCAAAGTGCTGTCTCTATAGTAGTATACTCTGTCAGTGATATGAGCAGATAACATTGTTGACATTAGCCAACACCATAACCCTGTTGTATTCTTGCTCTGTGTGTTGGGTGGTTGGTTTTTATAAGCAGCTTTTGAGTGCTTATGGTCACTTGGAGTTACTGCCCATACCAATGGTGAAATCTTGCATGGCCTTTTAAGCAACAGACTTGTTCTACTGTATATAAACTGGCTTTCTTTATTGAGGTAGTAGTGCTACATGTTCGTTCCTTTGCATAAAACCTACAACATTGCACTTTTGCTTACTATCTTTGTCTAATTCATCAATAGTGTGCCATCCCTGCAGACCTCATCCCTGCATCCCCAGGCTCAACAGCAACCTGCTGGTAGACTTCAAAGAACGGTGTAAAAATAAATATTTGTTTGTTTCTAACACAATGTGTTTATTTTTAAATAAATTGTATTTACTAAATGCGAGGCAAATTCACAGCTTTGCTGTTTTTCCATATGATTTGCAATTGGGCTAAATATGAACCTACCTGAATTCTCTTAGCAGTGCCCTTGTAGGGTAAATATGGTTTTGTACTGCAGGGGTAAAGTCCCTATCCTCCACAGATTTCCTTCTGGCATCACATAGATGACAGACATTACCATTACCTATTAATTTTCACTACTGTGATTAGCAGCAAGGTGGTTGTCCCACTTGATAGCAGGCTGTAGTACTGAATGAAAGAAAAGAAATCTTCTACAGTGTCTACCTTGACAAGTGGAATGAATGTGCCATTAGTTCTAAGCCTTGACAAAAGCTTGAGTTTGATGCAAGAAAAAACAGATGAGATAAAATTACTTGTAAGAAAAAAAGTTTACATTCAGTTCAGCATTCTCAAATTTGAAATAAGTAAAGATCCCTGGAAGTGGTGAATTTTAGTTGAATGATGCTGCAGTGACTTGGATGAGAACTTCCAATTCATAATACTCATAGTTTCAGCACAGGTGCATTTGCCAATTAGTGTGGAAAATTATATTCTACATTTGTGGCTCATTAGCTGAGCCTTAAACTGAGTGAAAGAGGTATAATTCATAAAGTGGACAAAATCTTACTTACTTTTTTTGTCCATCAGGACATCTTATACCTCTCCATATAAGAACAGTTTGATTTTTCTGCTGGATACAGGCCTGAAGGCAAAGGCAGTTGCTCTTTTCTTACCATCATGCATCATATGAAAAAATTCCAGTCTCTTCTTCCCTTTTAGCAGTGTATCACACACTGAATAGCAATGTATCACATTGAATTTTGTCAATTTTTGAGTGCATGGAAGAACCAGTGTTCTCCTATTTAATAGCTATCATTCAGAGTTATTGAAGTCCCTATTATGGTCTGACCTGTTCCAGGTCTTACCACTCCTATCACTGTACATATGGAGGTTGCTCTTCAGCCAAGAAGAATTTTGAGAGAGAAGTTGAAGTAATATGCTGAAGAAGAGCTGATGGGACTCCACAGATGTTATGGGCCGTTATGTCTGGACTGCGCCTGTAACTGCAAAGGAAATTGAACACATCTGATCCTAATTTCATATAACACCTGTATAAAATATTCTTCTCTTACATGTTTTCTTTTTTCAGATAGTTTTTTGCTATCCACAAGCCTTGCTTCTGCTTCTGGTAACCACTAGAACAGTCTGCTCTCTTGAGGGTGTCCTTTGTGTGTTTTGACATCAAATGGTCAGCTGGGGTCTATCTAAAGGGTCCCATTCCTTGTAAATGCTCTTTATTGTGAAGTTAACTGACCAAATGTCAGTCTGCAACTGAACTTTCACCTGAGCTTATTAGTCCATAAAATCTGAAAGAGCTGGATCTATTTATAGATGTATAGATCTATTTATAGAAAATCAACTTTAGAAAACTTGCATAAAACTTTGATAAAAATGGTAAAAGCTGTACCCTAGCACTTCAGTGTAAGGTCCCAGCACCTCCTGTTAGGTAATTCAGCATAGCATCTTTGCTAAACCTAGAATGTGCCATACTCCCAGATTGTTAATGTTATTATTTTTATATTTTCTTTCCCTGTAGGATGGATTTCCATCCTTGTTTCAGCTTGTTGCATATACATGTTTCTATGCGTTTATGGATAAAACTTGACTAATTAAGATGCTTTTATCCATTACTGGGAAGTTTTCAGACCTACAGGAAAACAATAGGACTGCCAATCTTAGTGTCTGCCCTTCATTTTGATGTAAAATCAGCCATGGTAGTGTATATTACTTTAAGCAATTATTATAGGTGTGTTGGGTGGGGGGAAGTGGGTGTGGGTAACACATGTAACTGTATGATATTTCCAAACAATCACATGGCTGTGCTCTTTGGCTTCTCCAATTTTAAAGCTCTTTGAATGATTAATGAGAAGACAATTATTTCAGATGGCCAAAGCTGTCTTTGGACTGGTTCTCTTTCATCTGCCAGTGAATCAATTTAAGGACTTATATATAGAATAAAATAAATTGTTTTGAAATTGCAACTTGAATAATACATGCTCCATAAAGCACCAAAACCAGCAGTAGCTACTTTATGTAATAACTTCTCCCTGCAAAAACAGCGCAAGTTAAATGTAATAAGGTTGCAATGTTTCTGAAATCTGAATTAATAATTCTCCTGCTTTTGCCTCTCTCATTTTCCTCATCTTTAGCCTGTCCACTTGGCTTTTTTAAAGTGTCTGTGGGAGATGACCCCTGCCATCTATGCCCTGCCCACAGCCACGCTCCACTGCCAGGTTCCCGTGAATGTGTGTGTCAGAACCGCTACTATCGATCAGCTTCAGACAATTCTGATGCTCCCTGCACTGGTAAGTATTTGGACAAAGTGTTTGAAAGCAAGAAGGGCAGTTAATGAGACAGGATGTGCCCAGATGATTCAGGGGAGTTGCAATTCACCTCTCCTCAAGACCCCTGGAATAATCCAAAACTTCCCTTTGCTCCTGCAGTTGACTACAGGATATATCTGCTCACTGAATGTAGATGACAGAGAAGAAGTGTTCCTACATGCTTTTTAAAATGCTGATATGTTGGTGAAACTGTATTTTGAGAATACTGGAGTGTTGCAATACTAGATTTCAGAAATTAAAAAATGTCAAATTGTAGATGACTCATGCAGTCTTAAATAAGTCCATTGCAAGTATGCATAAGGTACAGCTTTTCATGAGAGAGTGGCATACTAATTTCTCATGAAATGCTAAACTCATTTCATACGTAAGGTATTCATTGAAGGAGTTAACCAATATTTTCTTCCCTTTATCATTCAAAGTGTGAAGACCATATTTACTATACAGAATTCAAATTCTGTGTATTTTATTTATGGAAAAATAGTTTGTGTTTCCATTAGCTTCTCAGTGGTTCTCATCAGTTATGACATTTTGCATTGACTATTAATAGGTCCAGAAGGAATAAGTAGATGCAGAATAAAGGTACCTATTAGCACTCAAAAATATAACTTAAATAATATGTCAAGCATCACCCTTGAACTTTGTAGAAGTGACAGGAAAACACTATATGGCTCTGAAGTTAAATACTCAGAAATTAGGAAATGTGATTGTGGGGTTTTTTTCTATATTCCCCTGCTTCCTGTACTGCACAGAATCCACCTTCAGCAGCCAAAATCCAGCAGTCTGTAAGTTGCAGGGATTATTTTTTCCTGAGCAGTTGTCTATCCTTTGCATTGACTGTAGTAAGAAATGCTCAGGGAACACTAGTGCATGATCATGCAATTAAATGCTATACCATAGTGCAAATGTTGAGTGGGCCCAGTTAAGATCAAAAAAGAAAACATAATTCTGACATTTCATGATGTACAAATACTTCATCTTTCAGTAATACATTATTTAACAGTGTTCTGTGTGCAATTTTCCAACATAATTTATATTTTTAACAACATGGGAAATATAGCTATTGGAAATATTCAGATGTTCCAGCAGTGAACTAAATTGCAGCCAGAGAGTCCCCCCCAAAGACCTCATCCACTTGTATTAGTAGAGGATGACATCCTTTATACTGCTCAGTGTTAGACAGGGAAAATGTTTTGCTTTTTCATGAATATTTCTTGACTACAGACTAGTGGTGAGAAGGAGGATTCTTGGATTTCATTACAGCCTTCAGAGGGAAATGTTCTGTAAATAATGTTTTCCTTGCCCCTCCCTGTTACTGAGCCTCTCTGTCCCTGCCCTTCCCCTCTTGCTTTGTCTCTGTGCCCAGGTTTAGCAGTGCAATAATGCTGCCTATTTTACCTCTCTGAACTTTTCACATTTTAGCTGCAGTGTTCTGTCCCATTCTCATCCCCATACCTTCTTCCGACTCTCTGCATTTTCCTCCTTCTCTTCACTGTGACCGCAGGGGAAGTGTTGGATGCACAGAATGGGCAGTTTTTCAGCTGTCGGAGTTTACCCCCATTACCATTGAGGAATCTGGCTGGCATCAGGAATAATCCCAGGGAAACTGGTGTTCAGTTCCTTCAATAAATGGAACAGGCTAACTGAAGTCTGAGAGAGTTCAGAGATATTAGGTGCCAAAGGAGAGAATTCAAGATCTCAGTAGAGACATATATTTACTAAGCTTGTGTAAAATTTCAAAGGATTTACATATCCCTAAACAATGTTCTTTTAGGGAAATGAAAAAGTCACACCCTTGAAACAAAGACCTTTCTTTATAATTTTGTTTCTCTAAAATGTGATAATGCAGTTGCTCCGTTGTTACTGTGTGTGCTTGATGTAGCAAAGAATATGTTTTTCTTAGCCTTGTTCAGAGAAAGTAGAGAAGAGTAAGAATGAGAAGAAAAAGCAACTTGTTTTTCTGTTCTTTTCCCTTTGCTTTGTCTTCTCCCCTCCCCCCACCTCTTTCCCATTCTTTCATTTGGTTTTGATCTTTCATTCTGTCTTCTAGGCATCCCCTCTGCTCCTCGTGACCTTAGCTATGAAATTGTTGGCTCCAACGTGCTCCTGACCTGGCGCCTCCCGAGGGACCTGGGTGGCCGCAAGGATGTTTTCTTCAATGTCATCTGCAAAGTGTGCCCAGCAGGGTCCTCAGGGCCATGCGTGCGCTGTGGGGACAGTGTTCAATTTGAACCGCGCCAAGTGGGCCTGACAGAAAGCCGCGTGCAAGTCTCCAACCTCCTGGCCCGTGTGCAGTACACCTTTGAGATCCAGGCTGTCAACTTGGTGACTGAATTGAGCTCAGAAGCACCCCACTATGCCACCATCAATGTTAGCACCAGCCAGTCAGGTGAGGAGACCCCTGCGTCCAAGTTCCAGAATTTCTACTTCTGTCCCTCACTTGATTTGCTTTGATCCTTTGAATCCTGGAGCTTTGTCTTTTTACTTGTGTGTTTTGTCCTTTTTTATCCTGCCATGCTAGCTCTACAGTTTCACTTCTGCCCTTCTCATTCCTTCCTTCCTTCTCTGAATGGGCTTTCCATTCTTCCCTCTTGGCAGAAAAATGAGTATAGCAGCTGATGTGATTGTTGAGGAAAAAGCTGCCCTGCCCTGGAGAAGATGCCAATGGGAGATGTAGCTCTGTATGTCAGACGAAGCATGTGGTTTCATTGTGCAGGAGAGGGGACACTGCCAGGGTTTGACAGGGATTTTATGAGCATCAGCTTGCCAGAGCAGGTCTTAGCAAGCATTTCTTCATTTCCTCTTCATCTTCTCTATCTCCTACTCTTCTCCATTTCATCTTCTTATTCTTCAGTCAGACTTTCTAGCATTTTTCACCGTTCACATTTCTTTTTTGTCTTTCTGTGTTTTGAGATACTCTAATTTTCCATCCTCTGTTGTTCCTATATTCCACCTTCCATTCTCCTCATGTCAGTCATACCCTACTGCACTTTAACAAGAGGTATTGAGTGTTTCATCAAATCCATCCACCTTTGCCTTTCTGCATATCAAAATAAGGAAGTGGAAAAATAGATAATCACTGTCTAAAGATGAAGGTACAGTTAAAATTACAGAGAGGTGCTGTATGACAAGAAACAGTGTATACAATATTTTCTTATCACCTAAATGTACATGTTCCTGGGATGGCATGTGTTAATACTGTGTAGTCTGGTGGGTCATAAAAGGGTATGACAACTACGGTTTTACAATACCTGGAGAGCCGTTAAATGGAGTTTTGATAAAAAATCCAGAAGCAGAATCACCATTCCTGTTTTACTGAAGTTGCTCTGTGCTCTTCTGCATGACACGTATTTTTTCTCTTCCTTGTTCTTGCCTTTTCAACATTGCTTTTCTGATACGTGGTCTTGGAATACTATTCTCCTGTTAATAAGAAACTTTTTTTTGCTTTTTGCATGGTAGAATTATTAAAATGTGTTGTACAGTTATATTCAAAGATGTTGTGATCCTTGTAACTAGGAACTAAACCATGGGGATGGCTAAACCAAGATACTAATGGCTTGTGTGGGCAGTCAGAGGAATTCTGATTTCTTGTAAATACCATCTACAGGGACTGGAGCTGGAGAGAGCTGCATATGTACAGCCATAGAGTTCTGCTAAATGTCAGTATTAAGAGACTGGGCATATGTTGTTTTTTACAAGCATGTATAAGCTAATATGGAGAGGAATTGTACACAGCTTGTTTAAGAGGATATAATGAGGAGTAATGTGACGAGGAGGAGAAAGAGGGGGAACATTTTGAACTGAGTGACAGAAAATGTCTGCAAACATTTAGAGTTGTGTAAATGTTAAACTGAAACAAATCCCAAATGAGATTCCAGAGTGTCATGTGGCAACCCCTGCAAAACAAGGATTTTGATAAATCTCAAGAAAAGTGCTGTAACATCAGAAATGGCATCATGATCTTGGTTAAATCACATCTTATCATTTCTGCTTCTATGATATGGAAAGAAAGGGAATATATATACACCCCAAGTAATTTCCTACTGTTTAGAGATGCCAGGGGATTGACAACATCTGTTTCTTCCCTTTGAAATGTTACCTGACAGACACTGAGTAGCAGAGCATCTATAGGATACCTGGTCCCCTTAAGAGGCTGCAAGTGGGTGATCAGTTTTTGTTTACAGTGAAATGTGCCTGGGTAATCTGTATGGTAATTCCAGGCAGTTCCTTTGGCTTTTCCTGGAGACAGGTGGGTGTTCTATTAACATCCTACAGAATTCATTTTCTTCATACTTCTCATCTCAACCTTCTTCATCTATATCAGAGATAATTTAATTGAGCAGCTGCTTCCTCTTCCTTCCCGGAATCACCAAATCTACGCTATTCTTTTGCTTCTGTTTGATTTTTCTGACCACTCCTATTCCTCCAGGCATCTCTTGGTGTTTCTGGGTGTCTTGGGGATGTAGGTGTTTCTCTCTAAGGTGCCTCTCCTTTGCACTGAAGCAGTTTCAAGGGAGGCCAACTTTCTTATACAGCCATGTGTACTGAGTGGCTTCTTTTTTGTGTTTGGTTGCAGATTTTTTCTCCTTCCTCTTTCTCAGGATTGTTAGGAGTGAGCTTGAGATGAGCTGCCCTCGATTTGTAGTGACAGCTCATACTAACAAGGCCCTGCTTCCTCCATCACGTGGACTATCTCAACCATACCTCTTCCTTTTGATCCTTCAGCGGCTTTTCACTTTAGCAATGCTTGTGGTTGCTGTGTTATTATAACAATTATTATTATTCCTGTTATTATTATACAAGCAGAGATGGAAATTTCAGGACCTTACATGCAGAAAGAAACCAAAAAGGTACAGGAAAGCATGAAGGGTACCAAAAAAAGCAAACTGGAGAAAGATAAGCTTTCAGAATAAAGGGCCATAGCAAAAATTTTCTCTGCATTGAATTAAAGATGATGAAAAAAAGACCCTCCAATCCTGGCAGTTTCTGAATATCCTGCTTACTCATACATCAATCAAAGTTCTCTTGCTTCTTCCTTTGCTGATCCAAAAAATATAGCTGCCCCCCTAGAGGTATCTTAAGCAATATTCTATGCTGGAACATTTATACTTTTTCCCATGGTGCCTATTCACTCTTCATCTTCGTCTCCAAAACTGTTCGTCTAAGAATTTTTTACCCCTCACAGTTTTCTGGCTCTTCTTCAAAGTGCTGTGGGATCCTTTGGTTACAAAATGACGTTTTTCTGTGACAGACTGATTATGGTGTTCCTATTCTTCAGTGACTATGTGTCTGAAATCAGAAAAAGAAGGGCTGGCACTGAAAAATGTCCTTTACTATAATAAGACAACCTTAACCTGAAACCTGTTTGGATAGTGATAAGAAAACCTGTTTGGATAGTAATAGTGTGACATGCAAATATGATCTGCTAATTGCCAGAAGAACTCTAAGGAGATGAGACAAGACATGGGAATTGCTTTCAGCTCAGGTTTAAAGTGCTGAGGGTGAATACCTCAAGAAGTGTCAGGATATATAGAAAAATGTTGGAAGGATGTTCCAAATAGCAGGAACTACATGAGGAAAGCCTATTATGTAATTCTAATGAATTCTAATGAATCCCACCTTCTTCTCAGGTGGGAACCTGACACAAAGAATGCAAAGAACTTAAATTCCAACCATTTTATTAAAAAAAAAAAAACTGACTAAAATTTTATTCATTATTCTAACATCTTCAAGCGTACTTATCAGGGTAAACAAATATCTCTTCTAATGTCTCAGTACAGAAGTCAGGTTTTCATTTAAAGGACTCTGAAGAAACTTCCTCTGTGCACAGCTTTAAATATCTGTCCATTTTTTCTTACTCCTTGCACTGAAGCATGTAGTAATGTCTGTTGCCAGAGACATGCTACTGAACTTATTCATTCAGGCAGTTGTTACATTCCTAGAAAGAAGAGGAAAAGAGAAAGACAGCAGAGAGTCAAATGTTGGAGCAAATCAATACAGACTTTTAAAAGCAAGTGGATTGCTTTTTGACTGAATTGAGACATTATGAGAGCTAATGGAGGTATGTGAGGGTAAAGGTTGTTTGACCAGGTTGCCTTGTACCTGTGAGAAGATATGTAGCAGCCTTTTGCATCATCTGGAATCAGAGCAGTGGGACCTGGCAATACCAAAAACCTTAGCACTGCAGAAATGAGTGCTAGACAGTCTGAAGGGTTGTGTAAAAGGCTGAATGGGGACAAGGACAGTTATGGGTAGCACCAGGAAATTTAAGAGGACCTGACAGAAGATTTTCAGGTGAAATGGTGTGAGAAGAGGAAAAGAATTAAATGCCAAGTGTGATTATGAGATTATGAAGGGAAGTGGATGAATTGCTGGAAGATGTTTGTTTTTCCAAAGAGAGCCAAAGGAATGCAGTAGACTTAGTTTGCAAGAGCAGGGACACGGGCAAGGTATTTTCTTGTTCAAAACAAGAAAGGAATAAGAAGAGCTGTCAAAAGCTACATACTGTGTTTTTCCAGGCTAAAACCAGCAGGTAAAACAAGTGGGATGTAAGTGCTCATTGTCGTCTGAATGAACTACATTGTTCTCAAAGTAATAAGCTGTTTGCTTATTTATTATATAATTGCCAACCCTCAGCATTCACCAAAGGTCCCTAAGAATTTAAATTTTTCATTTTCTATTCACTTAGAACAACAAAAATACTCTTTTAAGGTTTAATTTTCTCCTTAGTGACATTAATGACATTTGTCAACTTAGCCATCTTCAGCAGATTTTCCCAGCTATGACTGGCAATTAATAACAATTTCTGTGGTCACTCCACAAAAAGAAGCTATTCCAGCTTCTCTTTTTACTATGCCTGATCTCTGCAGCATGAGCAGAGAAAAAATGTGCTTGTTTTCACAATTCAGGTTTTAGCCACTGTTTGAATGAAGGCAGAAACCTTTTGAGCAAGTATAAATAGAAGGTACAAAGTAAAACATGGCACCTTTTGTCCTAAAGGATTTTTTTCCTCTTTATTAAACATGAGTGGAATGGATACACAAAAACTATTAATAATAGAGATAAGGGAAGTGAAAATAACTAATTTGCCCTTCTAAAACACTCTTCCTCTGTAGGAATTAAAGTACAAGGTTGTGACAGAAGACAATCCAAGATAATTTTAAAGTATTTTCAGGCATTTAGAGAAAGGGTCAGAACTAAACTGAAATATGTAGAAAAGACAGGACATTTTCAAAATAAAGATAATATAATAAACACGTAAAGAAGGGAGTTTTAGTACTGTATTCAAACTGATCTTCTTTGAAGATGATGTGTGGGAAGCTGTGTGGAACAAAGCAAGGATCTTCGTGTCATTTGCTCAGAATATGAGGAAAATAGGATACCTGAAGAGGTACCAAAGGAGAAACAAGAATGTGAATGTGAAAGTGGTAGATCTGGGGCTACTGTTAGAGAATATAGAGGCATATTAGAGAACATTAGAGGCATAGCTGAGGTTGATCAAACTGTATACTTGTAGAAGATTATGGGGTGAGACAGAAGGGGAAGAAGACACATAACTACCTAGAAAGTCAGAAAATGGCCAAGCTTGGAAGACACCTCTGGAGAACACATTCACCAACCCCTCTGCTTATCAGGGTCACCTCAAGCAAATTGCCCATGACCACATCTAGAACACTTTTAAATATCACCAAGGTTGGAGAGTCAACAACCGCTCTGGTTTGCCTGGTCCATTGCTCTGTCACTTCCTTCCACTGGTCTGGGCTCAGTTGTTCAGGAAGTTTTCAGTTAACCTCACTGTCTGCTCATCCAACCCACACTTCATCAAATTCAGGTTGTCTGTAAGGATATTATGGGAGACAATGCTAAAAGCCCATACTGTGTTCTCCATGAGGATATCATGGGAAACAGTGTGGAAGGCCTTCCTGATGTCAAGGAAGTCACT
>JAWWLV010000001.1:28256591-28344295 GCA_035041135.1 Platyrinchus mystaceus | reverse complement strand
AGCTCCTTGTTCAAACCTGCAGGCCTCCTGGCATTTTTTGCCTGAATTCCTGCTTGTTGGGATGAACAGCTTTTGCATGTGGAAGAGATAACTCAAGCGTATGAACTAGTTTCTTTGGATCCACTTTTTCCTCCCGGACCTTATGCCGTGGGACTCCTCCAAGTGGGGAACACATCTGCTCTCCTGAAGTATCTGCATGGAATATGGACTGAATGTCACATGCTGGAGATGTTCGTGGTCTACTGAGAATGGCACTTGACTGTGCTCTGCATAAGTAGGGATCTCCATGTACTGTTATAAGAGCCTGCACTTCCTTCACCTTCCTTCCTTTGCTAGATTTAGATAGGATTTTTAGCCTTGCAGGCATGTGTTGCTGGTCTAAGCAGATACCACAGCCAAGGACATCACCTTTATTAGAAAACAGCTGAAACTTGTCAAACATTAATAACTCAGAGAATGTATAATTTTCAAGGTACTCAAACTATCTTAAATCCACTTTATCCACTGATACCAGCAAAAAAATTGTCCCACAATGTAGAAGAGTTGCAACTGACAACCCACAGAGTATAGAACCTGGGAGTTGAATTTAACTGGTATTTGGACTGCTTTACAGCTTTAACTTGGTCTATATGTGCAAGGATTTTCCATTTGCTATTTTATAAATAGTATACAAAAAGCACTGCTTTTTCAGTCTTACTTAGAGGTCTGATCTCTCAGCACGTTTTTTCATATCAGTGAATAGAATAGAATAGAATAGAATAGAATAGAATAGAATAGAATAGAATAGAATAGAATAGAATAGAATAGAATAGTTGCAAGTCACCTACAGTGATCACCTAACACAACTACCCACACTGGATTGAATCAGGCGCTGTGATTTCAGCTGTCATTAGACAGCGACCTAACATGTCTATGTTTATAAACCCCATGTGAAAAGAACAAAATGAATAAAAGTGACAAATCAACATAGAGCTGGACACATTTGTGTATACAAAACAAAGCTTTGAAAGCAAAGTTCTGTTATAAATATTTTTGATAGTTGGCATGCATACAAAGGAAAATATTCATCTAGCACTTCTGTGCCAGCAGAGGTATGGTAGTTTGAATGTCTACAGACATAAAGCCTTGAAATTTGTATTTCTTAATGTATTAACACTGAGAGAGTAACTTTATAATACAATTTTGACAGGAAATATGTACTTAGTCCACCAACAATTACATTCACATTTCACATCACCTTAGTATTAATATTCACATCATGTTAGGAGAACATTTTTCAGTAGAGAAATCTTGATATCTCTTTTACTTGAAGTGATAGGAGAGCTCCCTGGCCGGTGTTTGCCAGAGAGGCAAACCTATCAAAATCTGAACTCTGTCTCAGAGAGGCAGATTAAAGATAACCTGCCTTCTCTTGATTCATATCTGGTTTTGTTTCGGAGAATTTTTACTGGCTTTTTCTTTAAGTGGTGTCTGATTATTAGGTACATATCACTGAAATTAGTATTTTTTAATACAACAGACTGCATTATCCTGGTCATCCCCATCACCACCATCTGATTACCCTAAGTGATGGACATACCTGTATAGTAGGAAGATTCTAGAATGCTGTGGCTCACGGTCAAAAGATACACTTGAGTGATTTTTTGTTGTTTCTCAATATGTCTAATTTAACTAGTTATAACCTGCTTCTTCATACTGCCTGTCTGAGGAGAGTACCATTTAACATCATTGTTCTGTTGCAGATTTTGCTGTGCCTAAATGTACTATGCACGGTGCCAGCTTGAGTCTCTGTACTGCTGGCAAAAGATACCCTGTTGATGGGTAGCTAAAAATTCATAGTATGTATTCATGTCAGAATGGATATGTTTTTTACTAAAATGAAGGTCAAATGTTGCTAGTTGACTTTGATTATTTCTTCCAGGTAGGGGAAAAATGGGGGATCAGGAAGGAATGAGATTAACTGTTGGAAGGGGGAAGGAGAGGAACTGAGGGGAGATTTAACTCTGGTCATTCTGCAAAATCTTCATCCAAAACTAGAAGGAAGTGGGCTCTTCCATGTCAGTGTAGTTGTGTATTTAGGTTTGCTCCTCTCCAGGTGTGTCCTTTAACTCCCTTTAACAAGGGAGTTAAACTTTTTGTAACCTTAGAATGTAGCAGAATCTGTCTTGATCAAGTGACCAGTTACCTCAGGTGAACTAGTTGTGCAGTCTTGTTTGAAAGACAAGCAATGGTAAAAAAATAAAAGGAGTAAAGAGGAGAGAAAGCATTTTATTGTTTATACTCTTACATTTTTGTTTCATTTACATTTTTAAATTAGTTCCCACTTGCCTGAGCTGTTTGAAGCCCATCTGAATTATGTTTTTCTGAATAATTTTATCTTATTAAAAAAATTTCTTTTATCTTTCTCATAATTAATGAGGGAAGAAAATACTTTTCTGCAGGTTTTGCTCATTTGCCAAATCTCTCTGCTTCATTCCTCACATCAAGGAAGTTTATGGGTTTTGTCTGTTTTGTAAAACCAGTGGAGTTAGGTGGCAGCTTTTCATTGGTATTCTTTTTCTGGAAAATTTAAACATTGCTGAAAATGTTGCATCCATTAGGAAAATGAGGATTCCCTAGCTGCTCTACTTGAGGTTTCTTGGCAACATGACTTTTTGCTTGCAGAGAGAAAACAGAACTTAAGAAGAGCTTTGTGGACAGACAGCTGGTAGGCTGAAAGATCTCCTTACAATTATCCTGGAATGTTTGCTTGAAAAGCTCTTCCTAAGATGTAACTCACATTCTTTTAAATTTTGCATGAACCTGGGGAGTGTGCATGTGTGTGCACACAGCTTCATGGATGGATTCATGGTAGAAGTGGAATTCCATTTCTCCAGAAAGCTTCACTTGCAAGTGGCTTTAACAGCCATTCATCTCCCTTCCTGCTCTGAGGACTTTTTTTTAAGAGCTAACTACTTTAGGAGAGGGCCTGTCATTAAATAGGTGTTCTGAACTTCTGCTGTCTTCAGAACATATGAGTGGTGCCTCTAAGAAGATAAAAAAATGAAAAGCAAAACTGCCCCAAGTAGTCCCTTGTATTGTTTCCCATTGCAATCTAATTGATTCAGTGAACAGTATTTGAAGTTGTTACTCGTATTATCTTTGAGATAGTATTGTGTTTTCTGCCAACTGATTTAGTGAGTTCCAGGTTGGAGAGAATTAATGGCAATTACACAGCTCTCAAAGTCTTGAACTGAACTTGAGACTTTGAAAATAACCAATCAAAAGTTTTCTAAAATTGGTAGACAAAAGTTCTTGTTTGCTTTGTGATTCAGATTCATGCTTTTAAATGCCTCATTTATGTTTGTTGTTTCCAAACCGTGCCTTCTACATAAAGGGAAGGTGACATTTTCCCCCAGTAATTAATATCTTTCATTGACTGTAAGCACTTAATATCATAATGTAATCAAGTGACCTAACAACTTCATCTGGGTAGTATTCCAGACTGGTGTCTTTACTAAAAGACAGAAAGTTGGCAAACTATTTAAGAACAGACAGAAAAAACTGTATGTGATGTTTCTACACATGCACACTTAACAGTAACCTTTAGGTGGTGGTCCAAGGCAGCAGTGATAGTTAGAAGCCCATTAAGACTGGACTTTTGTAGTCCAATGCCCCACAGAAGGACTGAGAGTCTCAAATACAGTAAAAGTTTTGACATCTAGGCAACAGTCCTGACAGAGATCCAGGAGCTGGTCTGAACACAAGACTGCTTACCAGGCTATGAAAATGAAGTGCTTTCATTCTCTGTGATCTGCAACTGAACTGAGGCATGCTCCAAAGTCTGCTCCTTAATGCAGCAGTGGTCCCATCTGCCTCTGTCTTCTGGTTTGCACCAATGATCTGGTAGTGAAAGGCCTCCATTGCTCTGGTAGACCATACTTGATTTTTTTCCCCAGGCAAAGAATCTAGGGGAGAAGCAGAAGGGAGGTAGTGTGCTTTGCTTTTGTTCTGACCACTATCACATTTTTTGTCCAAGTGTGATCTTAAAACAAGGCAGTGGCACTGAACACCTTCTCATCTTGATGTAAAAATTGTGAGTTTGAAGACCAGAATTATGTTCCAGCTACAATATAGATAATTTAGCTTCTGTGCATGATCAGTTGGATGTGGATTTCTTCATTTTCTTTCTGTCCATGTTGTCAATGACTGTGTCTCCCAGCAGAGTAGTATTGTGCCAGATTTCTTCTGATTATTCTACAAAGCTCTTCATAATGCACATTACGGGAAATTAAAGGAAAAGCTGACCTAACTTATTAACTCATCATAATGAATATTCAATCATAGTTCATTCTTAAGCTTATCCCTTTGCCATCTCTCCTTTCTCTCTTTTATTTCAGTCCCCTCTGCTGTCCCTATCATGCATCAGGTGAGTCGTACTACCAATAGCATCACACTGTCATGGCCTCAGCCAGACCAGCCCAATGGAGTAATCCTGGATTACCAGCTACGCTACTTTGATAAGGTGAGTAGAAGGTGATACCGTGCTGATTGTTCCATAGAGAACAGAGAAATCTTCTGTCTGGGAGATGCACCCCTGGATCAGAATGAACAAGGTGGAGGAAGGAACAGAGAAGGAAAGAACAAACTGTAGCGGAATTATTACCAGAAGTAATACACGCTTCATCAGACATCAGTCCATGTGTATTTCCCAGCTTGGAAACCTCTATGGACATTGCAAATTAAAACAAATAGAAGACACTTGCTTAAGCTTAAAAGCTGTGGCTAACAATAAGTTTAGCACCAGCTGACACAGGTAACAGCAGAAGGAGCTCAATTTCTGAAGGTGTTTATTGGAATTGGACTCACTGCAAAAGTCTGTTGTGTTTGTGAGGGGAAGTCTTGTGTTCCCATTTATGCCTGGGCAGATGTCTCCAAGAAAATTTTCGAGTAGGAATGCACTCTTTCATTCGCTAAGTGGTAAATACCAGTTACCTTTTATATGCTGGAATTACAGGGTGGCAAATACAAAGTTGTCCTTCATTCACATGTTTTGTGAGTCCTAATCCTTCTGATTTGAGGGGAAGAGGTATGTGGGGCTATTCAGACAAGTTCCCATTCCATATTCTTGATCTTTCACATAAATATTTTTGCAGGATTGTGCAGGGCTACTGTTTTTTTAGTGTCAAAAGGGACTGTCTAGGGATTTGTGATGTCTAGCAGCTTCCTGGATACAGCATTACACGTGTTCTTACTCTGGATTCCCCTAGGAGAATACATGAGTTTGGAGTTTGTAGAAAGCAAATCATAGGACAAGGTAGTTTTGTCTCTCACTCTCGTTTAGATTGAAAGTTTTTAGCAGAGCCTAGGGGGTCTTTAACAGAAGCCCAGGCCTAAGGGAATGAAAAGCAGCAGTGAGGAACAAGTAGTGTGCCGGAAAGTAATGTCTGGAATAGCAGCTGTGGTTGGGAGGCTCTGTAAGAGGTTCGAAGAATATTGGGCTGACGTGGAAACTTATCATGCCTTGATGAGGAGAGCAAGCAGCAAGGGCAGAAGTTTCACATTCTTTTTTGGTCACTGACATTCGCAGGCAGAAGATGAGGATAATTCATTCAGCTTAACTAGTGAA
Source organism: Platyrinchus mystaceus (assembly GCA_035041135.1). Classification (NCBI taxonomy): domain Eukaryota; kingdom Metazoa; phylum Chordata; class Aves; order Passeriformes; family Tyrannidae; genus Platyrinchus; species Platyrinchus mystaceus. The sequence continues at coordinate 28,338,687 of JAWWLV010000001.1, read as the reverse complement.
ACCAACATGGCCACCATATCAAGTCTGAGCCCAGGCAAGATCTATGCCTTTCAAGTACGAGCTAGAACAGCAGTGGGCTATGGCCCATACAGTGGGAAGATGTATTTCCAGACTTTAACGGGAGGTAAGTGCTACCATTTTGTACTCAGATCTGTACATGATCATCTTTCACTTGTGTGTGTCCCTGAGTGGATTAGCTTATCCTCTGGAGGACTGCTACCAGACACTCCTACTCAACTTATATTTCTGTGTATCATAATTTGCATATGCAGATTTGTTCACTCAAAGAAGCTTCATGCTATCAGAGTGTACTGTTCACACTACTGCCATACTCCCCAGTCCTGTTCCTTGTTGCCTCTGTACTTCTGACCAGCAGGAGCAGAGTGTGTCAGTAGAACTCTCTTTAGGGGGATGTTGCAGTACACAGCACTATACAGTGCTGTAGCTTGACTTCCAGCTGGACATCTTACATGGGACATGGGATGTCTCATGAGCCATCTTAAAGCTGAAAGCTTGTAAAAGTCTTGAAGACAGATGGGACACAGGACAGAAAGATAGATGAGGCACAGGCATATATGGGGAACATATATGGGGAAGCTTGCTTTCCAGCAGTATGGAATCCATTTGTATGGATCAAAGGTACTCATCTATGTCATCTGCAAGCTAAATTAGATAGGGACAATGGGATCAAAGCCCAGGTGTAGAGCTCGCCTATACTTAAGTGGCTAGTCAGGTGTCAGTGGACTGGGGGATGGAAAAGTGGATTCAGAAGGAGCACTGGCTTTTCAGAAGTAGGAAGGAAGGCACTGGAGAAACACAGTGACTGGGAAGCAAAGGGCTGGTACGGATGGAATTATGGGTGAGACCTAGCTGAGTAGAAGGAAAACTCTAACAGTTCCTGTCCTCTGCATTTGTGTGTATGTATGCATGTGTCTTCCTTTCTAGGGGAGCGTTCGGAGATGGTGCAGGACCGACTGCCGCTTATTGTGGGCTCAGCACTCGGTGGTCTAGCCTTCTTGGTAATTGCTGCCATTGCCATCCTTGCCATCATCTTCAAGAGGTGAATTCCTTGACCTGCTCATGTGCACTTCAGACAGTGGAACTTTCTTACCCCCGCAACATAACCCCGTCCCAAGGGAAACAGCCTGATCTACATTTATCCAGATGTCCTTGAGATGCCATTTTGTAATTAAGGAAAGATCTGCCCCATTATTCCTATCTGAGGAGCCTCTCCTTTGGTAAACCACTCACGTACTTAGCTGATATTTGGCTAGTTAGCAATTTGAACACAAAGAAAGTATTTTAAAGCTGGTGCTCAAAAGGTATTTAAATGTATCATTGTAAAGAAGGGACTGTAAATTGCATTTTAGTCAAGCAAGTGGAAAATGAAACAATGGAGTGGAGAAGGAGTGGTGGAATAAGTATTCAGATTACTTGGTGCTAAATACCCTGTCACCAAAAACCAAGGGCTCATTTGCTGAAGAGTAAAATCTATACAACCCCAATGGTTCCACGGAACACTAACTCATAAAAAATATAGGTTAAAGAAAGTAAACACCACTTTCCATTTTGAAAAGAATAAAGGGCATATAAGTAATTGTAGAGATAATCTGTTATAGCAAAAATAGAAGGACAAATTTTAAAGAGAAAAAAGTAGGGGTTGCTACTTTTGTAGAGGTACAAAAGTAAACAATGGGGGGTTTGTTATTTGAAGAAAAGAAACAGTCATTACCCGCTCCTTGAATTTACTGAGGTCTGAACTTAATCCCCTAGATTGTCAGTAATGGATTTTATATCTTTGCTCAACTGTGCCTCTGCACAAAAGGGACTTTTTAGCTTTTTCTGCTGACCTAAAAAATGTATAAACTACTTAACTTTAGAAATTGACATCTAGTTTTAATGATTTCTTTTTGTTGTCTTCCCTATTCTGCATTTGTTTTCTCCTTCTGTGTATATTCTCTTTTAATATTTTTCTTTCTAGAAAGAAAAGAATTATCAAATATTGTTATAATTGAATTGTTGCCTCCTTTTGTAGCTTTGAACTGTTAAAAATATTTCTTGTTACGGCTGGAAATGTGATATTATGTGCACAACTCAATAAAACATATATTTTTCTAAAAAAAATAAACTAAACCCAGAATAAGTTAATACTACCAGAACTGTGTTGGGGAAAGACATTAATGGGTATCTGTAAATATACATATAAGGAAATACTATAAAAAATAGATTCATTTATACTTAAAGTATAATGTACAGTTAATAGACAATTGTTCAGAAAAAGTGGAGATACTAAATTTGTATTTTAAATTTGTCCTCTATAAGAAAAGTAAGTTTGAAGATGCAGGAAATGAGGAACACCATGTGCAATGAGTAGTTCTTTAAAAAGTTGAACATATATAGAGTCAAAGGCTACAACTTTAACTTGTTTTTATAAAGTGTTGATACACATTTTTCAGGCAATATGCAATGTGAAACACCTATTTTAGCTAATTGTTTTGGGTTTTTTTTAATCATGGAAAATCGTTAATATGTTAGATAATCAGTCAAAAAACATTAAAGTAGACCTGACTTTAAGGTGCAACAGCAGAGTTAGAGCTCTTAGGTATGTGCCCCCAGTAAAGCCAATTGCTTTGTGCAGCAGAACAGAATTTGAAGGTAGAATTGTCTGTGTTCTCGAAATCTTAGCAGAATTTTAAAAGATAAGCCTGACAAATAAGAATAATAAAGTTATCTGTTAGAATCACAGAATTAGGTGTGTTCCTAAGGAAAAATAACATAACGTTTCATGATACTCTGCCTTCCGATGCTAGTTGAATCAGCAGCTAAAAGGTCTTGTGCTGAAACAGCAAAACATATGGGTTGACACAAATCCATGCATACAGCAGGGATACTGCAGGATACCACAGGGTTTGATTTACAGTCTCATCTAATTAATATGATGATTATAAACTAGCATGAATTTTAGATTTTTTGGGAAAAAATGAACGCTGTTGGGAACAAAGAAAGTGGCTTGAAACTGGAAAATATGTCTAGAGCAAACAAAGAATAGGATGAAACTTAGAAAATGATTAGATCATGTGGGAAAAAATGCTTGAATTGCACACATTTAAAAGGAGAATAAAATCTGAGAAGTGCCTGTGTTGAGAAGGACTTATGCTTACTGGAAATTAGTTGCATATATGCAATAAATATTACAGTAATAGAGACGATACCTGTTTTGATCTGCACATGCAAGAATCACATCATGGAACAGACTTCTGTCTCTCTGGCTCTTTGTTGTTGTGTTCGGGTACCATACTTATGAAAAGAATAGCCAAATAAATGCTGTTAAGAGTCCAGGAGGAAAAACAATTGGGGAAAATCATACAAATTAAGTATTAGAGTAAATGGCTCTTAGAATGTTTTCAAAGAACTTAAAAAACATCACAGGAGATGGCTTAGATTACTATCAAAAAGAATAATTTGTTTTAATTGGATGAAATTAAAATGCAAATTTAGCCTGAATAGCAAGAAAATTTCCAAGACAGCGATGTTAAACTGTAATTTTTTTTCAGGATAGTGATGGAGGCACTCTCATTTGTCATATCTAAAGTGGGGATGCAAACAGTGGTGTAAAAACTACCACATAGAAAACAAGCATGTACTGGTTACCTGGAGATGGCCAGGATCTTAACACCCATCTTGTACCCCTAAATTCAAGGATTCTCTGAGCCTTGCATTGAGAAGCCTACCCCGACATCTTGTGAGAGACTCTTGTGTGTGTTTTGACTTTACTTTCCTTTATGTCCTGCAGTAAAAGGCGAGAGACTCCATACACAGACCGCCTGCAGCAGTATATCGGTGCACGAGGTAAGTGGTGTTGAGCAACAGATAGCAAGGGTCTGTCTCTTTTCAGGAATCATTAACACCTATCTATCTCAGGGTTTGATTCTGGTGATGTTTTGGGCTATCTCCTCCACTGCAGGACTCGGAGTGAAGTATTATATTGATCCTTCAACCTATGAAGATCTGAATGAAGCTATTCGAGAATTTGCCAAGGAGATTGATGTGTCCCTCATCAAGATTGAGGAGGTCATTGGATCAGGTAGTGTGAGAATCTTCAGATTTTAAACTGCCTTCTTGTTCACCTTGAGACCTGGCACACCATGGGTCTGAAATGGACCCATGGATCCATGGTACATCAAGTGTGTCAGGATAGCTAACCTTCCTTTTTACCAAAATTCATCTTAACCTACTTACCCTTAGATTCTGGCTCCAAACCAAGTTTAAAACACCCTAAAACTCAGAACTCCTAATTTGAATCCTGGATAGGTAGTCTCCAATCTTCATCAAGAACTTTACCTTAATCTGAACAGTCCTAGTAACCCTATTTCCAAACAGCACCTGAAGTCATCCACAGTAGTACACCTGACTAAAATTCATTGCTGTTTCCTTGCTTGAGGTGTGTTTCTTCCCTCCCTGACAGGAGAGTTTGGAGAAGTGTGCTTTGGGCGCCTAAAACACCCAGGGAAGCGTGAATACACAGTAGCTATTAAGACCTTGAAGTCAGGTTACACAGAGGAACAGCGGCGGGAGTTCCTGAGCGAGGCCAGCATCATGGGGCAATTTGAGCATCCCAATGTCATCCACCTGGAGGGTGTGGTCACCAAGAGCCGACCAGTCATGATTGTCACAGAGTTCATGGAGAACGGATCACTGGATTCCTTCCTCAGGGTACCACAACCAGAGTCTCCCACAATCGTTACCTCTTCATCTTGCTGTGTGCCAGTCTCAGATCTGATAATTTTGCCTGTTCTTCCTTTTCATTCCTATCTCTTTAAGTCCTCAATTGCCCTCTCCAGGTGCAATAGAAATAATAGCAAAGGACCAGAGTAAGTGGTTTTGGGCCATCATGGTGAAAAAATTTCAAAAGCTCAACCATCATATAACATTTTTTCAGTATTTTAGACTTCTCGAACTCCAATAATTAATGTAAACAGTACCAAATTGTTTGTCTTTGTACACAGCCTTTCAGTTGCTTATGTGCATGTTCCAAAGTTTGCCTTTCTAGTAATGTTTTTAAGACTTTATTCCACAGAATATTTTTCAAGTTTCAACATTGTAATGAAGTAATGAATCTTGCAGTTATTTTTTGAACTCATAGTTTTCAATGCTTTTTCTAGTAATGAAACATAAATGCAAGCATTTTTTTTGTATAGATACATATACTAATTCAACCACAAATGCTTTGGCAGGTACATTTTAAAGAGTACATGAACCCATTGTGTAGAACTGCGTAGAGCCCATTGTAAAGATCTTAGTAAGAGCAGATTTGTCTGCTGACATTCATTTAGCCATCTTAGTAGTTAGTGCAACTGGGCATAGGATGCTAACGTGGCCACAAGAGGACAATTGCCTTCAGAAAAAGATAACTAGTAGTGTCTGGTTTCATTTGAGATTCAATGCTTTAAACACGCTCTTCTTTCTTATTTCCTGTCCCTGAACCTTCAGATTTTGGCTGAAGTTAAGATTTATGTTCCCTAACTTTGTAAATCAGCCTTGTTACCTTGCTCTTTATTAATCTTCCCTGTTGGCTTTGTGTTTTGTGGTCATAAAAGCTTCTGTTTGCCTCTTCACTTGCAGCAGAAGGAGGGACAGTTCAGTGTGTTACAGCTGGTGGGAATGCTACGGGGGATTGCGGCTGGCATGCGCTACCTTTCCGACATGAACTATGTGCATCGTGACCTGGCAGCACGTAACATCTTAGTCAACAGTAACCTGGTGTGCAAGGTGTCAGACTTTGGTTTGTCCCGCTTTCTGGAGGATGATGCTTCAAATCCCACCTATACTGGAGGTCTGGTGAGTTACTGCAATGGTGTGAATTAGTCAGCAGTGCTGACAGCTATAGTTGTTTTCTGTGTTCCTCCTTGATTTGGTGTACCCTTTTTAGTCCATCCTGAGAACACAGAGAACAGTGGAGTAGAGCCTTCTATCTCTGGGGCTATTTGTTCCAAACCAGCAAAAAACAAAGATAGCAATATCTGATTCACTCTGCCAGGTGAAGTCTTAGTGCTGTTCATTTTGGCATGATGGTGAATAGGTCAAACCTCATAGCCTGATGTAGCTGTTATCTTCCCCCATTCATTAGCTTTTTACAGGAAGGATAAAGGACTGAAAGAGAAATTGAAATCCTGTACCACCACCCTTCGAGGAGAGAGGGTTTTTTTCCTTACAGAAAAGATAAATGGCCTAAGTATATTTATGGGGTTGTAACCAACCATCAAATGAACTTATTTTCTTTGATGTTCTAACACCTTCTACACATACTACAAAAAGGGTGGGAGTGTAAAAGGTGGGTTGAAGATGAAGGGAATGCAAAAGAATTCAGTCACTGAAAAGTGAAACAATTTTTAGATATATCCATTTTGAAGAACAGCACCTGAATGATACTTCATCTTGCAGGTCATACCTGCAGTCAGAGAGGTCAAGATGGAAAGAGAAAGAACCTAATGCTAGCCACTGAGTGTAGTGTTGCAGGTTGGGATTATTTAAATGGCTTTAGATTTCCAAATGATTGCGACTTTCAGGAGGCTTTTACTGTATGGAGCTTTCAATGTAAAGTAGAGGTATGAAAGTTAATATCATGGTATTTGTAGCAGAAAGGAGGCATGATTCTCTCTTTTCATCTAGATTTGTCGATAAAACAAGGTTGAAACCTTGAACATAGTTTGAATTTAAACCAATAATGTCTACAAGACAGAATCAACTGGACTGTCACCCCATGCTCAGAGTTGTGTCGTGCTGTTTCACTGATGTCATTTTCACAAATAGTCCTTATCTCACTAACCTTATGGTTGCTTTCTGTCTGCTTTCTAGGGCTGCAAAATCCCTATCCGTTGGACTGCCCCTGAAGCTATCCAATATCGCAAGTTCACCTCCTCCAGTGATGTCTGGAGCTATGGCATTGTAATGTGGGAGGTGATGTCCTATGGTGAAAGGCCTTACTGGGACATGTCCAATCAGGATGTAAGTTTTAGAAGTGGTGAGAATGTACATCTGCCTCTCTGTTCTGTATCAATTCAAGCAGAGGAAAGCCATACACACCAAGTCATTGAAGGTCTTTTGTCTTTTATTTTCCCAGCCACGATAAAGCCTTGTTCTTCTTTTCTTGCAGGTAATTAATGCCATTGACCAGGACTATCGCCTGCCACCACCCCCAGACTGCCCAACTGTTTTGCACCTGCTGATGCTTGACTGCTGGCAGAAAGAACGGGTTCAGAGACCCAAGTTTGAGCAGATAGTCAGTGCCCTAGATAAAATGATTCGCAAGCCATCTGCCCTCAAAGCCATTGGCACTGGGACCAGCAGGTGAGATGAGGATTAAATGTAAAATAATAGGACTTGTCTCTTGATAGGCATCATGAGGAACAGAAAACAATAAATCAGGCTATATGATTTTTTTTTCCAACCCTCCCATCTGAGACTGGGAACAAAAAGGAAGAAAAAAAAAAAGAAAGCAGGTTGGAAGAAATACATATCCTGATTGATTTAGTGGGTGATGAGGAGTCATGAGTGCTGAATGTGACAGGAGATAAATCTCAATGAGTTGCAGTGAGGATGAATGAATGAAGGATCTTAGGAAATGAAGGGAGGGGACACATCTGGGTGCAGCTGCATAAGATATTCTGTGATCACACAATACTGTGTGACCACAAGAGATGATGAAGGAAAGGAAGACCTTAGCTTACGGAGAGAAGAAAATCTCTAGAAAATAGTAATTAGAACTGCAGCTTGCATCCAATATTTTCCCAATTGCATTTTGCAGCATGATGGAACAAGGGGCAGTAGGTCAGCAAAGGAGAGGTCTTGGGGGGAATAAATGGTGCCAAGGTTAGATGACTGCTGGGCTGATGACGAAATTACATCCTGCTGGCCTGGAGGGTTTTTCCCTGTGGTTATAAATCTTGTCTCTCTGGAATGTATTCCACAGCTGGGGGAGGGGGAAAGTATCTAATGACTTCTGTTTTACAAAAAGCAGCAAGTGTTACAGCTTTGGGACAGATTCAGATGATGGGGAAAAGAGCTAATGCCATGTGTGCACAGTCATTTCTTTGGCTTTTTACTACTATCCTTTTATCTGATGTGTGTTGGAGCTGAAACAACACACGCATTGTCTCATAGGTTACTATCTGATCCAAGGAAAGCATTTAGGAGAGGGAGAATTAGTCACAAAGGTAAAAAGGTATATAAGGTCTCATGTCTCCTTCAGAAACCTCGTCACTGCAACTCTTTCCCCAGCTACTAGGCCTAGACCCAGAAAGTGTGGAAAGGTTATGGGAAACAAGAAGAGAATGAGCGAATATGGGCAATGGGAAGGATCAATTTCTTGGGTTCGTATGACTGTTTTTAGGCAGAAAAGGGGACACAGGGAGCCAAGAAACAGCATATCACGGTGGAACTTTAGGAATCGGGGCGTGAAGAACAAATGCCATTGTTCTTCATTCTGTTCTCTTCCTCTTATAACTCTTACTTTACTAGTGTGGTCAGCTGAAGTTGATAACTTGGGTTTTAGAACCTGCCTCTTTTACAGACCATCTCAGCCTCTCCTGAGCAACTGTCCTCCAGATTTCCCTTCACTCAGCAATGCCCATGAGTGGTTGGATGCTATCAAGATGGGCCGTTACAAGGAGAATTTTGACCAGGCTGGTCTGATGACGTTTGATGTCATATCACGCATGACTCTCGAGTAAGTAGTGGGACAGAGTGCAAAAGAAACCAGACACTGAGTTTTCCATGCAGACAGTGAAAGCAGACAGAGAAATGGTCAGTAAGGGCTATGTGGAGAATACATACACATGAAAAAGGAGAGGGAAGCCAGAGCAAAGTAGCTACTGTTTCTTACATATTACTAGGGCCTCTGGACATCATCCATAGCATGATACATTTGTAGTGTGTTTCTATAACCACTAGTACTGATCCAGGGTGCATTAGAAAACATATTGTCAGTGTTGCAGAGAAACTGTTACATCAGAATGTTCATGTCAGCTACCACAGGTAATAACCTCTTTTAAGTAGATGTGTAGAATCAGCCACACCATATACTGGATTGAAGTGTTACGTAGAACACAGCCATTCCATTCTTGGAATCATAAAATGGTTTAGTTTGGAAGGGACCTTTAAAGATTATCTAGTCCAACACCCTTGCCATGAGCAGGGACACCTTTCATTAGATGATGCTTCTCAGAGCCCTGTCCAACCTGATGCTGAATAGTTACAGGGATGGGACATCCACAGCTTCTGCTGGCAACCTTTTTCTGTGTCTCACCACGCTTTCTTATCTCTCTAAAACTACCCTCTTTCAGTTTAAAGCTGTTGCCCCTTGTCCTGTCACTGCAGGGCCTGGTAAAAAGTCTTTCTCCATCTTTCTTGTAAGCCCCATTTATATACTGAAAATTCTGGAGCCTTCTCTTCTCCTGGCTGAACAACTCCAACACCCTTTTTTTTTTTTTTCCATAGGAGAGGAGTTCCAATCCTCTGACCCTTTTTGTGGCCCACTTCCACTGCTTCTTTTTGTACCTGCCAAGTTCTGCCATCACCCCCCTCCACCCACACACATTTGTCAAGCAAAAGCAGAAGCCTTGTCAGCTGTTTCTCAGAATATACTGATATACACACATATCCATACATATTGATGTGGATGTACAGCAAAATGGACATTCAGAACAAGCAGCCCATTTTAACAATTTCCATGTGCTTTGTTCTTTTGCAGAGATATCCAGCGTATTGGCATCACCCTCGTTGGTCACCAAAAGAAGATTCTAAACAGCATCCAGCTCATGCGAGTCCATTTGAATCAACTTGAACCAGTTGAAGTGTGATGTTTACACCATCCTTATTCCGCTAGTCTCAAACTCTGGAAAGGTTCTGGGGGAATTCAGAGGGATTTTCACCGTAAGAAAAAAAATGTCAGTATGCTACTTGAAGACTTAATGCACCCAGAGTGCACACTACATGTCCTGTTCCATGAACAAAAACAAAGCCTTGCTATGATTTGAAAGCAGAGCTAAATGACTGGTGACAATTAAATGTGGCTGACATCATACATTGGGAATGGGTTTGGGGTGGGAAGGTTATAATAACATGGGGAGGAGATGGAATAATAACTTGGACAGATCACAAGCACCTGTTGCCTCTTCTTTGCCAACAAAAGGTATCTGACAACTTTACACAGTCATCAGCAGGCTTTATCTATGGCCAAGAGCCCAGCAAAACTACAAAAACATAATAAAGGTGACAAAAAATTAGCATTTTTTTCAGAAGAATGGTCTGACAGATTATTATTCAGATGGAGCATGAGGTCATCACTTGGTATGCCAGCTCAGTCCAGAACTGAAGTTCCAGCTGGTGCACAATATGTGGTAAGCGATAACACATTACCTGGTAAAGAGGTTGAGAGTAAAGGGTTCATAATTCAATGCCATTTCACGTGCTGTTCTTGGGTCTGCTCCATGGTGGAAATTACTGATCTTTTCTGGTTATGTGAGGAACAGTCCATCCTTGGTGCTACGCAACTCTATTTATGGGACTGCGACAGAATGGATAAATAAGGATTCGTAGAACCCATCCTGCTTGTTCTGCAAGTGGAGAGGGAAACAAATAGGTTCTGATTCTCACAAGCCCATTCTTGTGAGGAAAGATGTGATACTCTGAAATCCTGAGTACCCAGAATTTGGATTTTGGTCTCTTCTGACCCCCTTACAGGCTGAAGAGTGTAACAGAATCCAAAGCCCTTTGCTATTGAAAAATACTTCTTCTTTTTCTCACCCTGGCCCTTGGGCACAGCTCCTTGAGTATTGTTTTTGAAGAAAATGCAGGCCTGCAGTAGTGAACTTTAAATAGATAATTGGAACAAGGAAGGTGAAACTCTTTCACAAGTTTTTGTCAAGAGTGATCAGGGAATGGTACCAGTCCCACAAGTCACTTCAGTCCTTAAAAAAGCATTAACCATTAACAGTGTTCTTGAGATCAACTGTGTTGTTTGGTTGAGGTATATGAGAGTGACCAGAATGACAGAGCTTATGTAACCCTTCAGACAGACTTAAGGAAAGATCTGCTTTGAGAAGGGGCAGAGTTTCAGGACTGTATCTCTCTATCTATCCCTATGCAGGAGTAAGAAAACATGAAGCCGAGCTTGAGAGGAAAACTCATACACTTGGGGAAAACTATACACTTGCTACCTCATCAATACATAGGAAGGAAATGGAAATGACCCTGTTAAACAAGACCCCAATGATGATACCTTTTTTGTGTCTAGAGAGGAAATAACCCTGACTGTTCCAATCTGTGCTCATCTGCTGGCTCACTGTGAATTAGTCATGAACTTACTGTATTTCCCCAGCTGTCAAGGTTAGAATATCACAAGTAGTTCAGATACTACTCCTGTACAGATTTAAGCATTCCCCTAGTCAGCCCAGCAATTAAAGACTCTGGGTCTAAAGCCATGTTTAATAGTGATTGAAGAGTCCAATAATATGATGGGAAGTGCTCCAGAATAGTTGCTCTAGAATAGCAAACACAGTTCAGGCTCTTTGTTACACCATTAGAGCAACATTATCATTATTTTTTTTAGCTGAAGAGGTAGAATAGCAGGGCATTCTTTCAAGATATAAAAAAAAGTCAATAAAAAACAATACAAGGAAACATGAATAAAACATTCCTAGCAGTACAAAGAAAGTGTGAAGGTTTAAAAAAACCCCACACATCAGACTGGAGTCCAACTCTAGAAAATTTCAGTCTGTGCTTTTTAAGGGGTTTCTGTAAACTCGTAATACTCACACATCCAGTCCCATGTATGCTGACTGACTGTCAGCTCCACCCACGGCATCTGAGACAGAACAAGTGTTGTCCTCTTCAGAAAGCATATTGAGCACAAGATGTTGAGGGGAATCTGTGGTCTCTAGCACCTTCCATATATATTCACCAGAGGACAACAGTGCATATATGCATCTTCATATATGAGTGTATTCTAGAAGTTCTATGTGCCATTTGGGGAAACACGGCAGCCTTTCTTTTCCATGCCTTGGGTGGCCAGGACCAGTGGAGAAAATAGCAATCTAGTTCAAATCCTATGGCCTCTTTTCAGCCTGGTGGAAATTTATATGCAAAAAATAAATTGTCTTTTTCTCTTCACGCAATGGAAGACAAAATGGGAGCCTTGTCTGAATCTTATTCTATTGTCAATGAGGTTTAGTAGCCCCTTATGGGGAGCTGCAGTGAATTAACCTGCTCGGTGGTAGTTCAGGCAGTACAACATTTAGTTTAGCATATGAAGTGTATTACAAAGTTGTTTTCACAGTCAGAGGAAAGGGATTTACTTGCTATACCAAGGAAGGCATGTAGTGATTAGCCATCATAGATCTCCTCTTCCTCCTCTTCTAAGGCATGTTGAAATGCCCCCATGATAGTTCAAAGTCAAGTGTCAAGATATCACGGCTATGGCTAAAACGGCACAGGCACAGACTTGGCATGACAAACTGAGTGTAAATGGATAACCCTTTTCTCTAAGAAGTCTCTCCATTCTCTTTATTCCCAGTCTGTTCCTTATTTTCAAGTGCTTGTTTTCTTCCATAGCTTGGAATGCAAAGGTTCTAATGTTGCAGTGCAACTTGTGTTATTTGTCATCATGTCATTCCTCAACTCTCCAAGCATGGAGGAAAGGCAGTCATGGCAAAAGCGTTAGAAATATCCTGACCTTACTTTTCTCAATTGTCTGAAAACAGAAATGCTACATTCTGTTTCCACAGTCATCTGGGATGCCCTGCAGTATATGAGCATCCTCAACAGGTAGAGATAAGGATCAGGAGGGAAAGGAGTGGGGCTCACCTAGGCACCTGATATCTGTCCTTCACCAGAACAGTGAGAAACAATGCCAAAAAGTCTTACAGAGCCATATTGTTTGTCGGAGAAGTAATGGGAGATTAACAAGTTATTGCCTGCCTTTACTCCTATGATTTCTGTAGTATGCAGTGTATAAGAATAAGGAGTAAATTAAATGCACAAGGATCAATATGTAGACCTTCTTAAGGGCATTAGGCATTTGTATGAAAACTCAGAAGAGTCATACCTATAGTTAAAAAGAATATATTGCTAAGACTAATAGCTTGAACACCAACTTCTCACTGTCTGGAAACAGGAAGAAACTTCACCTTAAGGCAAGCTGTTTTGTAATTATTCCTGATGAGGTTTCTTGAACCTGCCTTTTTACTGTCAGTTGCTGGAGAGCCTCCCAGACAGATAATTGGATCTGCACTGGTATGTCAGTTGATGTATTGTGCTGCCAAAGAGCACATCGGGCAAGCAAGTTCCCACCTATGCCGCTTTGGCAGCCAAGTGAAATTCTCAGCCAGGAGCTACATGCCTGTGCACTCCCTGCCTTACTAAGCCATGGCATGTTTATGTCAGAAACAGGCCCTGCTCACCAGAGTGTTCAAAGACAAGCATGTAAAATAAGATTTTTGCATCCATACCTGAAATGATGTTGAGGAAAGGCTCCATGATGGTCTGACATACAGAGGAATTTTTATGTTTTGAACTTGAGTATCCTCAGTGCATGTGCAGGTGAAATGGCTTGCAGACCCTGTTTGGGTTTTTTTGTTTGCTTGGGTCTGTTTTTTTTTTTTTTAAATTGAAAGATGTAAACTTAGTACAACACTATATTAGGGCTAATTTAGGAAGCACAAGCTGCTTCATGGAGAGAAATGCAGGAAGAGGCTGTCTGTTTAGTACAGATATGTTCAGCACTTAGGGCTATCTAGAAAGAAAGAGGCTGCTGTAGCTTCCTTAGTCCCAGAAAGCTTGTATGATATTAAGTTGATTGAAACCTCTGGGTGTGGTGGGAAATGATAAGCAACACCAAGAAACTTACCTTTAATAAGCAAACAAGTATAGAACTGTCCCTACCACTGGATCTTCCTTGGTCAGGAATTCCAGCCAAGACTACCTGAGGGATACTCTAAGTGAAGGCAGCTGCCTTTGGCTTGCTTTGTCACCAGTCAACTACACAACTTTTACACATACAGATGCAGCTAGACAATAGATTTGGGTTCAAGGCCAAACTGATTCTTTCTTTTTCCTGAAGCTGGGTGATGCTAGAAGAGCAATGAAATCAGCTATCACACGTTTTTCATGCTAGCAACTATTCATGGGTACCGAGCATCCTAAGGATTGCAGATCACATGTAAATTTGAATCTCTAGATATCATTAAAAAACAGTATGAAAGAGCAAGCCTCATGCCCAACTAAAAAGCTAGTCTAATCTTTCACTTTTCAAATCTATGGAAAAAAATGGCACCTCTCTCAGAATTTACATTTTGTTCTGACATTCAAGGTCATCGTGCTGCGTGTATGAAGTTGTTCCACTTCAGTGTTACTGGAAGGGCTGCACTGAGTTAATGAGAAATCACCGTGTCTTCTAGACCTTGCCGATCTGTAACTGGGACCTGTTCAAAGAGGAATCGCTCCCCCTGGTGTGCTGAAATACAGAACTGCTCTCTTAGCTATTTCATTTCCCTTTTTCAAGTGATAAGAAAACTCTGTTCTTGCAGTATTCTCAGTTGAAACATGCAGATTCATGAAAACATATTGAGATTTCTTTCTGGTTTCTTTCGTGATCTCTCTTCCTTGAATGAACAGAGTAATGTAATGTAATGTCTTTTAGTCAACTGCTGTAAAAGCAAGTCACAAGTATGAGTGCAATGGGTTGGCATCTATGCCTCAACTAGTTAATACTGTTTGGTCTGTTATTTATGTCTCTTATAGAAGACCAAGTGTACTTAGCTAACAGTTATAAAGCTGTTTGTTTCTGAAAATTAATCCCTTAAATTCAGGCCATGCTAAGTAAGGTTGGATTTTTTTTCTAGTTTACAGTGACTCTAGAAATTAGACATGCTGCTGGCTAATACTAGAATTTTAGTTACATGTGTACAACTCTCTCTCACTGCATTTTGGTAACTTTTAACCAAACCTATTCTGCCCATGCATTTGGACAGCTGTAACAGATTGATCATTTATAAACAGTTCTGTTGCTGAGAGCAGACTCTAGTCCTCTTTGAAGCATACTGACTCTGCAAGTGAGCAGATTAAAAGTAAGAAAATCAGTTTTATTCATGCAAGTCAGCTAGTTTGACAGATATGAATGAGAAGGCTCTATCTGAAATAAGCTATTTAAAAACAGATTTATTCATGTTGCTCTGTTAAAAAGGACAGTAATTATAATACATGCTTGCTGTCTCTATTATAAGTTGTAAAACTGTTGCTATTTTAACCTGTCATCTTTGTGGACTCATAACAAGAACAAACTAATAATAATAACAACATTAACACTTATTATGATAAATGAATGTGGATTTCCCCAGTGAAGAAGACTACAGTATGAATAGTCAACAGCTGGGTTGCCTGCAGTTTGTACTGAGAAGCAACGGTTGGGGTTTTTTGGAAAGGTAAAATATTATTGCAAAATGAAAGGTCAGTCTGTCAGACTACCAAATAGGAGACTAAATGTCTTTTGTTCTTCTGAACTCATATCCTGAATTTAGCCCTCCTTTTGTAGACCCAAGTCTGAACACTGGGCCTCCAAATATCATCTGCAGGTTATACAGAGTACTAGAAATAAGACCAAGTCTTCTCACAAAAAGCCATGACCATATTGCCATGGAAATTAAGGCAGAAGAGGGAACATTCATCTTTACCCTCAAGGACATTACATTTCACCTTTTGACCCACTGATGAGTTTACCTTACACTTGACTGAAGAATCATTGCTAGAAAGGCATCTCATCTTGATTAATTCGGGAATAATGAATCTACAAGATACCTGGGACTGTTTTTTCCCATGGATATGATAATGTTTGCCTGGCACATCTTTTACACTACCTAGTTGGGATAAAGAACTGTTTGTGATCTGATATTTCTGCATTTTCTGCCATCATTGGGTCACTCTAAAAAATTGAAATATTTAAATATCTCCCTGTTACACATCTTTTTTAGTTCTCCCTTCATTGCTATGGTTCTCTTTTTCATCACATTTTTGGGCTTCCTTTTTAAGAGGAGAATATCAAGAACAGACAAAACCAGTCTCACTATTACTATACATGGACAGGAAACGAGCCTCTTACACTGACTTATTCACCCACAGATCATAGTAAGCCTTTCACAATTGAGTTCTTTGACTACTAGGATGTTCTGATCCTTCTGACGAATGTTTTCTTTAGGAAACACATTCCATGTAGACAGAAAGTGCACCCTTTTTTTTCCAGCTGTGAAGGACTACCCCTGGGTGAGAGTTTTCAAAAAAATGGATCTTTATAGAAGCATGGAATCACATATATTGGCATTCTACAATGCTAAGCAGTCTTTAGTCAGTATTATCAATCTAATAGACCATAAAATGGTCCGTAAGTCAAGTTTAACCACATGAGATCAATTTTATGAGAGCTTTGCTATCCAAATCTCAAACTAAATACTCGCAAGAGCCACCTTAATTAAGGAAAATATATCACTGTCTGCCACTTCCTCCCTAAACACAGTTTTCCTTTGTTTGTTCAGGACCTTGTGATCAGGCATCTGGCTATTCCTGGGTTGTAAACCCTTCTTAAATACAGTACAAAATGAACCTGTGTCTTCAATTTTCTGAAACTCCAAGGGCAGAAGTCACAAATCCTGAGCCTATTGCTTAGTGTTATTTTAATTGCAATTAGGAATGTACAAATATAAAATGTCTGGAAATTAAAGTGTTCCAGAACTTTAGTCTCCCTAATGGCTTTATCAAAGGTAGGCCTTACCACATGCCATATGTTGGTTCACGACTTCTGGTTTGTATCAATTTTTTGCATGCCTGCTTTGAGTTTTTAGGTATATTCAGAGAGTACATATCAGATCAGGTCCCTTACAAGGTACAGCTAGAACAAACCTAGATGAGATAAACTCTAAGTCACATATGTGTGATCTGATGGGTAAGCATAGCAGCGGTATCCTAGGTTCTAAAATATATCAGTCAACAAAATCTTAAACAACTGCATCTTCTCACTGAAATAGATTAGGTGGAGCAACAGTGGATCACAGGCTTGGGCATTTAGGTGGTCTAGTCTTTTAGTGGATCTGGATGGTCTTGCTGTAAAATTACCCTGTCATTCGTTATATAACTCCAACTGTGCTGTTGGGATTGCACACAAGACTATGGTGTATGTGTTCCATCATAGCAACTTGATGTTATTTCCATACATCAGCTGGGATCTGTGATCCCATTCACATGGGCACATAGCCATGTGAATTACTGAGTCTTTTAATCTGATGACAGAAATAAAAAATAACATCCACCCCTTCCAGTACTCTCTTCAAATCCATCTGTTATAATCAAGATCCCACAATAATGAACTACTCTTAGGTAATTGCATCCTTAATGTCCCACTCATCAGTCTCCCCTGCTTTTTCATTTTCTGGCATACCAAGTTAGATAAGAGATCCATTCTTGGAACTCCTCTGTCTTGTTCAATCCTCTGGTTAGATGGCAGCATTAGGCAAAAAGATGTATAGATTTATCCCTGATCCGATGAATGTAAACTGGAGAACTAATTTAATTTTCTTCAAGTTTGTAGTGTACCAATGGCTTAGACTGAATGTTTTTCACCCTGAGGTTGAAAAACACCATTCAAATGATCCAGGGGGAGGACTCTGTGTCAAAAAATATCTCCATTTACACATCACCACTTCATTTGAAATTCCCACAACAACATTCCAAAATTATTTGCTGAAGGCAAAAGCAGTAGAGGAATCTAGGGGGTTTGCTTGAGAAAGAGAGAAAATCGTTTTGAAAAGAGTTAAGTCATAGCAGAGAGTAAAGACTGAGCACATGAAAGATTTATGTTCATCAGAGGAGAAGGTAGAGGGAGAAAGAAGAACTTCCAGACTGGGCAGAAAGAACATAAAACACAATCAACAAGCAAACCCATGAAGAATTTTAAAAGTAAGAAACTGCTTTGGACCTACAGCCTCAACAGAAAATGCAGCAAGTCCCAACTTCTCAAGGCAACCTGCTCCAGCGCTTTATTACACTCACAGTAAAATACATTTCCTGATGTTCAGATGGAACCTCCTGCATTTTAGTTTGTGCTGCTTGCTTCTTTTTCTGCTACTGGACACCACTGAAAGAGACTGTCTCTTCCTTTTTTAAACTCTCTCTTCAGGTTTCTGTACGTGTTGAACAGTTCCAGTTCTCTCAGCCTCACCTCATAGGAAAGAATCTCCAGTTTCTAAATTGTCTTGGTGGCCTTTTGCTAGACTCTCTGCAGCAGCTCCATGTCCCTCTTGTACTGGGAAACCCAGAACTGGGCACAGGACTGCAGGTGGTGCCTCATCAGAGCTGAGTAGAGGGGAAGACTCACCTCCCTTGACCTGCTGGTAGCATTCTGCCTAATGTAGCTCAGGATTAACCTTCTTTGTGGCAAGGGCACAATGCTGGCTCATGTTCAACTTGTGGTCTATCAGGACCCCCAGACTCTTTTCTGCAAAGACATACAGCCAAAGGCATAATTTATTACAGGGTGGGGTTTTCTCAGTGTTTCATTTTGGTGCAGGAGTTAAAGGAGAAATTTCCTCTTGATTTTGGGGGATGAAGAAAAAGGACTATTCATATAATGAAATGCAAGTGGAAGCATAACAAAGATAATAATTGTTTACAAACATTAGAAAGGACAAACGAAGGGGGAATAAATAGTTTATATTAATCTTAATCCCTGTTTATAATCTTATCTCCTATTTACAGTCTCTATTAACAGGGCAAAATGGAACCTGAGTGGATGTACCTACTTAGCATTCATCATGTAAGTAAGAGCAGTTCATCATGCACAGAGAAGCTGTGCAAGGCTTATGTCCCACTTCAATCTTATTTTATAGTGTGAGTAGGATGTAAAGGAGTTCATCAGCCTCCTAATGCCTCTATTTAAACAGATTTTTTTTTTCTCATAAGAGTAGTTCATTTAAAATGCCTTTACTTCAATGAAATGTCACTATATTTACAGTGAAGTAATCAGGAGTAAGATTAGACCACCATCTGTAGCAGATTTCATCTGAAAAATATCTAACTGTCTGAAAAGTTACTTTCATTAAGCATGTAGATGGAGAGATAAGTGACCATTTTTTGGAAGCTTTCATGCTTTCTTAATCTGAAATTAGACAATGGACCAGTAACAGTTCTAAAGGAGAATATTGAAAACTGAATGGGATGGAAAGATCTCTGATGTTGGTTTCAGGAGTAGATTTTGATGTTGCTAGGAAAGAAATTGATATAAATTCTAATATACACATAGTAGATATATATATAAACATAATGTATACATATATATACCACAGAGATGTTTGACTGAAAAGGAATTGACCGGTCAGTATGAAAAGTAGTAAAAAATTTCTCTTCTAAACTTATTTCCTTTCACTCATAGGTTGTGGCATTGACACATTGATGCACCAAATACGGTGGCCAGATTATTGTCTAACATAAATTAACTATTGGCATTTATTGCACTATTCCAGTTTTTATCAAATGACAGTTCAGCCCAGTAGCATCTTAGGGAAAACCCCAACTTTATAAAACAAAGACATACAAAGTGCAAGGTATAGAATTTGGAGAAATAAAAACAGAAATTAAATATAAACATGAAAACAATTGTTTTAGATTTGCATTCTTTTACATCTGTCCTGCAGAGATTTTCTGCTCCTCAGGGGTAATTCAGATTAACAGTACAATGAAAAGATGATTCTCTCATGCAACAAGGCACTATGCTGATCTTCTCTGTCTTGTCAAATCCTGTCAGCAGAGGTGTTCCAGCATTTCAAAGAGAGGAGTTTTTATCAGAGGCAGATAGATGGTTTGTGTCAAGAAAGAGCCTTACTGAGTGTTAGCAAACATATAATAATTCTTTACTTTTTCTTTTTTTTTAAGTGACCAGTGCTTTGTAATGTCTGCTAATTACCTAACACTTTATATCCCCAGTTCTTTACTATCACAAATATTTCCTGATACTCAGCCTACACTTTTGCTTATCATATTTCAATCCTTTTTTATTTCAATCCTTGAATTTTTGAGGCCTTTTTGAAAAGTTGCTGTCTATGGCTGCTGTGTGCTTTTTTTGAAGTGTATGATTAGAAGAGATGAGATGATGTGTTGTGATGTGAGGTGACATGACACAAAGATTATAGGAGAGAATGGGAGAAATACATACATTCACATGTGAAAGACATTGGGAAGACAGCTCTGAAAAGTAAATCACAAGTCTCTGCACTCTGGAGCAATGGTCTTCAATTTCAAATGGGTAGATAAGAAATTATGTGAATATTTCATATATATATACTTTCAGACAGCTACATTTTAAATTAATAATATCACTGTCACAAAGTCATCTGTATGAATTGAAGGAGCAAACCATGAAGCCACAGCTGATATCAAATATCACCTTATAATACATGTGGACCCACAGAAAAACAGTTCCATTTGAAAAGAAAACATTATTAACAATATGGATACGTTTGCACTGTCTGCCCTTCTGGGGTTTTTTAGATAATATTTGTGCTGACTTTGTTTCCACAGGCATGAAAACCTCATATTGCATAATTCCATTCACAGTTGAGGTTGCAGAATTTTTTATAGTTGCATATGAAGAGTTAATACTCTTGAGTACAAGAGAAAATCCGGTATGAAGTTTCAGATTAATTGTATTAGTGTTGTAATGGGTGATAGTGAAGTCATTAACAGCTCTTGTCAGTACCATTATATTACTGAGTTCACACCCGGGATTAAAGTTTGGTGCTTCTTTTCGCTGTATCAGGCTGCCTGCAGGCTCAGGCAGGCATTTCCCTGTGGGTAACACTTCCACTAGGGTACATGGACTAAAGACTACCTCTTTTTTTAATGAAGACCAAACTTCTGGAGAAAAGTTCTCTGACAAGCTTTGCCTGCCTTGACAATTCTGAAGTTAGGGTTTGTGGAAGACACACGGACATGCCACTGATTAGACAGATTGATAGAAAGAGGAAGAAAAGGAGGACAGATGCAAAGACACCCAGCTAGCATGTCAGAAATAAAGACATCAGAGCAGTTTAGCCCACAGGTGAATACCCAAGTAGATGAGATTGTAATGGTTGTGTCTGAAAATTTATTCAGCGGCCTGAAGACTCTTGACATCATCTCCTTTTCCCATTATGGCCTTCACCAAACTGCTGGTTTCTTTCATCACAGCACTGTGAGGAGCAGCTTCTCCTGCAACACATGATTTCCTTATTGTCTATCACATCATGTCAAACATGCCAGGAGCACTTCAACAACTAGAAATCCACAGCACAGCCACAGATATACCAAGAGATACTTGGGAAAATACAGGATTTTCAAAGATTTCCATGAGAATAAGTAATGAGTATCCATGGAACAAGGGAGATGAAGTGTAGGATTTCTTTAAAGTCTCAGGAAATTCTCAAGATTCTCATCTCTTTTTCTTGTTAGGAGTGACTTTGTAGAAGACAGTCTGGATTTTGTCCTGTGAGAAGGACCATAAGATCTGGTCTAATTTCTTATCTGTGCGGTGTTCATTTTACTTTGACCTAAAAGCAGATACTACAACTGTGAAATGAATTGGCACTCAGAGTGAACAATACTCACTGTCAGCATTTCTCATTAAAGTGCTTTAGCACCATGTTTATTCCACCTCTGTTCCCACTCATATTTTTACACTTCTCTAATAGTGAGTATCTCAAGTACTTGGAAATGTAATTTCACCAAATTTTGCATCAGCCTTTGTTTATGGTTCTGAAGTAATTTATATTTTACAGATGGAGAAACTGAGGCACAGAGAAATGAAGAATCTTGTCTATTAATAGGAAATTGACCATAGCTGGATTTCGCACATAAATCACTATATTCCCTACTTTTTCCGACTGTTTCTGAAATAGGAGGATGTATTTCTCATGCAATGCCCAAAGTTGCTGTGAAATCATTCTAAAAAGTGATATCCTCCTTGAAAAATTCACACAGTAAAATGTAATGTTCACCCTTAACTTTAGGTGAACCCACAAAATAAATACTACTGCTCCCGAGGGCTACATGAATGTACAAGAACTTCAGATGCATTCTCTTCTCAGGGATCGTGTTTGTTCATAGAGGAGGCTCCTCCCTAAGACTGCTTACACTGCTTCCTCTGGCATGTCTGTGTAGCAACATCTGTGAGAATGAGCTCCAGATAGGAAAAACAGCAGCATCTGAATCCATATTTCTTCTCACAGCACTGAAACATGTTTGCAGAGGTTATCACAATGTGATCTTTCTCAATTATTAATCCAGACAAATCAAATCGGAATGAGAAACTGTGAAAAGGAGTTGAGAATGGGCTACATTTCAAGGACAAAATTAACTCTTGGGCTTTTTAGGTTATCATAAGTGCACAGTTTAGGTACACAGGTTTCTTAGACAGTGTAGGTACACAGTTTACCTCTTGGAGTGAAAGTAGAGTATCCAGAGGTATCAAGAAACTGAGTCTTGGGACAATAAAATAAAACATCCTTGACTGCATAATTTTTGGTAGCTCTTTCAGATCCTCAGTGAATCTCTAACATGGTTCTGAACCATTATTGGATCATTTTCTGTCATTTGGGTATCCTGATACTGTCCTTTCAGCTCAGCATTTATACCTGCTTACAGCTCAGATGTTGTTTCATTCACAAGCTCTGAAACTGCCTCCATCAAAGTTGAGCAACATCCACTTTGTCCTACAAGGCAGTCACATGAAGGGCTCTCTCCCCTATTGCACCTAGGGAGATATGAATAAATTAACCATCTCAGTGCTGAATCCCCACCATTCAGCTCTTTCTAGACCAGCCTGTTAAGTTTATTCTCTTCTACAGCTACAGTCTTGTGCCTATTATCCAAATATACAGGCCCCAGAAGCTTTCCTCTAAAAAAATATTTCAGCCTAGACTAGTACAAGAAAGCGCATTACCCCTCTGATGAGTACCACAGGTTTTACAAGCAAGAAGTTTCTGAATAGCTTGTTACCCTTCAAGGACTGGAGCAGGGGAGATTGCCAGAGCCTGGAACAATAAAAATTGTCCCTTCATAGTCTTAAAATAAATACATTTGTTACAGGAAATGAGTTTTGCTGCATCAGCAAAGCAGACTTGGTTAGAGGTTTTTGTTCTCAAGACAGCAGACACTTGAGAACTCTCAAGATACATATATAAATTATCTGCCTTTTATAGATCAGACATTTTGCATAACCAGAAGATAATTTAGCTTTTAAATGAATGGAGAGCTGATGAAAATGTCACAAAGGAAATATAATTCTGACTCAGGTGGTAATTCAGTATTCCAGGGTTATTGCACATTTACTACACTTGACCAGACTTTGTACAAGGTGTGAAATTACTTTCAAATCTTACACCATCAGGCCTCAGCATTTTCTAGCACGTGACATGTGAGATCCATGCAGAAATCGCACATATTCCTGGCATTATTTCTGGATTTCTGTTCCCATTTCAAGCTCATCAACCAGTCTCAAGTAAATAGGATCAGTGATTCTTGTCATAGTACAAAATTCAGTAACCAAATGCTTTCTTTCTGACAGATGGAAATACACTGGGAGAACACAAAGCTGTCTCTTTGATTCCCATCCTTCTGCTCTAACCAGGAAATTTGGGTAAAAAAAGAATCCTAATTAAAGATTCAAACCTTTCATCTTGCTCCATCCCAGCATGGGAGCTTCAGCTGAATACAATACATAATGACCCCTCTGGAAAGTTTGAAGATAAAGATGTCATTGTTAAGAGAAATAAATAATTTTTAGGAAAAATAAAGCTTGGCTGCATGCCCATTGTAATTATCTCTGATACTGAGAGCCACAGGGGTTCTGACTGTACGGACCCAGCCAGGTTTTTTTGCCAAAATGAAAAAAAGAAAGAAAAAAAAATGAAAAAGAAAAAACCTTCTTCATCAGTTTGTTAACTTAAGTAAATTAAGGCGATATCCTAAGAAAATGTAATCAGCATCATGCTTTTCATAAGGAGCGAATGAAAACCCTTCTGCCTGCTTTTAATGGGGTGGGCTGTGCTTAAGAAATTGAGAAGTCAAGCCTGCAGTTACTGACAAACATGCTGAAAGGGCAAGATTGGGGTAATAGAGAATCTTCCCAATAGGTATTGCACCACAGATACACAAGGCTGAAGAACCAAATTAGAAAAAGGACCATCTCTCTGACCTGCATCTGCAAAGTGCCATACAGAAACCAAAGAAGAAAGAGCTGAAAGGATATCGAAAAGGACTGGGTGTGCCTGAACTGATAGTCAGCACTTGTTCAGCATTCACTAGTTCTACATAACACTAGCAGTGAGATACCTGATTTAATAAAAAGATTGTTAAGATAAAGTGGTTGTAGTAGTTCCTTAATAGTCCAGTGAGTAATATAAACACCTGCAGTTACAATCTAGGACCTCTGTTTTGCTGTCTTTCAGCACAAGGAGACAAAGGTATCATGTATCTGTGTTTGGATGTTAGTCTCAATGAAACATTGAAAGATATAGGGCTCATCATTTACCCTAAATCCATTATGGAAAGTAGGTCCTGATCCTCCATAAGTATACCAGAAAAAGATGGGAGAAACCCTTCTCCCAAGACTTCTAAGTTCCCTTCATATGTTTCTCCATCGTTTCTGAGCACTTCATAGAAAAAGGGGCTGTTCTGAAGTCATTACAGCTTCTCTCCATGCAGACTGTGATGCCTTCAGTGTTAGAAATAGGCAGCAATGTAGATGGCAACAATGTAGATGTCCTTCAGTTTAGCAGGTTCCTCAAGGAAATTGATGATGTCTTCCTGTTAGTTGTTACTCCCAGAGAGAGTCAAGAATGAACTCAGATTAAATCTGAACTATATAGAGAGAAAAAAAAAAAAAAAAAAAAAAAAAAAAAAAAAAAAAAAAAAAAAAAAAACAAAAAAAAAAAAAACACCAAACCTGCCAGTTGATTAGAGAATAATTGAAAATTTGAACATGGAGTTGCAGGAAATTAAAAATATGATCTAAAGTCAAGCTTAAGGTAATAATTTTTCTCAGAGGAAAATATACATTAAAGCCTGGAATGTCATTTCATTGGGATCTACCCTGGGTAGTCCAAAATCAACTTTTAGCCATTTCTGAAGTCTAAGTCATTTAGATTACAAATGCTTGGGCTTCGGTGCTTGAGGGGACTGTTCTGTAGCCTTACAGAGCTGTGTTTGTGCAGAAGGATCTCTTACCATTCTACATGAATTTTCTGGGCTGCTGTTCTCTGTGTTCTTTTGGGCCACTCTAACTAATTTAATTGCTTTATTTTTAAGGATAAGGTCACTGTCTGTATAATTCTCCCTTTGCCTTAAATTATTTGCATCTGTGCCTAACATTCTCTTGTTTTTATTCTCAGCAGGTTGTTCATGATACTAAAATGCCTAAAATTAATTTTTAAAGTCTGTCATTAAAATTCTGTGAAGATGCAGTAAATGAAATATTCCTTAATTAAAACATTAATCAAACTTCTGTAAAATATATATTATTTGAAATTATTTTTAAAGTAGATGCTTATCACCTGATTGGATATGCACATATAAGGCTAGATAGTTGTACAGATCTGATGAACTTTGGTAACAAGGCTGTGGAAGTGTCCCAGAATTATGAAATATGTTCTTTTATTACAGATTTTTTTTTCTTCAAGTAATAGAAGCCCAATTTTGAAAATGGTGAAAACCTGATCATTTTAGTAGAGAAGCATTAAATATGTTTTGATTACAATTATAATGAAGAGTATCACTCGCCTGGTACTTCCATGCTCTGAAATGTTAATGCTAATCTGTAGTGAAGTCCTAGTCAACAAAGGAAGAGAACAGGGAGAATGCTCCCTCCTTTTGTGTCCTTCCAGCCTTTCAATACTGGAATTAATCTCAGCTCATGCCTCACTAGGCTTACTCTTCCCAGACATGTTTGATTGTGTTAGTCACCAATTATTCATATTAAGATGATTCAAGCAATGAGGTTTTGTCACTTCTCTTGGAAGTACATATCAGTATGAAAGCTTTTTATTGTTTCGTTATTAACCCTCAAAGCAATCCTTAAAGCCTGAAGGTTGGTCACTAATTATGATTTCAGTTTGACTTTCAGATAGCATTTCCAGATTTTGAGGATGTCATTCCATGTATGTTTGTTTAAATACTGTAACAGTGTCACAGTATTAAAACAAGGACAGAACTTCACTTACTTTTATTTGAACAAAGAGCACCTTCTCCCTTTGGTAGGAAAGTTGTAGGTTTCTGCATAGTACTTTAGTGGTGATCTCAGAAGTGGTGCTGTTTCATTCACCCATCTTTTACTCAAACAGCTGCCTCAATCCAGCAAGAACTGGCTTGGCTTATAGTTTTGGTAACAATAGTTCTGACAAGTGTGTCAGTGGCCTGCAAAAGATAAATATACAATTTTGTCCAGGACACAGAGCTGAGCAGCATGGTTTTGGCAATAAGAGCAGGAGGATACATATATTGACCAGTTTATTTTTGCAGTGTTTTTTTGGGGGGGAGGGGGGCAGGTGTATATTTCCCCTCCCCTTGTCCCCCAAAGACTTAGCAATACTGTCCTTGAGAAAACAGGCCCAACACTGAAATGGCAGCAAATCTGATGGCCTATGGAAAAGGTGTCAGATATAGACAGATGTATGTGAACTTCTCAGGACTGCAAAAACCGAACTTGAGAATTTCACAGAAGTACACTTACTTAGCACAAAACTTGTATTTCTTTTTCCCACTGGGCTGGGAAGACTCTATGGATGAGGTTTCCTCCATGCTAAAGAGGGAGAAAAAACATTTGAAGCAACACATGTGGGCAGGGACAATGGCTTTTTAGCCTAAATGGGAAACGTTTTTACATGAATTTCTACAAATGCAAAGACACGTGAGAAAAATTAGATGACTGAAAATGACCCAAATGCTAATAAATCTACCTAAATTTCCTAACCATCCAGAAAGCAATACTTCATATTAGTTCCCATGTAAAGACTCAAGATTTAGGGTTGTTGGTGGTTTATATTTTTGAAAGTAAATGTAATGAATTTGGTCTGAGACAGGGAACAACAGTCTATTTTATTTTTCTAACACTAAAAAAAAGATGCTGAACTGAGAGATGCCTAGAACAACTCAGCACAAAAAGGCCTACCTCAAACAACTACCTCAAATGTTTATTTAAACTTTAAACTCTCACCCTTGGTGGTTACTCTAGTCTAGTAGTACCACAGGCAGCTCGGTGGTGAGAATGCCGTAGCTATTCTGCTGCAATGAGAATAAATGAACACAAGGCAGCAGCAGAGATCTGAGTGGAGAACAGGAAGGGCTTGAGGGAATTCATCTCTGCCTGAACTTGAGATACTTGCTCAGCGTATCTCTGTTTCGAGAAGACACATATTTCGCAACCCCAATGAAATACAAGCCATTTGAACTAGGTTTTACAGACATCAACCTAATCCCCACCTAAACTCTCATCTTTAGCTAAGCCATTGACACCTGGGTGTTTATTGGAGCCCATGTATAAAAAGTGCGCAGGCTTTATGAGACCAAATTTACAACCTTGGAATGCAGCTGCTACCTCTAAATGTCAGGGAGTTCATCCATAAAACTATATACCTTGTTCTCATTCCCAGGCTTGACTGCACCCTGGCTCAGACAATGAGTCTCACGTAGTTAATTTGAAAATGCTACTTTCAGCTAACAGAGTTCTTGTAATAGAAATAAATAATTTTTTTAAATGCATCCTTCTTTGTCTGCCTGATTTAATCCCATTCTCTTGAACTGTGCCACACTTTTGGCTCCTGAGCCCACAGTACAAATTCCATGCTGCTCAGAGTTAAGGCATTTGCATGAAACGATGACTAGTAGCTAGAGCAAGTTTCATCCAAAATATCTGGAACATAGTGATTCACCTTGAAAGAAAAGAATGTCTTGCTCTACAAAATGATTTGCAATCTGAGACACTAAGGGACTCCTTGAAGAGTTTTCAGTGAGGTTCCTCTTTCCCCACAAAAATCCTGATACCTTTGGATAAAACATGTTATATTGTTCCATAACCAAAAAAAAAACAAACACATACATAGATGAGCAGATGATTTGGACTCATTCTCAAGATTCTGAAGTGACAATAGAACTTTCCAGGTAGCAGCAGAGGGAAATGAGGCAGGTGATTCAAACTAATCATGATAAGCATCAGTTGCTGCATGATTTCTCTCCACTGACTCACAATATGGTAAGTGATGGTTAGCATACGTGTCCTCCTTCTAACTAGCAAAAAGTCTTCTATATGGGTGATATCTATTGCTCTGTGGCTAAGCCCTCCATCAGAATTCATAGGAGTTCAGCTTTTCTGCAAGTTAGATCAGCTGAATATGAAGATAATAAATGTTGAAAATGCTCAGTCAAACAAAATTATTTAATCTGAATTTGGACATAGAAAAGTTCTGATATCTCTGTCCTACTATGTCCTATACCTGCTGAAATTATGCTTTCCTTTGAAACAGAGTACTGGTTCAGAAGCAATAACAGCACAACATAAACTGGTTTTTATTTTCTCAGCCCAAGATGGTTCCATGTTAGCAAATAAAGAGCTTTGCTGGTTTATGAGACCATTTATTATGAATATATTTATGACAATTAGAAAAATTCAGGTGATTCTGAAATTAAAACTTTTCTGCTCAAAGCAGAGGTCTGAGACACCCTTAAGACAGTTTACATTTACTTAACCTGTTTCTAGCACAAAGTGAAGAAGTTTGATTCTATACAAAAAGGAAACTTTTTGCATCTGGGCCAATCCCTCAGAGATTAGTTACACCAATTTGTGCCAGAATCCTACTTCCCTGATTATAGATGCTGAATATATATTTGTTTGCAATCAACTGTGATCCAGGTGAGACCCTTGGGCTTTTGTATTCCTGAGTGAAAGAGAGTGTGGGCCTGTTCAAGATGCCAAAGGCCAGGAATGAATGTGTTGAGTGTTTTCTGAAGGGAGTTGATGCATCACAGAATTATTCAAATCAATGCCAGGAACTTGATACCCAGGCTGCATTCTGCCTCTCGGTGATACAAACCAAACAGTTTTCAAAATGCATCTTGTCTCTGAATACAGGCTGTGTAGTACTATGACTTCCATATCTCTTCTCTCTGTGTGCTGCATTTCCAAACAGTTTAACTATTAAACTGAGGGCAAAGACAGCTATTTTTCTCTCTGAGTAGCTGAAAATGTTATCCTACTGGGAGATTTTAAACTGATGCCACTACAGTGTCTTACATCTTATTTACCTGAGCAAGCTTTAAATGCCAACAAAGGCAGCACAGGCATCACTACAGGTGTGAAAACCTGCTAAAAAAACTGAGTAAATGCCAGTCAGCTAACCTACCACAAACATTCCTACATAAAATCTTTCTCACGGGGAGTTTCTTCACACTTTCTTGTTCTATTGTCTTTCTAATTTTTGGTCTACTACACATCAAGGCTGATGCTGCATTTAGTCAGTTGCTTAAACCCCCCCCCCTGAAACAGATAACTACTCAGAAAGCCACCACCTAGACCCTGAAATACAGGAAGGAAAAGATGGAATTTTACCTTTGCAAATGAGAAAACAGTTAGAAGGATTTAAAAATACTAGAAATATAAGCTGATTGAGAAATTCTACAGTAACATGACAAAAACTGAGCTGTCTCTAGTCCATCTTTTCCCCTTATACCAGTGCTGTTATTCACATACTTGCATAGAGAGTTTCTCTCAGGAAAGAGTGACTAGTGACCAGCTCAATACACAGGTCTATGGGCTCATAGACAGCACAGGGCTCTGGCACTGCAGCAGCCTTCTTTTGGTTTGTGCTCTATAGATATGGAATTCCAGTCACAGTACAGATCACATCAAAGTAACACTGCTAGAAAAGGGAAGATGATCAAATAATATGCACCAGAAATTACAAATCTTCTCTCACATTAGCTTTAACTTTATCCTGAATAAGTTATTTCATGGGTGGGTCTTGCTGTAGTCAGTTCACGCTCCAACAAAGCAGGATGGTCTCTCTCTATCACACAGAGTTGTGCCCAGAATCCTAAATTCTATAACTTTCAAGGCAAATACCTTTATCATGTGCAGTAAAGAAGCATGTAAGAGTTATGAGACAGCAGATACTAACTCTTATGAGACAGCAGATACTAACTGTCTTAGCCCCAGTCACTAAAACTAGCTGACTAGCACAGCATTGACAAACTCCTCGGAATACAGGTTTTTCTCCATCTCTGTCTTTAGCCAGGGCAGGAGGACAAAGGCAAGAAAAAAAGGTCAAACACAAAATGTGCTTTATTTCGATTTTGGCAGAAAGCGATGTTTGTACATGTTAAATTCTGATCTTGGCTATGTGTAGCTGTTTCCACCTTCCTTTTTTTCCCACTATCCTTCCTCTCCACCCCTGCTCTCACATATACTGGTCTTGATCTCTCTACTTCTTTGAAATTAAGGGGATTATTACAATTTAAGCCCAGAAGAAACCCGAAAATCACATAGCCTGACCTTCCATATGTCATAGATTCTTATATCTCTCCACATATCAGGGATTTGGGTAAAAACATCTAGACAGAACTTGTGTTCCAGAAAGTACTGAGGATTAAAAATTTACCATTTGTTGAGGAATTTTGCTCCCCAGTTAATCACTGCTGCTGTTACAGATAATATCACTCCTTTTGTTTAAAATTAACATTGGCTTAAGTTCTAAGCCACTGTTTCTTGTTACATCATTCTCAGGTACTTTACAGAGCTGTTGCCAAGGTGGCATTTTCTCCTTATGAAGACACTTTACAATTGTAACGTGGCACTTCTCATTTTTATTTTTTTCAATACTTGTATGGACTGTACTTTTTAAGCTTTTCGGTGCCAGGCATGTTTTTCCAATCATTGATTCATTCTTAGGGTTCCCTTCAACAAGTTTTTTAACTTTTCAGATGCTTTGACAATTTACATATTAATTAACAATTTACATTCTTTCTTTTGAATAATACTTTTAATATGCATGCCAAGAGTTTTACATTGACTGTCATGTTGATTTCTTTGTACTCTACTACCCTAAAATGGTTTTCAGTGTCAATGCTCCCCTCTCACATGCAGTCCATTGTTATAGAGAGCTTTAATCCTTAATAATTTTGTTTTATTTAGCCTTATTATTAAAAACAAAAACCCAAACCCCAAACAAACAAAGCAAAAACCCCATATAAATCAACCAAAAAGGAAAAACCCTAAACCAAAAACCCCACCCAAAACTGACATCTCTATGTATGAAACCCAGATTGTCAAAAAACCTTGGTGTCTAGTAAAACCACTCTGTTTTAATCTTTGTTTATTATTGCATCACTGATGACACTGTGAACAGCAGCGATATGTTCCTTGTCTCTTCATTAATCTTTATGTTATCCAGTTTTGCACTAAGCTTGCAGTGAAACCTGAAAGAGAACCTTGGAGCAAAAGAATAAGGTCTCATTTTCCATTCTCCCATCTTCCCAACAGACTGACTAAACAATAACAGGAGCAATGCTCTCGTCTTAAAGAGTTCAGCCACAGATACTATCTGCTGCCTTCTTACCTTAAATGCTGCTGCAAGCAAGCATGGGCCTAGAATTTTGTTTTCCCACATCACATATTAACCACTCTGCACTGTTTGAAAACAGAATAGAAATAGTTCTCTGTCCTTCTGGAATAAAATAATTAGTTCTAAAAAACAGCAGTTAGTCTGCTCTCAAATTGTAGCCCTGTAATCTGTGTGCATATGTAGTCAATTATTGTATTAACCCAAAGGATTATTTTCTTTCACTTTAGTTAAGTCACTATTTAGACTAAGCTGTAGTTTAAGCCTTTTTCTTTGCACTTTATGGAGGTTTTGCAACAGAGTCTGGAAAAGTTTAAACACACACAAACCCAGTGGCATTTATTGAGCTTGAGTAATTTCAGTTATTTAATTATACCCAAGGCAATGGCAACCAATGGAACTGATGCACTTGAAGTTCTGTTTGTTGATGCTCTGCTGTGTAGCCGATAGAAAAATATTTCCATGGGCCTGTGGCAAAACTTCTTAAGAAAAAGAAAGACAGAAAGAAGGATGGAAAACAGGAAGGTGATCACTAGAACAGACGCTGCTTTGGTGGTATGTTTGCTAAATAATTGTGACAAAGTAGAATGTATATCCCTTCTACACAACATCACAATATCTTCACATGGGGAAAGTCATACATAAAAAGGCATATGATGTGACTAAAGCTATAGAGATATCCATTGCATACATTAGAACTTCAGCATTTCTAAATATCAACTGCTTCTGGTCATGCACAGTGCCCAGATCATTCGTCTCCAACCCCAAGGGCACACAGTTTTTCAGGATCAGAACTTGCATGATAAAAATGTGATTGATTCTGACATTAGTTCAAAATTACTTTGGGAGTGTTTTATTTTAGACTTGATTCTTAGGAATCAAATCAGAAAAGAAGTTTGAAGAGCTGTGGGTAGAAGAGGAGCTCAGCATAGAAACTTTTTCTGGAGCAATTCACTATTTTCTCATCTTTGCCTATGACCCAGACAAGGGTTCAGCAATTCCAGATTGATAAAAAAGCAGACTAATGGGAGTTATCTTAATTTGCTCCCAATCTCTTTCATTATCCCTAGCTACAGACCATATCTCAGCACAGAACTGAAGCCAGCATTATCATATTTTATATCTGTGATATGTTATCGCTGCAATGCTGTTCAGCAAACACTCTGTGTGCACATGGGTCATAAACAACAGCATTCTGTTACTTCACAAAGATGTGTATCTCATTCATGCTCTGGATATTGGGGGTGTCTGAACTCAGTGGATTGCCTCATGGCAATCCAAATTTTCTGCTTTTATAGAATTTTTGCCTTACATTTTCTTCTCTGGCATAGCACAATCCTCCTATTGTTCTATGCAAAAGGAGAATCACTGGTGAAAGACAGTGAAGTCTACAAGGACCAGATTATTGTGGAATGGGATTTAGTCACATTACATACCAAATCACCAATCCTCTAACATTACACTCAGAAGGTCCTTGAGAAAAGATTTGCTATTTTCCACAACACAGTGGATTTGGACAAGGCCTGAACCAGCTATAGGAATCTGTAGCTCTGGATGGAACATGTCTTTTTATGTCTCGGGTACTTGGGTAGCCCTTGAAAAGCACCCTGGGTATTTGACATGGAAAACACTGTGAAAATAATGTGTTCTCTTTCCAAATAAGCTTGTCTTTCTGACTGCAATCTTGTATTATGAACAGAATTATGCAACAAATAGCCACAGCCTCTAGTTTGTGTCTAGCCTTATACACAGAAAGGAACTTGATTTGTAGTATGCTGCAGGCACACCTCATGTGCTTTTCATGATCACCCAGGCAGTCACAGGGTTCAAGAGCAATTTAGCTGGATCATGTGGCTCTTACCTCAGAGAACTTACTAGATATCTTAAACATACCAGTAGCACAACACTATCAGATATTTTTGCTACTAGGGAATGTTCTGTGCTTCACTGAGATCATTGGTGACGCTATGACTTCTTGATAACCTGATTCCCTAGAACATCAGGGGCTTTAGCAGAGAATCCTTGCACTGCATGAGGAACTGGCTAGACAACAGGGTTAAAAAGGTTCTAGTGAAAGGGGCTACATCTGGCTGGTGACTGGTCACCACCAGTGTTTCAGGGCTCAGTTCTAGGGCCAATACTTTTTATCAATGATTGATCTGGATGCAGAAGTTGAGTGCACCATTAGCAAATTTGTGGATGATACCAGACTGGGAGGTACTGTTGATTCTTTGGAAGGACATGAGGCCTTGCAGAGGGATCTGGATATATTGGAGCATTGGGAAGTCACCAATGGCATGAAACAAATGCCAGATTCTGCACCTGGGATGGGGTAATGCCGGGCACAAGTATTAACTGGGAGAGGAATGGCTGGACAGTGCACTGCAGAGAGGGCCCTGGGGGTGCTGGTGGGCAGCAGCTCAGTGTGAGTCAGCAGTGTGTGCCTGGGCAGCCCAGAGGGCAAACCACGTCCTGGGGAGCATCAAACATGGCATCACCAGCCAGTCAGAAGAGAGGAACATCCCACTGTGCTCAGCACTGATGTGGCCTCACATGGAGTGCTGGGTGCCCCACTTGAATGTGTGCAGAGGAAGGCAACAAAGCTGGTGGAAGGGCTGGAAGGCATATGCTGTGAGGAGCAGCTGAGTACTCTGGTTTGGAGTAAAGGAGGTGGAAGGGCAACCCCTTGCTCGTTACAGCTTCCTGAGGAGGGGAAGTGGAGTGGAAGGTGCTGGTCTCTTCTCCCTGGGATCCAGTGGTAGGACACATGGAAATGGTTCAAAGCTGCACCAGGGGAGGTTTAGAGTTGATGTTAGGAAATGTTTCTTTACTGAGAGAGTTGTCAGACACTGGAACAGATTTCCTAGAGAGGGGCTGGTTGTCCCAAACCTGTCAGTGTATAAGAGGCATTTGGACAATGCCCTTAATAGCTGGCTTGAATTTGGTCAGCCCTGAAGGGATCAGGCAGTTGGACTAGATGATTGCTGTAGGTCCCTTCCAACTGGAATTCTAGTATTCTATTCTATTGTAAAAGCAAATGAAGCTGTATTTCAAACATGAAAAAAACCCTACACTATTTGTGTAGCCTCATGAGACAACAGAAGAGGTGAATGTTGGTCAAAAGGTCATCTGTTCTTGGACCCACTTGAACGGGCTAACTGAGGTCAATGGGTTTAGACAGTGTCTCTGAGAGTCAGATTTACCTCATAAAAATGCAACGGCTGTGGGCTGTTTGTGTTACATAATAACCCTTTAGATAAACCTGTTAGAAAAAGTCACTCTTAAAAATACGGTCATTTATGGTAATGACTACTTTCCTAATACTCTATTAGCAGTGCTGCATTCCTCAGCATTTTATCTGTGTAATCATCTAGAAGAATGTACCAGACAGTTCTACGTGAAATTCCAGTTTCTGCCAGGTAGTGGGGTGCTTTTTAGATATCTGAATAAACAACTTCAGTGTAACGTGAAACATGAACTGATAGCACTTGGTCTTTCCTACATCAGTAATATATGTATTGTTAAAAAAATATTGTGCATTTTCTACTGATGTGTGTGTAATCTAATGATATACAATAATTTGAAAATGCATAGTCAAAATATATATATTAATTTAAATAAATAAAATCCTTGAGTCTACTTTTTAATGCAGACAAGAATTACAGTATGTTACCCCTTAAGATACAGTCAAAGTTTTTAATCAACATAGGCCTACTGGGAGACATGAGTTAACCAAAAGGTAAGCTCTACTCTGCAAGTTGTAAGGTCGAAAAGTTATCCAAGGCCATTCACCACAATTAAATTTCAGGGTTACCCAATGCTTGTAATGATTTCCTTTTTTACTTTGTGAAAGTAGGGTAGCATAGCCTTGGCCATACTGTGACACAATGGTGGTTCGTTCACTCAGTGTTCTGTCAGAGAACTTGACCAATGACATGTATGATGCAGAAAGATGACAGAGGCTTCTTAAATGCTTATATCAGGATCAGATCCACGCATGTATATAACTTATGTATATGCTCAAGTATATAAGGCATTTAATTGTGCCTGTTGGGAGGTGGGGTCGGTGTCCTGTAAACTATCATACCAGCATTGATGATGGGAGAATCTGCAGTACATTCAACTGTCCCTTTCCTGGTAGAGCTTCACCTTGAGAATGCTGTTAAACAAGTCTCTTGAATCTCCAACTGCATACAGTAGATTCATGCTTCCAGACATGGTATGAATGTAATCTACCTTACAGAAAATCTCAAACAAAACAAAGAAAAAACCCAACCTCTGGATTCTCTACACTTTAATTTGATTTTTTCCTTGTAGAAAATTTACTGTTCCATAAGTAAATTGCATTTCCTGTAAAAAGCAGATTTTGTCTCACTTGACAACTTCTCTTATTTCTTCCATTACAAGAAGGACAGGATCACCATCTCCTTTCTCATTCATGATTTTAGGAAATCTTCCCTCACTGTACACACCCTCCCACTTTCTAATCTTTCTAAACCAAACAATTTAAACTCTGTCTCATGTTCATATTTGCTTTATGCTTTGAATAAGTTTTTGCACCCATTCTTACATTCACCCTATTTATTGAGATAACATAACCAAGGCTGAACCCAACTTTACAGCAGAAAGTTGTGTCACTCCTGTACAGGATGGGACAGGAGAAAGTTTTCTGAAGGATGTTGGCTCTGTAACTTTTCACTTCTCTCATTCAGTTTGTGGCTACTTCTAGCCCTAAGCATTATAATATTCTCATTGTTACTCTCTTCCTACTCTTAAATGGGCCAAAGTTTGAAAAATTAATTTGTTAACAATGAAAATATTCTAACGTCTCACCCCTTTCCTGTTTTCAGACACATTCCATTAATTTCGCAATTTGCTTTGAAAGGTTCATTAATTCAGTGGCAGTGAACATTGGTAATAGAGCAGGAGGGCTAAGAGGAAAGGTTTCTAGTTGCTGACCTTCTAGTTACTGTGCAATTACTGGCCCTCTGGACTTCAGTTCTCAAGCCAAGTTTTACTGCGTCCTCTATGTTCATGAGCTCCTTGTGTGCAAGCCTTGAACATGATTAAGCCAAATAGAATTACAGTATGCACACCCTAAGACTTAATAGAATAAGTAACTGATCAAGCCAGTCCTGTGATTCATCTATTTGGCCACCCACAGGAAATAATCACCCACATTGCAGTACTCAGTTTCCCCAAATATCTTGCAAGAATAGGGTCCACAGCATGTACTGTGTTAGCATTGTGAACATTTTTTACCCTGACAGTAGTTTTTTTCCTGTGCTTATATTCTGACCACCCAACCATAGACCATCAGGTAACATTGATCATCCCCTCTCTTTCCTAAATGTTGTTTCAATAACACTTATGCTATGGCCCCTATGCTATGGATCCTGAAAATTAGTCACAATGATGATTGTTACGTGTAGCTCCCTGCAATTAAGGATGAGATACTTCTCAGATAGCTAAAACTCAGAGGAACTAGTTTGGTGCCCATTCACCAAACACAATTCAGTGTTGAATTGGTAGTCCCTTTACCAGACTAATTTCAAACTATTTGGCTATGCCCCCCCTCATTGGGCATCACTATCAGAAAAGAAGGATAACAAAAGCATGGCAGCAGAGCAAGATGGATCAACAGTTGGTACGTTGTCATAGAATCATAGAATCAGCTGGGTTGGAAAGGACCTCTGAGATCATCAAGTCCAATCCTCAATCCGTGTGTCTTGGGATGCAGATGCGCTGGAGGTGAGAAGGGGGAAATGTCAGGAAGATTCAGTTTCACCCTTATCTCTGCCTCAGGTATGCAGTCACCTGTTCCTCCTTATGCTGATGTTAATTCTTGTTCAGTTCACAATACATCAAGAGGCCATCCAGCTTTAAACAAACCTCAAGTTTCTTTTTCTAAAGTTTCTTTTCTGCAACAAGCTCACATCTCTATTTCAGCTTGCAGCACAGCAACATTAGCATTGGTGCTGGCACAAGGAAAGTAATAGAGTAGATGTAGGTTGTTTGGACACAGGGAGAAGACTTCTGCTTTCAGTGGCAGTCAAAGCACTCAGCTTACTGTGTCCACATAAATTCAGCCTTGCTGAAGGGGAAATACAGTTTCTCATTGGCTCACTTTCTTCCCCTAGGACCTTGCATGGGGATGGTGGAACATTCCTGAAATCTCTGTTTTATTCTTCTCCACAGTCACACAATTTTAAAATGCTTTAAAATTTTTTCCTTCTCCACAAATATTTCAGCAAAGAGGAGTCAGAGACAACTAATAATAATTATGGGTGTGACACATCAAATTTCTGGCTGCAATTGGGCCAAAGTTCAGAGTATGGTTCCCTCGAGACCACACACTATTAATGATGGCAAAAGATTCCTATGACCTCTATTGTGTTTTCCCTCACAATTTGGAGCTGTTGAATTCTCAGCCGTCAAATCAGCTATGCCATTGAGTTGAAGTGTCCTTTGGTTTGTTTTTAGCATCTTTGGAATGCCAATTTTTTAACACCCAGTGAAATATGGGTGTTAAGGAAGAACTGTTTCAAAGCTGCCTGGAAACAGCAATTCTGGAGCAATTTTAGGGCAGGCGTTCAGGGCAGAAAACAGATAAACACTAGGTGGGGACACCAGACAAGAAAAAAACAAACCCAAAAACTGAAGCAAAAGGCAGAAAGGAACAGCAATCCTTGGACATGCCTTTTTTTTTCTGCAATAAGTTGATTTCATCCAGGAACCTGACCTGAGTTCTTTCACCCTGTCTGGTGTATAAAAAAGAGCTCCAGAGCCAGAAGAGCAACCCATGATACTTAGGCAGGACCATTCCCATGGTTCTGTGCCCTCCTCAGCTGAACTCAAACTGTCACCTCCATCTCTTTTTCCCTCTAATGTGTAAATGGCACTTCCCTTTTTCCACCTGGGATAAGACTACCCAAGTGGGAAACATGTACTTCCGTAGAAAACGTTGGTGCAGAAGTGGCAGGGAGTTGCAACACTCGGCTAAGGCAGGCAACTTGGCTGAGTTTCAGAGACAGCCTGCTGGAGAGTTGCTGAGTGAAAGCAAGCAAACACCTCTCTCCCAAACTACTTCCTGCTTTAAAGAGAGGTAGCTTTCTTCAGAATCTGTAGGAAGTCTACTGTGTTCCCCAAATAGTCTTGTTTATACTCCACACAGGACTTGCAGCACTTATTTTCAGGAATAGATTTCAAAAAGAAACAGCAGATTTACAAGAGAAGTGCCAAAGTTGTCAGGGGCTCCATTTTACCTCCTCTTAATTTCAATTTTTTCTCTCTCAGGTGTATTTTGTCCCTGTCTGCAGCAGCAGAACAAATGAGAAGGTTTGCTTGGAGCTCTTCTGCTTTAAGTTCCAGGCAAACTTTTCTCTTGTGTCTCTTTCTGCCATAAGTAACCCCACATGAACATGCTTAAAACCCAGTCCTGGGTAACAACTGCTAATGCCCTTCAGCTATCTTAAGATGGTCTTTTCCCCCTGTTTGAGTCGTTAAACCAAAAGTTTATCAGCAGAGAGACTGAAAAGGAACTATCTCCATAAGATCTCTTTAATACAGATTTCTTTTATGCCTAGAAAAATATCCCTGCAGGTACTTGTTATCCCTGAATGAAAATTTGATCATGCTAGATTGGAAAAAAACCCCTAATGTGAGGCCCCAGGAACCAGGCTGTTGTTTCATCTCTCATACAACTCCACTGCATGAGCATGAGAAGCACACCAATCCAAAACTGATGCATGAGGCTCTGTTAAATTACAGGTCGCTTGTTAAAAAGATATAACAAAGCCACATTATCATCTAGCTGTCACCATAAACCAAGGATGGCAGCTGTATACTCTAATCATAACCAGAAATCAAAGAAAACCAGTTTTGATATGTAAAGTATGAGTTGGAATGACTGTAATCTGCTGCAGGTTTGGCAGGCTGGCTTGAGTCAGGTCTCTGAGTACACCCTGTCTGCTGAACTGCATGAGGATACACCCTGTGAACTCAGAGAGCCTCACCACCCTTGTGGACAGATGACCACTGCCCTCCTTTCAAAGGAATTGTGGCCGGGGATAGATGTACATGCACAAGGGTGACCAGGAACATAAACCTCTATTGCCTCTTTGCATCAGAGACAGTCAGGATGAGAGATCTGTCTTTGTCCAAACAGATGAATGGCTTTAAAGGGGTCAGGGGAACTTATGTAACTCAGTATGTGTAGCTGCCTACCATTTTTGCCACATGAGGGTCTTTATAAGCTCAGGTTCAGATTAGGTAGGAGCACATGCATTCACACCAGCAAATTTACGTTTCACTGCTCTGTTGATGGTTGTGACCAGCCATTCCTTTAGGGGCAGCAGTGATGGTTGTGTTCTCAGGAGCATTTATTAGAAATATCAGACAAACGTAATTTGTTTTAGTCCTCTTAGCTGAAGAATAGTCCCTTGAAAAGTGATTAAATGTCAAAGGCCTGACTTTTGACAAGGAAAAGGCCTAGAAGAGGTAAAATCCCGTCCTGTCTGCTCAGAACAAAGTCTCTCTCACTCCCTATCAACCGTTTAGGTGCTTTGAAAGAGTTGGTCCATTATCTTCACTCAGAAATGTCAGTTTCCTGAAGTTCAAGCAGGGCTTCCTGAGTTCCAGACTGTGTCTGCTGCCTCTTTGTCCTGTCACTGGGCATCACTGAAAAGGGCCTGGCTCTGTCCTCTTTGTGTCCTTCCTTCAGGTATTTGTGCAGATTGCTGGATACCCCCCAGAACTTTCCCTTCCCCAGCCTGAAAAGTCCCAGCTCTCTCAGTCTCTCTTCATACAAAGGATCCTCCTGTCCCTTTATCATCTTCATGTCCCTTTGCTGGACTCTCTCCAGTATGGCCATGCCTGTTTTGTACTGGAGGTCCAAAACTGGACACAGAACTCCAAGTGTGGCCTCACCAGAGCTGAATAGAGGAGAAAGATCATCTCCCTTGACCTGCTGGTAACACTTTGTCTAAAGCAACCTTCTTTATGGCAAGGGCACTTTTCTGGCTCAAGGGCAACTTGGTGTCTAACAGAACCTCAAGGGACTTTTCTGCCAAGCTGCTTCCCAGCTGGGCGGCTCCCAGTATATATTGATACATGGGATGGCTCCTCCCCAGGTTCAAAAGTTTGCACTTCTCCTTGTTGGACATTTTGGAGATCTGTCAGACTATTTCTCCGGCCTACCATCCCTC
Source organism: Platyrinchus mystaceus (assembly GCA_035041135.1). Lineage (NCBI taxonomy): Eukaryota > Metazoa > Chordata > Aves > Passeriformes > Tyrannidae > Platyrinchus > Platyrinchus mystaceus. The sequence continues at coordinate 28,297,805 of JAWWLV010000001.1, read as the reverse complement.
TGGATGGCTGTATGCCCTGAAGTTGATCTGAGCCCGTCCAGTATGTATTGTATAAATCCAGTAGAACGGATTGAATAAAAGATGTTTTACTTTCTACACCACTATATTTATCTTGGGTATAAATTAAAGTGACATTAACATTACAGCAGCCATGCTGCCAAATACTGTTATTTCCTTGAACAGCTCAGATCTATATCTCAGTTCCATCACATAAAAAATGGGAGCAGTAACACTAAATTTTATTTGTCTTAGCGTGACCAATTAGCTCCCAATCTTCAATGATAATCACAAATACTACTATGGTAAATTAGCTTTATGTTCTTAGTATTTGCAGCTCTCTGTAGGCAAGAGATGTAGGGAATGCTTAAGAGTTATTGTGCATGGCACAGAAAGAGCATCAGTTAATTACATACTGAATTTGCTGTGCTGATGAACTACTGCAGGCTGTGGGAAGATTATAGTTTGCCCTGGAATTAGTAATGCATGTTTAAGCCCAAGCGGGCTATGGTACTACCTCTTAACATTAATGCTAACAAGAACCTTCTCTCAATTAGGATTTTATCATTAGTTAGTTAACTTTAGATGAAAATTCATTCCTGAATTTCTATTGTTTCCCTTCCCTTTGTAAACACAGACAAGAGCAAAAAAATCTGGTTTTTCATAGAATCATAGAATGGTTTGGTTTGGAAGAGAGCTTCCAAGCTAGTTCCAACCCCTCTGCCATGCTCAGGGACACCTTCCATTGGACCACGTTGCTCAAAGCCCCATCCAATCTGGCTCTGAACACTTCCAGAGATGGGGCATCCACAACCTCTCTGGGAAACCTGTTCCAGTGCCTCATCAACCTCACAGTAAAGAATTTCTTCCTGTTGTTTAATCTAAATCTCTTCTCTTTTAGTTTAAAACTGTTCTCCTTATCCTGTCACTATCTGCCTGTGTAGAAGGTTGCTCTCCCCCTTATTTATAAGCCTTGTTTAAGTACTGAAAGGCAATGAAGTCTCCCTGGAACCTTCTCTTCTCCAGGACGAACAACCCCAGCTCTCTCAGCCTGTCTTCATAGGAGACATGCTCCAGCCCTCTGTAGCTCTCCTCCTGGCCTGTTCTAACAGGATTTGAGGACACTGGTTTTCTTATATAGTAATGGATCTGTTCCTTGACTGGATTACTGACATTTTTAAAGCATGGAAATAAAAACCACTTCAAATAAGCAAACTCTTCTTGATGAAAAAAAGTATTCCACGAACAGCAATGGGGTAAAGAATGTAATGTTCATAAAACCTTCTCTGAAGAATTCAAATGTGATCTCTAGATACCATATTCAATAGTTCAATAAGATAATTGAATATCAGTATGGCCAGGTTCCCAAAAGGTGTGAAGTTCTAGCCCTATTGATAGCTCTGATTACCTTTGCAACTCTTGCTACTTTCTGAAGTAGAAGATGGGCAAAACGAGCTAAAGTAACATTCTCATGGTGAGTTGATGATAAAGAGAAAAAGCTGATCTAATGAAAAATACATGGGTAATGGAAGGATTTTGATGGGTGGACAGAAAACAAAAGACATTCAGAATGGGGAAAATGTTTAGTGAGTAAACAGAACTGAACACACCACCCAGAAAAAATTCTGAAGTAAAAAACCTGCAAAACACTCAAGAAATAGGAAAAACAAACAAACAAACAAAACAAACAAAAAAGGCAAAAAAAAAAAAAGTCAAGAGCATTAAGAGAAAATAAACCTGGAAGTCAATGTAATTCCAGTCTGTCAATTACCTTTAGAGAGTTGGTATTAAAGTATTATAAATTTTGATCTCATTTCAAGAGGGTTACCTACAGTAAATATTAACCTTATACCTGTGGAATAATGTCCTTCATTAGAACTGGACTACTATGGGTCCAGCAGTTTCCAGTAAGCATTCTTGACATGTTAAAAATCTCTTCTGGATTTCTGATAGAAAAGTAGCCCTAACTTTGAGATCTGAAGACATTCAGTTCATACTCTAAATGAGGCTACTGAGGTCAAAGCAGAAGGCAGATCTCCAAAGAGATACTGAGCTAAGCAATAGAGTTGAATTCCTTTGTTTTCTGTAAACACAATTTATGTGAAGTGCAAATATTAAATAAATGAATACTCACTAGAATGTCAAAGAAGGCCAAATGATACCTGTTGTGTTGCATTTCCACTTAAAAAGGGGACATTCTATAAACCTTCCTTAAGGGGAAATTGAAAAGAAAATCATGAAATTTCAAGTTTTATCTAGGATTTCATTGCTTTTGTAGTTCTGATTGAAATGCAGCTGCCTAAATTTTCCTCATAATATAGAAAGGGCTCCCAAGTGGATGAAATTACTGTCAAAAAGTAGACTACTTGCAGAGAAATCAAAGTTGAAATGTGCACCACTAACAGTTGCTGCTTTTAGGGGTCATAAAAAGAAATCGCTAACCTGCAGTTACTGTTATTTTAGACTAGTCACTCTTGCACGTTTTTAAAAGTAGCAAGTATCTTACCACATCAAGACCCTGCTAAGCAAGTGAGAGCTAAGGAAAGAAACTTCCTTGAAGCTCAAGGTATCAGGTCTTGGTTGCTGCAGAGGCAGGTATCAAGTCTGAATGGTAGACGTCTGTATGTCACTAGTCAGAGAGCCGACAAGTTCCCTCTATAACTGAGAGAAGCATGCAAGGCAAAATGAGTTCTTATCTGAAGCAGTCTCCCGCCACTGACCACTGAGAAAACCTGACATTGAGCAGCTACTTAATATTTTCATGTCGGAAATCAACTAAGCAGTTTTGGTTGGAATTCAACAGATGATCTTGTGTACAGAAATATGTCTGTTTTCCATTGTAATTGTTGATATGTTTTTCATGATCTTGTATTTTTTTATGAGATTTCTTTATTTTTTACTGTTTCAGTGATTTATTTAAAGCTTGATAAGTTTGTGAGCAGGATTCTATGGTAGTATGGTCTTGTGATAGTGAGGAATCACACTCCATGACCCTTCCTGGCACAGACTACATATAATTTAGCACCACTGAATCTTTTACCTCTCTGTACTAACAAAAGAAAAGCTAACATACCTCCAGCTTGAAAACAAGTTCTAAATATAGTGATATGATTAAACACTGAGATCACCTGTATATAAGGAATGAAGGAAAAGCATTTTAATGTGTTATTCAGTTGCATCACTTTCCTGAACAAAGAGGCTTTAGACGAGGCAAATACAAAGGGGTTGTTGGAGGAAACGGGCCCACTTGAACATATTGTTAGGACATCCCTGTTCTAAATAAAGAAACATAATCACTTAGCTATGCATCATTAGCGTCATTTGCCTCATACAGCTAGAAGCTGAAAGCCATCAGTGGTGTCTGGAATTTCACTATTGTTAAAATGTAAGATATAGAAAACTATAGAAAAGTATACCTTAAAGATTCCGTGTAGACAGAGTTGTTGGCTATATGAGAAACAGGTTTAAAATGTTCCTACATGCACAGCAGCACTATCAATTCTCTATATGTTCAATGGCAAAAGCAATCTTGAGTAAGACGCAGTTGTAAATTACTTAGATATTTAAGGGAGGAAGAGAGCATTGTCAACATGGAAAATTGACATTAAACAACCCCTACCTGCTGCCCTGGAAAGTAAGTGCCAAACTGCTGTGGTAGATGCTATGGTACAGGAAAGGCTCATTCCTGAAGAGGACACCACTCAGTCTTATTCTAGATCAGCTAGCTCTCCACAAAGACCCAAATTAAAAATCTCAGTCAAACCAGACCACATGACATTGCTGAAGGAAGTCATGATGGCAAGACAATTCTGTGGTTGGAACACTTAAAAAGAAAGAGAAGAGCAATTTTCTGTGTTGAGGTCTGGTAGTAATTTCTTGTGTAATTTTGTTACAGCAAAAAAACCCAGCATTTAGTTTGAACACTCAGGGGTCTTAGATTTTGTGTACCTAAGATCATTAGCGAAACCCCCTCTAAACTGTGGGAATTTTAAATGAGACTCCTTTTCAACTCCTTGAATTTGACTATTGCTAGGATGAATAATTATGTCCCACTTTGTAGGATATGTCAAGTGTTTTGACATCTTTGCATGGTTCAGGATATAGAAATGTAAAATGTTAATAACAACTCAACAGTTAAGATAAACTGACAAGAAAGCAGGTGAAAGCCTTCTATACACACTCCTGAAACCAAAGAGGAATGAAGAAGGTTTTGAACTGAACTGACCACATGATTTTGTCTTATAGACCAAGATACAACTACAAATTGGGAGTATATGTCCAACATTATACATCTGAATTCTTCTCTCCTCACCCTGGAGAGTGGATATTTCCACTCTTCAGGGGCAGTCTACTTACTCATTAAATAAAGCCTTTACCAGAACAGACAGCAAGTGTCTAGAACTGTAACAGATGCCTCAGTTCCAAAAAGGCTGAACAGTTTTTTTCTTTATTCTGACCTTCTTTGGTATTCAGAGAATAGGAGCTCTATAGTACAGGACTTTTGATGTGCTTAATCTGCTGCCTGAAAGTACTGATTTTGACATTGTCTTCTTAGAGATAGATGCAGCAGAAGAGTTGTTTGTTAAGGCAAAATGTTCAATGTTTTTAATAGGTTTTACGTTTACAAAGCAACTTTTATCAAAGCTGTTGAAGAAATTGCACCTGAAAGATGGGAATTGTGGAGAAATGTAAGCCCATTGTCTTCTCTATTCCATTCCAATAGCTCCTGTAAACCAGAGGAGTATCGTGTTACTTGTCAATATGGAAGGGCAAAAAGAGCTAGCATACTGGTAAGGTCACATCAGAAGAACAAAATTTTCCTTCCAAACCCAAACTACCAGTCATCCCTCTTCTTCATGTGAAAATACAAGTAGCCTGGAATAAATTGTTTTGCTTACCTTACCAAGGAAATGGTAGCTTAACTGGGTAAAGATATACTTTATAGGATTGAGTTTTCTCAATGCTCTGGAAAACATAATTATAAAGGCAAAACAGAAACCAGTGTAAGTGATCGGCATACAACTGGATTTGCATGAAAAGGATGATTAGTGCTTCATTTGTTACAAAGATCCTCATATGTGCAAAATCACCAGTATCATTGGAAACACTTGGTATCAGGTATTGCAAGTGACCATGTGAAAATCTTTTGATACGAAGACACAGAAATGTTTTTTCCCCTTTCTTTCATGAAGTTATGATAATTTAACTTTCTGGATTGGGGCATATATTTTTTCATAAATTATTCTGTATGTTGTAATTAATTTTTTATATAACCTTATAAAAATGGAGTTGAGAGTCTTATGTCATTGAGGGCTGAAAGAAAAACTTGCTAGAAATCACATCATTGGCAAAATCTCTATTCTATAATTTTAATCATTGGTGATTTCTGTGATATCATAACAAGTTTCTGTATTTCTTTAATGGTTTCATGTATAAGAAAAATAAACACCTGTTAAAATGTCCCTTTGTTTGATCTGTTTTACCATTTCAAACCAGTTGGTGACTCTGGGATAAAAGCACTATTACAAGCATAATATTGGAGCTGCTGTGGCAAATGTTTTATTTAGATACTGTATTTTGACTATTGAATTTTGCATAAGCTCTTCTGTTATGATGCTGCAGTGTGGTAAATTGGGAGGGAATTTACTACTATAGAGCACTGCCTATTGAGAGATTTTTACAGTCTCAGTAAGAAGAGAAAAATAAGATACACTATTAGGTTAACAAATAAGGTATGATGAGATTGTTCCTAGAAAGCAGAGAGACAGTACTGTTCAAAAAGGTGGAGAGGTAAGTTATCTGCTGGTGAGAAGAAATATTGTCTTATCAGGCATGCCCACAGTCAAGTCCAGTCAGAACATGAAACACAATATTTGGATATTACTTGAGATTGTAACTCAGGCTGACGTGCTTAAATCTGTGTGAACAGAATTCTGAGGTTTCATAATTTTTTTTTTTTGAAAAAAGGACATGACAATTCTATATATTAAGTTTGCCTAAACTAACAACAGCTGTAGACTTTCTGCACATTTATTTAATATATATTTTCCAGTGGCCTTTTTTTAAAAAGGAAAAATCTGGTTTTATTTTTACATTTGCCATTGATTTAATCAGAGCAGTCAGCAGCCTCCAACATATATACACAAACACAAATTCAATTATTTCTTCCCACAGTTACCTTCAAAGTTAACTTTGCAGTTCTGAGTCCTAATTTATTTGATTCAGCAAAAGCATTTAATTTCTTCTTTTTTTTTTTTTTTTAATTCAACTTATTCATTATCATTCTGCAGTATTCGTATTTTCCTCAGAGTAAAAGCCTGACTCATACTTTGTTTCTCTTTGAAGCATGGAGGTCTGAATACTAACATGACCCAACATGACCAGGTATTGGAACTGTCAACAGTAATTTGACAGTTTATGAAGTAAAATAGGCAGCTGTTATGAGAAAAGCTTTTAATATGACACCACTCAGTTAAAAGCATCATCAAGATATAAAGGTATCCCTAAAAGACTGCCACCAGCCTGACATTCACCTTTTACAGGTACTGAAAGGAAAATATTATTACAGAAGCTGAAAGTGAATTCATGCACATGAGCTGCCACACATGAATATTCACAAAGTGACAGGCACACAGACATGAATGAAGCCAAAGCTCAGTCCTCTGCATGCTTACCTAAAGGATAATATTTTTTATTTTAATCTTCTGTAAGAAAATTGCTGTCCTGAACAAACACTGTGGGTACAGCCAGGAGTCATTGTTCCCTTTAATAGTCAACAGTTTTTCTAGCTTTCTTTTCTGTTTCATTCCATGTCCTGGTGGCCACTCCTCTGTCTGTAATGAGAAATCAGAGCTATATTCTTCTTTTACCTTCTTCAGTTTGTGCAGTATTTTTTCTCTTCTGCATTCTTTGGAGTCACTGAGTTCATAGGAGAAATGTAAATAGTGTATATGTCTTTAACCCCTCTGATACTCTGTTATCTTCTACTTTTATCTTTAAGACTTTTTAAGGTTAAGCCAAAACCATATTTCACACTACATCTGGCAGACCAGCTATTGAGGACTGTTGTTGTCTTCTATTTATGCCTTAAGCAGAAAACGTAAAGAAAGAGACCTGGCAAAGTCTGATGTGTGCAATGTATTGGATCCATTCTCATGTCACAATGTTTTAGGGTTTCCTGTCACATTTGCACATGTCTCTGGGAAACATCTCTCTCTCACATATGTACTGTCAGTCTCTAAGCTGGGGAAACAACTTTCATGAGATTCAGCTTTCATTGCTCATTTTAGCCATGGGTTGGCTAAGGATGCTGATGAGGAAAATCTCAGCCACAAATGGAAAATTCAGAATCTCAAAATTTTTTTAATCCTTGTTAACTTGGATCTCTGCTGTGCCAGGATTTCAATATATGTTAATGAAAATAATTTGCACTCCTATTCTAGCAAATCTGGGAAATGTTGGACCTAACAAATCATCAATTCTCTTCTTTCTTTTCCACTTATTTTTTGAGTTGTAGCTTGAAAGAGTAACTGGTGCCTTTACTTTCTAAGTACTGGGTACTTTTGATAATGTTTGGAAGCCCCCCAACATTGTTCTGCTAGACAATAGACATCTATTGTCTTGTGTATTGTCTTTTGACAAACAGAAGAAGAAACAGTTTATGGAAAGGAAAATTGGCAAAGACGACACCACATAGCAGTAGAAGAACTGGAATAATTAAAACCACATCTCCAGATGGAATGATTCGCATGTTTTCTCAAATGAGAAATAAATCATACACATAGTTCTGGAACAAACTTAAGAGACGCTAAACAGATTCCTTCAAGCTGTCCTTTCATAAAGAAAATACTTCAGATGTTTTTTATTGCTTTGATGAGAAAGAATGAATGCTGGGAGTTAGCAATATTCTCCTGTCTGTAGCAGGAGCTCATCCTCACTCTGCTGGCATATCTATAGAAGTTGTTTCCCTTTTTGTGATTTTCAAGCCATGGCTGTATGAACCAAAGTCCTTCAGTAACTGTTCAACCAGTGATGTAGAGCAGACCTTCACTTGCTTATGCATAAACATCCTATGAAAGTCATGCCTCCTCCAAGACTAATTTAACTTTATACACATTATGCACTCCACTTGTTCAAGGAAAAATTAAGGCAAAATGGACCATGGACGACGCAGGTCTTTCTTTTCTTCTGTCTCAGACTGTGATGTTTTCCCAGTTTTAGTTAGGATGTTACTAAATTCATATGCCCCATGTTTACAAAATGAAAGAAGGAAATCAGAGGCAATATCTTCATTGGTTTGTTCGGGTTTTTTTTACATCTGAAGTTGTAACTGAAAATCACATTATCATTGTGTAGAAACCCCACACTTTCTTCTTCAGTGGAAATATCACCATTCCCTGCAGGTATGTGATCATGTGTACTGTGTAAATAGGGTTTAAGGTGTGTTTTAGAGGGAGCAGTCACCACCATCTGTGATGATCTTACAGAAATTTTTCCTTATTTTCATGTTGGCATAAAATAATATAGTTGTCATCTAAACCTTTTAGGGAATCACTTAACACTTTCTCTTTTAATTTTTTTTCTCTCTTTTATTTCTGTCTGTCTGCTATTCCTTTGTTTCTAGTCTGATCGTTTTTCCTTTTCCTTACTTTCATCTTCTCCCATATGAAAAAGCATGTTTATTAGAGATGTGGAATGCAAGAAAATAGAAAGATGGAATGGAGAAAGTCTGGTTGTTCTAGTCAGACAGTACTCAGAACCTACACTTATCCTCTTACAGTTAAAAATTGCATTTCTCCTGGCTTGCAAGTAACCCTCCAAATTGGAGCCCAATTTCTCGGCTAAAGGACTGGAGATCAGTTGCCCAGTCTTCCAGACTTCCTGAATGATATCAAGATTCCTGTCCAATGTGAATTACCTTAAGGTTTTCAGGAGTCTGCTTTTAAGGGAGGTTTCTTTGTGGATCTGCTTGGGCTATGGACATTATCACAGTAAGTCATGAGGGCAAGAATACTAAAACATGTTAACCCTTCAGATAATATGGTAATACAGTTTTAAAAACACTCAACAAGGTGGATATTTCTTTATAGATTTTAGAAAAATATAACATCAAAATCTTTACTTAGTCATAACTTTAACTTCATAAAACAACCTTGATGAAATGCACTGAAATTAACTATATTAAAAAATAATTTAGTTTGTGTCAATTTTGTCTTCTCAAGTGTAGAGCTTAGCAGAAAATTTTCCTTTACAATCAAAATTATTGCATTTCCAGGTTCACAGTCAAAAAGCCTTCTGAAAATATCCAGATTGTGCTATCACTACAGAGAACAAGGTAGTTTTTAAACACAGCAGTTCCTGAATGAAGTCATACCACGGGATCCATTTTATACTAAGTGAATAAAAGTTAAATAGAGGTGTATCTGACAACTTTGTGATGTTTTGATAAAAGAAAGCACCCCTTATTTACTTGTTAAAAGTTATTTCTTACTACTTTTTTCTCATAATTCTGGGTTGAGGGTTTTTTTCTAACAGTTTTCTAGTTGGTTGGTAGAAATGTAAAAATGTAATGAAATTATTGGCAAACAACATTTTGCATAAGTTCCTAATTTCTTTCAAGTACCTTGACTTACTGAGCTGACATAATAAATAGTTAGGCTAACGTCAGGGGCCCAGAGTCTGACCTTCTGTGTGTCACTATTAGAGAAGTAATTTTAGTTAAATAAGTACAATTTGAAAGGTGTTATTAAGAAAACCCCCACATAACTGACAGGAAGAAAACTTACAAGAGGATACTTGCCTGGCTGCTTACCATAACAATCAGTAGCTTGAAGCAGTTCACCAGCCAGTAAAGATCAAATTATTTGGAGGATGCTCTCCAACGTATAGAAATGATTCGCCCCAGACAAAGGGGGATGGAACAACCCTCCAATCAGTGATGTCTGACTGTGGAGGATCTCCAGGGATGGCTGGGACCCAGGCTGACCCAACATGTTTAACACTCTGTTCCTCCCAGTTACTGACAATTACCATCAGTATGGTATTCAAGAAGCTGGGCATCAATAAGCCCTAAAAAATAGATGCTAGCATCAATATTTAAAATCTAACACCAATATTAAGACTTTAACAGCTGTGAAGTTCATTCATCCTTGTGAAATATTTTGGGCTGGTACTCCCAGATTACTTACTTCCTTTCTCACCTACCTTGAAAGCAAGCTCTTCATAATAATGTTTTAAGAGAGAGCCACAAAGGGATTCTTTTTTAGTAGAAATTCTTTAAAGAATTGAGAACTATCCAAGAGTCTTGAGCCAGTTTGGAAAAGATAGTTGAAATTCAAACAGGATATGGGATATAAGAGCTGTAGCACTGTGTCTACCCAAGTTGAAGGATAAACACTGCCATTAGTATAACCTGAGAACATATCTAGAAGATCATGTTTTCCACATGAGATTTACAGGAGAATCTGAGAATCTCTCCAGGGATTAAACACTTTACAAATCTGTGTTTCCAGGATTTGGATAGTTGCAGGCATGTCTTGTCAAAGAATGTTGGCAGTCAGGGTGTCTCATGAGCAGCAACATGGCATTAAAAGTATTTAGAAGTCTTCAGTATTAGACTACATTCATGCAAATGATTCAGTCAGAAGAATGGGAAAGTTGTTTGTTGCCATTTTCAGACCCCAATAAATCATTATATTCATATTATTTTCCACATAATTTTTGGATGCCTTTGTTTCTTTTTTTTGAGTGACACTTAGAATTGATCTGATAAGACTTCATGTCAACTAAATGCAAGTAAAGTGTAACTTTGATATTATACTTGTAGATTTTCCCAGCATCTGTGTGAATAAAGAAAAAAAGTTTGGTTCCCAACAGCACCAACATTTCAATTGTTCCATATGTAAACTGCCACATAATACTTCTTTTTGCATTTTCCAGCAGAGCTACATGTCATAATAATAGTTTCATGTTCTTCTTCAGCCTCAAGTGTAACAGAACCTGTACATCTTCCTGTTCATTGTAAAGAAATATTTATGACAGCAGTTCGTGGTGTTTCACCCTGTAAAACCATCTCCATTAACAGGATCTGAAGTCGTCATGGTCTCTGTTCAAGCTACTGTGTAAAATCGAATTACTGGGAAGCCACAGTAACTCACTGCATTGCCTATGTTTATGTTTTCTGCACTCAATAATATGTGGAAAAATCCTCACTTTCTTCAAGTCATTTGGAAGAAACATTTATTTTCAAGGAGGTTCTCATTGCTTTAATTTACCTATGCATGTTCAGCACAGTGTTATATCTGCAAGCAATCTACTCAGCCGTGCATTTTGGGAGGACAAGAGGAGAGACACAAAGTTAGAACAAGAAAGGCTCTGTCTGGATATAAGGAAAAAGCTTTCCATTATGAAGACAGGTCAATAGTGGAACAGATTTCACAGAGCATTTGTGAGGTTTCTTTCCTCAGAAACTTTCAAGGTCAGATTAGAGAAAGCCCAGAACAACTTCATCAGACCTCATAGAAGACTCTGTTTTGAGCAGGAACATGGACAAAATAACCTCCTGATGTCCCCTCCAACTTCAATCCTAGTTCTCTAATCACAGTGACTGTGTCAAACAAGACAGAGTAATGTGTCTTTTCCATGTTCTGTATCACCTCCAAAAGATACAGAAAAAGATGGTCAGAGAGAAGATTCTTGGCTCTGTCCATAGGCTTCCCTGACTAACTTTTTTTGAGCTCATATGGAAACAAGAAAATTAAAGCTGAACTTAACTTGAAAAATTTGTCTTCTTTAAAATTATCTCTTCTCTTGTAGCTTTACAAAATGGGGACTATTCTATACTAAACAGCTCTAACTAGCCAAGTTTCTTTTCTTCTGACTTTTCAGTGCCAAAACAATGCACGAAACATGACTCACAGAAAGGTTAAATAATGGTTAGTGGGTTTGTTTCATGCATTCTCTTTCTTTCTAATCAATTTTTAAAAACTCTCCCATTCTTTATGTATTTTGTTTTATTTATTGGCATGTAGAACTAGTCAAACAGGACTCTCACCACTGCTAACTATTTTTCTTGCATCACAGGGCTTTCCCAGTTTCAAAGGTGAAATGTGCATGTAGGTGGCAAATACAAACAGAAAAGAGTTAGTGTGCATACTGACATTGGTAAGAGAAGAAAATGCTCAGTGGTTTTAAACAAGAAATTCCCACTTGTGTGCATGTGGGTGTTTGTTTGATGTGATCAAAATTAATAGCAATAGATTAACTACATATAAGAGGTTTTTTGGAAAGACAAATGTCCCCACCTTCCTACTTCTTCCCCCAGCTTTTATTGCTGAACACATCATCATAATGTCTGGAATATCCTTTTAGTCAGTTGGGGTCAACTGTCCTGGCTGTGTTCCCTCTCAACTTTTCATGCATCCCCAACCTACTAGTTGGTGGGGGAGTGTGAGAAGAAGAAAAGGCCTTGATACTGTACAAGCGTCGCTCAACAATAGCTAAACCATCCCTGTGTTGTCAACACTGTTTTTATCACAAATTTAAAACACACCACCATACAAGCTTTTATGAACAAACTCCATCCCAATCAAAACCAGAACATTCAGTTAATTTTCTCTGTATTATTGAGCAGGAAGCCGAGATGACTAAATGACAGCAGAGGGTACCAGTGTGGGAGAAACCCCAAAATTAGTCAGTACAGTAATGATATAAAACAAGAGCCCAGCTCCCAAACTTCCAAACTTCTCTCCTCCCTTCCTTCTTTCCTTCCTTCCTAGCAAAATCCTCTGTCCAGTTAATAGGAAAGCTAGTGGCTCATAAGCAGACATAATTAAATATAGAAATTTTATTACTTTAACATTCAATTATATGCCTGAGTCTTTGTACTTTGGTCTTTGGACTTCAGACTTTGGAAAGCATTGGTGAGGTAAAGTTTTAGAATAGATCTTCCTATGTATATCACTTAACCATTTTTCTTTTAACAGTGATGAATTGTGCTATAGCTCAAAAATGCCTTCATTTTTTAACATATATTTGAGTTTAAATAGGTTGCCTGTTGTGTATTATGAGGAGGTCATTCTGACACTAGATCATTTGGTCTGTACTGGTTGTTCCATCAAGAAGAGAAACACCGTGGCTGTTGCATTTGTAGTTATCCAGGGGAATGCTTCCTCAAACTCTCCTAGCACCCAGTTCACCAACTATTGGATATCAGAAAGTCCTCTTAAAAAAACCTCAAAAATCACTTCCACTGATTCTTGTTTTACCTGAGCAGTGTTCAAGGCTATAGATCAAATAAACTTGAAGGAAGAATGTTGGCCAAAGCCATAAATGTGATGAAGAGCTGTAAATACACTGCCACCAAATGTAAAAAGCATGTCAAAATATCTCTGCCCTTCACAGAGAATAGAATGAAAGCATCCAGGCTTGTTGTGAAAAGGTAGTGTATAACAATCTTAGCACAACCAAAAAAACCTGGACTGACTACATGTCTTCCTTCAGCATGTGTTCCACCAGACCATGAGTCTGTTGAAACTCATATGCTTTAAGACCAGACGACCAGCTAGGATCACCATCTAGTGTCTGGTGAGCCACTCCTTCCATCAGCCACTCCCTGGTGAGATTACTATTTGTTAAAGGTCAGTTGCTTTAGAATTAAGATGGAAACCCAGATATGCGTGTGCAGGCTGTCCACAGCCAGTGCCAGCGGTTGACACAATGCCATGTAGGTGACCTTTTGCACATTAACATTTATGATCCATTCCTGACTATTTCATATATGGAATATCATATAGTCTTACCAGTGGGAGGCCCATCCCAAACATTCAGACATAGGAGGAAAAAGCATGCCAGTGTTCTCAAGCATCTCAGCTGTATCCCCGGAGTATCACATTAGAGGGAGCCAGTCTCTATTGCTTCAACAGTTCAAGGCACTTTCTCCAAAAGACCAAGCAAACTAACAGTACCATGACCTCAAAAAAAGAACTAACTCTTTTCTGAATTCATTAGATTCTGTTTTGTGTCTGTCATAAAAGATAATATGTGGAAGCAGTACATCTATGTGCAGAAGGAGCATAGATGGAGTCGCATCTGCCTTGTACCTCCTTAAAACCAATTCTTGTCACTTTATTATCTTACAGTTCAAGCACAAGAAAATGAATTATTTGCCCAGCTATGTCCCTAGGAATTCTAGGAAGTGACCACATTCTTTTCAGCTTTCCCTCCATGTCCCAGACAGAAGCGGGGCATCAATGCACAGCATGGTTTTGCCAAGTGGCTGTCACTCCAGCTTGACTATACCAATAATATAGTTTATTATTATATATTGTTCAAGTAAAAGTTTTAATGTATTTATATTTTGCCTTAAAATTCCTAGAGTAATTTAGAAGTTCTCAGAGTTTTAAAAAAAATCATTCATTCTGACATTATTGAGCTTATGGAACACTGTAGCATTTTCTTTCCCAGTCTTGCTCCTGTCCAACATACAGTCTCAACTAATTATTTGCAACAAAAAAGAGAACTTTATCCAACAAATGTATTTGATTAATGTGTAGGAAGGTGTTTTAAGGACAAGGTTTTCATGTTAGCAGAGGGATGATGGTAAAGCGTGCTTCTGTTGGAGCAGCAGAGAGGAAAAAATAGTAGCAGATCTTACATACTTTGCAATTATCAACCAAGCATAAAACAGGAGCAAGACTAGAGAGTTATCATATGGCCCATCTCACAGATGCTTGCATCTTCACTAGTTTCTTGTCTTGGATTGTAGATTAAGGCAGGACAGAACTCTTGCCAAAGAGTTCTCTGTGCACAGTTGAGAGCTTGATTAAAATGTTATGATTTCAGAAATAAAAATAACCTTCTTCTTAAAATCAGTAGTTATAGGCTGTAAGTATTATCGTAATCTTCTATGAACCAAGTATTTGTTGAATTGGTTTATTCCCATTTAGGAAGCTTTCAACAAATTAACTTAGGTCATAGTAATAATTTAAAGAAGTGGTGTAAACATCAAATTCAGTGAACCAGGATTATACACTGGTCCATTATAAAGCTGGGCTACCTGTTTTACATGTGTATTACTAAGAAAACTCTGTACATATGACCATTTTACTGCAAGCAGCCATAGCAAGGACAGTTGCCTCACTGTCCAACATATATCTTTCCAATAATATGAAAATACAGTTTCTTCTCCAAAGAGCTTGTATTGCAGTTTTCACTAAACACTCAACGACTTTAAAAAACAGGGCCTTGACAGTTCATAGTTTGAACTGAAAATCAGTATTTGGAACTCTATACAAATTTTGTATAAAGAAATATCTGAAGTGAATTGCTGTGGAACAACAACTTTCATTAAAAAAAATTAACATGGACTTATATGTGACAATCCTAACAATTTGTTAGCTAATGTCTGTGATTGCTACTAGAGAAGCAAACACAAAAATTGACTCATGATATTTATTTTAGACACAAAGAAGCAGGCAGATACTCCATATTTTTATTGTCAGCAAAATAGATCTCATTTTACTACAAGCAACTGGATCAACACATTCATTCTTATCACATTATCATAAACTCAGAAGTTACTTCAGTGACGTAGAAGACAGCGAAATCAGCAGTTTCAAGGATGGGAGGAATGTCTGCCTTGAAATTGTTGCAATATTGTTAGGAGGGAAAGACACCTTGCAACAGCAAGGAGCAGCAATACTGTTTTAAAATTATAGGTACCAACAACATCACAAAACACAAATTTGAATCAAATCTGTAAGCATCACATTCATGTAGAATCTTACAGCGAAAGTGCTTTGCCTTTGTGTGACTGTAGTCACTGCTATTTCTGGGTCAGAGCCAGATTGCTTTGAAACTGCTCAAAGGTTCGTCTACTACCTCATCCCCTGAGGTTCACGTGGGTACACTTCATGTATATATGTCCTAATGAAAGAGGGTAAGTATTCCACATTTACATATTAAATTTAATATTTCCATCATCTGGTGTGCCCATTATATCTGCTGAATTTTCCCACTTCAAGTTTTCTTCTGTAGCTGTTTATCCTCCAGATAAATAAATTATGCTAAAAATGGTCTGCACCACTGATCATCAACAAAAGACTGAGGAATCAATTTCCTATTCGTAAAATATTCTGCCCCCTTTTGTATAAGGTCTTTTTCTAGGATTTTTTTTTTTTTTTAAATATGCAAGTCATCTTAGGAAACTGGAAGTCAAATTCCAATAGGAGCCAGCAAGAAATTTTTTACAGTGTGGATGGTGAAATACTGAAACAGGTTTCCCAGAGAGGTGGTGGATGCCCCACCTCTGAAAACATTCAGGGTTGGGTTGGACAGGGTTCTGAGCAACCTGATTCAGTTGAAGATGTCTCTGCTCAATTTCTGGACTATATGACCTTTAAAGGTCCCTTCCAACCCAAACTATTTTATGATTCTATGATTCTCTATCTTTTTTGCATTAGGCAACTCTGAAGACAGAAAATAAATCACACAGTTCTGATGCTGTTATATGCATGGGTTCTGTGCAAGGAGCTTGAAAGCTAACTATCACAGAATGTAATTTTACAAGAGAAGGCACTTCTTTAAAAAAATCTGCTACTGGATTTTTTCTTTTCTTTTTATGGAGAGCAGATACAGAAATCATGAAAGGCCTAGTACTGGTAACAGAATTTTGTTCTGTCTCCTGCAGTGTCAAAATGTTGTTTTAATTTCTAAGATCAAATTTCTCATTGTTTATAGCAATGAAGAAGAACACAAAATCAGAACCAGGGCTTACACATCTTGTACTTCAAACTACCCTTATTATTATTATTATTATCATTATTATTATTACTATTATGTCACAAATATGAGTTCTTTTGTAGAAATGACAATATGTGGCTCCATCTCTATTATATTTCTGTGGTTTTCAAAATAGTAAAAAGTTTACTATACTGGGGGTAGGGATAGGATGGGGAAATCATCAGTTCTCCCCTTCTTGTTATTTCTTATTCACTATAAAAAACATTAATCTAAAATCAGAGCAACACTTCACAGTTCTGGTTAATTGACTACATCGATCCCATCTCCACAGACCAGCAGTATAAATTCCAAAGGATTTAAGTGACCAAGACCAGGCAACAGCTTCAATTCAATAAAAAGAGTCAACTCAAAAGTATACAGTTGAATTCCAGAGGGACAGTCTTCTGTCAGTCTTCCATTGGAGCACAAAAAATAGTAAACATTCAAGTAAGAGAAAGAGGACATTTAAATAAATACACATAATTGCAAAGATCATTATACTCGTTACAGCACCTGCAAGAGAGGAGATGTTTAATATTTCAATACAATTAGAAATCCACTGGATTCAGCTTTTTCATTTTCTGCTTTGATTATCGCACAGTGATTTGGCTCAATGTCTAGTGCTAGATAATAGTCTTTGATTTCTTAAAAAACAAAGTTGCTGTTACTAGCCCTGTTGGAAGGAAATGTAAAGACCATGGATTGTTTTCTGCTTAACTTCTGCTACTGCAATGAAACTTCGCACTCCTGAGAATATAAAAGAACCTGAAATGACTGTCCATTTCTCTGAACATTTCTTCCATTTCTTCATTCTTAAAGTGGCCTTAGGCAGATGATAAATTGACAGACTGGCACAGTGTCATGCCTGGAAGGGAACTCTGTGGGTGACTCAGTTGTTCATTGGATAGTTTTAGATTTTCAGGAAGAGACAGAGAGAGAGCGCACACCAGCTTCTGAACTGCCTCTGCAATAGCTCTTATTCATCTATCCAATATTTCCTCACCATTTCTTTCCATGTTATAGAGAGCTCACTACCCAACCTTGATGTCTCAGTTATAAGTCAGGGAATTATGACTGAGAAACCTACTCTTTCACAGAAAACAAAAGACCAGCTTTAGCTCACTTGAGAGAAATATCTCTGCTGAAATTTCACACTGCTGAAGTCACCTAAGCAGGTCATACATGCTCTCAATAGGAAAAGAAGTTCCCACTTCAGAATCCTCCCAGGAATAGCAATCACTTCTTGTCAAGAGCTTAAAGTGCATTCATGTGAGCAAAAAAAAAATAAAAAGAACAAACAAACAAAAAACCCCATCACCAATAAAGAACACAAACAAGCAACCCAAACCAAAATTATAACAGTCCTGCTAAGACAGCAATGTGGAAAATATAGTTAACAGAGATTGCCTTTCCTCAGGGGGCAAAATCCATCAGGCCCTAAATGCCAGCTGAGTAGTTATAGTCCTTTTTAATCATCACAGTGTCAACAACTACCTTCATTCCTGAGCTCAGTTACAGGGTTTGGCTCTTGGTCTTTTTCGCAGTTCTGTACCAAATCATAAACCAGAACTTCAGTCATCATTCTTTGCTATGAGAGCATTGTGATTTTGTGAAACTGGGGAGATAGATTATACTGCATGTAACAGTCTGGAAGAGGGCTTACTGATCACTTCTTCATAAATGGATGAAATCCCATTGCTAGCTTCTCTTGCTCATTTGCATTATAAAGCTCAACAAGCCCACCAGCTTGGTGCAAATATCAGTGCAACTGCAGAGGCACTTATAAGTAGGAGAGAATAGACTGCATTTATATATCATAGCATAGATGCCATGAACTGCTCATGAAATCTTCACCAGTGGAGTTCTTCAAGGCTGATGAATGTGTGTAGCGTGCTGGGGAGTGTATGAACAGCTGTAGAACACAACTGTTGTGGCAAAAGGGATTCATCTTGTGGAGTAAAAATAGAGGCTTCTTAGACATCATAGACCTCCTCTTCCGTGGCTTGACCGACCTCTCCACAAAGTTGGCGGAAAGTGTTGCGCCTCAGGATCTCCCAGCCACGGTGAGAACTCGTTCTGGATGTGCTTCGTGACAATGACAGAGCAGACAATTCCTTCTTATACAGGGTGTCTCTATTGATTTCCAGCTTCTCTGAACCTTTGTCATAGTTATCCCTATCCTGAGCCTTAAATGCTTCTGTGTATCGCATCATCTTGTGTTTGTTGGGATCAACCCTGTCTTCAACTCTGTAAAAGGATTAAAAAACATGAACTGAACAATGTGAAAAAGTACCAGTTTATCAACAAAACCCCTCCAAAAAACCAGGCATGCTGATCTTCCAGAAAATCTGCACAGAAGCAGGAAACTGATTATAGGCAGGGTGCTAGGGGCTGCTAGCACAGTTATCTCCTAGACATTTATCCACATCATTGACTCCAGTACCTTTGTCTGAACATGGTTTCTTGTCCTTTAACTCATTTCCAAATCGTGATTTGCCCTTTCCATTTCGCCAGCTGTAAGCAATTTGAAGACTTACCCCACCTGAGTCTAGTTCCAGATCCTTTGTATGTAAGCATATATTCATCTATTTTCTCTGTTCTTGACTTTCCTCCTCTGACACTCCATGGCTGCCAGAATTAGGATGCCACTTATCCTTTGCTGCACTTTTATTTAACTACTCCACTTCCACCAACCCTTCTCTACATCACTTATAAGCTGTCTTCTGAAATACTGTCTCATGCTATATACAATGAACATATATGTAATTTGACAGAACTAGTTCACAGCAACACTCTTTTCTCATAGCATCTAGAGAATAATTGCTCTTGCAATGTATTATTACATTCTGCATCTTAGTCTGAAGGTGTTGCATATTGATACCACTTTAGGTCTGCTTGTTCTTTCTAGTAAACCTGAAAATCTACAAAGCTCAATTCTCTGTCAAAACCTGCAGAAAGTTATGTGCAGGGTCAGGAGTTGGATTGTGATGATCCTTGTGGGTCCCTTCCAACTCAGGATATCCTATTATTCTATGATTCATACAGCTGCCACTCCCCCTTCTGGCTTTATCAGCAAAAGATCATGCAGTTAGAAAAGACACATGCCCATAAGGTAAATAATTTCTCACCTGGCATAAATATAATTACAATCAAAAATAATGAGGAATTTAGTTTTATCTTGTTAGTTCAGTGCCTAATCTGGAATCCTGGACATAAGACTTTGCCACCTGGTGCAGTCATTGCAAAGTATAATATAGTTACTAGGTTCACATGAGAAAAAAAATCTTTAATTATTCCTGTTCTGATTTTGAATTATTTGTAGAGCAATTCATTGCTGTTGAATGCCTAATAGATTGATTCTGCCTCTGCCATTTCATGTATCTAATGGATAGGAACAGCCAACTAAGCATAGCAGTGAAATTTTGTGATACTCATTATAGTAAGTTTGAAAGAAAAATTCAGGCCTTGCAACTCATGCGGTTTTTGGGGTCTGCCCAATGTGACTATTGGATAAGAAAGCAACATCAAATTTCAGGAGGAAATGAACAACAGAGTTTTCTGAGGGGAACAGTGCTTGCCTACCAGTCACAGACAGAAAACAGATTGGGATCTGAAAGCTCTCCAAACACTCCTCCCAGGCCACTGGAAAGGCTCTTTATTAACACCCATACATTGGATTCTTCTTCTTAGATCCTCAAATGCACACACTAGAAGAGAACTCACCTGAGATACCATCGGTCCCCTAACCCATATTCCCGCCCACAGATTCCCGAACGAGGCCAGAGACACCTTGGCAGTTTCCGCTCCAACATGACAGTAGTAGCGACAACCTTTGGAATGAAAAAAAAATAAAGAACTTACATGAATTAGAAAAAAAAGTCAGACTCTTTCAAAATTATCAGTTTCATGAGCGCTGACCCATACCATACCTCATTACAGCTCCTTCTGTAATGACAAAAATAGTAGAGTCAATACTCCATTTATTATAGGGCAATCCTATTTTAGGTCTAACTGTGCCATGTTTTGAGGAAGCAACGGTGGTCTTAAAACACTGTTAAATTTCTTTCCTTTTGTAATTGATGGCAACGAGTAGGGTAATCAATTTGCAAGCTAGAGAAGAGGACAGTATCTATACCCGCATTAACTATCATCAGAACTTAACAATGTGGCCACATGATTACATTTAACCATTTGACTGATTGCTTTCTCACAGAAGAGTACTAGGAAATTAATTTCCTGTTGATTACCTATAGAACTGGTTGAATTTTCTTGCCTTCGGAGCAAGAGAGTCTGGCCACCTTCTCTTAATAGATCTAAAGACATCACTGACCTTCATGCAATCATTATCTTGCATTCTATCCCACTCAGTCAATCCCTATAATTTTAATTTAACTCAGTTGCACAGAAGCGTTATTTGTGAAAACAACACCACTTTAATTCTATTTAATAAGAGATTCCACATGCAGGGAACAAACAGCTAGGGAGACAGAGAATGGACAAGAGAGGCTGATGGGCTTCTAGCTGTTATTTGAAATAAGGTAGGAATGCCAACCTTAACTGGATTACCTGGGCTCTCCAGAGCTCATCCTGCTCGTGGGCCACTCTCCAGTGGGTGTCACCCATCATGGCAATTAACAAGTTGAGCATAAGGAGGGCGGCAATGATGGCAAAAGCAAAGTATACCACGCTGTACATAAAGGGCAGGTCCACATCATAGTTTGCAGGGCCATCAATGATAGTGAGGAACAGCTCAAAAGTGGTGAACAAGGACATGGGATAGTTGTAGAACTGCCCAAGGTTTTCAGGATTCTCTGTCTGGAAGATGATGTAAAAAGCTAGAGGAAAGCAATGAGGGAAAAAGAGAGAGACTTTAACAACAGAAATCACATTCCGAGAGGAACAATAGGGTCCTGTGAGAGATTGTGACAACAAAAAGAGGTCTGGGAAGGAGCTGAATGTGTTTCTATGCTAGTGCAGAACCCAGCAAGGACAAATCCCTCATTAGAATCACTGGTTTCTACTATAAAATAACCCAAAATTACTTTGATTATTTATTTATTCTCAAAATAGTGACCTTAAGTTCCTCAAGGATATAATAAAGCTATGTGTTAATCTCATTTTCCACAGACAAGTATCAGAAATGCAGTATGTTTTTAAACCTGGACTTATATATATGTGAAATTACCTGAATGATCCTATTTCTATTACCCTGGAAGGAGTAAAAATTGAAAACCAAACTCATGAGAACAGAAATCAGTACTGGGAAAGTGAACATGCTTAGAGAAATAGAAGCTATACATCATCACCACCTTTGCCAGCTATTCAGAGGGCAACCAGAGATTAAATCAAAACTCACACTCTTAATTCACACCAAAGCAGCTGTCAGGGGTAACATGTTGCTGTTTTTCTTTTGTAGACTCACCTGATGCAAAGCCTAATATCACCACAGCCATGAGCCAGCAAAAGCGCATAAGATCTCCAAATATCATCTGTAGAGCAAAGACAGAGCCACCATAAGGCCCAACTCTCCCACCAAGTCACAGTGCAACCCTATGTAAACCTTTTCCCAGATTCTAAGACCATGAGTGGACTAAAGGAAACTTCTGAACCAAGGAGAGAATGTGAAAGTCCTAAACCCTCTGTGCAGACAAGAACTTGTCTGTTTGCCATTGATTCTAGTCTTGAGGGAGAAAAAGTATTCTTACAGTTCTCCCTATCCTGAAAGAGGTGTCAGCATGTGTGTGAAAAGTCTGTATTTGTTTGTGTCTTATACCTTCTGGATCATGATGGTAAAAGGTCCAAGCATCTGGAAGCCTCGTGCGAAGTACATGACATTGCACCATCCTAGCACCAGGGCAAAGGACATGGGCACCACCTCTCCAGTGGTGCTGGTGAGACGCATCACCATGGTTACTAGAATCATGCAAGCATACGTGATGCTGCAAAGAAGAGACAGTGAAAAAAGGTTCAGTGGAGGAAGTTTCAGTTGAGCCCGTAAGAGAAATAAATCAAGAGAAGGAATACTCTAAAAGAATGGAGAAAGTGACTCATCTGGCGAAAGACAGCAGTGGGGGAAATGGGAGACAATATATTTATTGGACTTAAAAAGTGCTGTACTTACACAATTATGTGGAAAGGACCTCCTAGGATTGTTTGTCCAAAGTATTTCGCTGCTCCAACTCTAAGGATATCTGGGATCTAAGAGAGACATCCTATTAATTTTAGGATTCATATTCCATCATATTACTATATATCATGGTAACCACATATATTCAGAAGTTCCTGGGGACAGCTGCATCTGCTTTGTTTGATGGTTAACAGATTGATTTCTTTGTTATTTTAAAATCAGAATGGTTGAGGCAGGTGGGCCCTTCTTGGGATGAGACAGAGGTTGCTGGAAAATATAAGAATGCTTGGGCACATTGAGAGACATGTTGCAGAGAGGTGCCATGCCCCAATAATGAAGACAAAAAAGACCTTCTTGGGGAATCAAAGGAGTTTGTTATAATTCACACTGTGTTAGTTGCAGCCTAGCCCCAGGGTCCTGACCAAACATAGGAAGACAGACTTGTCCTTCTGGAGCACAGAGTCATAAAATATCCTGAGCTGGAAGGGACCCACAAGGGTCATCAAGTCCAACTCTCTGCCCTCTACAGGATATCCACAAAAGTCACAGCATGTGCTTGAGAGTGTTGTCCAAACACTTCTTGAACTCAGATAGGCTTGGTGCTGTGACTACTTCACTGGGGAGCCTGTTCTAGTGCTCAGCTACCCTCTGGGTGAAAAACTTTTTCCTGACATCTAACCTAAACCTCCCCTGACTCAGCTTCATGCTGTTTCCTCGAGTCCTGTCACTCATCACGAGAGTGAAGAGATCTGTACCTAACCCTCTGCTTCCCCTCAGGAGGTTGTTGAAGACAATGAGGTCTCCCCTCAGTCTCCTCTTCTTCAAACTGAACAGATCAAGTGATCTCAGCTGCTTCTCATAGGGCTTCCCTTCCAGACTCTTTACCATCTCCATGGCCCTCCTTTGGACACTCTCTAATAGCTTAATGTCTTTTTTATATTGAGGTGCCCAAACCTGCACATAATACTCAAGGTGGTGCTGCACCAGTGCAGAGTAAAGTGGAACAACCACCTCCTTTGACTGGCTGGTGATGTTGTGCTTAACGCACCCCCAAAGGCAGAAAGCTGCTTACAACACCTGTTTTATTTTCAATTCTTCTTGGCACCATCCTTTGAGTTTTCTCAAGCAGGTTTCAGTCTTCTATTTCATATTATAATAAAAGCACATAGGGAATAGATTTGTTTTAATTTAAATAACTTTTGCCTTTTTTCTTTTTTTTTTGGAGAGTTCATGATAAGGAGAACAACTAAGTATGTTCACCTCAGAACTCTGGTTGAGAAAGGCTCCTGTTACAGGTCCATAAAGAAAATGATCTCCAATTAAATACAAGCTTTTCTGTGCATGCAAAGAATTCACTTCATCCAGCACCCCTAAATACACAGGTATCTAGGGGTGCTGGGTGAAGCAACATCTGGGAGTCAGCTGGACCGATGGATGGTGCTAATAGGAACTGTGGCACTACCCTGCATATAGTATTTGAGAGTATGACCAGTCCTAATTGCTTCTTTGGCAGATGGAGTCTTACTGGTACATTGTCACAGCCTCTGTCTCATCTAATAGATACTGTTGACAGTGTCTACTGCCATATACCTAGGACTAAGCAAATAACCCCTACCAACTAACGAGCACGAATCCATCTTTGTATAGTAAGTAGGATCTGTCTTGATGAAACTTGAAACTATGCAGATCACCATTTCTCTTACCTCAAGGACCAAAATTACTACAGCTCCAATGACTGTGATCAGCTCCCCCACCAGCCTCAGCTCATCCTCATATGCCACATAAGATTCCTGAAAAAAAAAAAAAGGTAAATGGAAATTAAAATTAAATTTTAAAGAAAGTGAAAGTAAATTTAAAAAGAGGATGGGGATGAAGGCAGCCCACTGTTACTACAATAAACACGACTAGACTTGGCAATGCCACAGGAACCAGCCCAGCTCCACACTGGAGAACAGATCACACCTCGTATTCCTTCCTGACAAAGGTCAGCTGGCCGAAAGAGAGGACGAGGACAGCTGCAATATGTGAGGACTGGGACTGGCTTGAACTTTCCAGTTAAGTAGGTTAGATGGGAATTGCCCAATGCTGCCTATGGGGCCCTGACTCCTACAGTCACAGTACCTGCAGCATTTTCTGGACATAGACTGTATTGTCTCTGCTGCTTGTTTTGTTGCCTGTTCGGGGTTTCAGAGGTCGGTAGACGCAGCACATAGTGAAGCAGACCATGTAGAGTATATAGAATAAAGCCAGGAAACAGAAATAGGGACGACCATACATATTCCACTTCAGGCTCACCAGCTCCTTCACAGGTGTTAGGTCCAAGATCTGGCGTGCCTGAGAAAGATAGAAAGAATGAATTAATTGCCATAAGCACATTTTTCTTTATAAGCATCATTCACATTGTTTCCTGGGAGAGTGTCAACAAACTATTCTAACCTAGCCTATTCAGCATTACAAAGCTGAATTTATTTTGAAAAAGTGGGTTTGGATTTGCACAGTTTGACAATACAGAGCTTTGGAAAAAAAAAATATGTCCTGCAGAGAACAGCTTTTGAGTACCAGTGGGAAGTACAAGAAAAACATTTTAGATACCAGAATAAGTTTGTTGTCTGTGTAGGAACATGAAATTGAGGATGACAGAATATTCCTGTTAGTACTACAACACAAAGTTTTGTATCAGATGTTTAAGATAAGCAAACCAAAACATTTTCCCAAAAACTGAAACATTTTCCATATTTGTACTTGTCTAACACTCTATGGTCTATGTAAAAGTATTAAATTTTAAGTTTCTGCATTATTATCTGAGTGATAATTAAGTGAATCATCTATGTCAAGCCTTCAGCTTCTGTTAAAGGACTGACACTTAAAACATAAGTAAGAGAAACAGGATACTTCACACTTTACTTATGAATTTGACCCACACACTACAAGAGAGATAATGTACCTATAGTTGTTCAGTTTTCTGTAGAAATCAGTATTCCAGAATTCTTTGCATAGGAAAGTAGATTTCATTTTCAAAGGGATGATATAAGTGTGAAGCTTACTATAATCTTCCTGTAGCTTAGTTCCCTTCTATTGTTTCACTTTTCATCCACTTAAGGATCACAAAATATATCTTAGTACCTCCATGTGTATGCATTCCCCTTAATACAAGAGAAACCTGCTTCTGACTGGGGGTTAAAGATGCCCTGGGAGGGTATGATAGCAAGTGGTAACACGTAGCATTCTTCTGGAGGAGACATCAAACATTTTGGGCCAAACTTATATCAAATGCAAAAAATAATAACTAGTTCTACATCAAAAAATTGCAATTGCACATTTTAAAGAGCATTCTGGAAAATAAAAAAAACATTATATCTCTTGATGTTGGGGGCATCTTATCCTTTTCACTATATGTATGTTTTGGGATAAGCCAGAGGCACAATATTCTGCTTTCTTCTAAGATTATGGTTTAGTCTTCCAAAGTGGACAACTTCTAAGGTTGCTCTTCCCTGAATTTCTCTATGTATCACCAGTCACAGAAATGTAGACAATTTTACATAAAAGCAAATGAGAGCTCCATAGACTTCCTCTACACTGTAGAAAGCTCTCCAAGAGCTGAAAATTCTGTTAGAAAAGTTTGACTAAAATTTTGATAGATGGAATGAGAATTGAGCTAATTAAAGTGTCTTCTGATTCATTTCCTGTCCTATTAGGATTATTTAAGGTGATTACAATTGATAGGGTGTTGTACCTTGAAAGTCTTATGGAGATCCATTTAAGCTTGCCATTACACTCTGCTATTTTTGTCTTAGTAATCCCTTGACAAGTTTTTGAGCCTACAGCAGAGATAATTTGCCTGCTTTGTTTTGAGTCATAACCGGTCATTAAATGAAGGGAATAATAACAATGAGTGGTTTAAAATGCACTCCAGTTTAGGAACATAGTCCCATCTCACAGGAGCATTGTGAGAGTTAATCAGAATCACAGTTGTAGGAAGATAGTTACTACAGCTACTCTACAGATACTTGGTATGTCTTTGAGCCTGATGAGAGACAATCCTTTTCTGCAGCTTCCTCATACTAAATTCTTTCAATAATCTACAAGTTTCACACTTCAGAAGAAACTATATATAAAGCATGAGATGCGGATGTAGCCAGATCATTAATAAACTGCTACACTTCATGTATTCCCTGCAGCACATGATATGAAGTTCTTGCTTTATGGATTATATAAAAGAGCTTCAACCTTTAAATTCATAATTATAATCACCATGGTCTGCACATAGAAAGCACACGGTGCCCACAGTACCTCTCTCTTCTTGGTTGATACAATGAGCTCAAGGAAGGACTGATCTTCAGCCCAGGAGTCAATCTCTGTGATATCATAGAGCACAGTGGTCAAGGGGCCAAAAGACCAGAGATTCTGCTTCCTCTTCTGCATAAGGTATTGAAACATCTGAGGAGACAAGAAGAGGGCCAAGGATGTCAGAAGCTTTCCACTATATCATGTATTTGCAATGAGAACAAATAAAGTTGTTAAAAACCCTTAATTATGACATATTTTTCTTGAACGTGGTACTTGGTGTAGTTCTCATATCTCTCAATTACAGCAGATAAGAACTTTTCTGATTCCTATTTGGTTATTAGCTCATGCTTGAGGTAAAGGATGAGTGATTTTTACTTCAAATTCTAATCAAACTGCTGAAGTTATTTGACAGTTATACATCCTCACAATAGATTTCAGATATTGATTAGAAAAACAACTGTTTTATACTCTTCTACAAGTTTTCAGAAAAGAGCTATGACAAGGGAAATGATCCTGTCCTTACTGGATCTACAGAAGAAATACTTAACACCTTTGACTTTTTGTTAAGGGGAAGGAAGAGAGTTTGCCTAAAATGGTAAGTTTTTGTCTATGAATACCTGAAGAAATTTCCCACACGTCACATTTAGGGTAATGAACTCCAGACAACAAATACAACAATTTCAGTGAGACTTTCAAAACATTATTTGGGGTGAGTCTTTCTGTTAATACCTGTTTAACTCAAATGCTTCAAAAATTGGGTAAAAAATATCTATTCTTTAAGCACTCATTTCTTTCACTAAGATAAAGAAATTTATTATAAAGGGTCTTCTGGTCATACATGACACTTTTAGCAAAAAAAAAAAAAAAGTACTAGTTACAATCTTCTACCACTAAGAATATGCACAGACTCGCTTGGTCTGAATAATATTTCAAGTTCCCCATTACTCTTTTGTATGGAGGCACCAGTGTCAAACTCACCACAGTGTTGCCCTCAACTCCAGCCAGTTTGAATGGAGTGAGACCCTCATTGTTAGGGATCAGTTCAAGTGATCCTGGTCCCTCTTTGTTCCTGTCATAGGAAAGAATCAGGCTGTACATGTGGCAGGCAAATGTCTTATTAGGCTGGAGAACCAGGATGTGAAGAACAGTGTTACCTGTGAAGGAAGCAGACTAGATAAAGTATGTGGAATAGCCCAGTCCTGTGCAAAGACTGTCAAAAATGTCCAGATTCTCTGTGTGCAATTCACTGAGCCCCAGAGCACATACCCAGAGAATCTTGAGCTCTGATGTCAGCTCCATTTTCAATGAGCAACTGTACAATTTCCTCATTTCCCACACAGGCAGCAAATGACAAAACATGCTCTCCTGCAATGAAAGGAATGAGGAGAAACAACATTAAGAACCCAGGAGGTAGGAGATGTTTAAGCATGCTGAGGGAAAGTTATCCATGCTATGGAGCCAGAGGATATGAAAGGAAGAATTACTTTAGGTAACCTATAAATTACCTGCCCCACTCCTTATCCTACTCAGAAAGGAAAAGAAGACCTGCCCCACACAACACTAAAAGAAAGAAGTATTCTTTTCAGGGGTTTACCTCCATAAGAAGGTTGACAAGTAATTTGCAATATGTGCTGCTAGGAAGATATTAAATTACAATTTTTATATAATATATATACTTTTATGCATGCAAACATATAAAATGTGTATTATTTATATTTATGTAACATCTACATACTCAGATGAAGTCTTGCTGTCTGATAAAAAGCATGTGTCTGATAACACTTGGAGACATGACCCTCTGCTTACTCAGTTTAAATGGAGACTAAAGTAAGCCTCCCTCACACCTCCTCATCACTCTGCTGGTTCCCTTCTATAGCAACAAGGGGAGAAGTTAAGGCTGTACCAAAATAGAAAAGGCTCTGGGAGCTGCGCCTGAAGAAGTGCCCAGTGGCCTGTGCTGTGCCAGCATCGGCTCCTCTCTTAAGCAAAGCCTTCACCAAAGTGATGTTCTGGTTTGCTGCTGCAATGTGGAGAGCTGTCTGCCCTGTAAGACACAGAAATAAAACCTTGTCTTCCAAGAAAGCAACTTCAGGCTAATCAGTAGCCTACAGTTCATATGTCAGTCATGGTAAATGGAAGATTTTGGGACTGCATCCACAGCAGCTATAGGAATTAGCTTTGAAGTTATCCCTGTTGGGTGCAGAGGGTTGCATGACAGATTTCCCAGAGGTCCCATTCTACTTAAATCTTTTTATGAAATCATGAAAATTGACTTTACAACCTGCCAAAAAAACCCCAACAGGATGCACTTTATAGATTTTTTTCTGGGGAAGAACAAGACATGCCACACTCTTCTGGGAAGCAAACCATACATAATCTTGCAATCTCACAATAGCCAACAGGCCCACCTGTGGTTAAGGCCTTTGCACGTTTGCACATGAGTGTACTTGCATTTAATATAACTCCACCTTCCACAAAAGGTCAGAAGCCATTTGTATGTTGGATTTGCTATGTATTAATAGTTTAGCAATATATTGAACCAGGAACAGTATAAGCCAGTTTCCTAATGTACAGGTAGTACTTCCTCTCTTCCCCTGCAGAGAATCCTGTCCACCCTCATTCCCAGCAATGTTACCTGCATAGAGCTCTGATGTCATCCTCTCATTGACAAGCTCAGGAGCTGCTTCCATCAGAGCCACTGCCGCCTCCAAGTTATCATACAAGGCAGCTACGTGAAGGGCAGTCTCCCCCACTGCACCTAGAAAGAGTAGGAGAAGCATGTGAGTCATCTAGACATTTAACTGTACGAGACAAAAGCAGAAATAGATTCATTGAGGTGGAGAATTATGGGAGTGCTAGGTCCTCCCTTGAGTACTGCATGGTACAGCCACATAATTGCACAGTCTCTGTCCTTCACCAAAATCCAACAGCTGAGCAGAAACATCAGGTATTTGTAAGTGACAGCAGACCTCAGGCCTGAAGTGAATGAGCACATCAAGTCAGAAAACTAATTTTGTTGCAAAGCTTCAGACACAGAGTTAAGTCATTTGGGGCTGCTAATGCAAAGGTTTTAGCATACTAACAAACTGCTCATTGTAGGGAGCTTCTTCCTTCCACAGAAAACTATTTTTTGCAAGTAATCTGAATTACCTCTCTGATAGATATCGCATGTTCCATCAGTGAGAAGTTTCCTAATGGCTGCAAGGTCGTTTTCTTTGGCAGCCTGAAGGAGTGGGGATTCCCAGATCCTGTAGTCAAGAAAAAGAGACTTGTAAGAAACGAAGTCAAACACACGGTGTCTCTTTCCAGAGCAGGCGTGGCCTTTGCTCGAGACAGCATGTATCTTGAACATTTTCACTGAAAAATGTGTAATGCACATCTACCATCTAAGGTATTCTTTCAATGCACAAAAAACGGGAAAAAGCAAAGCAGTGCAATTCTAAAAACCTGGTGAGATCTCCATCTCTTGGCTTACTGAGGCTGAACCATATGGTGGCAGCAGAGGGAAAGATAGGAGAAACAACCAAAATGTTTCTGGTTTGTATAGCCCACATTTTCAGGCACAGAACCTAGTGAATGTTGGGTTATTGATGCACTTCCTGCCAATAGATTAGTTATCTCAGGAGCAGAAAAAGCCAGTTGTTATTTCACGCAGCACAATAAATTAAGAAAAGTCATCTGAATTGCTCCCATAAAGGATAGAAAGGTACAAACAAGAATGCCATTTGTGTTGTAGCAATGCTTCCTATGATATAATTAAAAGAATGAGCTCTGAAGTGTAGTTCCTCATTATACAAAGCCATGAAGAAAAATTTGACAGCTTAGCTACTAGCTGCTTTCTCTGATGCTGAAAGAATTGAGGAAAATGTTGAGAACTGCAAT
The DNA here is from genome assembly GCA_035041135.1 of Platyrinchus mystaceus. Taxonomy (NCBI): domain Eukaryota; kingdom Metazoa; phylum Chordata; class Aves; order Passeriformes; family Tyrannidae; genus Platyrinchus; species Platyrinchus mystaceus. The sequence continues at coordinate 28,266,733 of JAWWLV010000001.1, read as the reverse complement.
TATGCATGTCCTGGGAAAGAGCATGCCCTCAAACAAGTTCCAGACTGAGTGGTTCACTTATAGTTGAAGCATGTCCTTGAGTCTTCCAGGAGGATCTGGGTTATTTGAGTATATCCTTTGGGGCTGATGAAGAATTTACAAGTACAGCCACCAAACTTCACTACAGCAAGGTCTTTGGAAGCAAACAACAGGTCAAGGGAGGTGATCCTCCCCATTAACTCAGCTCTGGCAAGTAGAGACATCCTTAGAGTTCTGTGTCCAGGTCCTACGATCTTCAGTACAAAAAACATACGGAGCTACTGGAGAGAGTTCAGTAAAAGGCCACAAAGATGATTATGGGACTAGAGCATCACTCATATGAGGAAAGACTAAGAGAACTGTAACAGTTTAGCCTAGAGAAGACAAGACTTGGGTGTTGTTCTTATCAATTTGTATAAGCACCTGAAAAGAGTTACCTGCAATGTATGCTTGCTCAGCATCCAAATAATCTTTGCCAATTTTCAAAACCACAAGTTGGCCACCAAAAAAATCAGAAAAAATTAGAACAAAATCTGCTAATTTGAGTAATTTGAATCTACTAATATTTCCCTTATCCTTAAATATCTTCAGGTTTATCTTCTAATTCATAAAGAAAATGGTTTGGGGTAGGGTTTTTTTCTTTTTTGGTTTTGTACAAAAAAAGAATTTTAAGTATTCCAAGTTCAGGAGCTAAAGATTTAAGGAGAGGAAAGATCTCAAAAACCAAACAAACAGGTTACATCTCATGAATTTTCAATATGAAATAGAAACAGATTCCTCTTTCCAAATAGGAAAAGTTCAGTTTTAGATCTCTGCTCAAATGCAAATTTTGTGCTTTACATCTCACCTCTGCTTTCTTTTAGTAGAGATGTTTAATCTGTTCTTAGTTTTCTAGCATGGCTCATGTCACGCTACAATGTGTGATGTAAAGTCTAAGGATTACAGTAGAACAATAACAAAATTCAGGCTGATATGAACAAGAAGAACATCAGCCCTCATTTTTCTACCAGACTCAGTCTGTGCTTTTATTACAGTGTAATAACTGCCAATAGTCTGGGTGTTAAACACACATACACCCCCAAAAAAGCACATGGGACAAATACATTAGTCAAATGTAAAGACACAGCCAGTGCTTTCTCCTTGTGATGTTCTGTATATTCTGGTATTATTTAGTTACAAGATTTTGGGGATAGGGTTTATAGGGTAAATAAACCCTATAAAACAAGGTGTTTGGCAATAAGCGATAACACTGATGTGAGAATATATTACCAACGAATACAACTCTATTATAAGCCACAAGAAATGTCACATCAGAGACAGAGAATATAAATGGCCCATTGCAAAAATTATTTTTTTACAATTTCTGCATCTTAAGTATAGGATAATTTAACAATAAAACGATAGGAAAACAGGCAACATAAATTCTGTCACTTACAGGAAAATGTATTTCTTGCTTTAAATTATTCTTTTATGAACAATGAAATCTCAAAGCAAATTTTTTTTATATGCCATTATCTCTGCATTTAATCCACTTGAAATGTGAGAGTTCTGCACTCCTTTATAGTGGAAAGGCACTATACACACTGGAGAGAACTTGGGCAATAAAGCAAAACAAAGAGAAGTATCAGAATTACACAGATAAATAGGAATCATTTTAAGAAGTGTATATTAATGGGCACGGGCTACAAGTAATAAAAGCATAATCAAACATTATATTTGTCATTCCACAAAAAGAGCATTTCCTGTCACCAAAAGCTCTAGAAACTGGTTTTTCTAGACTAGAAAAACCCTGAAGAGCAGAGGAGAATAAAATATAAAGAACCATCTTCAACAAATCAAGGAGCCATTCTGAGATATTTTTATGTGTCCTTCAAACCCTTAGCCTTGCTGCTTAAGGAAGTATTCCTTCTACAGCTTACTCATGCGTCAGTGCATTAGTAGCTAATGACAAGATGATTTGATGAGAAGATAGCATCCAGGATCAGACAAATAGGAATTAAATAAAGAGGCACTCTGAGCAGAAGTCGTAAGATTCGGTGTTAGTGAAGTCATATTGCCACCTCTGCCACTATTTTGGCTGAAAAAGACTCTGTGTTCCTGGAAAATGTAATTTTCAGAGGCAGGAAGTGGAAAAGAGGTGGGGTTTCAATAGTATAAACAATGCTACAATTAATATGTTGATGCTTTACTGGGTAGGCCTTTATCCCTCAAATGACCTCACAGAGGAGGCAGGATTGGGCAAGAGACGATGTGGGAGGACACAAACACAATACCTTTCTCACAAAAATTACCAAAGTCCTTGTAAACAATTAATTAAATTAAAATACTGCTACGAAGAAAACACCTAATAAATACTATACTCTTCTGGAAACTGAGAGCAAAACTGTCAATTTCTTATTATTGTAGCAACTTCCAACTGGGCTTAAAAAACCAGAGATCTCAGGCCAAAAATCAAGCCAGAGGAATAACGCAGAAATGTTAGTAAATGTCATGGCACACTGCCTGTAATGTCTCAAAAGTTCATGAGTTACATACTTATAGCATATGCTTTTACTCTTATTTAATTTTCTGTCCCATAATTGGGGGAAGATTTTACTCTCATTTAAAACATACCGTTCTAATTATCAACTAATTTTTAATATATTAAAGCAATGTACCGAGCACATAAATGTCAAAAACTAGGTGAAGCAAATTCACTAATACAAAAAATTACACAAAGTTGCCTGTATTTAGAACCTTTAAAACATTTCCAATTATTTAATTTCTGCATATTTAACCAACTTTCTTCCTGACCGATCAAACGCAGCATGAATTTTACATTTTACAACTGGATTTCCTGTGTGTCAAAGCAGCAGACAGCAAAATCTGTAACTTAGTCTCCTAACAGAGCTGCCTTCAGTAGATGCTTAGTTTCCATAAAGAACCTTCATGTGGATGGAGGGGGTGGCTTTCAGAGAATTATTCAGCAGAGACATATCTAGACACCTTGAGAAGATAATCCAGCACATCTAAGTTAAACTCCAGTTCTAATCCTGTTTGTTCCCTTCAGCAGCTAGGGAATCAATAGATATTGAGCTCCTAATTTAGCCAGATAAGCTAGATTTGTAACATTAGGCAGTATGGATGTTGTCTTACAGAATCCGTTTAGGATAAGCACAGCTACAGGGTAAACCAGTAGTTCTGATGGGCAATGAAAACTACAGCAGTATCCACCTGGATTTTTTCCTGGGTTCTTCTTACTGAGATAAGGAATGTATCTATGTTGAGGTACTTAGTAAGCCTTGATCATGTGTTACTATCACTCAGTTTTCTTCACAGATTATTCAATTATGTGCTCAGGAAGTGTTTTTCCAATATAGGTGAGGACAAAATCAGGAACACCTGCAAATCCATTGTGAAACAAAGAGAAGATAAAATGTAGGTCAGATTCCGACTGAGTAATGTAATACAGTTTTAAACAAGGTTAAAGATTTCATGACCACTTTCTGCTGGTAATATGTACCCTTTTGGGTTTACAGCTTCTTAAGCACTTCTTTTGGAGTGCATCCTGCTCATTACACTTTTGGAGAGATAGAGAATGCAAGAACTAGTCCATAAGTCTTAACTCTTTATAAAAAGAATTTGGATTTATATGGTTATTCTTTTAAAACAAGAAAATACATTAAAGACGTGAATTGTCTGGACAACAACCAATTGTAAACTTCTATTTCAAGACTGAACTCACCAGAGGGGCAATGAAGCATCTCTGTCTATTCTTCCCTTCTCAGATTCTAAACCTTCAGTCATTCACTGTATGGAATTTTCCTGTTGCTTGCTCTAGTTCAAGTTTGCTTCTATCTTCATGCTGTATCCTCCCAGAGAGTCAGTTACTGAGGTTCTGAAGCAATTATTTCTATCTAAGCTATAAATTCATCAGCAGGATATTATTTTAGCTTTCTCTTCTTTCCCTGTTGTGGTGCTTAGAATATCAATGCTCAACGATGCATCATAAAATTGCCAGAGGTGATTCATCTTCTCCCTTCCTTCTACTGGTATGTGCATGTAAAAATGTGGAAGACTTAAGAGAGTTTGCTTAAGACTGAAGAGAGCACAGAGGAAGCTAACCAGGTGAAAGGGATCCAAGTAATCATCTAGCAAGATGCCAAAGAATGAGTTAGGAAGCAATTGCATGAAGTGAAAAGAAGACAGATAACAGGGGCTTGGACAATCGACAGAGTCAGCACATTTCTTCAGCACCAACAACAAGACTCAGCAAATTAACTGGAACCTCTTACCAGTGTATGTCAAAGCCCTTTCAGCTGAGAGTAAACAGAGCTTCTCTGGAAATAAATTAAACAGGTTAATAATTGCCAGTGATACTAGACAAGAAACTGATAAGAAATTCTTATCCCTTCAGATATTTAACTATCTACCACACTAAGCAATAGAAATCTTGATCAGTCATTTCTAGCACAGCATTCTCCTTGTGTTAACTTCTTTTCTTTTTTTTTTTTCTAATTCTGCATTTGAGACCATTCTAAAATTAATCTCATGGTAGAACTGGATTAACGGCTCAGAAGGTTTTAGTTGTTATTTATTATCACTGAGTAAGTCATTAAAAAAAAGTTCTCTGAAACATTTATCTCTAAAGCATCTTTTGATGCATTCTGCATCAAAATTTCTAGACCACTTCAATAGGCATTTTCTTGCAGTTTTATTCTAGGCTGTGTTCCTTACCCTGTATCTAATCATTTTTCTCTAACAGCTTTTTAATTTGGGATGGGGTTTTTTTTCCTCTGGGCACAAATTTCATGCTTACTTCTGCACAAGGAAACCTATAGCCAAGTTAAGAAGTCAAATAACTTCCTAAATCTATGAGTCTGAGACATGTCTTAGGCACTGAGGTAGGATGTGTGTATGTCTGTGCATTGCTGGGGAAACATGAGTTCCAGAGGACCTTTACACCTGTGAAATTAAGGAGGCTTGTGTTCCATTATTAAGCTCAAAACTTCCATTAGGATGAAGTTGTAACAGCCAAAGAAAAGACCAGAAATGCTGTCACTGATGCTTTTGACTTTATTTTACATCCAGTGAGGGAGTTTCCAATAGACTGTTCTTTGCATTATGACTTCTCAGAAGCACTGTTATTGAAACACATTATAAATAAAGTGGTGGAACTGGAAGCTGCCATATTTTTATTTCACTGTCACCTTTGGCAGCAAAGGAACCAATTAATACATACAGGCATAGTGGATTTTAAGACAGGACAATCCTATGCTAATTTTGGGCTGAAAACTCAGTAATGTTGTTTAGACAACTGAACAGCAAATCTGTGGTGACATCTCATTCACTACCAGGTTGAGAAAGATTTGTCTAGAAGCTGAAGGCTCTCTCTGTCCCTGTACAACTCTTAAGCAACTCAGTTTACTAGCATTAGGCTGAGCTACTTTTTTATCTGTGCTATGTTTGTTTTCAGGGTAAGCAAAGCAGCTTGCTAATATGTCTGTGAGACTAAAATATTTGGAAAGTAAAGGGGATTTAAAGTTTATATTGTGGCATCTTTGGAATGACCATCTCTGCAAGTTATGCAAATTATTCCAAGCACCTCTAGTGCATTATTTCTCATAGCACAGATTTCTATATTTAATTAATATGTAAAAATACTTTGAGTGTTTTGGGGTTTTATTTTCTTTTTTTTTTTAAATGTACCACACAAGTTAACCATTTTATTGTCATTAGAAAAACTAAGCCTCAGAGCACCCCATGAAGGCCACTAATCCCTAAGCAGCAACTGTGAGAGAGAAGAAACACGAAGAGGATGGATTATTTATCAATCAGAGTTATAGACAAAGAAAACAGCAGGAAGAAAAATATAACATAATTTTATTTAATAGTCATTTTTATGAACAGTGCAATTCTCATATGGTGGAATTTCTAAAATTACATGCTAGGAGGAATTTGTTCACATTTCCTTAGAACCTCTTGCCCTGGACTAAAAAAAAATAAAACAATGGTTCTCATAATTTATAGATCTATTTCATTGTGACAGGCACGTGATTCTTCTTCACCTCTACCAGGCCCAAATTTTCTTAAGTATTTATCTCTTTGTTCCCCATCATTATGCATTCTGTTGAGGATTTATGTTCATATGCTCTAGGTTATGTCGATCCCAGAGTTTGCTTCCAAAGATTATTCTAGAAAGGACATAGGAGGTGAGACCACTGTCCCTGGGATTCCACACTGAGCTACACGCTGTTTAAAAAGGAGAGTCTTCAACAGAAAGAAACCAGCAGATGAAGGCCAAATAAACTCAAACTCCTCTTTAATATTAGGAAATTGTATTACATTTCCTGACCCTGGTTGTTCCTTTGGGAAATGTTATACAGTGCAGTATTAATACCTCTCCTTGGAAAATGCTCAGATCTACTCCTAGTAAGATTCAAAGAATTGTTTCACATGAAGAAAGAGAATGAACAGCAATTCCAGTGAGGGTGACAACTACCAAAACAGCTAGCCTTCAGGTATTATTATCACCCGTTGTAGGACAGAAATAAACATAGTTCTTGCAGACTTTCTGTGTGCAATCAGAGAGAATACCAGTTAAACAGTAACACATTTACCACTGGCTTTCAATAAAACAATAGTAGAATTTAATCTCTGCTAATTATTCTATGTATTCCAGCACTATTAACACTAAGAACTCAAGCTGAAGCCACAACACTCCAGTTCTGCACCACAAAATGACAGGATGTAGCAAAAGCCCTCTTGGCTTACAACAGTTTTTCCACAGAAGCAGAGATTCTGAAAGAGTAGTTCTCATACACAAGTCACCATACAAGGTCTTCCTGTTGTATTTTTCTATCTGTACATAACTAAAAATGCGAAAGCAATAAAACTGAATTAAGTCCTCTGCAAAATGTTCATTTTCATTCTCCTCACACTCTGAGCATCTCCGAGGACAAGAAAGGAAAGAGCAGGATAATAAAAGGAAAAATTGGTCCTGTCCCTCTTTAGAAAAAGAGTTTCCACATATTGGCACCCTGTAATTTCTGACCAAATAGCAGAAAGCCAATTTGTGTTAGTTGAAAGCTGCAGGAGACATATAGACCTAGAATGGAAAAGGAACAACTGTGTCCCCATACAACCCTGATTTCACAGACAATGACATTGTACTCATTACATGTGTTCTTCCAAAGACCTTTATAAAAAAAAACACAGAAAAGGTAACTCTGGGGACCACTGGGATTGCACTATAGTGATCTAAGACAAGTTCACAAAGATGAGTGCATTTGCCTTACAGGTTTTTCTGTTTTCCTCTATCAGTAACAACACACAATATGTTCATGGGGCGGTGCAGCACACGACTAGTGAGGACTAACAAGCAAAGAGAGGGTCAAATGGCAATCTAACAGTAGCCTGTGTGAAAGGGAGCACCAAAAAGGAAGGGGCCAAACCCTTCTTGGTAACAGCAGATGATAAAAAAGGGACTAGAGCATCAAGTTATGATTTCAGAGGTTCAAGCTGAATATTTAGGAAAGGAAACTCTTCTTCCTTAGGAGAATACTACAACACCATAACAGGTACCTAGAGCTGCAGTGGAACCTCTGTTCTAGGAGGCTTTCAAGACTGAGCTAGACAAAACTTAAGCAATGTGATCTTTATTGGCAGTAGTTCAGCTTCAAGTGGGAGGTTAGACAGAGATCAGCACAGCTTCCTTCCACATCTCTTTGACTTAAAAATATGAAGATAATGTTATAACAGCAAAATATTTTTATATTATCAATATTTATTATTTATTGATATTAAGTATTAGTATGGAATTAATATAACAATATAATTGACTTAATATGTTAAATATATTTAGACTTCTGTTTTGTATTCATTTGGATATTACAGAATTTCCCGAGAACTTATTTTTCAGTTACTTGTGATGGTTTTCATGAATGTAAACACTTCAGCATTCCATGGAAATACTATTGTTCCACTTGTCCCTCCCATTTTAAGTGTATTTAAGTCCTATTGCTCTGAAGTAAACTTGAACAGATGACATATCTAAGTTCTTTGCCAAAAGACAAACATGTACTTCTGTCCCTCTTAAGCTGCTATCCTGCTTATTTCTATGCATACACATGTGTAACATATACATATGTATAGATAAATAGATTTTGTCCCACACGGTCATCTTTTTGCCCCCAGAGATGTTCAGAGTTTTATGTGGAAGGAAAAAAAAGATTTTATAAGCAACTGGAAGCAATTTGTTATTTGAGTAATGCTGCATTTGTGCATACAGAAATGACAAGGAACAATGAAAACCAGATACAGCTGTATTTCCATGAAGAATTCTACATTTCTGTGGGTGGAGGGAGCAACCCTGCACAGCTTTAAAAAACAGTCTTGATTCAGTATTCACATGGGAAGACACAAGCAATCTTCTGAAGAACATAAGCTCTAAGAGGAGTCACTGTACATGTTGACACCGATGTCACAGGGGTGAGAAACAGCGGTCCAGCTAAGGGGGTGACTGACCACCAGAATGTTAGAAACATTAAGTCTGCTCTATCCCGCAGTAAGGGAAAGCTTTAGAGAGACAGAAAGCAGAATCCTCACAAAAAAACTCGCTATTATTTCAAATAATAGCATATACATCACACACAGTCTTAATAATAATGGTAAGGATAATAATAATGATAATAATAATAATTAAAAACAAGCCTTCATGCATTTTCCGGTGAGCTTTACCAATGAAGCAGGAAAGACAAGAGTATACAGTATTAATTTGTGACTGAAGTCCTGCATTCAGGGTAATTCAATTTCGACCTAGTAAATCTATCTGTGAAAGCAGATAAGATTGGAACTCCAGAAGCATTCCACCTTGAAAGAAGAAATCTGAGAAAAGTGCTCCAGGGTTGTTTAAAGTTTATCTACTGGCAGAAAAGCCCAAGGGGAAATAGTGAGTATCAGCGACAGCGAGAGAGCAGCAGAAGAAAGGGAAGAAGGCTGAAATACACTGTACCTTTTCTGCTGGAGTAAGTAGATTTCATCCAGATGTTTATCCCAGGATTTTTTGCCTTGCAACTTCTGACTTAGTCCATTCCAGATCCGGGAGTAGAAAGGATTGCTCTCCCCAAATAAAGGTACCCCCATATCACGTCCCTTTTTCTCTCTTGCCTAGCTGCCTGAAAGCCAGCAGTGCCCACTTGGAAAAAAGTCAGGAAAGGCTCACTACAGGTCACCACTCCTCCACCCCTAGTTGCTTACTTACAGAGGAGACTGTCTAACAACTGCATCAGCTGATCAAAGTATATGTAAAAACACAAAATAAAATCACTTGTTCCTAGCAGACCATACCTTGAACCTCATCAATTACTTAGTTTCCAAAATAGCCCAACCCAAAGGTGTGTCTGATTTAGAAGTAGCTCACCAGCAGCCTACCGCTCAAAAAGACCCTGTACAGCACTGAAGAATTCATACAACATCAAAGTCCTAGGCTTCCAGTATTTTGATTTTGAAGTCTAGAATTTAGAAGCAATCATCCTCTTTTTGTATCTCTGAATTCCTCTGGAAAGCAACATGTAAGCAATTTTGAAATAGACAGCTGAACAACTCAGGCAAAACACCCTTAAGGTCAGTGAACATGTGGGAACCTGCCCTAAAAGACAGGGCACCCTGGGAAGGTAGTATAGAGGAGGACACACCTCCCACCTCAGCTGTCTGCAAATCCCATTAAAGAAATTATCATTACAGACTCCACCTTTTCCATGTAAAACAGCATCACTTTACTCCACAAATTGGAAGAAGTGTTTATGTAGATTAATGTGTAAACTTTGCATATTTCATTTTCCTTTAATGCTCTAAAATATCTCATTATTTCTTCACATTTATTCCAGAAAAATCTTATTTAGGAAAGGGATGAAAATTTTTATGTAACAAAACCAAGTTTTTGGTGCAGAAAAACATAATCGGGGGAGGGAAGGGGTGTAAAGCAGTAAAGCTGCTATCAAAATGAAGAGAGAAGGCATCGTTTTTTCTCATGAAGAAACTGGAAGCTATGTGGGGAAAAATAGGAAGGAAGAAAAGAAAAGAAAAGAAAAGAAAAGAAAAGAAAAGAAAAGAAAAGAAAAGAAAAGAAAAGAAAAGAAAAGAAA